>JAHLJT010008446.1:14945931-15020587 GCA_031308135.1 Acheta domesticus | reverse complement strand
GGATAGTGCAGCATACACTCTGAAACAGCGGTAGTCTCCAAGTGGTCTACTCCAAAATACTCCACTTTACCTGCCTTGTTCATGGCCTACGTTGTACCGCTCAAGAGATTCGTTTGCAGCAATCTAAAGTCAATAATTCGATTTCTTCTGTTAAAAACTTTTTGTGGAAACTCCGTCGAGAACACAGATATTCAAATAATTGCCAGAAATTCCCCTTCCGCCAGAACCTGTTCTTACTAGATGGGGAACATGGTTCAACGCTGCACTTTATTACTGGTCACACATTGAAGCTATTAAGAAGGTACTTCCTTTATTTAATGCAAATGGGACGTGTATTAATTCACCAATAATGACTGAAAATGATGAAGGAATCAAAAGCGAAATAATATGTAGGGATGCACACAACATAACTTTGCCTAGCTGCAGCTACCACACTGCAGTTAACTTATTGAACTCACAGCATCGTCATTCAATAATTTGCTAGAACCAGTTGGGCGAGTATTAGTCGAAAAAATGAAGGAAATATAGAAAGAAAATCCGACTTGAGAACGGTGAAAAAGATAAGTGTCTTACATGGTGAAACGCAGTGTTCAAATTACACAGCTAAAAAAAATTGTAGCTTGTAAGTATTGTCTACTTTAAAGTACTCATGCGAAGTTGAAATAACTTTTTCTATGTATAAGAATATTCTCGCAGAAAAAAGAAAAAGATTCACACCAGAAAATTTGAGAAAGTATATTATAATTTCATGCAATAGAAATTAAATTCAGTGCGTATCATTCAATATGTAAATCATTATGTATTTTGTATATAATTAAACACGCACTTCTGTCTGTTCATATTTTTATTTTAAGTGCATGTTTTCTTATTTTTTAAAAGCATATTTGCATGCATATTTTTAGGATTTTTAGTGCATATGAATCCGCACCCTAGTTATATCTATAACCACAGCAGTTATTCATTTAAAGCCGTTGAACTCACAAATGTTGCTTATTTATTCCTAAAATCGTGTTATACTAGGTGACTTCAATTGCCATAACCGCGTATGAGGTTCAACCAAACTTTTGCTGTCTACCAATTTTTCGGTATCAAGGATCCTCAGTGTGCCAGAGAAACTAATTTACTTCGTATTCTAACAAAACCAAATGTTAAAGCAAGTAATTTATTTCAAATAGGAACAAGATTTATCCACTTTTTCGATACCAGGGCCCTGCAATACGAGTTTTCTGTAGAAAAATCGCCGTTTTTTGCGGCAGCATTACAGTACTTTCTTTTCACTGCGTAAGTATTATGGTAAATAATTAAGGAAACAGAAAAAAGTTTTTGGTTCCATTTGTAGATTGTTTTCTACTAAGATATTATTGTAAAACGGTCTCGGGATACACAATTAGTCAGGGTTCATGCATAATATGAAAGGGTAAAGCAACGTAACGCGCTCTTGGAAACAATTGAACATCGGTAGACAGCAGTGGCTTAGCGTGATATTCTTATCATTTTATGTGCGTCATTTTAAGTTGTGGGTCCGTAAGTGAGGTTTTCTATAAGTCTGTAGATAATTCGAAGTATATAATTTTTTGGTTGATATATATGAGGAAATTTACTTTTATCAAGTTTTAGACTTTTTATGCGTCGGAAAACGACACGGAGTTGCCCCGAAGAGCCCTCTCTCCCTTCAGAGCCCTTTTTTCTCCAGGGCTAGAGACGTTTATTTAACTATTACAGCTTAACGAGTCAGTGGGCTTCTTTCTGCAGCCCCATCTGCACGAGTTATACCTTTCACTACTAATGCCCCACGCAGATCCACTTTGCCTACACCTTGCACATGTGTTCAATAACAAAACATTTCGCCTATTTTTTAAACTACAATTCATATAATAAATTCACAAGCATACTATGTTTAACAAATGAATAACTTAGGTGGTGAATACATAAATAAAAAAGAAGTATTCGTAAGGCTTCTTGAATTTGAAATCGATATTTTAATTTTGGGGGGTACTTTACATGAGCTTCAAGGACATTTCCAAAATTAAAAAAATGGCGCCGTTGATTTTGATTAAATTTTGTTGTTGGATAGTCTGGAGGATGTTTCACAGAATGGCACACGAATTATGTTGGTTAAAACCATAATTTTCGAAAATTTCAAAAATTCAACATTTTTTCGGTGTCTTCCTGCAACTAAAATATTAAAGATACAGATTTTTCCCTTAATCAAATTTGTTCCTTAAAGATAGATTTTGAAATAGTCATATACTACAATTTTTTCAAAAAATTCAGTTTTATTTGCATAATTTTGTGTTAAATATGGGCAATTTTAATTTTGTTAAAACAACTTTTTCTCAAAAACGGCTTCGTCGCTTTTGATTACATTTTGTTGTTAGATATTCTGAAGGACGTTTAAGAGAATGGTGCAGGTCTCATGTTGGTTGAAAATCCTGATTTTTCGAAAATTGAAAAAATTCAAAATTGTTTCTACATCTACAATTATGAAGATATATATTTTTCTTAATGAAATGTGTTGATAAAAAGCAGATCTTCAAATAAGGTGATGTTCGATTTTTCAAAATAAGTATATTTTGCGTAAATTGGAAAAGAATTTGAAATGGTGAATTCGATTTTCCAGCGCTTCGTTTGAGGCGGTGTCAGTATTTAAAAGTAATTTGAGAGGCAGAGGCAGTTGTATATTCTGAAACTCTCTTCTCATTGTTTAACTTAATATTAATTAACTTAATATTAATAATACTACAAATCGTTAGAACATTAGACGCGAACATTTTTATCTATATTAGTTGTAATGTAGATGCATATACGTTAGCGTTACAAATATTGCATGGAAGAACATTTTTTCTTGCAACCATTTGCTCGAAGAGCAAAGTAATATCCAGGTGATTAATTTGGAATATTTATTAATTTAAGTGTTTCTTTCAGGGCCTAGAGACCATTCTATTTTCTAAGATTTATGAAATTTATCTTCATGGATTCGCGCGCGGTGTTACCGACTTTTATTTTAGTTTCAATTATAATTTACTTAATTTAATTATAGTTATCGTTTTATATATAATTTATTATTGAAAATAATTTTGTGCCAATTGTGTTTATTTAATGTACGATAATTTGAGATTCACTTTTCAGCTATTTGGCCACTATGGTTATGAAGTCGCAATCTCACAATAGGAACGTCGCGATACGGCGTGAATTTCACAGAGTAATCTGTCATTATCAAACGGCGTTTCTATTCATAAAAGAGAGTTTGATTATGAAAAAAGGTGGTATAGACATTCTGGACATAGTGGATGTGATAATGTGGTAATAAGTAGTGGATGTGGTAATAAATAGTGAATTTAATTTTTTTATCTCTGGTGTTAATATAAGAAAAGGTGAACAGAGCTTGGAGGTTGTCTTTCAAATCTTGGAAAGAACTATTCCTTGTCTTTCAAAACTTTCTTGTCTGAGTATAATGAAAACTCGTTGGCAAATTGGGCAACCCCGTAATGTCCGTGATATTGGCATTGCTGTGTGGCACTCATTCCCTTTCGAAAAATGTTTGTGAACAATGCAGAAATAATTAATCCTTCTGGAAAAATTAAGTTTCTGCATCATATAATTTGAAAGGAATACAATGACTTATGTTTTGTTCTTTCTCCTTTCAATGAATGCCAATGACAATGCAGAAATAATGAATGCTTCTGGCAAAAAGAAGTTTCTGCATCATATAATTTGTAAAGAATACACTTACTTTGGCTTTATTCTTTCTCCTTTCAATGAATGCCTATGGTGATATAATTAAAACAAAAAGTTCCATTCAAATTTTAGACGTTCAAATTTATTGTTCTTCCAACTGTTCAATCTATTTACACGACGTTTCGGCTATACATTAACAGTCATCTTCAGACATCTGGTTTAAGAAATGAAAATTTTATAGAAAATGGATTATTGCTGTTATAAATTAATAATACGGTTGTATCATTTACTACATAATACTATCACAACATTATATTACAATTTATACTTATATAAGTTGGCAGAAGTTTACCTTTCCAAATAAATATGGTTGGAATCAATTATGTCTTTTCTACAATATTTACACTATTTACAAAACATTAAACTGTGAGCTTGCGTAAAATCTGCAGCTATTTGTGAACTATTATGAAAACTGGACGGTTACGAGCCAAGTATGTTTTCAACCGTCAAGGAAGGGGGGGGGAGGACAATGAAGAAGAAGCAATTTAATTTTGATTTTTTGTTTTAACAGTCAAAATCAAAATTAATTTCTTCTTCTTCATTGCTTCTCTCGTCTTCCTTGACTGTTGAAAACTTCAATATTTATTAATTACAGAATTTCTAAGATCTATGTTAACGTTGTTCAGATAACATTTCAATTTATTATTAATTGAAAGAACGTAGGGAAGTTTAGGAATACTTTTTCTAAATTCGCGTCCTAAAAATCTTTGTCTGACAATCTATGATTTTTGTCTATTAAATTGAAGATCATTGTTTTTTTTGATGATTACTGGATGGATGGATTTATAATTAATTAATATACCTGCATGTATTTATTTAATGTACCAATTGGTGAGAATTCGATCGTCTATTCTCAACAACGTTATGTCTAAGAAATTTAATTGACCTTCTCTTTATTTTGCTATGGTAAACGTGATGAAAGGCTGATATTTATTGAATGCATCAAATAAACCGGGAGAGATGTCTCAGTGCATCAACCTGATGTAACTGCAGTCTCTCTGACCGGGAGGTCCTAGGTTCGAGTCCCGACGGCGGCAGGAGTTTCGACACTAGCTTGTCAGCTAGGTCGAATTCAGTTGCTGTGTGGAGGAGAATTCTAGCGGCCGGCTGCTCTGATCGGTAGTTTTTCCGTTGTTTCTCTGATCAACACCAGGCGAATGCCGGAGCAGAACCCTAACAAACGGGCCACGGAACGGACCGCGCGCGATCTTTCCTTCCTCTTCCTTGTCCTATCCTCTCCTCTTACACACACACACACACACACACACACACACTTAGACTAACATGCACCTCACTACCACACATGCAGGGAGACCGGTCGGGAGCTTACAGCTTGTCCCGGCTGAGGCGGTTTACAATAGTGATGGCGTTGTCTCTGGTGGCGAGGTGATGAACTGCGTGGAGGGGCAATTTCGTGGTGGCACTCTTGGCACGGACTCCCGCTCCCTGGTATTGACCTTTGCAACACTCGTGTAGAGTGTAAGAAGTGTAGAACGTGCAGTAGCCATGTCTCGAGTGCGTTTTAATGTTTACGATAATATGGGAAATAAATATAATAAACTTAGACAAGAGTAATAAGTATCTGACTTAACATTTTGGAATTGTGGAATTGGTGTTTATTCAAGAAATTCAAATTATGAATGGATGAGTTATGAAGATGAGCTATCTACAAAATCGAGTGAAAGGAGGTACTTACGAAACATGGCAATGCGGTAATACAGATTACAGTCCACATACACTGCAGCTATTTCATACAATTAGTGGACTATAATTCACCGTATATATAAATCAAAATATCTTAAGTTTCTTGAAAATCTAGAACAAAATTGGAAGCACAAGATTGAAAACTATTCGCTGCGCTGCCGACAAAAGAATTTTGTTTTATAAATTGCACAAACTTCAAGCAGAAATTTCGCAAAACCTGCTTCTGTTACGTTCAAATAAACGAAATCGCCACTCATCACAGAAATTGGTAAATAATTCAGTAAATAAATTAAAATCCTGATTACCCAGTACATTAATTAACACAGCATTAGCTGTGAACTTTTGATAATTATCACCTATTTAATCTATTTTTCCTTTGCCATAAAGTGTAATCCTCCCCGCACCTAGCAATGTTTACCCGGAACCTTTCCGGAAAACACATACTCGGTCGCGAGCTGGCAATGCACATCATTTCTCAACCTCGAGAGAGCCTTGCCCAAGACTCGTTTCCGCCCCCCTCCCCCAGCCCTCGTAGTTTTCTTCATCTTCCGCGCACCTTTCAGACCCACTCACCCTTCGCGTATTGATACTTTTAATTATAATTTAATTAGTAGTTATAGTAAAAGAGGAGCGCTTCAGAAAAATCGCACAGTTTATACTTCTTGTCAATTGTCACATACAGTTTGATGTTTTGGGGGTTATAAATAAATTAACCCTTAAATATAACGTAAATAATAATTTAATTATACGTAAATATAACGGTGGGGTCTGTCAGACCCCAATTTTAAAGTATGCATATTTTTTACCAGAAGGTTTTCGAAAGTTTTGTAAACATTTTTTAATTATACTTTTAAGTCCTTTTAGTAGAGCTAACACTGTTTTGAGGGAAATTAATCTTATTTTATTAAGATATTAGCCCCATTCATAAACAATTACACATATTTTCACAAATGTCTATAGATTTGTATAAATATTTTTTGTTTTTTAAACAAAATATCACTGTTAAACTATTTTATTAAAGGCCATAAAAAGTATTGTAACCAGTATTATCATTATCTTAAAAATGTAAACAGTTTTTCTTATAATACCTTAGCAAATGAGACGTCATATAGGTAAAAAATAACTAAACAATACTTCATTAGAGATTTGATAGAAGTAAAGTTTGACTGAAAAATGAAAACAAATCAAATTTTAACCATTATTTTTAATTTACACACTTAAAAATAACATTTGTGTAAAAAATAAATTAAAACTATTGAAAATCGTGTTCTAAAACAGAATCAGGATCCAAATCAGAGTGATCGCCAAACAAGCTCTCCGATGTTCTTTGTTATCACTCTCATCTAGTAAATCTCATATTGGGTGTGAATTATGTTTAATGTTTGATGTTATTTTTGTCTAGAATAAGTCTTAAAAACAAACAAAAACCAAAATTGCAACTTTGAAAAAAGACTCGTAAATATAACGCTGGGTTCCACTAAGCCCCAAAGACACTTCCTCACTCTACTGAAAGGTTAGTAGCAGGCTATTAGAAGGCGGCAACTGTGCAAAACATTCCCAACGTACTAACTGAATTTATGTGGGAGTAAAATATCCCAAATATTTATTTTTCCAAGTAAACTTATATAAATAAATTGGCTGGGGTCCAATAGACACCAGGGTTATATTTAAAGGTTAAAAGTAAGTAAGGCAGACGGACCGAGCGAAACGACTCAGTGCGTAGCTCGCCGACTTGGCAGCCGGGAGGTCCGGGTTCCATTCCCGGGATAGCCATCCTAACCGGGGTTTTTCGTTTCCTTCGGTCATAAGGCGAATGCTGGGAGGTTCAAATTGCCACGATCACCTCCCACCACCGGCTATCACCTCCCACCATCATCCTACTCCTGCACCCCTCATCATCACCATATCACTTCATTCAGCATTCCCTGCAAAAAGGCGGGAGGCCCTTGCACTTAATGCGATCTTATTTTACTACTAACACTAGGGAACACGATTTTTACCTCCAGGAAGGTAAAGTGCGCAACATACTCAATTTTATACGTAGATTACGAATATCTTAATAAAAACGTCATATCACGTCACAGTTTTAAATATACTATATCTTTATACCGTATTTTGCTATTAATGCAAATGCATTTAAATTGCACCTGTAAGATATGTAGAATCAGTACGCATAAATTCTGTTTAACTAGTGGTGCTTCCAACGCACATACTTTCTCTCTCTGCTTCTATACGGTCCTTATTGCTATTCCACTACTTCATAAACCAGCAAAAGTGTATTATACCAGCAAACGTTTTCCGTACCGAGACCCGACATCCGAAACTCAAAGTCAACGAACCGACACTTATACCACTACGCAACACCAACACCGCCTGTGTCGAACAGAGCCATGAAAGAATAGAACCTACCTATAAAATGGTAAATGCATGAAAAAGAAACAATTGATACCATGGCACATACGCCTTACAATACAAGAAGAAAAGTAAAAAATTGTTAAAAGTTAAAAATTTGAACAAATATATACAGATATTTCCAGTACATTTATCGCAATTATATTTTGGTCAATATGTAATTGTATCAATTTTATCATTAGGAGCCGGTAATTTTCAACATACTAAAAACATGTCTTTCAATCTTGACCAACAAAGGAAGCGGTGAACCGCTTTACGAAGTATTCGTAAGGCTAGAGTGTAATATTAATTTCGGAACTGTTAGGGATTGTAAGTTTATCGCATGTTCTGGTTATAATGTATTACAATTTAACGTTAAAATGCTCATATTTTACTTAAATTGGTTCATAAGATATCTACTAGACAACGGTTGATTTGACATGTCATACGCTTCAGAAATCGAATAACAGAGTTGACAAATTGGTAAAAAAAAGCAGTTAGGGAAAACACAGACAAGTCCTGTCTATTTATCTGCATTGATTCTATTCGTGAGTAGAAGTAGTTCAAATTATGTTCAGTAAAGTATCAACACTCTTCAATGTTTTTTTTCCTGCAACATCACATTCATCAAATTAAAATCCCCCTCGGGGGATCTAACTCGGCACCTTCCTTATTGAAGATCTCAATCCGAAGGTGCATTAACCAACCGCGCTACGGGACCAACATGCGGACCAACTGCTTATAATTTAGTCAAAACGTACTTGTATCAGTTCTATCATTAGGAAGCCGGTAATTGTCAACATGCCAAAAACATGTATTTCGAACATGAAAGGGTGGCAGATTCTCAGTCAGTCGGGGTCATGGGGAACTGTACCCGCAGGGCACGTGAGGTTCGTATCTGGTTTGCGTGTCTCAAAAATAAATTAATAAATTACATTTCTGTGTTTTTATAAAGTGAAATTCGCCACATGATCTGTAGAATTCAATCAGTTCTATAAAATGCCGATCATCTTTTCACATCAAAAGTGTGTGAATCAAACCGACAACTTCTGTTACGTTTGAGGAAGATTTAAACAAACTTCAAAGGAAAAAAAATATGAAATTACAAAACGTGCATATTCATTATACTTTGAGTGTCGTATTTGTGATCAGGACAAACGATGGGATGTTCACCAGCGTTGTGTTACCTGTCCAACGAACTTTAGTTTGTGGTTAAATGGAAAACTCAAATTATTATTATTCGCTCTACCAATATTGTGGAGAATACCAGCCCCATCATTTTAATGTCTGCATATTATTGCACGAATATGCATATGCCATTTGTATCTTATTCTTACCTCACATTAAGCAGGCTCATAAAATTTGTAGTAATATAACCGGAGTGACAATGCGTAAATTACTATAAGATTTTGTTTAATTCAAATATTAGGCCTAAATATATTCATATCACTTCAAAGAAAATTGTCTGTCTGTGCTCGGATCCCGTGCTTTGCACGCTATTTTGTATATTGTGTATGTGTATATATATGTATATATACACATATATATACATATGTATATATATACATATGTATATATACACATATATATACATATATACATATGTATATATATACATATATATACATATGTACATATACATATATATATACATATGTATATATACATACAGGGTGGAACAGCTAAGTGTTAACACCCCTTGTATCTCCTCAACCGCGCAAGATACGAAGATGCCGATTGAACAGTCGATTGATTGAACAGGGGCTACTTGATTACAGCACACTTCGTCATTGCGCTATTTTTTACTATGAAGATATAAGGTCAACTTTGTTTTTTTAAATGGAACCCTATGCTAAATTTTATCGTATTGTAATGCGCTTAAAAAGACGATTTCAAATATGTGTATATCTTTGTATTTTAGAGAATAGTTCTTTAGCAATTGATGTGCTTTTGTAACATATTTTTCCACTGAGGTGGCGATTTTCTGTTCGACCTTCCTGCTAACTGAATGGGGAACTTCGCGAGTCCGTCCTTCAGACAAAGGCGCTCATTTACTTCGGCACAGTAGCAACTACTTTCTTCGATACTAATTTTGCCGAAAGATGACTTCGTACAAAGAAGACTCAAATGCTGCATTCAAGATTCAGGAAAGTTCTTGTTTTGCCACGCAATTACTATTCTGTTGTTTTGAAAACTGTGACAACACATTGTATTATCAATTGGGAGTAAATAATAGAAAAATAAATGAACAATATCTTATTAATCATAATTTATTCGTAACTAACCGTCACGTACAAAGAATACACATTGATCAAAATAGAAATAAAAATATACCAAATACATTGTTACAGAACAATGCTTTACATAAGCATGTGCTCGAAGTGTTGTCCATCTGTTGCAATGCACATTTGCAGTCGCCGTTCGAAGGACAAATGAACAGATGTGAGGGTGTCACTTGATATACTCGAAAGAGCTTCGGTGATACGTCGCTTCATATCCTCTGGCGTTGTTGGAACTTCTGCATAAACTTTATTTTTGACTGTCCCCCAAAGAAAAAAAATCAAGAGGAGTCAAAACAGGAGACCGGGCAGGCCACTTTACTTCAGCACGCCGTCCTATCCAACAATTCAAGAACTTCTCATTTAATACTTCTGTTGCCACACGTGAAGAGTGAGCTGGACAGCCGTCATGTTGAAACCACATGCACTGACGCGTATCCAGCGTATCCTCTTCTAATAATATAGGTAGAACATTTCGAAGAAAATGTTCGTACATAATACCATTTAACATGTCTGGAATGAAATAAGGTCCCACAATGAAATTTCCCACTATGCCACACCACACGTTAACACTCCAAGGTTTCTGGTGTTGTACTTGCCAGTGAGGATTCTCTAATGCCCAGTAGTGCATATTTCGTAAATTCACAGTACCGTGGTTAGTGAAAGTCGCTTCATCCGTAAATAGCACTCGTTTAAAAAAAAGGATCATCTTTCAGTTGTTGCAAGGCAAACCGACAAAATTCCATGCGCCGTTCGAAATCCCGACCTCCGAGTGCTTGATGCAATGACAAGTGATACGGATGGAATTTGTTTCTACGCAATATGCGAAGGACACTCATGTGACTCACACCACATTCCTGGGCTACATGTGAAATAGCATGTGGATTGCACTGCGTCAATGTTAGAATGACCTCTTCATGTTTTTCGTCAGTTGCAATTTTCTGCCTTGTCCTCTGTTTGGTGTTCCAACTTCCCGATTCCAATAGTTTCGTGCACATACATGCAAAAAGCTGGCGTGAAGGAAGCTGACGATCAGGATACAGTCCTCCATATCGTTGCACTGCTCTAACGGCATTCCTTCCGCATTCACCATACACTAGTAGCATATCTAACTTCTCTTCATTGGTGTACATGGTGTGACTGCTCTAAGAAACTGGTAGAAGTGCGCTATCATAACCCTAGCAGCGCATTTTATACTTCTGGCTTCCGCCCTGTTATGTACGTAGTACATGGCCTTCGATCGTTTTCGGAAAGTAGGCAAAACCATTCACGAGACATTTTCCTTTAGTTTCTCAGCAGAGAGCACGGAAGGTCGTGTGGAGTGCCATTTCAAGTGCCATTTCAGTACAAAAATATGTTACAAAAGCACATCAATTGCAAAAAAACTATTCGCTAAAATACAAAGATATATACATATTTGAAATCGTCTTTTTAAGCGCATCACGATACGCTAAAATTTAGCATAGGGTTCCATTTAAAAAAAACAAAGTTGACCTTATATCTTCATAGTAAAAAATAGCGCAATGTCGAAGTGTGCTGTAATCAAGTAGCCCCTATTCAATCAATCGACTGTCCAATCGGTATCTTCGTATCTTGCGCGGTTGAGGAGATACAAGGGGTGTTAACACTTAGCTGTCCCACCCTGTATATACATATGTATATATAGATGTGTGTGTGTATATATATTAGTTTACTGAATATTTTTGATCAGTATTTGAATTGGTGAGTCTCCATGTGTATATATTTATAATATATTATATCGAGTACCATTCTACGTTCTTCATTTGTTTAAATTTGTCTTTATGCATTTTTTATGACTACTGATTCATACTCTTGTCAATGTTTAGATTATATCTTCTTTCTTTCCTGTTTATAGTCTGAAGATGAGAAAAAATTAGTCCTCGAAATGTCGCTTTTTTGAATTTCCAATTTTGTACCGGATATCGAAATAAAAACTTTTCGTCTGTTCTAAACAATCTGTGGCCAGATTCATTTAAGAAGTTATGAAATTGTTCATATCGTTTGAACCTGGCGTTATAGAAACCTTGTATGATAATTTTCGAAATATCCGTGATTTTTTCCTTTGAAATCACCTGCTTTGATCCTGGAAGTATGAAAAAAGTTCCCTAGTGTGATAAATAAATAAATAACAGTCGCGGCTCGTGGCTTTCTAAATGAGAAAGGCTGCAAATGTTTAATTGCTTGGGGGGGTCCTTCAATTCGGAGGGCAGTACTAGGTTTTCATTTATAGGAACAGCAGGGGGACCTGTTCTTTGACACAGTTTAATCTAAATATTTCATTAGGACCTAGTGCATAGAAATACAATACTATTTAAAAGCTATTACTTCCGATACATACATAAGGGAGAAGCGCCCCTACCGCGATTTTGAACTAGTTGAAACTCGGTGTTATTCACTGAGCTGCATAGTAATGATATCTGGCGAGCACTCTTCAGACGCCAGCTCCATGCTCTGTCCACGTTCGAAGGCTGCCAGGCTGCAGCCTTTCGTTCGCTCATAAGCCCGTGCAGTGAATGCATGACGTCACACCTCGTCGTTCTGCACAGGCCTTATGACGGAACGAAGTGGGAGCCTAACGCTTTTCTCTTCCCTGTCAACAGCTTCAAATGCGTTAAAGGCGGCTGTTAACGAACCGACAAAGAAAATTTTTGATATAATTGTTATATAATATAACTCAGAAATCCATTATTAATAAATAAATTATTTTACAAATATATTTGTAAATTTGTTTTGGGTGACGATTTTTATAGGGGAGGCTCCGCCTTACAGCCTTTAATGACGAGCCGCGCCTGAATAACAATAATCATAAGGCCGACGGGCGAGCGTGCGGCGTGGCGCGTGGCATGGCAACTGCTTGGTGCTGCCCAGCGGCTGCCTCAGCTTGCAAATGGCCTCCGCCTGCACGAGACGCCGCCGGCGAATGCATCGATCGCTTCGGCGCCGCAAAAGTGTCGCTGCAAGGTTCTTGACCCTTGGGAGGAGCTAATCAAAGGCGCTGATAAGACCAAGGCGGAAACTACGCGGAACACTCAAAGTTGATCTTTTGCGAAAAGGAGGTTGCAGCGGAGCTTCGAGTTCGCTTGCGAATACACATTTTTGCGATAGCTTATTGTGGCGTGAATGGTACTAGAATTTTTTTGTTATTTTAGGTCGCATCAACTACTAGCTCATTAGCGAACACTATTGAATTTAACGTTACGGTATGGGGATGAAACAATATGGTGATAATACGAGGTGAAAGAACGAACACATATAACCATGCCCGAGGCGGGACTCCATCCCGCGACCCCTCGGTCCGAGATCACAACGGCACTAGTCTTAGCGATCTCGGCATCGGGGCAGACACTACAATATTTGATTACATATTTATTGAGTAATTAGCAGCTATATACTGAGAAGACCTAACATATATTGAAGCCTTGTTTGTTCGAATGTATCACGTAGCATTAAAAACATAACAAAATATTGTAGTTTCTCATATTAATCATTTCGAGGATAAGACAAGAAAGAGAAAGGAAAGTTCGCCGGGGGTCCATGGCCCATGGCCCGCTTGTTAGGGTAATGATCTGGCATAGCCTGGTGTTGATCGGAGAAACCACGGAAAACTATTTATCAGCGCAGGCGGCCGCTAGAATTCTCCTCCAGACAGCGACTGAATTCGACCTAGCGGACTAGCCAGGGTCGAAATTCCTTACGCCGTCGGGACTCGAACCTACAACCTCCCGGTCCGGGGCACTGCAGTGACATCGGTAGATGCACTGAGTCACCTCTCACGCTTTGAACGGTCGTTCGAGTGCGCAGATATCTCACGCGAATCCTACGTGCGAGATCCGAGGGTGCTCCCGAGCGATACTCCCCGCTCAGGCACAAAGAGCCCTCCTAGGAGCGTTATCGTGTGTTCGCGAAACCGATTACGTTGAGGGCGTACTCCACTCAATCTGCGGACGTGACCGACTAGATTGCGTGTTCAATGCCCAAGTGCGAAACTCAGGAAGGCGAACTTCAGACGTCGGTCGCTGGCGGGGGATGGGGCAGTTGACGTAGGAATTCCCAGAGTGCCTGCACTGCCATCTCTCACAAACGGGACCAGTATGACAATGCTTGCTACCACTACTACTGCTAGACTGCTCGCCGCCGCCGCCATCGTCTCCGTGTCAGCCGTCTTTACTGAGTTTGTCAGTGCATATGCGGGCACCGTGTTAACTTGAATAAACCAATAAAACTATTGCTTGAACTAAAATCGCTTCAAACTTCTTTTGATGTCCCTCAGATTCTCCCAACCAGAGTGACCCGGTTTTCGAAGTAAGTAGCGACGTCACTGAGCGCCAGAGCACAGAAGGCGAGGGGTCAACAAAAATGGATGTTCAAAGAACAAATTCATTAATGTTATACTTTGCTTAACATTAGAGACGTTTATGTGATGGAAAGTTGTAAAATTTAAATTGCGTTTCACTCAATTGTTTGATTGATGGTCTTTAGTCTAGTTTAAATTCCATTTCAATTCAATCGTTTGAATAATTCATTCCGGCCACGACTGAATTATTCAATTAGACGTTTATTTTCTTGGAGGGTCTATTAATTTCTTAGGCAGACTTTCACAATATAACAAAATTTAACAGTTTTTATAATGACATTTCACATTTTTTGACCAACGTTTCGAATATCATTAGCCTTCATCATCAGGGTCTGTTATAATTTTGATATATTGAGGAATAATTAAAATATTATAAACAAAATGTCTTTTAAATAGAAAATGTTGGAACTGAATAGAATTCACGTAATATATTTTTTGTCAGTTCCAAAATTTTTTATTTACAAGATATATTCTGAAATAATTAATATTATAAAAAATCAAAATTATAGCAGCCACTGATGATGAAGGACAGTGACCTTCGAAATGTTGGTCAAACAATATAAAATATCGTTATAAAAATTGTTAAAAAATGTTGTTTTATTTTGAATGTCTGCCTAAAAATCCATGGACCTTCCAAGAACTTAAAAATCATATCAAGAAGTGCAGTCTTTAAATAATTTCATTTGAAATTAACCTGCGCAAACAAAATGTGTAGAGAATGTTTCGTCGCTGAGAATGGCGGAGTTCCTCCCCATCTGGATGGTGAAATCCAACGCCGACCTACTTGTTGGATTGCGCAGGATTTCCTCGCTAGGCGGGGTACCGCTCCTGCCGACAAGAGGTCTAACATCCTGACTGGTCTCCGGCATCTCAGGTATATGGCATATGTGTGTGTGTGTGTGTTTGTGTGTGAGTGAGGAGAGGACAAGGAAGAGGAAGGAATGCGCGCGCGATTCGTGGCCCGTTTGTTAGGTACCGCTCCTGCATTCGCCTGGTATTGATTGGAAGAAACCACGGAAAAACTACCGATCAGAGTAGCCGGGCCGCTAGAATTCTCCTCCAGACCGCGACTGAATTTGTCAGAGCGAGTGGAAATGTTGAGTTTGAAATAATTTGGACGGTTTTTATTTCAATGACCTATTTTCAATATGACGTGAATGCAACTCGCAGGCAAAACATTTTTCAAATATCTTTATTTTCTAAAATAATTATTTTCTAAATTCATTTTTGCTTCTTTTTTTTTTAATTTATTTATTCTGGCCCTCAAGAAAATGTGCGCAGATAAATTTCTTTCCCCACACGTCATATACAGTTTTTACTGTTTTTTTTGACAAATAAATAAATAAATAAATAAAAAAACCTTTCAACACGTCACGCTCAACGTTTCAAAAATATTGTGTTATTCTGTATAAGTATAACTCGACCAAGCGGAGAATGAAGGATGCGATTGCGGTGCGTCGTGGAACTAACAATGTAAACACAGGTCTATACAGTCAGTTTCGCTAACAAAAGTCGCCAGGAGCGTGAAGCTAGTTCAGAGACTCCTTCCGAATCACCATGGCCTCCTTCATAGAGGTTGTGAATCAGCTGATAAAATATAACTTCACAGACACACCATGCAAGATTTGCACTGGTTGTTTTATTTTTGTCCCTTTAAGTTGCTTTTTTTAACTTTTCACTGTTCTTGTTCAAGAATGCAATAAAAAGTTCTATTTATATTGAGTTTTTAATGCATATTCATTGAATTTAAACATTTTGTATTCTTCGTCATTCATCTTTTTTTCCATAGGCTTTAGGCGGTTTGTTAGGTATGCAATAAAGTATCAAAATATTAACTTTACTGTCATAAGTATCTATAATATTCTTCATTATGGTGGTAGTTACTTTTGACATAAAAATAATTTTATTTGGTATATATTCTCAGAAACTATTTAAGTTAAACGATTTATATGAATGTTACTGCTCATCGAGAGAATTCGTTTCAAATTTTCAATCGTTTTGCAGAGAAAATCATAGTTGTATTTCTTCCAATATGAGGCGCAGACGTGTCTAATATAGTTAAAAATATTAATTGGGAAGATAATAGATTTGCAATGAAACAAATCGCGTTTTTTTTGCAATAGTTTGGCACGGTCCCATTTTAATTTTGAATTGAGTATCCTTATATCTCCATCTCTGTCGTTTCGACTGTAAACACAGACGTTGGCGCGCTCCTGTAAACATCATTCTCGGCTTGGTCGAGCTATATCATATTTTCGCAATTAACATGCGATTCAAAACTTTAACACTTTTGAGAATATGGTCTCTTTGAAAATATTTGAGAAACCGGTTGGTATTAGTGGTTTCCATCCACCAGGTACATTTCGTTACTTTCGCTAATGTTTCTGCGTTGTTTTTCCATAATAAATCACTATTACCTTTTTTCCATTAATTTATATTTTAAATATTCATAGTTAATTTTGTGTCGGATATTCGAACTGTAGGGACGTGTCTTCCGGGCGCACCGATGAAAGGCGGTGAGGAGGCTTGTTCCTTGGAATGTTACCTTTGCCGCGTCCGACCCGGGGATTCAGGGCGGTTTGCAGCGGTGTTGTCTCCCGCAGTTCTTGTTGTCCTAGAAATCGACGAGGTGAAACTAATAGAGCGAGAGCCAGCAAGAAAATGACGTATGATAAGCTCAAAGCTAAAACGTTTTGAGAAGTTAGCCAAGAAGTTAGCCAGTGTTATGAGGAACAAGGAAACGCAAGTATGGCGGCCTGTAGGTGTCGGCGTTGCGCTTTGCAGTTGTTTAAGTATGTCAAGAAAACTATGCCATTGGAGAGTGAGTACACAGATAATTCTAGTTGTATATTGTTCGTTAGATAGCCAAAGTGTGAAGGAGTTGTATGCCATATGGAAGCGGCGTCTCGAACTGTCCGCCATACTGAATTGAATGTGTCATTTTTTATGCCCGCTTGGATTACGAGATCAAAACTATTTTTGTGGTCTTCTGGTAGAAACTTCTTTTTCATTGCCAATTATGAGCACGCCATACCGTTGCGGCGTCTTCTCTAAGTAGCCCGCATACTGGTTCAAAAATGTCGAATTTGTCATTAATCCATATATGATAGGTACACACCTGAGACAAATATTTTTCAATTGATTTTAATGTCTAGGAGAGTCTGAAGTGCCATACCAATTGGATGTCTCGAACGTAAGAAATGAATCTCTATAGCAGCAAAAGATTTATAAGTGTGACGTATAACAGGTAACAGGCTGTTCCAAAAAGTTTTAGCTTTGAGCTTATCATACGTCGATTTTCTTGCTGGTTCCCGGTCTATAAACCCTGGCCCTATCAGCGAAGCAATTTTGCAGCAACATACAACCGTGTGCTGGTTGGGAACTTCAGTTCTGGAGTCCAGTGCGATAAGTGTATCATTATTAGCTACACGCCTATTCTACAAGAATTGTATAGATTCATGTCGCAGACTTTCCAAGTTATACTTACCTGCTTCTTTTGTTGCTTTAGCTACTGGTAGCTGATTTTGATATTTAGTTACTTTCAGATTCAAATTCTTAGCGTTCACAAGAATATTGGCTTTTACCATAAAATTATTTGATTCATATTCGGCAATTCTATGTAATCTCAGGTCTTGCGCTCTCAACTTTCAATTGTGTCGTTAGATCACATCAATAAAAGATTTTCGATGTCTATACGTTTGTGTGCAAGTAAATTTGTGATTCCTTGCGGAGAATGCACCCATGTAATATTTTTAGATCATAAGATTCACAAAAGTCTATCAGTCGCTGTCCACTCTCATTGCAGCTTCCTCCCCAACTCTTCCGACTATCTTATCGTTATCTGTTCTCCCTATCCGGGCATTCAGGTCCCCATTAGATATAATTCCTTACGTGATTGCAAATCATTTAGAACGTCTGTCAATTTTTGAGAAAAATATATTTATATTTCATTTTAGTGTTTATTTTGGCAAGATTTAATCTCGATTAAAGCTAACTTTACTCTCACGCCAAACCTGGCTAATGTGTAGGTCCATGAAATTGTCGTCTTAGTTTGGTAACTATTCGTAATGCGTATCTCTTTGTTCAAGTGCACAGCACCACGAAAAGAAAAAGTTAAAAGTGTTTCATAAATGTACTTCATGCATATACTACTTTAACGAACTCTTGATGAGTGCAAGTCCTAATGCACACAGAGAATTTTATTTGAAGATTTGAACTAATGTATAAAAGATGTTTTCCATATCGTGCGAAAGCAAAGCTAAACTTCACATTTGGCTGTGTTTTAAATAATAAGGAGAATGTATCATCATTATTCAAAGATTCCCTCCTCCTCAGGTTCATTTTTTTCTGAAAACATTTCTGGTAATCCTAACTATGCCTAAATTTTGTTGAGCTCTCCATTTGAAACTTGTGGAAAGGATTATCATTTTGTTAGCAATAATACAAACTCAAATCTGTAATTTGTTTACCGATATAAATAGGTTTTCTATTACTCGGGAACGGAAATGTCAATTTATCAAATGTTGCTAATTTCACTTTGTTGGAATTTTATTCATCATTCTAATATTTATGGTTAGAAGGTGGGGAAGAATCTGGTGGCTCCGAGCGAAGTCGCTTGCCACCAAGGAGGTCCGGGTTCGATTCCCGTCGATCTCATATGAAATTTGTTCCACCAAAGCCAGTTTGACTGCTTCACAAGGCTTGTTCAACCCCTGTGAAGTGTTCTAAACCCTACCTCAATCCTAATTCCTCCCCAATTCTGTAGTGACGCAGGGGGCGCGCAAGAGAGAGGCACGTGCTCCAAGATGCTACCTGGCGGGTCAACGATATATGGACTACTGACTAAAAAGTAGACATTCTAGTAATGGGGGAGTACTTCAAAGAATTCATGTAACGGTGGATTGCTTTATTTCCATGGAAAATGAAAGATAAGAATGATTTTATCTACAATGACTAAAACGGGCGGAAGAGCAGGCCCTATGGCCTGAGCCTCGCCATTAATAAAGGCATTTTTATTATTATTATTATTATTATTATTATTATTATTATTATTATTATTATTATTATTATTGTTATTATTATTATAAACTTTAGTCATTGTAGATAAAATCATTCTTATGCATAATTCTTATCACATGCAATTTTCATGTGTCATATAAAGTCATATTTTGGCTTTTTTTTAACCTTTTGGTAATTTTCCGTTAATTTTTCATATTATGGTAATATTTTTTCTTGTGTTTTCGTATTTGTTGTCATTTTTTTATCTTTCTGATTCCAATTTCGCATACTTACTTGCAGTCGTGTCAAAGAAATATTTTATCTTCTAATTGTTATCTTATTTATTATATTTTTTGTTGTGTATAAGTTGTCTTTTCTATAAATATATATTATGTGAAGTAGGTGGATAACTCCAAAGAAAGCGCTCAACGCCCCACAAGGGTTTGGGAGGCGCGTTGCGTCGTGAGGAAGACGCGATAAATGTGTTTTAAAAAAATTAAATTAAATAAAAAAAGATATTCTGGAGCTCAGGAAAAGTGCGCAGATTGTACTTCTCCTCCACTCTTTACATACAATTTTTATTGTTCTTGACAAAATAAATAAAATAAAATATTGATTTTAACAATGGTATTAGTTACCATTTGAACTGAATAATTCTAAAAGACTAAATATGTCTGAAACTATTATTTTACCTCAGCTTCTTGGTCAATGATCCTTATCTCCATTAGTTGCTTCGTCCAGTTTTCCTTATGATTGCGTAGGCTTCCGCGGCCGGAATTCATGTTGTCCAGGCTATCCGGGATGAGCCGCGTCGTCGATTTGGTGGCTGACGTTTCGGCCAACATATTGTGGCCTTCCTCAGAGCGTACTGCCAGCAGCGTCAGAGGAAGGCCACAATATGTTGGCCGAAACGTCAGCCACCAAATCGACGACGCGGCTCATCCCGGATAGCCTGGACAACAGTTTTCCTTATCCTTTGAGTAATTGCTGAGATGGCCGCTTGTTCTGTTTTTGGACATGAATGTAGCTTCCCTAAGTATGCACGTTTTCTTGAACTCATTGAGAAATGTAATCTTTCAAATAATTGTTCTCCATGTTTTTGCAGCATTTATTTCATTGAAGTGCATGATAAGGGATAAGAGCCAAAATCTGTCGCAGATTTTCTTTTGCAAATAGATTTTCTTACACGGGAGTGAATTTTTTCGTATCAGTTCTTTCCAAAAACACTCGCTACTAAGTATCATCTGCGGTCGTTTTCTTGAGCTCCAGAATCCCTTCTCACATTTTAACTGTAACTAGTTGAAAGATGAATAAAAGTTTTAAAAAATAAATTTAAAATTTAAAAAACTTGAGATTAACAACATTTGAAGAACTATGGATTTTCGCTCCCGAGTTATAGAAAACGTATTTGCATCGGTAAACGAACTGCAGATATCATATTTTTTCAATCCGTTTGCAATCTGTTAATGGAATTTTTTTTTTCAATAAAAAAAAGGAAATTTCATCGTTTCTGGTAAAATTCACCCGGACAGTTTTTATAATTTCCGAAAGAGGACATGTCCGGTGAAAAGACAACGTATGGTAAACCGTGCGTATTAATAATCATCTCTAGGCCCCTGACCGGTCCCCCTGGATATGTTTGCGTTAAAGCTACTCAATGAGGCAAGATATCTTGCTCTCGACAGCTCTCGGGAATCTGAAGTATGTCACTTTAGCGAGGAAATGTCAAGAAATCATGTGAAACCAGAAACCACTCCTCATTCTTTATCTTTAGAACTGCAATCGCAATTTTCGCGGATACTTCAGAATAGTATCTTATGTGATCGGTGAATTTCATCGCATTATAACAGGTTTTCATATTCATACCACCCAAAATGTGGTAATTTTCAGCTATTATTATAACCTAATGCAAACGAAAGAAGACGTTTTCATGAAACTTTCTGATGCATGAAAAGTTGAAGTTGAACACGGAGTTCACGTGAGTTTGTCAAAATCTGCTGCTCTATCTCATTTTATCTGCCTTCTTTCTTTGTGTATCGTTCTAAAAACTTTTGCATACATTTACAGCTAATAGGTATGTAGGTACTTATGTATAAACGGTAGTGCCCTCATCAAATATATATTGCAATATTTTCTTCAGATCTTTTGCATTAATGGGAATCTTACTTTCATACGCAGCATTTGTAGGCAAAGAGTTTCCTTCTGGAGTAAGTATTTATTTTCAGGTACTCGTATGATGAAGTTGTCGAAGGGTAACAATCTACTCCAACTACGTTTACATGAATCTTCCTCTTGTTTTGTGCATACAATTCACGAAACTTTCACATGAATTTCGGAGTTCACATATTCATGAATGAAATGTGGAACCGCAGTGAGCTATTTGTGACAAGTTCGTTCCCGTTAAACGCAGAATTTTGAAGAATTGTTCTTCATATTTGTTATGCAAAAATATTAACAGATAGTTGACGATAATATAAATATATCCTAGGCTGAAATCGCTGGCAATTGAAGACACATCACGAAATCAAAACAGACCAATAATAGACTCATCAGATTGGCATTTAATCCAAACTTCATCAAGTTCTTACATTTTTTTTCACTTTTTATGAACTATTAATTCTACCACAGCAGAGTGTCCTACTACTTCATTTACGGTTGATTACTGTCGTCGCGCTCGACTCCTTAAAACAGACACATCAAAACACGCCCTCACGAGCTACTTGCCCATCTGGGAAGCCCGACGCTCGTACGAGCACAATCAACATCCCCTGACTCCAAACTCATTTCCTCTTAAAATTCAGAAAGGGTTGGTTACTCAGAAAGGGTACATTCGCAAGTTGAATTGGCGTGAGGCAGTGTATAGTAGCTTCGTACGAAAATATGTTCGCTAGATTTTTTTCTATCAAATAACCGAGAATTGTTTTATGTTTATATTCTTCACTACTTATTACTAGATGTTTATTTTCTTAGTAAATTCTCCCTTATATATACATCTTTGCTAAGTGACACGAATATGTTTCAATGGCGAATTCTTTCCTTGTTTTCGTTTTGTTTTGTGCTATTAAATTATTTAGTTATTTATTGCCTTTAGCAATAATGTGAAGTAAATTAATAAGTCTCCATAAGCCAACAGTTCTCGTTTACGGACGGACAAAGCTTTTAACAGACAAGAATATTTGTCTGTTAAACCTTCTAACTTGGACGTAGAAAGTTCATGCTTTTGTATCACTCTTAAGAAATTTGGATTACAAAATCAGGATTATTTTGATTGAATTCTTTTAAAATTTTACTCTCAACTGATAATTTGAAGTTGGACTGATGTATTATTTCATTTTAATGCATCATTATGGGAGTGTATTAGGGATGTCTGTTTTCCGCTGCAAGTTTCATTCATACGGGCAAATGTCAAATATCATTCGCCGAAAGAAACACTCCTTTCTCTCGAGACTAGCTTATCAGTAGGGCCCAGATGTTTACGACATGTCATATATTTTTCATTCTTTATTTCTATGGAAAATGAAAGATAAGAATAGTTTTATCTACAATGACTAAAATTATGTAATTTTCATGTGCAATACAAAGTCATATTTTGGCCTTTTTTAACCTTTTGGTAATTTTCCGTTAACTTTTCATATTATGGTAATATTTTTTCTTGAGTTTTCGTATATTTTGTCATTTTTTTAATCTTTTTGATTCCATTTAGCATACTTACTTGCAGTCGTCTCAAACAGATATTTACATATTTTAATTGTTATCTAATTTCTTGTAATTTTTTGTCTGTACGAGGGTCGTTCCGAAAGTAATGCCTCCCATTTTTTTACTTAAGCATATGATCTCAAAAACGAATGTGAGGGCTGTCATAGTGAAATATGAACTTTCTCGTTAACTTTCGTTTAATTTCGTTGCTATTTGTCAGATAGAAGCATAGTTACAAAACGCTAAAATGGCGTTTAGCTGGAATGCGCGTCAGAAGCAGATGTGTGAACTGTATTTCTCACTTCGGAGGAAAATGCACGCATCGACATCACCAGTCTCTTGTTGAACTTTTGCGGGAAGCATACAGTGAGTGTCACTACAGTGTGGCGACGGTGGGTAGTGCGTTTCAACGATGGTGACAACAACGTGAATGACAAACCACGTTGCTGTCGTCTACGCACAGCTGCCACACCACGGAATGTTGGAGCACCTCGATCAGCTCATCCGCGTGAATAGGTTCATGGGGTTCAATGTTCAGCGCCATACGCAGTTACCCAGCACCGTATACCCTCCCGTATCCGCAATGCATTAGAAGTAACGCTGAGTAAATTGAGTTACCGAAAATTGTGCGCAAGGTGTGTTCCGCGATCACTCACAGAGGAACACCAACATCACCGAAATTACCCCCCCTTCGGAATACTTTGCTTGCTTTTGAAAAAAGTAATAAAATATTTCAAATTATGGAAGCCGTGACTTCAATATTTTTGAAGAAACATTGTACTTTCGTGAAGGATGAAAGTATCAAAATAATTATTCTGAATATTGATCCAACAATGTAGAACTTTAAAAGAAACGATGATGTGGCAATGTTACCACCGTACCTTATAATTTGTGAGGCTCTACAATGAGTTGCTCAGGAGGTTTATCCCTCTATAATTATCTGAATTATGTTAGTCTCCTTTCTTAAATAAGGGGATAAGAATGCTTGATTTCCATTCCTTTGGTATTTTTGCATTATTTAAAATTTTAAGGAATGTAGTTCACGGGATTGGTCAGTAAACAATGACCAAAACAGTGAACTTACCCCTTATTTGATCAATGGTCGTGATTTCTACAATATTTATAATTTTATTAATATGTATATTTATCTCTCTGTATAAGGTTCTTTCTCCATATTTAATGAGCTCATTATACTATATTCCATCTTCTCCTGGTGACTTCCGATTTCTTAGTGTTCCGACTACTCTTGACATTTCTTCATATTCAACGCACTGTTCTTTTGATGTAAAATCTTCAACCAAGTCTATTATCTCCGGAGTCTCATCGTGGAGTAATTCTCTAAAGTATTTTATCGATGTTTCATCAGATGCTTGATATTGTAACGTAACTATGGTGCCGGCAGTATTAATCAGTACCTGGAAGATACTGTTGCGTCGTGGCGCGCTCAAACAGTGCCTACTTGCGCAGAGCAGGAAGTTAAACAAAGACGCAGAAGATGATGCATTGGGAATTACTGCCTAGCGCGGATACGGCGCGGAGGCAATGGGCGCGGCGAAAGGCCTACATAACGGGCGAGAGCAAGGCCTACTTCTTCTTGTTTCTCAGCAGCGTCGGCGTGCAGTTGTGCGTAAGTTTGTGCGAGTGGCGCACGTAGGCAAGTGGCCGGCAATTCATTGTCGTGACGAGCGAGACATGCATTAGGTCTCAGATGTAGAGCGGTGTGGTAGCCATTCGATTAAAATCTCTCCTAGTAGTGGTATCTATTTAGTTAGTTAATTGTAAGCAGTGAAATTTGTTATTTGTGACTACGGTCTAGTTTATGAGTAAACTTACTGTTTTTACAACCCACTCTCGTCTGTGTTTGGATAACACCCGTATGACGCCACAATACCTCCACTTACGATAATTGAATGGACGTGGCAAATGTGCATTCTTGATCAAAACAAAAAAACAAATCATTACTACTTGAATACAAATTTTAATTCTGAATTAAAAAAGGAAGAAAATGGGTTAGTGAGAGAAAAATTTACTTGAGCTCATTGACTTAACAGGAAATTGTACATGCACTTAAAATCTAACATAGTGAAACAAGCCAGAGCGCGGTTTTGCATTTTACAGAATTTTGTGAAGTCCCAAAGTTCTTTCATATTGAATTTTGTTAGCTTTAGGAGCCTGAGCACGAGCGGCAGCTCATGATAATGCACGTCACCCCTTCTGTCTTGAGCGCGTCTTCCTCCAAAGGGCGTTTCGCGTCCCCTAGCAGGTCCGTCGGTTGCCCGCGGCGGGGGGCGAGCCAGACTTCTCCAGACGGGTGGGAGCAGATGCCCCGAAACGAAGGGACACGGGGCGATGACTCCCGCTTCCGTCTCCTGCTGGCGTCCGTTTGCGGAGCCCCCAAACTCGTAACGCCATCTTTACGTACGTGCCAGTATCGAGTGTGGCAGGTCGCGTCAGCACTCGATTATAATAATTATTTTCTCACAGCGGGTCCTGGCAAAATCACGAGGATTTCGGAGTCACTCGGACGTGACTGCTACGGCCGGCGGTCCGCCTGTCTTCTGAAAAATTTCCAAGTTTCTCCTCGTGCCCGCGTTTGCAAAATCCCTTCTCTGTTTTTGGAAACAAAGTGATTGGCCGAAACACAGTGCGACTAATTTTAATTTAGCCCAATAGCAGCCTCGTATTCCGAGCGGAAATTCCCCGAACGGTCCCACCCCTTCATAATGCACTTTTCAGTAACTGCGCAGTTGAAACACAGCCGGAGTTCTGGAATGTTTAGGTTAGACACATTAATTTAATGGCGTCGAAAAGGAGGCGGATGTTTCAACAACCAGTCTTTGTATTCTAAAAGTGGGTGGTCTGGCATGCTTAAAAAAATAATCACTTTCTTGACCTGGAGGTTAATGGAGGTGCTGCGACAGAGAAAAAGCACGGTGAAGGATCGTAACAGATTCCTGATGCTACTTGGCAGATGAAATAATATTTTATTTAAATTATGGATACCGTGATGGTGATTACTATGTGCCACTACAATATGTGCCAAACGAATTTATTTATTTCTGCTCTCTAGCCTCTGATGAACCTCCAGATATCTTTTTGTCGCTTATAGAAGTCAAATTGAAGTCGCAAGGTGAAAGAGATCCAGTAATCTTTCTTCATTTCTCTAATCCTTACATTAATTTTGTTCCTGTTACTTTACATTTTTTATGTGTTTCTGATGTTTTATTCTGTTTGAATTTTGTGATTCTAATTGACCAAAAAATCAGATATGGTATTTGTGAATAAGGAATATTTAGGATCTTTCAAATTATTTTCTCATTTAGCGGGTTACAGACCCTAAGCTGAAAATCAGGCAACGCCACTGGTGCGTAGTGGTAGTTTTTCTTGCGGCAAGGTTTGGACTGTTCTCTGAACTTCTTTTCAGTATACAGCAACCCTGTAAGTGTTTTGGACTTTTCCTCGGCGTATGCTAACCTAGCACTTTTGCAATATCTCCTGGGTATTTGGATAACTAATTTTGCCACTCGTGCGATTTTGCAAAAAGTGGAAAAAATGCAATAAAAAAGTTGTTTTAACGAACTTTTGAATTTCGCTCTTTAAGTTATTTACTTAATCTCCACTACAACTGGATATTTTCCTTCTTAATTAGCCATAATCAGTACGGCACAACACAAGCACACGTTTTTAATTACTCGTACACTAATTTTGGAACTTCCCAGCAGTATAATCGTTTGGCGTATTACTGGTCATGAATGCAATCAAAAGTTGAGGTGTTTTTACAATAAATCAGATATTCGACTTCAGTTTGCATTGTGTTATAGACATTGTAGTAGCGTTTTTAGAGTAAATCATTAATCTATAAACAAACAAATTTACAAAAACACAGTTGTGCAATAATGTGAATTATGTTTTATTTACAACAATTGATTCATCTGGACCCCTAACAAATATTAAAGTTGAAAAAATGTACAAAAACAAAATTGCAATTTTTAGAGGTGTAATTTTTAATTGACACGCTACTTATCATTGATATTTATATTAAATAAATACAATGCACAGAAAAATTTAAGGTTGTGACTCTATTCCTTCTATGAAATATTACTCTTTGAAAATCTAAATGTTTTAATTCGAATTCGATAGCTTTTGTTAAAAATGTTATCCGCTTAAAATCGCACCAGACAGTTAACGCTAAAGGTATGTGGTAGATAAATAACACTTTCATTTGTAAGACATAACTTACTGAATCCAATGCAATTTAGTTTAAAAAGTTACAACAACCTAGTGCTGAGTAATTTATAAAACCGGAATATCTGCAAACCCGGAAAATGGTGCGCGGATTAAAACAATAAAGGAAGCCTTTTGAGACCAACTAACAATTTTTAAAAAAATACTATTTTGTATAATGAAACCATCAGAAAATTGATGTACAAAATTTTAATTTATTTGAGATAGTCGAGCGATCAGTGCTGGACCACTTAAACTGGATTGACCTACGATGATAAAAACAAGACTTTTAATGTTATACAACTTGCCTAATTGGTATTCCATTCAACTGAAATAACTATTTGGCAGAAGTCTCTAACACAATAAACTGCTAGCATTAACTGTGCAAGAACCGAGTTTAAGAACGTAAGTGAGTTTTTATTTCGGGAAAATAATTAGGAAATTTTCAATGAATGGAAAAAAATAATGATCAGAATATTTCTTTATTATTGTCAAATCTTAGTGACAATACGGAGGTACTCATTCTCCTTTCTAATGATGTAGAGAACGATTTCTGGCGTGAATAGTCTGTGCCACATAATAACTGGCACACGTATACCAAGCCTGGAAAAACTGGAACAGAAAAACGAATGATACGATCATGTTTTCAGGTATAACAGATTATAAGGATCAGATAATTATACCTATAAGAAAAATAGTATATTTTTTCGATTTCTCTATTTAAGGACCACAAATACAGAATTACATTTATTACTTCTTTTTCTAAATAAAGAGAATTCAGAATTATTGTTACTGACTACGTGTTACTGCAAGTTCGCATCAAGACTATTTATTTATTTACGCCAAAAACAGTTACAAAGTGTGTGACAAGCTATGGGGAAAAGTGAATTCTGTGCACGTTTTCAAGATATCATTGTTCGGCTTTAACTAAAAAAAATATTTCAAATCATGGTTACAATCAAAGGAGTGCGAGTCAGCAATCTACTCCCTTCGAACTTTTTCGGCTATTTTATTTGCACGCCCTATATTCAAAAGAAGAGAGTATTGTAATCGTGCGCCAGAAAACTGCGAATTTTCGTTAGAAAACTCTTAATGCCGGGTCTTGGTAACGAATAAATGGGTAAATCTTGTTCGCATATGTAGTTCCTTTAACACGATGTATTGTGAGAAACTATGCTTTGTAGGTCGCTGACACCGGGAAATCGATTGTCGACAAAACGTCTGTCCGTCTGCCTGTCCGTCTGTGGTCAACGTTGCACCAAAACACTTCAGCCGATTTTCTCCAAAATTGATATCCCCCAATCAACTTAAATAAACTCAATGTGGTCTGAGTTTGAAACGGATATTTTGATTTTTGGGGGTACTTTAAATGACGCTTCGAATCATTTTCAAAATTTTCTCAAAAATGGCTCCGAAGTTTTTTTTTTATTAAATTTTGTCCTTGGATAGCGTAAAGGTCGCTTAAAAGAACTAGAATAAATTAATAACTAAATGGTAGGAAGCAATATAAATATTAATATTCATTTTACTTACATTGGAAATTGTCGCCATACATGCTTCCACTTGGTAGTCTAAAACGTTATTTGCGAACAAAATCGCAAAAATTAAGATAATTGCTGCAATGCTCATCGTGGGCAAATATGCGAAAACAGAATCACGCTTCTGTAGAGATCCAGATATTCCTCTTCTGTATCAATGCTCTCTTGCATGTAGTCTTAAAACTGCTTGTTTAAATACTCTATGATCATAAACTTACGCTCTTGTTATCTTGAGTTCTGTACTTTTAATGATCCGAAATAATAATCTGGTAGGTAAAGAGGTTAATTTTCAGGGGTCAAACTTCGTCTTTGTTCAATTTCTGACAAGACGAATATTCTTTTAAATTTCATACAATACACTTTTTCTGTTAATAACTTCGTTTCTTTTGTGATCTAAACGAGATTTTGGAAAAATAAACTTCGAAAGATATCAGTAATTAATAATTTCAATCAACAGAAAACAATTAATCTGTATCCGCTATTGTTTTTCAACAATAGAGACTTGCGCAATAAATCAGTGACTTAAAATTTTATATTTTAAAATGGCAAAAGGTGACAGCACAAAAAGTTACGAATAATAAGTCTTGAGCCCCTCTGAAACACATAGGCGGGATCCCGAGTGGGCAACTACCACCCCCATCTTGGGACAAATTAAAAAAAAATATATTTGACATTTCATTTCGCGGGGCTTTGATATACAATATTTACTTTTTTGTGAGTTTTGAGAAAATATATAATAATAAGTAAGCGAATAATAATTTTATTAAGCCGAGCTAATAACATACATTAAAAAATTGGTGAACTTTAGTTCAATATTATAAAACGCACGGGATAATGTTCGGCGTGTCTGAATATCCCTTATTAATAAATCCTCACCGGGAGAGGTGGCTTGGTGTATTAACTGATGTCACTGCAGCCCCTATGACCGGAAGGTCCTAGGTTCAAGTCCCGACGGCGGCAGGATTTTCGACCCTGGCTTGTCAGCTAGGTCGAATTCAGTCACTGTCTGGGGGAGAATTCTAGCGGCTGGCTCCTCTGATCGGTAGTTTTCCATGGTTTCTCCGATTAACACCAAGCGAATGCCGGAGCAGTATCCCAAAGCGGGCCACGGACCGCGCGCGATCTTTCCTTCCTTTTCCGTGTCCTAGACTCACCCCTTACACACACACTTACACTAACATGCTATGCTACCACACATGCCGGGAGATCAGTCGGAAGCTTAGCTTGTCCCGACTGAGGCGGTACCCCGCTGGTGGGAGATTCCTGGTTGAGTGGAAAACTCCGCTAGTCGTCGGTTGGTCGGCGCCGAATCTCGCCATTCAGCGGGGAAAAGATCACCGCCACCTCCCGAGGAAAAACACGCACTACACTTAGGGGACTAATAACCTTTGTAGTTGACGCGCCCGGAATCACGAACAATCAGTTATATTTTGCCTTTAAACGTTATTTGCTTAGAAATTAAACTGTTTAGTGCCTAATATCATGAATAATAATCATGAATAATAATCATAACGCTCAAATTGTAACTCTCAAAAAGGAGTATGGTCCGATTATTATAGACATATATGTAGATAGAGGTAAAGGAGGTGATATAAGCCATTTAAATAATATGAGCCCCCTTGGTATCTTCATACATCGCAAACATTCTAGCAGGAACTATTTAAGAACTAGTTTAATAACTCCTTTTGCGATCATAATTCTGTAGTTCAGTTGTAAATGAGAGCTAATGTTTTAAATATTGTTTTTATGCTTGCAATCTGTAATTTCGAAAGTGTCAAAGACCAGTTTTAGTTTGAAGAATTTTAATATGGGGATGGTTGTAAAATGAACCCCAAACTACCGTGCGTGTATGACTCCCAAATTTCAACAGGCTCAAATTCAATACACTCCAACTTGTTCGTAATATCTACTTTTTAGATGCCATGAAAGGTTATAGATCCCAGTGGTGTGAAAGAATGGCACAGACTCTCTCATAATTGCTTTTTTCTAATTTATTTGGTCGGGGCTAGCTTTCGGGCTTTTCTGGCCCTCCTCCTGTCAGTTGCCATCTATGGCCACCCAAACATTTTTTTCACATTTGCACAATTTTTGGATTTCATAATGGCAAACCCAAAAAAATCACTTTAAGAATTTTTCCATTCTGGGCCTCAAGAAAATGTGCGCAGGTAATCTCTTCCCCCATACTTTATATCCAGTTCTTACTGTTTTTTGACCAAATAAATATAAATATTATAGAAGAGTAAAACCTCGTCCTACGTGGAAATTTTCTTTGAAAATTTGGTGCCATATTTAGGAAAATGGCATTTAAGCGATACTGTAAATGCAACATTTGAAGTTCTTTTTCACAGAAAAACTATTGAGATTTCGAAAAACTTTATTGGAAGTCGTTTGAAGTACTACAAATCACAAATACAATAATGTATTCAAATCGCTGGAAATGTGCATGTTACCGGCGTGAGAGATATTAAAAAAAACATTTGTATAATTTTTGAGGAAAGAAAAGAACACAGCAAAATTAATTTTATGTCATCTTAAACAGTGCAATTAGGATTTTCCGTACAATACGTTTGAAGAAAAATTTGGAGCCGTTTTTGAGAATATGGTGTGAGGGTGTTTCTGAAAATGTGTAAATTTAAGATAATTTTCACAGAAAACTGTGAAGTTTTTGAGAAAATTTATACGAAAATTTATGTATCATTTAAAGCACATGTGCTCATAATTGCCATAATATGAACAAATCGTTTCTAATATAAATATTAACGATGTGAGAGACAAGTAAAATAAATACATTAGTGTTAATTTTGAAAAAAAACACAAGGGTAGAGAAAAATAGCGTTTATGTCATCTTATAGAGTACATTTTTTTTCTTATAGAGCACTATCCATAGCAAAAATGTTCAAGAAAAAATCTGAAGCCGTTTTCGAGAAAATCTTTTTGAAATTTTTTTTAGTATTGCACATATTGGACGCAATATTGCGCGAAAACTCATAAAATTTCAAAAAAATATGCATGGCCTAAACGAAAGCGCTAATTATGAAAAAAACTTACTCGAAGGAACAATTTTTCTATTCAATTTTGTAGTTGCAGAAATATGCCGAAAAAATTTCAATCTGTTGAAATTTTAAAAAATTCAGTTATCAGTGAAAATCAGAGCTATGCCATCTTTATAAATGTATATCCCTCTTTTTTATACAAGGAATTTGAAGAAAAAATTTCTAGCCTTTTTTGAAAATGTTCCGAAACTTCTTGTAAAATACTCCCAAAAATTAATGAATGTTTTTCAAAATCTCACAGCTTCGACTCAGACCATTTCGATAGGGGGTTAATTCAGTGAGGAAAAAATCGTACGCATACTTGTAATTTAGGCGCTAGTGTTGTTCACGTGACGGACGAACTTTATATCGACGAAATATAAAGTCTCATTCCATCCCATTTTAACGAAATATCTTGTCCCATCCTCTTCCCAACTATCATCTATTGCCACCCGAAGTACATTTTTAAAAAAAATTCGCAATTTTTCGGTTTCCGAACGGTAGAACCGAAATATTACTTTAAGAATAATAAAGCACGTCATATAAGGAAATTTTTGATGAAAAATTTGGAGCAGTTTGTAAGAAAATGGCGTTTAAGTGTCATTAAAATCTAAAATTTAAAGCTCTTTTTCACAGAAATATTTTGTGTTTTCGAAAATCTTCAAATTGTACGGGTAGTGGTAAATGTTCATATGACATAAAGTTGATTTTGGTATATTCTTTTGTTTTTTCAAAAATTACACAAATGAAATTTTTGAAATATCTATTACGCCGTTAATAAACAATTTTCCGGCAATTTGTAAACACTATTACATTTCTGAGTTAAGGTGCTTTAAATGGTTTCCAATGAAGTTTTTCGAAAACTCAAAAATTGTATGTGAAAAAACCTTCAAATTTCGCATTCACAGTATTGCTTAGACGCTATTTCCTTAAAAACGGCACCAATTGTTTCAGTAAAAATTTCCATTTAGGACGAGGTTTTACTATTCTTTAATATTCTTAAAGTATTATTTCGGTTCTACTATTAAGAAGCCGAAAAATTGAGAAGGGTTTTTCAAAAATGTACTTTGATCGGCGTTAGATGGCAACTGGCAAGAGTAAGTGGGAAGTTCGAATAGCTAGCCCAGATCAAGGAAAATAGAAAGCTAACACGAGGAAGTCTGTGCCATTCTGTAGCATCACGAGTTTTCCAAACATTACTTTTTATTAATTATTGATTTTTTACCCAATTTCTGAACAGTTAATAAAGTTCATATTTTTTTATAAAGTTTACACAAATGTTGAAGATGAAGTTATCACATTTTGTTTTGAAAAGGCATTTAATTCATTTTTTATATCCAAATAAAGTGAGGGCTCATATTATCACCTCCTCCATACAGGGTATTTAAAAGCCCCTATTAAAAAAATACCCCAAATTCTGTGTTCTCAGTCATGAAGAATGGCAGGTCCAGTTTTTTTCTAAAAAAAGTTTGTTTTTTAAAAAATTGAGATTAACAATCACTTAATCACTTCCGGGCGCGAAATTCAAACCGGCCGTTACGACACTGCAGACGGCGGCGTCTCCTGCGCGGAGCATTTCCTCGTTTCTCCGCGTAAACGGGGAAACTGTCGAGTAATATTCTCTAAGGAAAGCATCACGTGGCTTACACTACAATACTATCAAATATTATTAATTATTATTATTATTATTAAAATATATTAATACTATCAAATGTTTGCAGGTTCTATTCAATAAATATTTTAAATGTACTTATTGAAAATCCAGTTTTGTTCAAAATAATATCCATGGTAGACGGCGGCGTAAACATATTGAATCTCCTGGAATGCTCGAATTGTTATTTTTAGAACATATTCATATGAACTAGTGCCTTGGGCTTGAGATTGTCACATACGAGAAGATTATTCTAAATATCGTGATAAACTAAAAAACATTTTGGAAATTAATTATTGGTTCATAAAAATAATAAGTTTATTGATTATCTCTGGAATTTGAATTGATTCTCCCGGCTGTCATTTTCTGAGTTTTCAGACTAACAATAGCCATATTTAGACTTCTCGATAAATGACTACACAATTTATCTCAGATGTATTTGATGGAAATCAATATTTTCTCCCTCAAAAAGATTGCACCTTTCCTAGATAAAACAATCTGTCGGTACAGTAAATTATCCATGAACTTCCTTAACACTACCTGTCAAATTATTCTCTCTTAAGTAATATGTGGTACACAAAGGTGCACTTTCTGCTGCCGAAATAACTGTTATTGCAAAATATGCTACACTGTTCTATGTGGAACATAGAAGTTGCGACATTCGGCCCCGTCTATCCATTTCTCTAAGTTGAATAAATATTCTTTCCGTCGTCCTACTTTTCCACATGAAAGATGAGAGTAAGTCTCTGTCCCAAATCTTGGAGTTACTTTGTGAAATCACTTCATGAGGCAGTTGACGGCTGCAGAGGAAACGCTTTATTTCTTTGAGTATTTCGCTTACAATGTAATTAGCAAATACGTACATAAATAAGTGGTGGCCATTTCTTCGAATTAATAGTGTATCGATGTCGATGCCGAATTTCCTCTAATATCTGTTCTGTAGAACGATGTAAGTCAGTTCTCTTTGCAAGCGAATGATTGACTGCAGTACTGAATTATTTACCTTCATAATGTTTTCCAATTCATACGAAAGAAGAGTTCTCAAGGTTACTACACTCTACAGAATGTAAGGGAGTAGAAACAGGGAAATTGTAATAACTTTAAATATTTTTCTTTGATCTTTTCATACTGTACAACAACGGCACACTGCTAAAAAAATATACAAGAGAATCAATTTTTAACCCCAAAGATGACTCCGTGAAGGTGCTTATTCAGCTATGACCACTCTGCGGGTCGGGCCTTGAACTGCGCAATCTTGGTTTCAGGCAAAACTGACACGCGGCTGAAGGGCGAATCACTTGGCGACGATGGAAGTTTCACATGCCTGTTTGCCATGTGATATAAACCACGATGTGACGCGACCTAGCAACTGACAAATGCAAGGACACCGACCATAATACGGGCTGCGAATGGCAGCTGTCCGGTACCCTCAGTGAAACTCGGTCGAACTTTAGCGTGCGAGAATGTTTGAGTTCTTTTGATGTATCTGTACACCACGAATTGCAACATCAGTCTTACTCAGTTTGTGTACGGAAAAGTAAAATCACTTAATCAGCATATTCATTATTTAATTATTATAAATATGACTTACTTAAATAAATTTTATCTTCTAAATGACCTACTTAAATAAAACTTACAAATAAAATAGTTTTTACAAATTGCTGAAAATGTGCATATTAACGGTATGAGAAATGTTTCAAAAAACATTACATTGTATAATTTAAAAAAAGAAACAAAACAAAAAGCAATTTACGTCATATTAAAGAGTTCAAATAACACTGTCTGTTCGGCAAGTTTGAAGAAAAATTTGGAGCCATTTTTTGAGAAAGTGGCATTTGAACGTTTCTGAAAATTCGGAATTTTGAGCGAGGTTTCACAGAAAACGGTTGAGTTTTCGAGCAACGTTACTTGACATTATTTAAAGCACATGCACTCATTAATACAATAATTTCAACAAATCGTCCCTATTGTAAATATTACCGACGTCAGAGCCAAATCAAAAAATTACATTTTTGTAATTAAAAAAATTTAAGAATAGATCAATATGGCGTTTATGTCGTCTCATAGAATACATTTAGCACTAATCGTACGAAAAGTTTAAAGGAAACATTTGGAGCCTTTTTGAAGAAATCTTGTTTTTGTATTTTTTTAAATTACATATATTGCCCGAAAACAACTCAAACTTTCAAAAAAATGTACATGACCTTAAAGAAAGAACTTACTATGAAGAACAAATTGTATTTGAAGGAAAAATCTCTATCTGCAATTTTGTAGTTGGAGGAAGACTCCGAACAAAATTCAAACTTTTGCAATTTGAAAAAATTCAGAGTTAACGTGACAATTGGACGTATGCCATTTTAGGGGCATTTTACTCTATTCTTACAAGAAATTTAAAGAAAAATTTGGAGCCATTTTTGAAAAAAATTGAAAATGTCTGGGGGGAGAGGGGGGGTAAATTTGGGGGTAAAGTACCCTCAAATTTACTAATTTTTTCAAAATCGCGGTGCCTCGAGTGGAAGCAGATCGACCTGGGAATATCCATTTTGGAAGAAATCATTTAGGCGCTAGTGTGGCTCACATGCAGACGGACGGACGGACAGACAGCATTACATAACTTTCCATATATTACTCCGTATATACGTACGTATACTGGAAAGTAAAAAGCACATCATTTAATCAGGATATTCATTATTGAGTTATTATAAATATGACTCCAAGCCGTTAGTGGTGTACTTTCATTTGTGACCACAGCAGTCAATCTCCGTCTGTGATCTGGACGTTCAACAATGGAGGACTGGGGAAGTTGCGAAGAGAGGAACAGGAGCGGAGGAGGGGGATGGGGAATTGGTAGGGGGTGAAAAGAAGGGGATTTAAAAATATTGTGATATACCAAATGCGGAAGGGCATTTAATGTCGAATTATTTAATAATTTAATGTTAATTTAAATTAGAATGGGACACCTTAGTAACGGGTGTAAATACGTGACCAGGACGTTGCTAGGGAGAACATAAATGGTATGATATGTCACGATATTTTGTAAGCGGGCACCTTAGCAACGAAGATAAACAATTTCATGCGAGACGAAAATGCGTGTATAAGATAGGGATTTCGGCCAAGACTACACCATAGTTATGAAAATAAACAAGTAATAGGAATCCGTTGTTAGGGAACATGGAATACAATTTGTACAACAATGGATACGAGTTTTCCTGGATCGAAAGAACGAGCAAAAAGTTAGCTTCCAGATATCGTAGCGAGCGGATCATTCCGAATCTAGGGGTGCGTGCGCGATTTCGGACTTGGAAGATTTTGTGACCGAAAGTGGAACTTGTAAATATTTCGGAGATACAGTTTAGAGACTTTAAAGTGCGAGTGAAAGTTGAACTTAGAAATATTTTGGTGAAACAGTGCATTGACGTGAATCGTTTTTCCGATAGGAAGAAACTTGTAAATATTCAGGAAAGCAATTTATCAACTTTAATTATTTCACCAGTGACGAAGGTGAAGTGCCAGGCTAGTGGACTTGTAAATATTTTTGCCTGAACAGGGCGTGGACTTTAATTCTTCTTACAAATGGATCGGGACTTGTAAATAGTTGTAAAACTGTTTATAAACTTTGATTATTTTTACCAGTGCTGATGGTGAGGTGGCAGGCTAGTTCGAGCAGCTTCGGACGCAATAATAATCTAATAAAGCGTCCTGGTTAATTTATAAATAGTAAAAGGATAGACTGAAGTTTTAAGCGGGTAGGCGTTTACATGGACGCATATGACCAGGTACATTACGTGAATGGGAGTGACTTCGTGGCGTGTCGGTGGTGACGCAAGATCCAAGACAGAAGACTTCAAGACTGGAACTGGTAACTGGTCGGTCGGAGGTGCTGGTTTGTAGATACGCGGCGTCCGGGAGAAGCATCAAACAACACGACGTGAAAAGAGCTCAGGTCAATGTTCGTATGAACAGTTTATTTATTTTTCATGGTCATGACCAAAAAATCAATAACTTCAAAGAATGTTATTTAGAATTAAATGAAGTCTTTTGATTCAATAAATTCAAATTGTTCTAGTGTAGAAAGTAAAAATTTGGTTATTATTGTGCAATCCAGCACGGCTTTAAATAACTTTCAGGTTTTGTCGTCTTTTCCTACGGAAGCGAGCCGAGGGGGCAGATTTTGGTTGAATGAGGTAAGCGATTTGCCCTTGCATATCGAACCCATGATAGTAATAATAATAATAGCAGAGGTCATAAAATTGGTATTGTTTCAAGGGATGGTCCAACGTATGGGCAAATAAGATAGTAATTGAGGAGGCTATAATATCGGTATTTGTTTCAATATACTTACTAAAATCATGTTTGATTCTGTGTAAAATAGTGTCATACGCATTAGTGAAACAATTACTTTCCACCGTAGTGTTCATATATTTATATAACTTTATATGCAGAGTTTCAGAAATCATTCGGGGAAATTTTCTGGTTTCAACATTTACAATATTGACATTATCAAAATCTAATAGGTGTCCCGTTTTTATTCTCTGACTCGTGGCCGAATTCTGTCTGTTGGGAGGTTCTCTAATATTTTTCACATGTTCTTTAATTCTTGTAAATAATTTCCTTTTGGTATGTCCTACGTAACATTCTTCACAATTTTGACAAGCAATAATATAAACAATGGTTTCTTTTTCCTTATAAGGTATGCCATCCTTTATATTTTTAATAACATTTATTTTATTTAAAATCTTATATCTAACCTTGAATTTTTCGTTGAATATGTTTTTTATGGCTCTTTGTAATATATTAGTCATTTCCGGTACATAGGGAATCATTAAATTCGACATATCATTACTAGAACCATTATTCCTATTTGTATCCTTATTATCTAATATAATTTGCTTATTAATATTCTTATGGTAATTTAACCTTTTTGAATAAACTTATTAATAAATTTTCTAGGGTAATCATTGGACATCAGTTGTTTCTCAATTATATCCACATTACGATTATGATTATCTTCCTGCGAAATATAAATCATTTTATCAACCATCCCATAAATAAGATCAATTTTCAACGCAGTCGGGTGTCCAGATTTGTGGTTTAAGTTGCGTAACCTTATACACACATGTATGTTACACATTTTACGCCAAAAAACAACTTTTTTTTGAGTTTTGACAGATTATAGATATAGATAGATATTTCTACATTCTTCATTCTACAATTGGGCAGATATTGCCCGGTAGCAAAATTCAGAATCATGAAAGTACAATTACAAATAAAAACAATATATAATAAAATCAATATAAAATAAATGATCTTTGTCATTACGTAGCATATGCAATAGGAATATACATACGTATAATACAAATGAAAATACACTTATACTAACGTTTAGAGAAATAAGCTTACATATTATATTAGTACACATGCATACAAATTTACACGTGTACATACGTATACAGACCTAGGATCCCTCGCATAAACACAACCCTGCACCTATTCACTCATAATCATATTCAGACAAATATGGATACACATTTTTACCTAACACCGCAATATAATAATGTACAATACTTACAATAATTATTACATTTCTAACATGCAAAACACTCCTTAACATAAATCAATAAAAACCAACGTATGTCAAAGTTGCTTGAAAAAGGGCCTTTTAAATGAGCAAAACAAAACGGAAAGAAATGAAATCACTTCTCTTCACCGCACCCCATAACACTTTACCTGAATATTAACTGCTCAATACTTTTCAACTGTAGAGTACCTAAACTCGCACCTTTTACTTCACTTCACTTTCACTACTGTTCACTAATTTCCTATATCCTACTGTTCACTAATTTCCTAAAAAAACAACCTTGCACTAAGCAAGAAAAGGGCTCAAAAAGTGCCACAGGCAAATCATTCCAGTCTACTATTGTTCTGTTTACAAAGGAGAATTTTCTTACGACCGTTCCTTGTATTATTGTTCTAATTTTATATTTGTGATCAACTCTATTTAAATAATCTGGTTTCTCTAGCCTTCCCCGAATTTCCTACCATGTAGCACCACCAATGTAAGATTTGTACAGTGCTCGTTCTCGTGCCCTTCTTCTCCGGTGCTCTAATGCTTCCCAATGCGCACGTATGTTCCTCCGAAATGTGTATTTTGCCGCTGTTTTGTATTATCTGTAAGCTCTTTAAAAGTAGTGTTCTAGTATTCTGTACGTATCCCAACAACTAACTTAGCTCCGTATTCCGCCCAACTTAGCTCCGTATTCTATTACCGGTCTAACAAACGAGGTATTCGTGATTTCTTTTGCTTTCGTGTCGCATTTTTTAAGATTTCCCAAAACCAAATCCAGACCTCCAAGCTTTACCCACCTCTTAGTTTGTTTTTCACATCCCAGCTTGCTATCCAGTAGGATGTCTATTTATTTTTTATTTTATTTTATTTACGTCAAAAACAGTTAAAAACTGCGTATGACGAGCTATGGGGAGAAGTGAATTTTGTGCACGTTTTCATAATTCTGTGGTCTCTATCCTAAAGCATATTCTAGTCGAATTTTGAATACAGAAAAGAGAGTTTTTTTTCGAGTTTTGTTGACAAAATATTCGCTCCTATATAATAAAATATTATTTCAAAGGTAAATTAGCTATAAATTCCTGCCCTGAACCCTCATGTTCTTCATGAAAGAATAATACTTTTTGCCGCGATAATATGAGAAACGATAATTTGAATAACTATATTTCCCACTGAAATTCAGAAGACGTGCACAAATAATGAAGTTACATTTATGTCCAGAAGCAAAACAAAGGACCATCTCAGCATTAAAAATTAATTAAGTTAAGAAACTGCTCTTTCTCGCAAGATTCGACCAGAAAATCGATGTTAAAATCTCCACATACAACAATGGATTCAAAAGAGCGATTGATGACTTTGATTAGTGTTATCTCTAGTTTTTCTAAGAACAAAATGTAATCTGCAGCTCTCTTTGTTGGAGGCCTGTAGATGCAAAGCAATATCATTTTTAGCACAGGAAGATGTACAACAGAAATTTCAAAAACATTTTCAACGGCATACTCATTGAATTCCGTCAAGGAGATAGAATCAATATTATTTTTAACGTAAATACAAGAACCTCCATATGCCGGACTTTTATGAGATTCTCTTTTTCTACAATAATAGCCTGCGAGGTAAAAGTTTGGAATTTGGAAAATGCTAAGTTCATTAGGAGATAACCAATGTTCTGTAAAGCAAAGAACATCCATTTGATTTAAATCGCTCTGTAGAGCTGCCTCGATAAACTCAGTTTTATTTGAAAGGGATTGAACATTATGGTGCAATATCTTTATTTTTTGCAAGTACCTACACGAATGTTTTTCTGCTGCATCTGACTGTAGTTGCTATATATTTACTCCATTTTTACCTCGAGTGCGTGGTCGAAGGTTGTAATGTGTCCCAGCAGTCACAGGTTGTGAGGAAATAGAGGCGTCATTGGTAGTGGGAATGGAAGAAACGGGAGTAGGTTCACAGGAGGGGGTAAGAGGGTTCAGAATAAGGGTGGGGGGTGGGGAACGTAAGGAAGGTGAAAGGGATGGATTTTTGGCAGGAGGCTGCGTAGGACTGGAGTTGATGATGTATTGTGCAAGCTTTTCACCGACTGCATGTTTTCCAGCAAGGTTCATGAGGAGACCGTTCCGGGTGAAGTGTTTTACTGAGAGGAAATTCATTTCAAAAAGTGTTACATCTGTTTCTCTCAGTTGCAGTTTTAGTTGTTGGTTTGCGTGCTTAATCTCGCTGCAGAGTGTTGGCCTGTTGTACCAGAAGGGCAGAGTCGAGACTACAATGTTAGTATTTTGGGCGGCACATTGTAATTTGTTTACATGTTGTTCAGGTGTAAAGTTACCGCCCAAATTAATGTCATTCTGCCCTCCGATGATGAAGACTGTGTCCTGATTGGTCATTGTCTTCGTGTGAGTGTCCAACTCTGCAGTCACGTCTGCAAACCTCCCGTTAGGTTTAAAAATAGACGAGACTGAGTAGTTGGGGGGTAACTTCCTACTGAGAATGGAGGAAAGATGGCGACCATGGCTGTCAGCTAAAATAAGTACCTGTTTTTTAGGCTCAGTGGGAATGGCTTTGTTTTCAAGTGGGCTAGGATGCGAAGCTTTACGTGTTTTGGTTTTGACACGCTTCCTAGCCTGTTTGCGTTGGTTTGTGCATGTATTTGTCGATGGAAGGGAAGGGTTGTGAGGATCAGGAAGGCGAGGAAAATCTGTTTCATAATCTAAAACACTAAATCTGTTTTGAATTGCGACTGGATGTGGTGTCTGTGTCTTATGTGCAGTCACGGGTGCACGGTTGGGAAAATTCGCAGTGTTGCCTACTTGTGCCCAACCGTCATTGTAGAGAACGACATCTTCCAGCCTTCGGATATGTTTATCTAAATTACTGTTTACGTGTGTGAAGGCTTTCAGAAGGTCGGCTTTGAGGGTGTAGAGAGTAAAAAGAGTAGAACGAACAGTAGCCATGTCACGAATGCGTGTTAAAGTACGTGATAAAATTGGAATAAATACAAGAAAACTCAGATAAAAGCAACAGTCATCTAGCTTAATATTTTAAAAGTGTAAGATTTATGTGTATTCGATAAATTAAAAATTAAGATTCGATACGAGAAAGAGAAGGTATGCTAACTACAAAATCTATTGAAAACTAGTACTTACGAAATTTGTCAAGGTATTTACAGTTCGAGACGCGCGGAACTACGTCATAACCTCGCTGGTAAGGTATTGTATGAAAAACTCTGGCCCTACAAAATGTGAGAGCTTTACTTTTCTTTCCATTTATAGTAATTGTATTAGTTGTTGCCCAATTATAAATGTTATTTAAATCGTCCTGTAGTTGAGTCGTATCGTGTTGTTCTGCAATTTTCCTTTACAATATACAGTCGTCAGCGAAGAGTCGAATTGTTGACGTTATATTTCGCGATAAAGACAAAGATAAGAAACAGCAGTGGACCTATGACACTGCCCTGAGGACCCTCGGAAGTAATGTTACTCTTTTCGTATAAATGCTCTACAATCGGAACTTTTTTATTTCTATCGCATAGCAATTCACTTATCCAGGCTATTACCCGCCTGTCAATTTTAGCATCAATGAATTTCAATATCACTATGTCATGTGGCACTACATCAGACGCTTTAGCAAAATCAATAACTATTGCATCCACTCTTTCCCTTAAATCAATTACTTCAGACAAGTCTTGAGTAAACGAAATATATTCTGGCTTTAACAAGAAAAGCCGTTTCTAAAGCCATGCTGTTCACGAAAAAACAAAAACATTCTGTCTGATACATTGGTATTGCTAACCATTTGGATTGATTGCCAAACGAATTAGATAATAGTTTTTCAAACAATACACAGACTTCTGACGTAATACTAACTGGCCATTGTCACAAAACCCCATAAGTATATTACAGCTGCGTATGAAATTACCCCTCACGGATGCATCGAAAATATTAAGACGGAACACAGAGAAGAAGTTCACAGATTATAGCATATTTGAGAAATCATGCACACCTCCAAAACAAAACCCACATTACACTGAAACACATTTTAACGGCAGTAGCGTAGCCTGACTCGCACGTTTGGGGATGCTCAACAATAACACACAAAATGTCACTATCAACTATTTCATCTAACAGGCAAATGCAATACAAGGCAGATACACTGGAACTACTTCCACGATCTCAATTGCTTAGTAGCTCGTGCTCGTAGGCGCTTCACACAAAATCCTCACAGTACTCAGGACTGCCGATGTCTTGAAAGCAAATTATACAATGGCTCAGCTTCAATTCTTATATGCGAATGGCAATGAGATCCACTTGTTAATTTATACATTGTAGACTAAAATAATATGTAATCTATTTAAGGGATAATTCAATTTCTTGGATATTAATTAAGAAATAGTAGACAGGCACTATTTCTACAGTTTGTGCCCATGACCAATCGGGGACTCCCGAGTGAGAGAGAGAGAGAGAGAGAGAGAGAGAGAGAATTTACTGACCGCCTGAAGTGTGCTGCGCTCTGGTGCACAAACGAGTTTCTTTCCGCAGTGCAAGCTAGCGTAAAGCAGTCGGTTATCCCTGGTCCAGGGTTGAAGAGGGGAGAGGGGAACCTCGCCATCCGCGCATGCGTCATTGCTCGTCGCAATCTCGGCAGACGCTAGAAGCATTTTAGCTTCCAAGCAATCACAGGCCAGCTTCAACAACCCGCCGAATTCAATCATAAGAAATCAATTTAAAATTAATACAAAACGTGTTTCGCTCAACGGACCACTTGTAAGATTATCAATATAGTACTTAGGGTACTTTATTAATAGTATATACGGGGATGCTCGGCATCCCAGCGTTCCCTGACGCTACGCTACTGTTTAACGGTGCGTTATCTGTCCGTGAAAGGACACTTGTAGTAACTAACGAAGCGAGTGGTTAGAGAAGGCTGTGATTGTCAAAGATAGTAATGTTCAAGAAAACGAGTGACGACAGGAGCGAACTCTCTGATTTACCCCGAGTGCAGTTATACCCCTTTATTCACGTGTTACATTCAAAATTTTTTGTTAATTCTTTTTTCGTTTCGTTTCGAATAATTTAAATTTTTGGGAAATTCAAGCACATTTTCACCATTCAAGATACACATTTAATAGCAAATTGCTTCTGAAAAAGACCTATTTTATTGGGCCTTTCATTGTGTACTTATGATCACCATTGTCATTTAGAGGATAAAGAAACGTTTGCAAATGGAAGATATTGAATATTGGCCTGTTCCGGATCTTCACGTCTTCAAATGTTTGCACAAAGAAAAGGGAAGAGAGCATTTCCGCAACTTTACACCTCAAAATACGGAAGCACCAGTTCGTTAACAGGAAACAGGAAACTTAATAAATTATTTTCCTGGACCATGATCAGTGTTTTCCCATGATCAAAAACTGGGAATTGCACAATCTCTCAAATACAGTCAAGACAAGATCGATCACAGAGTCATTTGCGTTCAAATGTTCAGCTGGCCAGTTTTGGAATTGTCAGCATTGAAACTGAAATTGATCTATCAAATGTAACGAGACAGAATGGCTTGAGAACGGAATTTACGGTGCAAATTATGGTCGTAAAAGGGGGGAAAGGTTCTGAAAATACATGCAAAAAGGTGAAAAAAAGTGCTGCTGAAACAACTGTATTAAGGTTTAAACCAATTACAGTTTACAATGAACTCAGTTTCTAGAACATAGTATCATTTTGCAGCAATTCGTCCTTCTGTGTTCTTCTGTAAGTGGATTCATAGTACTTTATCCTAAAACGTAGTAGATGTTAAACTGTTGATCAATTTCCAGTGCTGACTGGACTTATTTTCCGACGGATTGCATAGTAGAACGTATACTTGGGTTTTTATTTTTTGGAGCGTGGGTGCGTGTCATCACGTTGGAATGTCACGGAATCTCTCGGTATTTCGCGTCGTTTTCGGTTGTGCCGCTAGGAGTCTCATGATCGCCAGCACAGCTCCATACATTCGCGATCATGCGACTCCTGGCGGCACGATTGAGAACGACGCGAAAAACCGTGAGATATTCCGTCGTTATGACACGCGCCCACGCGCTAAGAAATAAAAACCCAAGTATACTTCGCAGACGCATCAAACTGCGCCCATTCGAGCACTTGCCCATGGGGAAACATCGAAGCTCTTGCGGGCATGGGCAACTTCCTCGACTCCCCTCTTCTTTCGCCTCCCAATCCACAAACATTGCTAGGGCTCTTTTAGTATTGACGGCTACTCGATGGAAAGGGAATTATTTTCCTCAGGTCACAGTCAAGTGGATTTCTGCACATCCATTTAAATGCCCCGATTTGCCTTGGGAAGATTTTAAATCCAGTGGAAAAGGGTTAAACTATCCCTGCAACACTGTTGAAATTTAAATTTTACTTTACAGCTGCAGAATGACCATTGTTGCTAGGATGTAAATTACTGGTGGTTTACGTAATAGGTATTTTAATATTTAATATTGCTGACTTTTGATTAAATGAAATTTTAAAAAGCTGTTCAGGAAGAGAAAAAACACAGAATAAAAACCAATCGTTTAAAAATGCAGAAAAGAGTGGAGAACTAGTGGTGCTTCCAAAGCACATACTTTCTCGCACTGCTTCTACGTGGTCCTAAATGCTATTCCGCTTCTACATAAACCAGCAAAAGTGTTTTCTACCAGCAAATTCTTTCCGTTCCGACACCCGAAATCTGATCCTCAAAGTTAACGAGCCGGAAGTTATACCACTACGCCACACTAGCGCCGTATGGGACTAACAGAGCCATAAAATGAATCGAACCGAGCCATAAAATAATCAATGACTGATAGGAAAACAATTAATATGATGGTACTAAGAAGAGATGTGAAAGATGGTTAAAAAGTTAAAAATTGCAAAATTACTTACAGACCCTTCCAGTTCATTTATCGTGAATATCAATATTTGTGATTCGAATGGCTTCACATAGTTTTCAATCATGTTTCTGAGAGATGTTTCAGAGTTGTAAAATTATTTCCTGAGACCACAGGGAATTCTGACAAATAATATTCTCCGACCAGGACTCAAATCAGCGATGTTTCCCTCGGAAGAACTGTGCCAATGCCCTCTATTAAACCAATGCGGCCATCTTCGCTATGCATGGCAGCTACACTTATATAATACTAATAAGTGCATGGTGGTTTCATTTCTAGCATTAGAAAAGCCGAAAAATCCAGAGAATGTGAAACAAAATGTCCATTAAAGAAAAAATTTGGAGCGGTTTTTGAGAAAAACATTTTTTCTCAAATTTCAAGCGCCAATTACGCAAAAACTACTAGTTTCTTCAAAAAAAGTGTACCTGAGCTTATTTAAAGTGCAAATTTTGTACAACCGATTTTGTCTAAGGGAAACATCTCTATCTTCAATTTTGCAGTTTTGAAATCGTTTTTTGCAATTTTCGAAAAATTGGAGATATCAACGAAAATGATACCTGCACCATTCTCTTAATCCTTCCTTCGCACTATTCGACAACAAATTAAATGAAAAAATAAGGAGCAAATTTTTTTTTAAATTTGAAAATGTCCAACGGCTTCGAGTATCCCCCAAAGTTAAAATATCGGTTCCAGGAGCCTCGAGATCAGCCAAATCGATTGGGGAATATCAATTGTAAAGAAAATCGACTGAACGGTTTAGTCGCTAGCGTTGAATACAGACGGACAGACAAACTGACGTTTTGCCTTCAATCGATTTTTTTCAGTAGCAAGAAACAACAAAACATGAATTTTGGCTCTACCACGATGTAGAGAATTTTTTTTTTAATTTAGCAATAGAATTTATCCACTTTTTTGTTACCAGACCCCAGCTACAAGCGTTTTTCTGGCGGAAATTCGCCGTTTTCCTCAGCACGATTACGTAACTTTTTCTCTTCTTACGACGTATTCGTAATGCGAGAAAGTAAAAAGATTCGAGAGGCAAAATGTAGTAATCTCGCGAAAAGGTGCAAATAGGTGCAGGAATAATGACACAGTTAGAAAGAATGAAGACATATTAAAACTGTCTAATTGACTTTTTTTAAATCCAGGAATTGCCTTTCGGAGGGCAGAATTGGTTAGCAAAGGCTACGTTGATCAAATTTCTAAATTTATCGAGCAAATACGTTTACGACCTTGCAACAACATTTAAAATTTGGCAAAACATTTAATGGAGCTTCTAACAGAATTCAAAATGACTTGATTTCTGCAATTTGTTATTTCTTGAGTAAATCTATTAAGGAAAACAATTTCCACTGCCCCAGTATATTGCAATTGTTTTAGATGAAATAGTCATTGATCTGACTCTATGTCGTGGAAGAGAAGGCAGTGCTGCTGCGAAGGAAGCGTCTTGCATTCAGATGCGTGAGGGTTGCCAATTCAGCACGAATGATAGTGTCTCTCATACAGCGTTCATCACGTCCCGAAAGTTAACGTTCTTTACGACGTGTGAAGCCTTCAAATGCCAGAGGTGATGATTGACTTTTGGCTCACTGAAAATTGTGTGAACGTTTGAGGAGGAGTGGAGGTTATTTCAGAATGTGCAATAATAATAATAATAATAATAATAATAATAATAATAATAATAATATTAATGTCATTTTATGATATAATGATTTAAGTTTAAATGTATAGAACTGAATATGTTTTCGTTTTGTCTTCCAAAATATACTCAAAATCGCACTCTTCCTATATACAGAGCATACTCACCCAAAATTTGTCATCGCCCGTATCTCAGGGCTTCAATGAAATATTACTACCATTATTAATAGATACCTAGAAACATAACTGAATGAAAGAGTGCTTCATTACCGCGAGGTATTCTGTATGAAAAACGCTCGCGTATCAAATAAATTGTTGCAACTTTGTGGTAAAATACGTGCTGTAATAACTACCAATTAATGTAAATTCATTAATTTTTTTATCTTTCATTAAAAATTAAATGTAATATTTTATTCAAATATTAAATATCATTCGATAAGTGAACAGCTAATCAAGTTTACAAGGTGTTGCTCATTAATAAAATTTTTATAGTGCATTGTTACTACTATTTTTGTGATACATTTTGGAAAGCGGATGTATTAGTTGTAGTGTGACGGAAATCAACAACTCGAACGTATTATAAACTGCAAACAATTTACAGTGAATTCATATACAGAACTCTTCTTCATAGGTTCTTTAAAACTCTAATAGTAATTGCGGCTCCAACTGGACGTTCCTCCTTTAAGAACAACTTTGTAATGCAATTCCCTTCTTGAGTAAGAAAGACGTTCTATGTACTATTTACTTTCCAGTTGTGGCCTTGTGTTATGCCTGTTATTGTGAACGAACATATCATCAGTCGACGGACTCGGACGAAATCTGTTTGTGCATTGTTCTTAAGTTGTGCCCTTTTCCAAAATTCTATACAAATCAACATGCTCAGTAGTTAAAAGTAGTATATTCTCTAATCTGCATACACAGAGGTGAGTCATTTCAGATGGAAAATAAGTAGAGGAGCGTGTTTCTCATGCTATTAACAAACACTTGCTTTACCGTTTTCGCCTCAGAAGCGTCGATTTCCGGTGGAAAGTGTATTTTGTGATTTTTGTATTTTTGTGATTTTTCGATTTCGTCGCAGCGTGTGTACCACCGCAACTTCATGCGTATTTCCAAGCCTCGAAGAGCTGGAGGTGTTTATTCGCCTAATTTGCGGGTTCGGTAACGTATCAGCTTGGGCTGTTGGGCCCAAGTTTGCCCAAGTTCAAACCCAATCGAAGCCATGGATTTTTAAGGACGAAAAATATCTTTGTACGCCTTCCTTCAGAGGGGAAGTAAAGCCGGCTGTCCCGTGTTGTAGATTTACTGGACGTAAAATATCCTCAAACCTACAAGAAGCCTCTGAGCTAAATTCAAAATCGCCTGTTTCGTCGCCCGACTAATACTTTCTTTCTCTGCTATATGGTGAAAGGAGCGTAACGAAATTTGCATGGTCAGACAGAAGTCTGATGACCCGAAGACTCGTCACGTAAAATATGGTGTTAATTAACTAACAAACGAACGAACTAATTTGAGAACGACGGTGAGAGCTCTGCACTTAATTTGCACACAAAATTCCGTCTATTTACAACTTAGCGTGTTTGTTGGTTTCTATCCGAAAAATAATTTTCTTCGACAATACTTAGAACAATCCTCAAAGCTTCGACTCACTATAGGCACAACCTTCTGCATACAGAAGAAGAGAAATCATGTAGAAACTGCTCTGCGGAAGCGAAACGTTCCTCAGCGAAAGTATCTTAAGAACATATTCATTAAATTGGCTAGAAGACAGGTATGATTTTTTACGCTTGAAATGGTTCATCGTTATTTACGCCATTCGTACAAATGAAAATGATGTATGTAGGCTATGTTCATAAATAAAAATTGTGAGCTAGAATTTTCTCTCTGAAGGACATTCCATGCTCACTGCGCTCCTCATTCTGCTAGCTTTCAATGAGTGCATTCTTATTTTTCTATAAATTATACATTTCTCAACCGCGAGGGACAGCAATCGCATGCTGAACAGCAGTCGCTTGAATTTTACGACTTCGAAGCTGACTCAGTTCCATCGATCTTTCCAACCTTTAATAGGAGTGTAACCACGGCGTAGCCAGGGTTGCCACATGTGTTGCGAGCTCTTTCTTCACCGCTACTACGGAATTTCCCCAAATAACCTCTCCAATGTAACAAAATTCCCCAACTTTGAAACGAAAAATATTCTCCAATAATGGACGAACGACATGAGCTGTCCCTGATGATTCCATTGGTGATCCCCTTAAGTTCAAATAATTCCTTTAAGCTGCCGAAAACATGTATGTTAGTTATTCTCGTATTTTTCTTCTCCCTGTCTCTTGTTTATTTTTCTCTTTTTTATACATAAATGTGAGGAAGAATAACGTCTATTGTTTATTTTTAATATTAATCATTTCGAGAATACTATTTATATCTCGACTCTGGATTGAAATAATTTTCCCCAATAATTTTCTCGTCCATTTAAGTTCCCCATTCCCACAACGAAAACATCCCCATTTGGGGGCCAAAATTCCCAATCTGGCAACCCTGGGCGTAGCGTACAGCAATCGACGGCAATGTCGATCTTCTGAGCATGCGTACATTTTCAAAGGTGATGCGAAACTCGAACTGCGCACCGGGAGTGCATTAACAGATGTCACTTCACTGCCCCTGACCGGGAGGTCCTAGGTTCGAGTCTCGACGGCGGCAGGATTTTCGACACTACCTTGTCAGCTGGGTCGAATTCCCTGGCTGGACGAGAATTCTAGCGGCCAGCTGCTCGGATCGGTAGTTTTCCGTGGTTTCTCCTAACAACACCAGGCCATTGCCTGAGCAGTATCGTATCAAACTGGCCATGGACCGCGTGCGATCTTTCTTTCCTTTTCCTTGTCCTATCCTCAGCTCTCACTGAGTTGCATTACCCTACCACACATGACGGGAGACCGGTCGGGGGCTTAGAGCTTGTCCCGGCTGGGGCGGTGCCCCACTGGTGAGAGATACCTGATCGGAGTAATCCCGCTAGTCGACGGTAGGTCGGCACCGGATCTCGCCATCCAGCGGGGAAGATCACAGCCACAGCCCGATGAAAATGCATGCTCTACTTTTACGGGACTAATGACCTCGTTAGTTGACGCGCCCGAATGACTAACAATCAATCAATCGGCTGCACAAGCATAGATCGACATAAATGTTGATTGCTGTAGTCCACGTAGTACTTAAAGTCAAATGCGCAGCCAAATGTGTTGTGTTCGAAGAATGAACGATATATTATTTTCTTTACTGTGGGTTCCTTTACAGATGAATGTAGCGAAGCACTACAAGATTATATATTTTAGACATAGCAAGCTCGTAAGGTATCGGACTAATATAATTGTAGATCTCTTCTTGCGTGAGAACTGCACTCTCAGTTTTCTAATTCACATTGATGAAATGCAGGTGGTATCATCGAAAAAAATCAGAGGATGGTATCAAATCGGAAAATCCTCCGTGAAGAACACGTGGGATTTGCTAAGATTATGCTATCTGTAAGAATGTCGTAACCAGGCAGAGACGATCGGATGCACTATACAATCGCACGTGCATTCTCTTTAATCGAAATGCGTGTTTTTGGTGAAGTTTTTATATAATGTTTAGTAATGTTAAATTTTCATATTGATAAAAAAAAGTTAGAAATACGTTCTGTGCAATACAAAGAACTTTTATGTAATTGAACTAAAACTGAAGAATCACGAGATAAATAACATAAGTATAAAAATTGTTTTATTATATCTGCTCCATCTCACTGTAGTTCTGACCAACATTCATCTGCGTTGAAGAACAGGCAGTGGTGGTGACTAAGTTTCATATTCTTGATAGAAAGTGTGGCAATTAAGCAAACGAGCGCAATGTACATACCCTTTAAAAGTTAATTTCCTGGGTGAGTGCTGGGAAACACCAGCGGTTGTACTTTTGTTACCTTATTTCCGGTCTTCCCGGCGGTCTCATTCATGAGTTTGTCAAGAGCCTTTTAGTTGGCAGCTTTGCCAACAGATGTCAGATAAAATTACAATCTTTCAGTAGTTGCTGCTTGCAAGAAGAGATGGCGCTGGCAAACACAGGAAGTTAAATTTTGGCTACAAGAATTTTGTCTTCACAGATGATTCTAAACTAGAAAATAAAGATAATTTGCATGAAAGCATCTTAAAGCAATAATTATGCCTTTAAATTTAAATTTGATATTTGAAGTTTTGCGTCGATCTTTACAGCAACTATTCATGTTGTAACTAAAATTGAATATGAAAATGTTAAGATAAGTTAGTTCTTCCAGAGCCGATTGAGCTTTACAATTAATATAACTGAAGCGATCTCCTCACAAAGAGTTTATCGGCTAGATATTGCAAATTTTACTAAAACATCTATATTTCGATTCATCACCAAAAGGTTTTCGATATCGACGAAAACATGCTAAAAAAATATCGATGTTTTAAATACGATAAATATGGTATTTTCCCATGCTATCTCCATTTTTAATTAAAATATTTAAATGAGTTAGTATATTGTATTGTTACGTATAAATGTATATGTTTATTGTATTATACGTGTAAGTGACATGTATGTTTAAGTGATGTAAAATGTTTGTCGAATGTAGAAAAAGAAACATAAAATAAACCACATCGTGTTTTGCATTTTTTTGACGTTTGTGTTTTTTTTTTTATGTTTTGCGTTTTTTTACATTTATATTCACTACCTGTGCATGTCCTGTGCAGTTCGGTTGAAAATGTATCTATTCAAATTATCGTTCTCCATGTTGTCGCGGCGGAAAGTCGATTCCTTTCGGAAGGGCACGATGAAGAATAAGAGCTCAAATATACAGCTGATTTGCCTTTGCAAATAGTTTTTGTTTCATCGGGGCGCATATTTTCTAATAAAATAATGCCGAAAACACTCATTTCCGTTGGTATTCAATATTCAACTTGCATATGGCTCAGGAAAGCAATCCCAGAATTAAGAAAACATGCACAGATTACAGTTCTCCCCGTAACACGTCACACACAGTTTTTAACAGTTTTCACCTAAGAAACATGACAAAACACTTTCATTCATAAATTGAAGAAAAACCGCGTAATGTGACACACAACACGTAAATATTCGTTTTAAGCATATCGTCTCACAAAATTGTGATAGTTCATCATTCTAGGGGGGGTGTCATTACTCCCGTGCCCCCCTTGGATCCGAACCTGCACGACTGCGTGTGTAATTACCTCCACTGGCAGATCTGTACCGCTCTCGAAATTCCAAACACATGCTCCAAGTGGTATGAACACCCCAAAACCAGAGACATCTGTTGGACTCTATACCAGCGTCTCAGTTTCTTATTCTGAAAGAGAGATTCAAATTATTCTATAAAGTGAAAATGATTTAAGTAAAGCTTGCCGCACACTTAATTCTTAAGAATGCTATGAAATAACCAAAACATGACAAACAGCCTCATCTACCAATTTTTAATCCTGCGAACAAATTTTCAAATTAATAAGATACTTTACTTTTGAGTAAGAAAATGTAAATATAGTTTATATGCGCAGTGTGTAGGTATGCTAGGACCGAATGAAAGTATACATTTCAATTAGATGAAAAATAATTATGTTACTAAATGAAACATCTTTTGGTTGTATCATTTGAGTTTTTGAAAGTTTGCTTCTTATACAAAGCACCTTCACAATACAAAAGGAATCAGGTCAGTATTTGCAATTTATTAAATGTTGCATAAAATTACATTTATTAGATGTTTGCATATATTGGTGTATTTGCACCAAAAATTATAATCAAGTTTACAACATTGTTATAGAAGAATTGCCATTGAAGGAGATTCAAATGTCGTGCAAATTTAGTAATGCAAGAAAGAGCACTATAAAGAAAAAATGTAAAAAAGGGAAAATGAAAATGAGAAAAATAATTGAGAAAAAAGTATCATTTAGTTTATTTATTATATACATGTTTTTATTAATTATAATAATTTATTAAAAACATAATTTTTGTTTTTTATATTACACACATTAACATGTTTCTCTCCTATAAATTTGTTTCTTAACAAATTGTTTCATATTGCATCAAATAAAAGTTATTTTTGCTAATTAATGCAAATGAATAAAGTTCTTCTTAATAACTTTATAAATTTGCATTTTTTAAATGTACCGAATAAAATTCACACTTTTGTATGCGGAATCCGAATCTGCAACAAAAATTGAGGGTTAAAATATAAAATTCCAAAGTTACTCCAGCCTCACCCTCAGGGGATACGGTGAGGATCGTAACAACGGTGAGGTAACGGTGAGGATGTTTTTTTCAGTAAAGTAATTTACTTTCTTTCGTAAGCATCTCCCTCTCGTTCTCTATTCCCTCTCGCCATTTACGTGCGCTGTCCAATAGACTGTATTTCCATTGCTGGATGTGACGGGACGAGAAGCATCCCTTGAACGATATCGCTACGTTGGCGAGGTCATTGAACTCACGGCCATGCGCTGTGTGCAAGCTGTGTGGTTTCGACGGCCGATGATGTGACCAGGCCTCTCACATCTCAGGCTTCTGAGTTCTCATTGGCGTTTCTGTATCCCCTCCCAAGAACCTTCCATACCCCTCCTCTGATGCAGTCATAATTCGGCAGTACACCTGGGAATCACAGACGTCACGTGCCGCGATTGTTGGCCCCGAAGCGGGGAGCGGGGCGCGAGGGGCAGACGGCACGACTGTCTTTCTTCACAACTCATGCAAGTCTGCCAACTATGCTTAAGCCTAATTCAGTTTAGGTGGGTAAGACGATGTGGGTTAGCAGGCCTGACAAAACAAGATCACTGCCTTCCTATGAGAAAATAGTAGGTAGGGACAGTCCGTGAAGTCGAAACGGTGTGTGCTACGTTATTTCGTTCGTCTTGTGTGTCCTTCGTTGTAGCGTAAATGCTATTTCGTACTGAATGTGCGTTAAATAGACTACTTTCACTAACTACTTATGCGTTAAAGAGAATCGTGAATTCGATATTGTAATGAAAAAGAATAAAAACGTATGTGTGTGTGTGAAAGGACGCGACATAGCGAGCTCATCCAGTACATTTATGGCAGTGGATGAGTTACTTGAGACATAAAACAGTAGTGAAACGTCTCATTGTTCTATAGACAGGATTCTTCAAATTCCGTTTAGTTTCTTCTCCTATTCCGAAAGACTTAAGGTAATTAGTGATTGACAACCAAGGCGACGCGAATCGATCTCGAGTTCAAAAATTAGGTATGTACTTTTTTATGGTTTATTTTTTAGTTTTATTGTTTTTTATGTAAGTTAGTGCATATAACGAAAAATTGGTGATTTTCAAGGAAGATTCAGTAGGTATCTAATTTGCAAAATAAACTTCTAAAATACTTCAGAGTAAAATATAATGACGCAGACTTTAAATATGTGCAATTATGCCTTCAACCTGTAATATCATGATCGCATCCCCACATCTACTAATAAGGAGACGCCACTGGAAATAACGTATTTTCAGAAAAATAAGTTTTTGCAAGTCGTAGGGGAAGGTTGCCTATATCGCCCCACTTTTCAGTTTTCATTTTTTTTTTCGGGGAAAAGTAATTAACGTGCGCTATCCACATTTTGAGCGATGATTGTCCAGATATTTTGACACTTAACCCTATTTTTTAAACAGATAATTTTGAGATTCTAATAGTTTGAGAAGCACTTTCTTAGTAACCTGCAAATGGGGCGATTTGGGCAACAAGTTTCCTAAATTGCACCTGTGGTTTCCTAAATCGCCCCTCTCATATTTTAAATGCAATGACGCATACAAAATACAGCATTCTTTTACGCTACTTTATTATGCAAAATTGAACATACATCAAAACAGTTTTGAACTAGTTTTAGTCATAAATACAGACTTAAATATAGATTTAATTTTTTAATCAAATGTCAAGTATCAAAATGTAGCAACCACAAAAAGAACAATAACAAAAAATCAGCTTTCAGTCACAAATATTCATCCTCTGCAAAAGTCACAAACATATGGAATTTTACTGCCTGAACGAATATCTGCACATGCCTCATGAGCCCACTTGGAACATAGAGAACACTTTACCATATCTTCTACATAAGCGGCATCACACAAACAAACTACACCAGTCTTCGTTTGTTACATCAAATGCAACATTGTCAGAAAACATTTGTTGCGCAGATTCTCGACCTCCCTTCTTTTGTTTCAATGTTTTTGCTATGTTCATGATTTTATTGGTTTCTTGATTTTTGGTGCGCTGTCCTACTTGCCGTTTCTGTTCTAAGTTCCTTTTGTATGGACTGCAAGTGAGAACAACTGCCTTTTGAGCTCCTTTGGCTTTTTCTCTTCCTGTAAGAAGTAGAAGGTTTAGGGATTGGGCTTATTTCTTGAATTGGAACTACCAGTGTTGAGCTTGTTGATGGAACACTTTTCTCAGTGTTTGCTGGAGTAATACTTTCATTTTCTGCCAGACTTTGGAAAATGACTTGGGATTCATAAACAAAAGGGGGATCATTATTCTCATTTTCAAGGGACTCTAGTTTAGTATATAAATTATCACTAGCAGCAAACTCTGATGCAGTAAAAATATTTCGGTCTACTGGCCATATCCCAGTCGCTCTAAAGCCACTTGCATCATTCTTTACTGATGCAGCATTTTCGTATGCTTCTCCAAGTAATAAAGAAACCTCCATTTGTGATACTGTTCTTCCAGGATTGCAGCGCAACCACTTTTTCACTGCATCGTTGTAATAAGTTTCAAGGGGACCAAATATGGAGACATGGTTGATTGCTTGCAGGTTTTTGGAGTGGGTGGTGTGTCAGTCGAGAACAAGAAGTACTTTGCGTTCAACTGATGGTTTTACATGTGTAATGAAATGCTTCAACCACTGTACAAACAGATCAGAGTTGATGTAACCTGTTTCAGAAACTTCCACTATGCTACCAGGTGGTGCACCATTTGCTAGAGCAGGATGATGGCGTGTTCTTTTGATTTAGGAGGCGGTGCGATATAGGAAACCTTCCCCTATAATCGAAAGCATACGATAAAACTAGGAACTAATTTGAACTGAATACCTCTAACAGGATCTAAAAGTATCTGCTTACATCTATTTTTGCTTTTGTTAGCATTATTAATTGTATAATATGTGAAATCTGATTGTATCATACGAATATATAAATACATGTCTTTATCTCCAAATAAAAATACATCTTCCTGGTCTTAGAATGTAACCCCGCAATTTTACTAATACATATATGTTATTGTTTATATTAGAAATGGGAAATGTATGGCAATTATAAAGCCATGTGGATAAATAATTACTTTTTCGTGACAATCAATGTAACCTCAATATATACATAACCTCTAATCCTGAACAATTACATTAATTTATTCCTGATATATTTGAATTAACGTGAGAAAAAGTATACTATTAAGTTCCTGCCATTTTAGGTTGGTTCTATGATTTTCTACTTTTCATTATTTCCATTCTTATTGTGTATTAGTGTCGAATTCGTGTTCAGTGATGGCGGCGAAAACTGCGTAAGGTGTAAGCTACGAAGACATTTGTCGTAGACGACAAAACATGGAGAATGAAGGGACCCGTCAATCGAAATCCTGTCATTGGATGCCGGCGCATGCGCAGTGCAATTCTCCCCAGAATTGTGTTACGACTTTCAAATTCACGACTTGCAAAAATCTCTATACCCGTAATGTGATTATTGATATACTGAATTTCTAATATATTTATAGTGTAATAAATACGTATAACATACGTCAAATATATATTATTACATTCTGTACCCTCCCCCCTTCCGAAAAACATGCACTTGATTCTTAACATGACCCCTACCAAAAGAGAAATCTGGATCCGCGCCTGCTATCATGTCATGTGTTTTCAAGTATTCGTTCTTTGCTAGAACTGGACGATGGAACACTTTGAGATCCACATAACATTTCAGTAAATTAATTCAGGATTTGTTTTGTTTAAGGACTATCAGATAAGTAAGTCATTATATAAATAAAGATTTGAATGAAATTTTTATTCCATAATAAAATAGGTTCTGTTTATATTACAATGCATTGCCACTTTCAATTCTTCCTTGGACAAACTGTAGTAAACAATAAAATTATTAGAACATATATTATAATATCTAGATAAGACGCAGTGATTTATAGTTTTCTTTATAACTTTAACTACCTATCCGTTAGATCAGCTTTTTTATGAACACTTGCTTCTAGGTTGTCTATTGCACAGATATGAATGGGTTTTTTCTCTTTGTTACAGTCAACTATCTTTGATTACTGGAATTTTTAAGATTATTACATCGTCGTTAATGATTCTCTCGGAGTAAAATGTAAGTATAACTTTAATGTCTACAAATAGAAGTTTACCGGACGGGTCTCTGAATTGGTAGAGCGATTTTTTTCCATTAAACAAGTTTCTATAATTCCTAAAGTCCTCAACGTCGGTGAACGTAACTTTTACAGAGTCCTTAATAGTTTTAGCTGTCAAATCTACACAACCTATTAGAAGTAATTTATTATATATAAAAGCAAGCATTATCCAGTTTTTCGGTATCAGGGGCCCGTCAAGCTGCAACATTACAATACTTCATCTTCACTGCTAAGTTTCCCCCTGTTACATTTGTGTTTGTCAGAATCTCGAAGTTGATTTTTTTTCAGCAAAAGCAAGGATTCTTATAATACCAACGTCAACTATTTTCTTGTTCGTTGTATAAAAATGTAAATAACAATTAGAGGCAAGCTTTTATGTCTCTCGTGCCGAGAACGAAAGACAGGCGAAAAGTAAAAAAAATGATCGCGTATTACCGGAAACGCATAGTGATTGACCTATAGATACTGTGCGTGATCGTTAATTATACATGTGGTCCGGAACCTGACGCGCAGATAGTGTATAGGGTTGGCCGCGAGCGCTCCGGATGCCTCCAGGTCTTACAGGCACCGGGGGCGCTCGGGGAAGTCCAGAAGGCTTATCTGGCGGATTGCCCTGTGTTTGAGAAGTAGAATATTTGAGGAGGCAAACTTAACCGAACAGCTCTGCGAGGCGGCGCGCACCCTGTTGGCGACGGGGGGCGGAAGACAGGGCGGCGGCCCCCGCGCCACGGAAACGCGCGATCAGGCAACTTCGACCACCATTTTGCTATCTATCTCACAGGAGTGCTTTCAGCTATCTCACACGTATTCATCTAACGCTGAAAAAATCGACCAATTATGACAGAATACGGGTGAGCGGGCAACTTACGTAGTGAAGAGAAGGTGAAAAGAAAGAATCATCCATGTAAAACAAATGTGATACTGGTCTTTCATCACCATGATCTTGTAACCAAAGTCACCTTGCAACACATGTCTAGATAGTGGGATCAAACTGATGCACAACAGCAGAGGGGATAGTGAATCTTTTTTTGAAAAATATCCCTGTTTTGTTAAAAATATCCCTCTGAATACTTCTGGTTTCTACTGCTTTCTTTCCGTTGTATATTAGTAACCTGGTACCCCACGACTTGATATTAGCTTTGCAAAATTCAATAAATCTAGGATGAAGTCGATAGATCTCCAGGGTCTTCAAAATACAATCGGTGGTACAGTGAAATTATTTTAGCGTGGCCGCTCAAGGTCAGGTCTCAGAGCTGCCGGAAGAGTCCATTCCTTTTAAACCTATCGCTTTAGGGGGGGCGCTTCCTTTCCCAGGACGTGTTAAGACCCCTACTCCAGTTGAGTACACATTGACCCTGACTGTTCGTCTCCGCAAGGGGCCAGTTTTCAGTTGCATTTCCCTAATTGTGTACAGTTATTTGTGTGAAGTTCTGTATAAGTGATTATTATTTTGTTGTGACCATTGCAATGCGTCCTGTTCAGAGCAACTTGCGCAAGGACGTCCTTCACAGTCAGATGCGTGAAGTCGTTGCAAAAGTACATCTTTTGCTTGTCTTAATAAATTGAAGGCATTGAAAATATCAAAGCAGTTCTCAAGGCAGTAATTGTTGCTTCGGGTGTTTCGAAAGATCTATTTGCAGAATTAATAAGAATATTAATTATATTCAATCAGGAGAAATGTGTTCATTTTCTACTCCTAATAAAGGAAAGAAGAGAAACGACGTGGAATCTGCTCTCAACAGTTTCAATGAGAGTGTGATTCGCCGCACAATGATTTAATGCGGGTATCAGTGGCAGTGGAAAACATATGGATGATGACAGAGCCAGGCCTTCCCGTGAATTTGGTTTTTCTCCATGGTTTACCAAGCGAAGACACTACAGAATCACAGAGATCACAGAATTATGAAAACGTGCACAAAATTCACTTCTCTCCATAGCTCGTCATACACAGTTTTTAACTGTTTATGACGTAAATAAATAAATAAATAAGAAAATTGATTTCCAAGGGCGTTTGCTAGCATTTGCGGTGCGGTAGACTAATGTTTTTGGTATGAGCAGACGAGCCAGGCGCAAGCGAACGCTGCCTACTGGCTCTCTCCCCACCACTTTCAGCTTGCTCCTCTACTTGCAAATCCCGGCGGCCACCCTAGAAAAGTTTAGCTGTACACTATCAAAGGCCTTTTGGTAGTCAATCCAAGTCGTGCTTAAATTACGCTTTCGTTTCTTTACATCATTCAAGATGACTTTGTTCTGTACCAAGATTTCCTTACAGTCACAGGAACCTTTATGACATCCTTTTTGTTCAGCTGGCATAAGGCGGTTCTTCTCTAGGTATCTGTGCATTTTGTCAGCTATGGCTGCAGTTGTAACTTTGTACAGTACTGGCAGACAAGTGATTGGCCTGTAGTTCTTCGCCAAAGAGCTGTCTCCCGCTTTGGGTAGCAAATACGTGATGCCGCGAGTGAGCCATTCCGGGAGTTCCATTGGGTTTTCTAAAATTTTATTTACAGCGTTTGCTAGATGAGAATGTACTGCTGTTAATTTCTTAATCCAATAAATCTGGATCTTATCAATCCTGGGAGATTTCCAGTCTCCCCATGTTCTTAATTGCTAGGAAGAGGTCCTCTTCCGAGAATTTGTGAACATCGTCCACTGTATCCACAAGTTTATCGTCAGCATCGTCAGATCTTTAAAATACCCAAGTTGTTTTAAAGATCCATTGGCTAATGGTGGAATAAAATGTTATAAAAACACATTTCTTGCAACCCGCCGTTAGGCTGTCAGAAAAAATTTCACATTCTGGGAAAAACTTTGATGCCAAGTTTCAATAACTCAGAGGACACTAGACAGCACCCTCCAGTTGTTGATATGTACAATTTTTTACATGAAAATATGCTTTAGAAGTGGTTTTAATATTCTATAGCAGCAGGAATCTATTGGCATTTTACTATGTTGAATTAAATAAATTCCAACTACACTTCTTTCCATTTGCCCCAATGCACCCTTTATAATTTGAATATCATAATTACTGGAAAAGGAAAAAATTGGACAATAAAACAAATTTTAAAACTAAGTAAATTTTGCACATTGCTTTTCAGAAAATAGTCGATTTGTATTCAAATGTCACAATAATTGTTAATTTTTTGATTCATTTTTGTAGATTTGATGATATTTTATTTTCTACAATTAACTGTATTATAAGTGTATTAGACTACAAGAATGATAATCATCATTTAAAATATTGTTACTAATAGTTACACTGGCCAACAAAAAAAGGGTTTCAAAAAACTTTTTCAATTTTAATAGCTAATTTTTATAGTTTCTTGGGTGCTGAATCTGCATCTGAACTCTATTTCGTTCCATCACCCACAGTTGAGTCAGAATTTGATCTATTAAGATCTGGGAAAATATACTATATATATGCAAATAAAATGAAAATTAAACGTCCTCTAAAATACCAACAGAAGTTTATTTAAACATTGAAGATGGCTTTATATTCTTAACATTACATTCTACAAAGTTTTTATGTGTCCATTGACGTATATTTTCTTTGTTTCTTTTCTTTAAAGGTCCTGATATAGGTTGTTCTCCTCTACGCCATTTGCTGTCTCTATCGGTGAAGTGACCAACAGTAATCTTCCATCATGTTGGTTTTCCAACATCCCTGATAATGGTCCCAGATCTTAATGAAAACGGTCACCTTGTTCTTCACTTACATCACCTAAATCATCTGGAAAGAATTGTAAATGACTGTTTATAAAGTTAACCTTGCAGCTCATTAAACATCCCAATTTCTTGAAAGCATCCAGCGTATTGGCAATGATTGCTTGATAGTCTGGGTCTTGTTCGTTTGCTAGGAACTTATTAAGAATGTGATTAAAACGCTCTATACTTCATTTTCATTTACTGTGATTTGTAGTTCAAATTGAGGATCAAACATCACTTTTCTAATATCAGTATTAATGAAGACACCCTCTTTTAATAATTTTGCTTCAGACAATAGCGCAAACTTTTCACGAAGGTGAAACACGGCTCATCTCTAGGTAAGGTCTTCACAAATTGTTTCATGAGACCTAATTTTATGTGCAATGGAGGCAGGAGAATCTTGTGTTGATCTACCACATATTCCCATAGAATATTTGTTTCCCCTGGATTTAAAGATATTCTTACTGGCCAATTCTTTCTAGACTAATGCTAAGCTCGTGCCCTACTATCCCATTCACATAGTAAATATGGGAATATATAACTGCCTGTAATTTCTAGATACATAGAGCAGCATTTGCCTAGCTATACAAAGGAAATGTTAAAATGTGAACAAATGATGGGTAATATGGCATTTTTAATGTTATTTTTGGAATCAGCACACTTAAAATGATAAGAATTAGGTGAACACACACAAAAAGTATTTTGGTCGTTGGCCTGTGTTATTTAAAATGTTACATACACTTGTATAGGGGAAAAATAGAAAGAGCTTTTGTTCTCACCTACATCACATAATAGGAAAGTCACAAGATAATAAATTTTATTGCAGGGGATTTCAAAAATATCAATTTATTAATTGTAGGGGGAGACATTAATCATTGCCCTCTGTGATTGCACCTTTAGAAGTAAGTTGTGTCCACTAGAATCTCTATGATCCAGGAAAATGGCAAGGAAGATGGTCCACAGAAAATTGTCATCAAAACAAATTTTATTACTGCAAATGTGTTAATGAAAAGTTAAAATGAGAAGAGGTGTTAAAAAAATAAACAAAATACATATTCATCATCATCCATTTGAATTGCAGAATGTTGACCTAATGCATGTTCCAGTTGAAACAGTAGACCTGATTGTTTACACTTCCAGGTGTTTCTGTTCTCTCAATTTTTTTTCGGTCTTCCAGTAACTTTTATTCACACGGTTTTCTAATTTATGACTAGTTTTGGAAGTCTTTCATTATGTCTTTCATTTTTCAATTTCTTAACTTGCTCTAACCATTTATTCTGATAGTCCTCTATTCTTTGTACAATATTTTTGGAAATTTTCCTATTTCTGTGTTCCTTTATCGATCCAATCATGTTAGGATCATTGACTGATAGAGGAATTATTTATTTTTAACTTGTTCAAAACGTATATTAGCCCATTCTGATAAATTAAATTTGAGTCACTTTCAATCTGTATACGTAGGCTTCCACAGTCAGAGTCAATAGATACTTGACCAGTGGTGTAGGGGAAGGGGAACAAGGGGAGGGGGGCCGCCTGTCTAGGGTGACACCAATTAGAAAATTTTATAGATGGATTAAAATTGTTTAGTTGGATTTTAATGATTTATTTTAAAATTATGTGTATATTAATAGTTATACCTTTAAATCATAACTACTAAGAGAGCAAAAATAGATATAGATAAGTTTGCCACCATTAAATTTCAAAAAATGTTTTTAAAAGAAAGAATTTGTTAATTAGTTATACTTCATTTTAGATTATTTATTTAAAAATTATACTTCAATTATTCTGAATTACATACAGTTTTTTAGTGTATTATGGAGGGTGATACCATTAGTTTTGCCCCAGGTGACACCAATTAAAGCTAGGCCACTGTTCTTGACTAGGCAGGAGACCTCATGTCCTAGGCACAGTTGCCAACATTTCAGCCGTTACACTAAAAACCTTCCTCAGGGGGAAAAGCATGACATGAATTTAATTTATATTACACTTTTGTTTGTAATAATCATATGTTTTCAGTTCGAGACCATCCATAATTACATAACACAATTTTGGAGTATTTTGAATACCCCCTCTCCCCCTTATAATGATCCCCTTCTCCCCATCCATAATGTGTGCTTGAATGCCCCTAAATAATTACGTAACACTTGCAACATTACTTCCCGACTTATTTGCAAAAAAAGAAAGTAAATTGTACCACAGTAAAACAATTTGTTTTATATTTATTCATTTCACATATTACAATGTACTTGTATAATAAAGTCAGAATTAGTTGGTGATGCTGACTGTATTGAATAATAAGATTGGTAGCTGTTTTTGAGTGAAGGATGTATAGTCATGAAAATTTCTGACAATAAGTCATTCACACACTGTCATGAATACCACATGGGTGAGAGTCTACTGTGCCAATTTAAATTGGACTGTAGAATATGCTATAGATCAGTTTTGAACATATTCCTTACTAACAAATTTAATCAATATACTATAGATAAAAAATTTAATTTATTGAGATAATTTACTCATATTAACTTTTTAATTGATTTATAATTAAAAAATAATAAATGTTTTGATGTTTTAGTAAAAGACAGAGGAAAGGGATTATTTCAGCAAATGGGAAAAAAAATCAGTGTTATGTAACGCTAAACTAGCACTCTCTACCCCTGATTAACATAGCATAATACTGCCTCAAACTTCCTTTCCACACATCTTTAGAATTTCATAATTTATGGATGATCCATTACTATTTTTTTTTTCTAAATTCATCCTCTTTTCAAATTATTTATTCAAGATTAATTTTCATATCAACCAGTTAATTTAAACTAATCATCCCAAGATTAAGAGTCCTGCCATTAACATCATTTTTACCAATCATTCAATTATGTTCATTATGGAATAGATCCCAGTAAATTGGATTCTCAGATAATTGAATCCCATATAATGGAGTTCTCTGTATTATGAAAAGATACACGATTCAGAAATAGAAAAAATTTTAAAAATTAATCAAACTTTCATGTAAATATAATTCCAAAATATGGAACTCTTATAATAATGTCTCACACATGCTTAACAATTTTTCAAAATAATAATTTATAGAAAAGACACCATGGCTAGTATCACAAAAACGAAACTGGAAGTAAATAAAACAGTCTGTTTTCCAATATTCAGTTTTGCCAAGTTGGGTCTCCTTTGTAGAACCATAGAGTAAAGATGTACATCCTTAGTCTATGGTAGAACTATGACCACACAGGTAGTGTAATTATTTATTTTATCTGTTTCAGACATACCTGTATTAAAGTGTACTTCCTATTAAAATAAATTCAAGTTACTGTTAATTTCTTTTGCATTATTGTTGGTGTTAAACTTGAGAGGTAGGTATTGAAATTATTTGAGAAACTCAGAAAATCAAATGGCAGACCTATTTACAAAGATTATTTCACAAACAAAGTAAATTATTCTTGTCCTTCTTTTGCTCCTTTTTCACATCTTTCTCTTCTCCTTCTGCTGCAGCTCTTTCTCTTCGTTCATTTCTTTCATCTTCTCCTCCTCCTTCTTCCTTCCCTTTTCCTCCTCCTCCTCCTCATCAGTCCTCCTTTTCCTCCATTTCAACATACATTTGCATTCTGAGAATATTGTTGTTTTTTGACTGCAATCTCTACATTTTGCAGTAAATTAATTAATTAGGCATGCATTAAAATAAGTGACATTAAATTCATAGATGTGTTAAAACACAAAATTGAGAAAATATATGTCTCCAATTAATGTATAACCTAGAGGTAAGATTGTTAATATCTTTCCTCTATGGTATTACAATGTAAAGATTATCTTGAGAAATATATGTATAATTGGGCATTGTGAGTTACCGTAGCATGAATATTGCGTAATATTCTTTTTGTGAACAAGATATAATTACACTTCAGCGAAACATTCTTCTAATTAAGTTACTGTTAATGTCTTTTGCATTGTTGTTGTTGGTAAACATGAGAGGTACTGAATTTATTTGAGAAATTCGGAAAATCAAATGGTCTATAAAATAAAGACCAAAAACAGTCTGTCATTCTTTTAATTCTTCTAGTAAATGAAAATGATTTAGGTTTATTATTGACTGATTTTAATCATTTTAATATTCTTTTTTATAATAATTTGATACTAGACAAACAATGAATTATTTAATTTATGGAATATTTATTCAGCATATTCAATCATGGTAATTGTGGTATTTCTTGTATGAAGAACTGTAAAGCCAGACATGAAGATTATAATGTTAATAATGAATACAAACTGTAGTAGATGTTGGAATAAGACACAGGATAAATAGGAGTGTCCAGAAAAGAATTTGCAAGTAATCCATATGAAATTAGGTTTTTGGATACTATTCAATTCTGAATCAAGAGATGTCTTTATGCTGGCTTCAATGGCTTTCATTGAAGATTATACTTTACACAAGAATATAGAATTGTGAGTTAGAAGGTGATGTGATTAAATGTTGTAGGATGTTGTAGAAATTGTAGTGCATCCACATCTTTCATTTCATTTGAATCCATTAGTATATTTTATATACGTTTTAAGTAATAATAAAAGTGGAAAATGTACTGTCAACCTAAGAATATGAGTGACTGAGAGTTAGGTCACTTGAGGTTTGTGTTTAGAGTGAAAACATGATGGGGGAGGGGAAGTGTATTGAGAAGAAGGGTTTTTCAATATGAATTTATTGGGTAAGCAAGGAATCTTGCTTACAGATAATTTGCTCGTGTTACTTCTGGAAATAAATGTAGTCAAAACTTCTAAAGATCAAATATGGTATTTTGCACTGATTTTGTAGTAGATGAGTAAATAATAAAGTCCATGAATTCCAATTATTCATCTACATGTGCATTGCTACTAGTTGTAAGTAATGAGAAGAACAATGAATGAACATTATTAAGGGTATGTCTGTATTTTTGAAGTTTTCCTTTCAGGCCTCTACCCATTGCCATAAAAAGGATTTATGAAACTTAAAGGACTCAAAATGATTCCATAACAAGTTTTAATTCCTTAACGAGTTTTAATTATTTTTTTAAATCCCTGGAGCATTCAGAACAAATGTAGGAGAATTTTTTTTTAATATGATTAGGTATGTTTTGATTTGGTTCCTGTTTCTCTCTCAAAATATTGTTTTCACTATGTTATATAGTATAGTTGTATTCATGATTGTTTACTTATAAAAACACATTCAACAATAGTATTCAATTGAGGCAGCATAAACAACAACAACAACAAAAACAACAACTTACCAGCGATTGCAAGTACACTTTAACTTTTAATTCACTCCTTGTCATAGTTTTCCATGCCGTTTATGTTCTTCCATGTCATAGACTCTTTCACTTCAGAGTATTCTAATCTACAGCTGGAGAGGTGTGAAATGGTGTACACCACTACAGAATGCATTCAATTCAGATGTCAGTGAAATCATTGTATTATTGCATAACTTTTGAACTTCATCATATGTTCAAAAATTAATTTACATTTTCTAGCCCCTGCAATGAGTTTTTAGTTGTGGAAATTTTCTGTCTTCTTGTTAATGTAACATTTCCATCTTTTTGGGAGATGAAAACGAATCAACAAAGAGACATAGTGGACTCTGGGAAATGATGTATTTTATCAAAAAAGGAGATTCTCTTAGGAAACACAGGATGAATGGAAACTGTAGTGTAACTGAATGTCTTATTCTTAGATTGCAAATTGAATGTAATTTATTAATTTTTTGTGTATACTTTTGAACATTGTGATCCTACATGACAGGACCTTTATTAATCCTTAAATATCTTTCCTGATGTTTTTGTCTCCATCTATACTTGGGCTATCAAACCTCTAGAAAAATTGTTCTTTTTATGCTCTAGCTGTATCATTGCTTAATGTGAAATAACCAGCAGGGTCTTTTTGGATCAAACTGTGATTTCATTTTGATTTTACACAGTGTGTATCATGTTGAGTGTATTTTGTAATTGCTACATATTTTATCTAAGTTTCTAAGCATCATATAATGCTTCAAATTCTAATTTAGTTAAAATTAATCTCAATTTACCACTTTTTGTAACGAAGTATTATTAACATATTAAATTAGTATGACAATTGATGATAAAAAATATTGAAAATTTTCAGTATTTAATTTCCAATAGTATATCTGTTACTACAAAAATATACTTAAGTTAATTGGAAAAATTATTTGTTTTTGCTATACCCAAACACAAAGCATCTATAAATTTACAGGTGGTTGCCTACTTTGTATTATTGACATAACAGTACTATACCTACTGGGTTGAAAAATGCTTGAAAATTTGAGGTGACACATGTGACTTCATGAATCAAAAGTGAAGACTTACAAAATGTGTGAAATCATTGAAGAAAGAAATTTCTTCCAACACTTTTTCACTGACTGAATCTTTGAGTGTCCCCTGGTAACCACAGTTCTCTAACCTCCAGGTATTTTTACCATCAAACATTATTTAAGTATTAAACTCGTTTCATTTTGCCTTAGAAGAAACTTTTTTGAACAAGATTAGAAGCGACAAAATTATTTTTAGGTGTAAATTTACCACTGGTTCTGTTTTTTGCCTCTTATTATCATTAAATATATTAAAACAATTTAAAATTTTAATGATTACTTGTCACACAAATTAAATGAATTAATTGAATGATATATTATTTATTCATCTCCTAATAATTTTTAAAGTGGGTTGTTGGAAACAAAACAAAGCAAAGATCTTTCTTAAAATTATAGTTTGTTTAAAATTAACCAAAATGAAACAGGCTTTGTGTTAAAAGTTTATTCTGATTAGCTAATAAATAGGTACGGTACCAGTAATTGATGATAAAACCACTAATAAAATAAAATTGAAGTTCATCATCATATACAGTATACATTAGGATAAATATTATTGAATGCAGATATCTTGTTCCTGTAAAAATATGCATTGGCATGAAAATCTGTTCCCTACTCATTATCTTGCCGGAACACTCAGCTAGTGTAGGGAACCCTACGTGATGCATCGGAGCGCTCACGATGGCTCTGCCAGATCTTGTTGAACTTCCACACATAAGTTTATGTGTGACAAATGCACTTTGTCAGCACTGTTGTTTATATATTTGGGGGGGGAAATGCAGTGTGTCATGCTCCTTACAATGTAATAGATTGATCCTAACATATTATTGAGCAAATCATTTTCTTACAAAAAAAAATTGTGGAAGACCTCTGGCATCTCTGATTTTTACCTTTCTGTGCTTAGGGTTTTCTTTTGTGTGTGTGTGGGGGGGGGGATCTCGCAGAAATGCACAAGGAGTTAAATATTTTGTTGTTAAATTAAGTATTTCTGCTTTTAGTTAAGACTCTGTTAATCCCCCGTTGTGAACATTATGGAAGAAACTTTCTTCATTCTTCTTTGGGATTGTTTCCAAATTCTTTGCTTCTTGTTCCTTACCTTGTTACCCTCACGTTATTATGTCTGTGACACTTACTGGTAAAGATCAAATTAAACATGACATAGAAAATTATTGGCCTCTTGTAAAATCACTATTGGTGGCCTGTTGTGTCTTTCTCTTCATTGACCGTTTTCCTTTGTTTCTTTCACTAACTGCCAAAATGGAAATACTATTTTCATACGTTGATTTCACAATTTCTAAAAAGCATGGTTTTCTTCAAAATAACAGTTTTGAAAAATTTAACTCTCTATTTTTAGATTTAAATATATTTATAATATCAAAGTACTTATTGAATGTAAAATTTATTAAATTGTTGAATAATTGTCCTCAAATATTACTTAGAAATTTGTATGGCCCCAAATCATTATTAAAAAAATATTTTTTTAATTTTAATTTTACAATTTTTAATTTTCTTTCCTGGTCTTAAATAATTTGTCTAATGTTGGAAATTATGTAGGATGTTTCAATTTCACTCTGTTTTTTCTTTGAAATAAGTTTGTATTTATGTAAGCAATATAACCCAAATAATGTAAAACATTTCATTGTTAAGATTTCATTGTTCAAGTAAATTAAAATTTGTATAGTATTTATTTTAATTTGTAAAAACATTTACACTTTTATATTAGTGAAGAACATTATACCTTTTTATAAGTAAAATAATGCTTTATTGGGGAAGGAAGTTAACCAAGGATATTCCAAACTTATGTATCTTATTTTGTATTGTGAGTTCAGATAATTCTAAGCTAGTTTTTTCCCCCTCTCAAATGTTCAATTAGTCTTTTAAATTGTTTCTATGCCTTTTGTTAATCCATAAATTTGCATTTTATTAATTAAATGATAGTAAGCCATGAAACAGGCTTTTTAAATCCACAAAAGTTTTGTGGATTTAAATTGGAAATAAAAAATATCCTTTGGTTTAAACACCTTAAAACCGTAATTAATTTTTCGTAGTTTTAACTGTCACCTTCCAATGAAGATGAAATTTTGAGCTTAAGCTTTATAACACTCACAAGACCTGAAATTATTTTCAGTCATTTTGAATAAGTTGATTTAGAGTATTTATGGAAGTTAATGAAATAATATTTTCTCCTCAGTTGGAAAACTAATTGTTGTGAAGTATTTTTCAGTATTTTATAGTAGAATATAAAGTAAAGACATGTGTATTCCTGTGTGTGCAGACAACAATGTGCTTTTCAAATATAACAGTAGCAGCTTAGAAGTTGCCTAAGTCCAAACATATTTGTAGTTTTCAGTGTTTCAGCTGCTGAAATTTTAATTTGATATCAAGTAATTCTCAATCAGTATATTCCATTGCATCTGGAGGTGAAACACTGCTGTATGTAGTTCAGAGTAATATGAAAATGAGTTCTTCAATTTCTATAAAAAGTCAATATTTTTTAATGCCAAATATAAGCTTTAGAAGAAAGAAGAGAGCAATATGAACACAAAGATATTGAGGTGCAGTTGGAAGTAAATACTGTATGGTGGTCCAAATGCACTGTGGGTTGGTTTTAAGAATAATCCTTTGTGATCATGTTGTTTCTTCTTGCTGTTCAGAAATTTTAATACTCAAATGTAACAAAGAAAATTTGCCTAAATTTCATGTTCAGAAGAGTTGCGTCCTTTTTGCAAGTCTGCCTGGTAAGGTTTTTATGCGAGGTGATCTTGATTCTTTGGCCTGCCGTTTTTCTGTCTTCAAGGATTTTCCTACATTTTTCCTGATGTTATTTCCTTGATATATTAAATGCATTATTATACTATTGCACAGAGCTATTATTGTATTGACGATAAGTCATTTGAATTGTTCCTGAAGAAGCTTCAAATTGAAATTAATTTTCACTAGAGTAATGGGAAATGTGATCAAACTGGTGTATTCTTCCAAAAAATTATCATTACTTTAAGAATACAAACTGTTATCAATATTTCCAAAGTCTCTCTGACATGATTCCCTTGCATATTCATGAAAAAGTTTGTCAATATGAATAAAGCAAAAAAATGGTGTTGTTAGCCAACAGCAGCAGTATTTCACTGCACTATATTTAGGCAGTGTAGGGAGGGAGGAGTAATATTACATTATTAATATTTACCCTAGCGTGTGTAAAAATTCGGACATCCACAAGGCTGTCAGTCTGCAGTGTGAATTTCTAAGAATTCCGACTCATTGTTGACATGATAAAGCTGTATAAAACACAGTTTCATTTGTGAAATGTTGTTAATGTTCGTTTGAAAATAATCAGTTTTGGCACCTAATGTTCTAAGATTTGTAATGAGTTTTACAAAAAATGGTAACTGAAATGCGTTAATTTGGAAAAAAATGCTTACGTAAAAGTTAGTGAGGGCGAGAAGTATGTACTGTTTCAACATCACTAGTTTTTGAAACTTGCAAAGAGTTAACATTTCAAAGCTACAAAATTGAAGATAGACATATTTATTGTAGACAAAGCTTGTTGTTGAAAATGAGCTGTTTAAAAAAATTGATGCATAGTTCTAGTAGTTTTCACGTAATTTGAGTTTGAAATTAATGTAATTTATAATCAAAACAATGGCTAAATATAGTTTAAAATCATATAGCTGTGTTCATAAGCAAACTGTAAGCTAATTTAAAATGATAATTATTAAAATTTTATGTTTAGTCAATTTTTTTCTCGTAATGACACAAAAGATGTCATCAAAGTATTACATTACATTTCTATTATATAGTAAGTTTTGCCTTTACTTGATAATACTTGTATTTTAATTTGATATATCTCTTTATAATAGAATGAAAATTGAAGACATTATTAAATGAAGTCAATTTTCAATTATATAAATTGCAGCATAAACAATAAAATTAATTAATTCATAAAATGGGATTCAATCCTTATTTATATTTTTTCTAAAAAGTTGTTTTATTTTAGAAGAGGATGAAAGACGTTGGCCACCAACCACACCATTGATATATTTATTTATAATTTAACTATGTATATTGTAATATAAGGAAATAAGTATACCAGGAAGGGATAGGGAATCCGGACCTTGAAAAAAACATGCGTAGATTATGCTTCTTCCGCAATATATCACTTAGAACTTTACCTCATTTGACATTAATAAATTAAATCAAAATAATATGTAAAATATTCATAGACATTCTTCACTTATATTCACAAACACAGGGAGATTGAAGTACAAATCTACAAACAAGATAAACACCGTGATAAATATTGAAAAGGGCATAATGATGACAACAGTATTTCAGTAACTATTCAAGAATTAAATGCTCAATAATATATTTATTTTTATGAAAGAAACTAAGACTGTCACAATCTAAATCACAATTGAATGTACATTATCAATGAACATATATTGTAAAGCACTTTCTACCAAAAATATTTGTACTTGATTGGTATACTTTTCAACATATTCGCTAAAACATTCATTTGTATTTCTTGTATATATAAAATTTCAATTTATTATCTAAACAATATCTTCACTGCTCCAGTTAACATCAAGTTCAGAATGATTTAACAATATATATAACATTCTAATTAAATAGAAACAAACTCCGATGAAAATAAAGTTCTTGGACACCATCACACGATTATCCTCCCAAATTATTCACTGAAAAAATAATATATGTAATTAAAAAATTTTTAAAAAAATCACACATTAAAAAAGGTGGATACACAAAAAGATTGATTAAATTCCTGACATACATATTGATGGATACAATTCAATCGCATTTTTGCACGTAGCAGTTTAGCAAATTGCCTCATATATCCAAAACAAATAATATTAAAACCCGTTAAACGGTAATTAGGCAACATGACATATTAAAATAATGCATATCCAAATATGAAGAAAATCAAGAATAATCGTATACACTTACCTGGAAGAAGAATTAGCCACAAGACGGTCCGACCACATGTTCATGAAATCCAGCGCCACGCCATTGGTCCAGCCGAAGCCCGACTGCACGGTGTACTCTCCGCCTCCCCCATACTGGCCGAACAACTCCGCGTCGTACTGGAGAACAAAGCAACATGTAGACAGGCCCAACCTCGCGCCTCACTCCGTCTCGCCGTTACAGCTGGAGGGGCACTCACCTTCTCGAACATCTCGTGCGAGTCCTGGAAGGCCTTAAAGTTGGAGGCGATCCAGTGCTGCGCCAGCTCGAACGCCAGCTCCTGCGCGCTGGGCTCCTGCGTGTCCTGGAGGCCGCGGATGACGATGTGCTGGAGGGGAGGCCACGCGTTGGGCAGGTCCCACTGCTGCCCGCTGTTCCTCAGCGACGTCGGGATGCCGCCCGGGAACGACAGCAGGTCCAGGCCCTTGAGGTAGGCCGCCGCCTTCTGCGCGATCTGCACCGTGTTGGCCTGCGGCACATCACAAACGGTTAGCAACCACTTCCCCTGCGACCTCCACAGCTAAGGCTATCGTCAAGAGAACGCACTGGGTCGTAGGCCTTGGTCCACAGAGGGGCCATGTTGGAAGGATAGAAGTACGTGCGCTGCTTGCTGTTGAGAATATCGTAGTCAAACCAGGAGCCCAATTCGTCGTTCCACAGCACCGCCGTAATCGCTTCTTGCAACTGAGTCGCAATCTGCTTGTAATAGGCGGCTTTGTCAACATCACCCAACTCGCTGTGCAGCTTGGACAGGAGGTCAGCGTGATAGTACACGAAGGCGTTGATGTCCACCGGGACGATGTACTTGGTGTGGATGGCCGTCAGATTTCCTGCAAAGATTTTGTAGTGAAAAACGAGCGCACGATGGCTCTGAGAGTATATGAGAGCAGAGGAGTGGAGGATAACGCTTGGTACCTTCGTCTGTGCCGTCAGTGATGAACCAGCGGGGAAGAGAAATCCATCCGGACTCGGCGGCCGACTTGAGGTCTACGTAGAACTCTTCTTTGCGGTCATCGTCGGCGAAGACCTCGCCGTTGGTGTAGTCTTCCCTGTGAACCAATTTGGACAGTCACCACCAACCTCCATAGAGGCCGTGTATCAATAGAAAGAGCTATGAGAGCGTACCAGTAGGACTCCGGGCGCGGGCCTTTGGACGGGGCGTAGTAGTGGGCGAGGGTGTAGGTCTTCCCGTCCTTGTCCACTTGCACCGTGCGGTTCTTCAGCCAGAAATCCAGCTCGCGCTCCAGCAGGGCGATGTGGTCGCGCACGAAGGCCGCGTCCTTGGTGGCCTGGTAGTACTCGTAGACCATGGGCGTGAGCAGCGGGGGCTGTGTGCGTTGCAGGTAGTAGACGCGCGCGCCGTTGGGGATGATGCCGTAGTTGTCGAGCAGGTAGAAGAAGTTCTCCAAGATGCCCTTGATGGTGGAGGTCATGTCGCTGAGGATGAGGCCGCGCACCACCCAGTACGTGTCCCAGTAGTAGAGCTCCCGGAA
>JAHLJT010008446.1:14808908-14944931 GCA_031308135.1 Acheta domesticus | reverse complement strand
GCTGGAGGGGCGGCCATGCGTTGGGCAGGTCCCACTGCTGCCCGCTGTTCTTCAGCGACGTCGGGATGCCGCCAGGGAACGACAGCAGGTCGAGCCCCTTGAGGTAGGCCGCCGCTTTCTGCGCGATCTGCACCGTGTTGGCCTGCCGGCACAAAACAAGCGGTTAGCAACCGCTTCCCTTACGACCTACACAGCTAAGGATATTGTCAAGAGAACGCACTGGGTCGTAGGCCTTGGTCCACAGAGGAGCCATGTTGGAAGGATAGAAGTACGTGCGCTGCTTGTTGTTGAGAATATCGTAGTCAAACCAAGAGCCCAATTCGTCGTTCCACAGCACTGCCGTAATCGCTTCTTGGAACTGAGTCGCAATCTGCTTGTAATAGGCGGCTTTATTCACATCACCCAACTCGCTGTGCAGCTTGGACAGGAGGTCAGCGTGATAGTACACGAAGGCGTTGATGTCCACCGGGACGATGTACTTGGTATGGATGGCCGTCAGATTTCCTGCACAGAATTTGTTAGTGAGAAAATGGCGCGTGGTTCTGTGAGTAAAGGCGAGCAGAGGAGTAGAGGATAGCCCTTGGTACCTTCATCGGTGCCGTTGGTGATGAACCAGCGGCTGGAGAAATCCCATCCGGACTCGGCGGCCGACTTGAGGTCGACGTAGAACTCTTCCTTCCGGTCATCGTCGGCGAAGACCTCGCCGTTGGTGTAGTCTTCCCTGTGAACCAATTTGGCTTAATCACCACCACCCTCCATCGAACATACATTATCATCAAGGGCTATGAGAGCGTACCAGTAAGACTCCGGGCGCGGACCTTTGGACGGGGCGTAGTATTGGGCGAGGGTGTAGGTTTTGCCGTCCTTGTTCACTTGGACCGTGCGGTTCTTCAGCCAGAAATCCAGCTCGCGCTCCAGCAAGGAGATGTGGTCGCGCACGAAGGCCGCGTCCTTGGTGGCCTGGTAGTACTCGTACACCATGGGCGTGAGCAGCGGGGGCTGTGTGCGTTGCAGGTAGTAGACGCGCGCGCCGTTGGGGATGATGCCGTAGTTGTCGAGCAGGTAGAAGAAGTTCTCCAAGATGCCCTTGATGGTGGAGGTCATGTCGCTGAGGATGAGGCCGCGCACCACCCAGTACGTGTCCCAGTAGTAGAGCTCGCGGAAGCGGCCGCCGGGCACCACGAAGTGGTTGGGCACGTAGATGATGGAGTAGCGGTCGCTGTTGTCCTTGATGGTGTCGTTGACCTTGCGGCTGAGGCTCTTCCAGATGACGTTGAGCTGGGAGGCCCAGTCGCGCAGGTGCGGGTCGGCGATGCGGCCGAGGAGGGCGGGCTGCTCCACCCAGTCCTCCAGGTCGACGGCCACCAGCTCGTCGCCGTCGGCGAAGTGCGCGTCCACGAAGCACTGGATCTGGGCGGTGGTGGGCGCGTTGTCGTAATACTGCATGAAGGTTTCGAAATCCGCCAATGTGTCCTCGGGTGACTGCAAGAGTTTCTTGTCGATAAACGTCTTAGAGTCGGAGTAGAGGTGTGCGTTCTGAATCACGCGCAGGAGGTCGCCCTGGCAGTAGATTTGGCTGAAAGAATTCAATTCACAATGTATCTACAGAACGAAAAGCAATATGTTTAATGACATAACGGGACAATGTTTTCTTGTATACTGTGCACTATTGATATTAAGGCGTCGCTAAATGGATTTTTTCGTGATCTTTTAACCGCCATGAAATTTTTAAAGGCAATTTTGTATCGCCAGATATTTATCGTTAATTTTTCTACTAAATACCATTTGATTTGCAGCAATTTCTAATAATATTTGCTGGGAATGAAATTCGTATTCCATTTTCCTGTAACCTTTGGTCTACTATTTAACCATCTCTGATATATCGTAATTACTGAGAAGAATTCTTTGACGGGATGCTACTATTAGTTTCTACTTACGATTGCTCACTTTACTACATAGTTTACGCAACGCTGCGGCGGAAATGCTGCGATTTTCGACAGAAAAACTCGTATTGTCGGGCCCTTTCGACGAAAATATGGATAAATCTTGTGTCAGTGTATAGTTAATTGCTTTCTCTCACACATTATGTAGTCAAAATCGACGTTTTGTGAGTCGATAACGAATTGATAACGATTGATGAACATCTTTCAGTATTTACGTCTTTGGTCATCGCTAACGCTGAAACAGTTGAGACAATTTTCTCTAAAATTGATATTTCTCAAACAATTTGTACATTGAAATATTTACACGTTACACACTAGCTCTGATAGACCTACTATCCCCTGATCTCAGGAGCGATCCAAATCCGATTTATGATCGGTTTAATTTGCGGGTACTCGCTACTCCTAAATTTGATGCGCGCACAAATCCAATCTTCTGTGACCGGATGTCACCCTCGAACACAAAGTCCTTACAAGCGCATCAATGAATGAAGTGCCTTGATCGCAGGAAGCGATTTGAACCGATTGATGATCGGTGTGAATCGTGGATCTCAACCACTCCTCACCTCGGAGCTCGCACACAGCGTCACTCCCACGTGACCGCAGTCCACACCTGGGACACAAAGTCCCCACAGACGCGTCAACACGTGGCTTGCCTCGCGAGCCCTGCTTGCCGCTGCACCGCCCTGGCGAAAGTTTTGTGCATCAGCACGAGGTTCTCACACTTCCTCTAGAACCCACTCACTGGCTCTGTACTGTTCCTTATATTCGTGTCCCTCACGTGGCATACTACGTCTGGCCGCCGTCCACAGCTCGCTTATGCTTGCACACGGACCCGATGTTTTGGTCTCCCTTTGCCACGTGCTTGCTTTAGGGAATGCCTTTCTTTCCCTCCTGTGGCGAGGCTTTTTCCTGTTTTTAATCCCTTTCCCGCCCGTTCCCAAAAAAACTACCACGTGGTTCGCTCGCTAATACGTTACAGAAGCCTCGACAACATTTTAAAATATTCTAAAAAATGGGTGCAAATTTCTTTTATTAAACTCCGCTCTTAGATAACGCAGAAAAACGCTTTAAAATTTCGCGCAAGCCTCATTTTCATTAACATCTGACTTTTCGAAAATCGCAAATCTTTGAATTTTTTCAGCATCTTCCTTCACGAATATTGAAGATAGAGATTGTTCCTTCACTAAACGTGTTGTTCAAAGATAGGTATTAAGGATGTTCACGTAAAATAAAATGGTCTTCCCGCAATTCTGTCTGAAATAGATGATTCATGAAATCAGCTATTTTATTAGTAGTATTATCGAACATCACCCCCAAGACTTTGTTTAAAGGAAAATTGCTTCTCCAATTTTATAGTTTTAAATGTTCAAGTTCTTTTGACATTTTCGAAAAAAATAGAGCTATATCAAAAAATGAGACTAGCACCATATTTTTACCGCTCCTTATTACATATGTGGAGAAAATTTATAGAGAAAAGTTGGAGCGATTTTTGAAAAAAAAAATCGTAAATTTCAGCGCAAATTACGCAAAAATTACTCGTGTTTTCAAAAATTTGTACACGACATTATTTAAAGTGGCAATTTTGTTCAACCGACTTTGAGGCAAAATCTATATCTTTGATTTTGCAACTTTGGAATGTTTTTTGCAATTTCGAAAAATTAGGGATATCAACGAAACTTATACCTGCATCATTCTCTTAAATGCCCTTCACATATTCAACAATAAATTTAATCAAAAAATTGGGACCATTTTTGAAAAATGTTTGATATTGGCCGAGGGGCTTCATGTAAAGTACTTCCCCAAAATTAAAATATCGGTTTCAAATTCCAGGAGCTTGCGACATCAACCAAAACGATTGGGGAATATCGACTTTGAAGAAAATCGGCCGCACGGTTTAGGCGCTGGCGTTGATCACGGACAGACAGACGAACAGATGGATAGACGGACGTATTGCCGTCAATCGATTTTTCAGTATCAAGAGCCATGCAAACATGGCTTTCTGGCTAAACCACGAGTTAGAGGATTTTTTCCTAATTTAGCACAGGATTTATCCACACTTTTCGTACCAGAGCCCGACAATGAGAGTTTTTTGGCGAAACTTCCCGGTTTTCTGGCGACACGATAACATAACTTTCTCTCTCTTACAAAAGTAATTCGTAAGACGGGAAAGTAAAAAAATAGGTTTTTTCACGTGTAATAATGAAAAAGAATTTCTACCATTAGGCCAAAAAATAGCTTTGAGCTTGTAATACAAGAGGGTGTAACAACACATTGAATTCAATATGGCGTGCAGTTTGATCGGTATGGCATAACAACTCCTTCACACTTTGGTTATCTAATGAACAATATATAACACGAATTAGCTGTGTACTCATTACCCAATGCATAGTTGTTTTTTTTCGACACATTCAAAAAATTGTACAGCGCAAAGCCGACACCTACAGGTTGCCGAACTTGCGTTTCTTTGTTCATAACACTGGCTAAACTTCTCTCAAAATGTTTTAGCTTTGAGCTTATCATACGTGAATTTTCTTGCTGGCTGCCCGGTCTAACACACTATTTGCCACCTTTATCCATCCAGCCATTTGAGTATGCGTTAAGGCAATTCATTCGTAAGATTAAGAATGATGTTGATTTGCAACATCTGTCAAATAATGAAAGACACGTCAGATACCGCTCATTTAATGAGCTGTTCTCTCCTAATTAAAATATTTACTCTACAAATAAAAATTACATAAATATTAACGATGGATTAATGTTTTTGATGGATAAAATGTAGTTTTTCTTGTTAATATAGAATATTTTCATGACTAGTAATGCTTTATTGAAAATTATTTAATTCTACTGGTTCTTTGGAAAAGAACCACCTATTATTTTAATATTCCTGCGACTACTAACCATTGTTGTAAATATTCCCTGATTTTTCTGTGACTTGTCCAGGTGAGTGGAATTTCCAGATTTTTTCCCGGTTTTCGAGAAAGCGTTTACCCTGTACTCGTGTTGGGCCCGCGTGACGTCGGTCACACACGTCGGCCTCTAAGTTGCCTGAAGAAATCATACAAATAAGCTAGTTGAATTACATGATCAAACCTTTCCCGGATTACGCGATTTTTATAACTTTGGCCCTCATGCCTCTACGGCCACGATGAGATATCACAGGGCATATTGCGCCTTTCTCACTCGTGCCGCTTGATCTCACCTGATCGCAAACACTGCTTTATGCGATGGCGATCATGCGATATCTCGCGGCAAGACTGAGAAAGACGCGAAACACCGTGACATATTCCAACGTGAAGACTCGCACTACAACTATTTTTCTCAAAAGGGCGCTGACTTTCCGGTCCTGTCCAGGTTAGCGAAATTCCCTGGTTGTGCCGGATTGTTGCCGAAAGGGCCCCTGCACGAAGTCGAGGGCAGAAGCCTCCGCCTGTGTCTTGCTGGGCTCACCTGTCGCAGGAGGGCGGCAGCGCGGCGTAGAAGTCGGTGGAGGCGGCGGGGGCGGCGGCGGCCAGCACGGCCCAGCACGCCGCAGCGGCGCTCAGCAGCTTCCAGAGGGCCATGGCGGAGGCAGTGGATGCTGAGAGGAGCCGGCGCCTGCCTCTTATACGCCCGCGCACGTGGTTTCGGAGGCCCCACCCACGCCCGACAATTGTTCCCCAAGTGCGTCGGTCTATTCTTGTGCCGATGACAATGGGCGGAATGTCATTACGGGTTTCATGAAATACGTGATTTGGACAACCTTGGCTCCACCAAAGTACCTTATTTTTTTCAAAATCACCTGACTTTTTTATCTGTTGTGTGTTACGAAACAAATGGTTATACCATATTTTGAATCTTTTTTCCTTAAACGGCATGATAATACGAGATAAGCGGCTTTTGGATACGCTTCGAAAATTTCTTTATTTCGTTTTCTAGAATTTTCTGTATGCTTCAAGCCAAAACTTAACTTTCGTTTTTACTTTCTCGTAATGAAAAAGTATTGCAAACCTGCGGCAGAAATTAGATATTTTTCGAAGAAAACTCATATTGTGTTGCTCTGATAACGAAAAAAAATTAATAAAAGTTGTTCCTATGTGTAGTAAATTATTTTCTCTAAAACGTTGTGTAGTCAAGATATACATTTTGTTTACCATTGACATCGAAAAATTGATTGACGGCAAAATGTCCGTCTCTCCGTTTGTCCGTATTGTGACCACCCGTTGGAATTAGTTACCAGGCTTAGTACCAGGCTTAGCGGTTCGTAGTTCACTTCTGCAGGTGCGGCAGCTTAAATAATGTGTGGGCAAAAACCGGATTTTCTTGGAAGGGTTGGAAGTATAATAAACCGACCAATCTGGAGCGAGGAAATTATCTACACCGCCAGATCTCGAGGGACAACGAGTTTCCTTTATATCTGGGGGGAATGAAAGGAACACATTTAAGTCAACATGGAAACTGTCAACCTCACCTCGGAACCGGTCGTTTATTCTCGAGTCAACACGAGAAGCAGATGCTGCCGGGTCAACAGCTTACAATAGAGTAAAACCCTCGACCTCCGCGAATTCGTTATTCGCGAGTTCTGAACATTCGCGACTAGAGAAATGCTAGCTATTTTAACACTCGCGACTTCACGAGTGCGTCATTTGGTCGTACATTTTTTTGAAAGCGAGCACATTTCATTTCTATTATCAGAGTCATCTGGGAACCGCTCTCGGCAGACACTGGAGCTCAAAGTATGACGTTTTGCAAAAATGTAAAAGTTGGAATGTCAATTCACATAAATACAATGACAAATTGTAAAATAATTCGATTAGGTTACGTCAAATTGGAGGTAAGGGCCCACGTGATCAGAAAAAACATTCAGGACATGTACAATACTCATTGTAATGACCTCACTGAAGAGGCGCTTCAGGAAATCATCAGCAAAGAAAACCTCCTCGAACGTAATGAAGCAGTAACGGAAGCGAAATTTGCGTCCTGGAGGAACTTCAAAACGGTTAGAGGCGTTCTAAAACTTCAACAAGTTCTAGTAGAAAAGGCATTCGAATGTGATCCGAACTTCGAAATTTAAGAGAGGAATAGAAGCAGCAACTCTTCCATATTGGATATTAGAACGAGAAAAGTGATAAAACAAATTTTACCAATTTACCAAACATTTACCAAATCCTAAGCCCAACTACTTTCAACTTTGAAATAAGTTTCAAGTATTGCTTTATTTCTTCTATTTGGGATGTTAATTGTGAACTCTGTAGTAGCGCTTACTCAGTTCTACTGCAATTGTTTGTCATATATTTTTTCTTTCTTTTTTAAACAGCTCCAGGAACCTAACCCAACTTTCTTCATTAAAAGATGGACTCAACATTCGCGTACTTGACATTCGCGATAGTTTTTGGTAACAAAACTCTCGCGAATGTTGAAGGATTACTGTATAATCTTGATATTAGACTCAAAGTAGAAGCTCAACGAGAAAAAGCGAGGTGAAAAACCCCAGTCATCGGCGTGTGCGGATGGTGGAGAAAGGACGGTGACAAGCTGCCGACACTGAAGGCCACGTCCTGCATTTCTCCAGTTAAGGTGAAGTATAGTAGTGGACATTTCTGTGATAGTTAAAAATTTGCAACCTATAATTTGAAAGTAAAACTCGAATATTTTCGAACTCCAACATAAAATAATGCTGAAGAGAGTGTGGGAACATCGAATTCTGGGAGTGCATGAAAGATTTATTTTGAAGTGAATGAGTGTAAAGAGAGAAAGTTATTCTATGAAAGGAATTAAATAAAATGTGAATCAATAGTCATGGGGAGACAAGTATGAAGAAACAGTTATTGTAAAAGTAAGAATTGAGTAGAGGGGTAATGGGGATTATGAGAAAGTGAAACTTGTGTAAATGGTTGTATGTAAATCTTAGAATTTGAAGCAAGTTCAAGTAAAAGATTTGATGTTTATTGCATCGGAAATATAATTTAAGATCTGAAAAATTATAGTTATGATGTAAGGGATGCAAAATTGGATTATACATCAAGGATTTGGAAGTTGAAAGCGTTGAAAGAATAGCGCAAAGAAAAGGTGATGTATTTGATTCTCTCTTTTAATGTTATAATTTGATAAGGGAAAATTTAGAAAATACTTTTGTGTGTTCCTTTGTTAATTTTTCGTTTATTAATAACGTATACGTTCACACGAAAATCAAGAAGAAATATTCATAGTAAAAAGGATTTATTGAAGGGTTAAATTTTCTTTGTTTTGGTTGACATTTGTGTCTTTAATTTTCAAGTAACGAATGAAAGTGCTTAAGGATAAAAAGGGCTTAAAGTAATTTATTTTGTTTTCGTTAAATATTGTTTTGTGTTTTTCTTGACATTTGCCTGTAGGTCCTTTGTCATACCAATGTGAGATAAAAATCGCCCCTGAGATCATTGTGGAATTCATTTACTTCTAATATTATTTTTTCCGGCAACTTAGATTTTTGTGCTATGGTAGGCGCTGCACGATGTAATTTGCGCGTAGTGAGTGTGACCTCCGACCGACCGTGGTAGAACAGCCGTTAATGTGATAATCGCGGGATTACAATATGTCCGTGTAGTCCGTGTATGTCAGTAGGTAGGTGATCAACGCTAGCGCCTAAGCCGTACTGACAATTTCCTCCAAAATTGAAATTCCACGATCGATCTAAACGAACCTGAAGCCCTGCGAGTTTAATATTGATATTTTGATTTTAGGAAGTACTCTAAATGAAGCCTCAGTATTTTTCAAAATGTTTTCAAGAATAGCTCAAAGTTTTTTAATGCCCTGTGAAAAGATTTTGAATAGTGTGAAGAACAATTAAGCCAATGGCGACTAAGACAATCACGTTGTCATTATCTAAATTTTGGTAAATTGCAAATGTTCAAATAATTTTACGCGCCTTTATTTTTAAAAATTTTTCCCTGTTTGTCAATTCTGCCTTTCAGGGTTTGTACATTTCTATTTTTACACAACATTTGGGCATATAACCTCTCACTATTGTTGACTTTTACTACTAACGTAATTACAAAAATTTAATATATATTTATAACAATTACATCTACACAATTTATATACAATACACCTCCATACATTATTCATTCTCGCGTCTACATATTCTACATTGAGACATACCTAGATATCTCAAGGAAATTATTGAAATGAATAATGTGTAGTGACTTATTTCAAAGAATTGGTATCCGGAAGCGAAAATAAAAGAGTAGTATACTATGTTAGAAGAGAGAACCTTGGGTAGCCATATTGGACATGGACGTATTAGATGCAAATATTGGGATGTAAATAGTAGAAACGTAGAAATATTCCAGGATAAAAGAGACAATAAATATGGAATAAGTAATATCTCAATAAACATGGGGCATTGGATTTTCCTAGTTCAATATAAACATGGATGTGATTTGGGACGTGGAAATTTGTTGAATATAAATTTTTATTTTCTACAAATGTAATGTTCTACAAAGTCATCTAATCAAATACAAGGAATATAGACAGCCAATGGTGACATATTTTAGTAAAACTATTAGTGTCGAGTCATGATAATTGACCATTGCGAATCCATTTACAGCGAATAACGAAATTACTGACGAAACAAACAAAAACGAAAGTGACATGCATCAGAGCCATGATTTGTCAGATGACATTTGGTCGCCATTGCGAGCACATGCAAGGCTTGCGAATCTTTTAAGGCGTCAAATAGAACGCGTAGCTGTTGTGAACGAAAACAGTCTGAGTAGGAAAGTCCACCAGAGGCATTCGCATATAATTATTTATAAAAACATTTAAGTCTTTTAATGTTAGATTTACTACATTAACTTGAACAGAACTTCATCATCAAGACAGAAGATTACTGGTAGACGGGAATCTTCGCAGAAGATCCTTAACTTTGACAACCCGGGCTACGAGGAGGACATCACTTTCATAAACTGTAAGCACTACGAAAAAAATATGTTACAAGATAGTAAAAAAATATTATTTGCAAAGAAGGTAAATCTTTTTCATTGCAGTAAGAGCCTTTAATTAGCAAAGTACAAGTTTAATTTGATGGCATGCCAAATAACTTATAAAGTGAAATGTAAATTATATGCTGCTGTCAGAACTGCAATCGAGCTACAGGGTAGTTCTTTTAAAACTGTTATTCGTTCGTGTCCTGGAAACTTCCTAATTTTGAGGTGATATATAATTGTAGTTATTTCGTAGACGATTATAAATTTAAAAGATACTATGATAAATTGAATATATAATTGGAAACGCGGCAGCGTCTTCCTGCAATTGCAATATTGGAGAGATATTTCTTCCTTTTCGAAATGTGTTCTTCAAAGACGGCTCTTGATATGAGATCATGTCCGATTTTTCGAAAATTTGAGTGCAATTTACGTAACGTTTGCATTAAAAATTTACAATTTTAAAACAATTATTTTCACGAAAACGGCTCTAGATTTTTTAAAATTTCTCCTTGGATGAACCAATTAGACGCTTAGAAAAATTCACTGATCCCATTTTCGGAGAATTGTCTGTATTTTTAAATTAATAAAATTTGAACTTTTTTTAAAAAAATGACTGTAAGTTTTTGTTGGGAGTTCATAGAGTTAAGAGTTTTTGAATATAACGTAAATCTCATTTTTGTTTTCTGAATTTTCGAAACACGCCAGAAAATATGTTATGTTTTAGCACCTCTAGTTTCGAAAGAGCAGTTTCAAATTGTTGTGAATGTCTTTGCGAAAATCTATTAATTTAATATTTTGCAGATACAAATTATTCAGAGAAATTATTTCGAAAGAAATAGGAAAGTAAATTCATTTAAATTACTATGAAAGCATGTTAATGAGCGCTAATGTTTGAAATGGATTTTAATGGAAATGACTCTGAATCACATCTTCGTCCTTACAATAAATTTTCCTTCTAAACTGATATTTATATCATGATAAAAATTGTGTTTCTTGTGTACTTAGGCGCCAACAATTCATTGATTCAACGCCTTTTCATTGATGGAGATTTCGGAGATGGATTTCGTACGTATAGAATATCGTCAATATTTACGTTAAAATATTTTTTATTTCCACCATTATGTCCTATGACAAATGCAATTGTAGCACTGGTTCAAATGCAGTGTTATTGAATGTATTTACCATAATCTAAAAGGATCACACTTCATTCGTATTTTCGTTAGTTAATCTACAATTCTCTCAGTAAATAAGAAAGTTTCCTCAATAGTACTCATTCGTTTGAATCATTAAAAAATTAAGTATGTTCCATTCCGAGTCAGTAATATATTCATTTAAATTTTAAATGATAACGGCCAACCTGCTAATACTGAGGTGAGCCACTCGATTCGGTTACGTCTTAGTGTTACGGTTACGGTTACGTTACGGTTACGTTACGGTTACGTCTTAGTGGTGTGTAAAGAAATGACCATTCGTAGTTCGACAGCGGTCGAGGCAACAACTACTGCTGCGCTCTATCAGCTTATCGATTTACCACATCTCCGAACCAAAACACTTCAGTATTAACATTACCTTACAGTGTTATTTAAAGTGCTATCAGTGTTTAAAGCAGTGTACAGTGTTTTTCTGGCCGGCCTGCCGGCTGGCTCGACGCCTCTACATGAATAAAGCTGTACCATCCAACCTCAAGATGAATCCGTCACCCAACCTCCAAGAGCAACCCACGAAGTCGTACGCCGGAGCCGCAAATACTGTGAGTTTTCCATCAAAAGAACAATCTATACTACTGGACGCATGCGAAAATCTAACTGTCAAAGACTATATAAGTAAACTAACCGAAATTGTTCCCCCCAGTGCCATTACTTTTATATCAAGAATATCCAATAATAGAATATGTGTGTTTCTGAATTCCAAGACCAATGCTGATCTTATAACAAACAAATACCCTATTCTGATCATTAAAAATGCAACTGTTAATGTGAGACCCCTAATTAACAAACTCAAAAGAATCATAATATCAAATGTATACCCATTCATTCCAAACGAGGAAATCACAAATATTTTTAAGAACCATGACAGTAAAACTGCCTCCAGTATATCTTTCATCAGAGCTGGCTTGTCTGACCCCAATCTCAATTACATTATGAGCTTCAGAAGGCAAACTTTTATCCAACCTGAAGAAGTTCACAAACTCCCTCAGTCATCAGTGATTGTATATGAAGGTACTCCATATAGAATCTTTTTCTCTGCTGAAAACATCACCTATTTCAATTGCAAAATGGAAGGCCATACTGCTAGTAACTGCCCCCAAAATCACCACAAAGAGAATTGCCTTCTGGATTCTACAAGTACAAATATATCTTCAAACCCCACAAATCACATTGAAGTACAACCTATCACAGTTGATTCACCCACTGCCTCCCCAACCAGTGACCCTATAAATTTTCCCCCCTTCTTAAGAGAAGCCTCCCAAATGAATCCTCCTCCCCTCTGAAACAAACAACAATGCTAATGACAGCCACAATGAAGACAACAATGTGAAAAAAACAAAAAAAAGAAACAGAAAAAGAATTCTGCAAAACAAGATGAAACGGAACAAGACAGTAACCCTGGTACTACTCTTGAAGACATGCTCAGTCAAACTAAAGCTCTGTTCGAAAGAACAAAAACTCTTTTCCACTGTCAGAAAATCAACTCCATTTACTACTTGAAAATGCTTTGGGCTCTGCTGACCCTCTTACCATTGTCAAAAGATTATTCCAATGACATCCCAGCCGTCATAAAAATGCTCAACGACATCCATTCTGTACTAAATGATAGAGTTATCAAAGGCAGAGTTACCAGACTAAAGAAAAAGCTGTTAAAACACATACCAGAATCACATACATCCGACTCAGAATCTAACATGGAAACAATCTGACACTTAATTCTTTTTAATACAAACCTCATGATAAACACCAACCTGTCATTATTAAATAAAATTCAAACAAACGAAGACACTTCTAAGGAATTCCACCGGACACCATTGTTGACCTGAGTATCCACAACCATTGTACAACAAATTTGACTCGGCCAATATTTGTCAGCAAGAATCCAAAAAGACTTACCAACAAGATAATGAAGAGAATGTTGTGGTGGCTACTACAAAATGTAGCCACCACAACAGAAATATCTGAACCTAACCCTTCTCTAAGCTAAAATGAACATTCTACAATGGAATGCAGATGGTTTCTACACAAGATATGAAAGGCTACAGTTACTATGCCAAAATCACAAGCCCGAAATAATCTGCATTCAGGAAACTAACTTCAAGGCAAACAGCAAAGGTAAATTAAAAGGTTTCAAATGCTACAACAAAAACCGCCACTACTCCAATATAGCTAGCGGTGGTGTTTGCCATTTTTGCAAAAGAATACTTGCCTGTAGAACAAATTGACATACAAACAGAGATTGAAGCTGTAGCTATTAAAATCCAAGCCCCAGCGACAATCAGTGTATGTAATATTTACCTTCCCAATAGCCACTCTCTCGGTGCTAATGAAATTAAAGATTTGATTAAACAACTTCCAAAACCTTTTATCCTAATTGGCGACTTCAACAGCCATAACACAATATGGCATCAAACAAATCCGACACAAGAGGACGCCAAATGGAAAATATTATTGATGAAGAGGACCTAATTATCTTGAACAACGGACAACCCACTCATTTTAACATGAGCAACGGACATCTTAGTGCAATAGACCTTACCTTATGTTCCACTGCAATTGCCCCAAAATGCAACTGGGGTGTTCTCGAACAGCTACACGACAGTGATCACTTCCCAATATTCCTGTATGTGGACTGTCCCCACAGTATTTCTAACAGCTTTGCACGATCTCTCAAATGGAATTACGACAAAGCAAATTGGGAACAATACAAGAAATGTATCAGCAAGCTCTTAAATCAGCAAGATATATTTGAAGAAAACGATATCGACCGTATCACTTAGTCCTTCTCAGATGTCATAACAATAGCTACATATGAATCCATTTAAATCCATCCATTAAAGCCTACAAATAAGACAAGATCAGTTCCCTGGTGGAACGACGAATGCGGTGACGCAATAAAAAGATCCAAAAGAGCTTTTAACAAGTACAAAAAACACAACACCTTAGAAAACAAGATTGAGTACAAAAAAATGAGAGCGAAGGCAAGAAGGATCATCAAAAAAAGCAAAGCTAAATCTTGGACTGTCTTTGTATCATCTATTTCAGCATCAAACAACATCAAAGACTCCTGGAATAAGATTAATGCCATAAAAGGAAGAAAATTGTACAATTCAATTCCATTCCTACAGAATGACAACAAAATGATTACAGAGCCTTACTGCATCGCAAACATATTGGCCGATAAATTTACAAAAAATTCCAGCTCTCAAAATTATACTGCTGATTTTCTTCAGTATAAAGTAGAAGAAGAAAAAGAAGAGATTACATTTAACAGCAATCAAGACACCGGTTCTCAATATCATTTAAACAACCCCATCTCCCTAAAGGAACTCACCTCAACTATTGACAGTACCAAAAATTCATCGCCAGGCCCCGATGGAATCCCCAATATACTCATTAAACAATTACCCACAGAGGGAATTGAAACCCTTCTGAAAGTATATAACTTAATCTGGACTAAGAACATATTTCCTAAAGTATGGAAAACTGCAATAGTAGTTTCAATACCCAAACCTGGCAAGGACAGATCAAAAAGTGAAAATTACAGACCTATCACATTAACGTGCAACATGTGCAAAATTTTTGAAAAAATAATTAACTCACGACTCAGGTAGTTTCTCGACTTTCAAAAAATTGTATCCAATAACCAATTTGGCTTGAGATCAAACCACTCAACCTTAGCTCACCTGATAAACATACACACGCATATACAAGAAGCATTTTCAAACAACCAACATGTTCTAGCCATCAACTTAGACATTGAGAAAGCTTACGACATGGTATGGATACACGGAATTCTAAGAAAATTACAGCAGATTGGAATCGGAGGACATATATTTCAATTTATCAAAAGTCTTATGAAAGACAGGACCATACAAGTGAGAATCAACGGCTGCCTCTCTGAAGAAATGAAGATAGAAAACGGAGTACCCCAAGGATCCGTATTGAGCGTCATACTCTTTCTTCTTGCAATTAACGATGTAGACGCAAATATTGAAGCTCCTGTGTTTACAAGAAAATATGCAGATGACATCACCGTTTTCTGCAAAGGCAAATCTATCTCCTCAAGCCAACAAATCATGGAAGCTTCCTTAAACAGACTCCATGAATGGACCCAAAGAACAGGATTCAAATTCTCGGCCCAAAAAACAGAATGCATACTATTTGCCAAGCACAATGAAGAGAATCTGCCTACACTTAGGCTCGGCGATCACAATCTGAAGTACGTAGAGAGAACAAAAATATTGGGAATGCATTTTGACGCAAAAATGTCGTAGAAAAGTCACATACAGATCTTGTCAGACGAATGTAAAAAAGGCTCAACATACTAAAATGCCTTTCACACAACTGGGGCGCAGATAAAAATCTGTTATTACTAACGTATAAAAACCACAGTAAGAGCTAAATTAGATTTTGGATCTGTAATTTATGATTCTGCCCGATGGAACGACCTCAAGAAACTAGAAGTTATACACAATCAAGACCTAAGAATCAGTACCGGTTGCTACCGCACAAGCCCCATCGGAAGCATCGTAATTGAATCCAATGAACCAAATCTAGCACATCGCAGAAATACATTAATGTTGAAATATGCCATCAATGTTGCTGCTTCAATCAACCCAATAATACTTCATGATGTTTATCCAGTGATTCAAGCTGAATACAAAGAAAAGTCAAGATTCTTTCCCCTATATGCAAAAATTAAAACACTTATGCAAGAAATCGGCTTCCAGGTAACACCAACAGAAAAGACAAGAATACACAATATTCTTCCGTGGACAATACCAGAAATACTAACCAAATCAGCTTCAACTTCTGCCGAGGATCCAAACCAAACAACAAAAGCCCGGGATCTACAACCTGCTGAACCCACCAGTGGAAATTACAACCCTCTCCGTATATATGCCTACGGAATAAAAATGAAAACGAATCCTATTCAGTTATCTCTACGCAGGAAACCAAAATTAAACTTCAACTTCACTCTTTCTGCAGTAAGATCACTGCAGATATGTGCTCACTAATGTTAGCATTCAAACTGGCTAACCAAACAAACCGCAGCCAATTTATAATTTACATAAAATCTCCCGGTATCATACACACTATATCTAAAAGAAATCTCAAAACTGAAATGGCCATTAACATACAAGAATTATACTACAACATCACCAAATCAGGGAAATCCATCACAATAGAAACGATCCAAACAGAAGAAACAATAGATGACAACAGTATATGCCCCGACAATGATAGGGCAGTTGGAGACTCAAACAGTGTATTGACCATATCCAACACAATTGACGATTTAAGGACATATATTAACAAAATATCTTTTGAAAAATGGGACAAAATATGGAGAGATCAAAAAGCCAGTATCCTTCACAAGATAATCGAGCATGTCAACAACCTTAAACTCAGCAGCAAGAAAATCGAGCATGTCAACAACCTTAAACTCAGCAGCAAATTAAGCAGGAGAGAGCAAGTCATCGTATCAAGAATAAGAACAGGCCACTGTAAACTAAGCCACCTTCACCTGTTAACTAAGAATATTCCTCCCATCTGCCCTATCTCCAGCATCCCAAACACCATACAACACCTAATTGTCGAATGCCCCCAATTCTCACAAGAAAGACAAAAATATCTGCAAGGAACGAACTTCGATTCAATCCTTGACTCCCCTACATACCAAAAAAAAATTGTAGAATTCTGCAAACATACCAAACTTTCTGACGAAATATAAATGGAATAGTGTATACAACAAGGAGCAATCAATGTATATGCAAATATGGGTGTACACTTATGTATATGTGTTTAGCGTAACAATATTTAAATATATGTAAATATTGAAGTTTGTAAACTGTTCAATATAATATGTTTTATATCTTGGTGATGCAATACATTGTCTGCCGAGTGAACAAGTCTATTTACCAAATAAATATGTTAAGAGTCCAAATAAGAGTATGTGTATTAAAAGTATTAAATGCACCAAATCTCAAGGAATTCCAACCCAGGAAAAGTCTATTATGGGAAGTACAATGAAACAAAAAGAAACCAATAACACAACAAAGAATGAAAACCCTTTTCACTGCACCTTATGTAATTACTATTGCATTTATGTATTTTGTATTGCATTTTTTGTTTTCGTGGTATATTTTCTATTGTATAATTTTGTGTTGTATCCTCATTGAATTTTCTGGAATCTAAACTGTATATACAACAAACTGTGTATCCTTGTATTACAATGTAAACAATTGTAACCTTATACCTGTCGCTAATGACCATGTAGTTGATGCGACAATAAATAAATAAATTAAAAAAAAAAGAAATGATATGACGTTTTTTTATTCAGAGTGATATTTTCGTTTGAAGGTGTTGGTAGTTAAATTTCATTAGGTTAGACGTGTATTTTCAATTTACTTGGTCCTAGGGATCTTTCGAGAAACGAGGTACTATACGATTTGAGGAGAAAACAATTTTCCATTGGGCAGTGTTTGTCCGTGCAGGAAGGCTATTTTTATTGTTTAAATGAAACATTCGTACCAGGACGAGAATTTTTGTATTTCTTAACTGCATAAAAACGATTTTACTATATTTTATCTGAAACAAATTTGTATACTTCGGAGTTAATTACTCTTATCTGGACCGGATTTTCGTCCAGTTTACCTTGGACTAAAGATGTGCTGAAATGGTCCCTTTAATCAGGAAAATAATGTAGCGTAGCCCCAAACTCTCGTAAGTGTTGACTATAGACTAGTGCTGTTTTCGACATGAATAAATAATAAAAGTATCAAGCTCCATACTGAAATAATTGGAGCTGGAATTTCCAAGTTCATAAGGGAATTATTTATGCATCTTGAGACAAATAATTCTTGAACCTTCTGCAGTTTCCCATCCAATACCTGTTACCGCACGAGCTCGAAGGGCCCCGGCCCTGGGCACCCAATGTTCAAGAGCCCCCGACAGTTCTTAAACAATTATTTAATACCAAATTTTTCAAAACAATAAAATTTAAAAAACTATAAAAACAGTTATGAATGATTAAACTATACGCATAAAATTGGCATAAGGGTGTGATGTGTCACACATCATTGGATAATATTTATAATATGAAATGTTGCTGAAGATGCCTTTAAAGTTTATGTTATAGAATTCAATAAAAACGTTAAAACTATTTAATTTGTAGTATTTTCAGTGTAATTATAAATCTGTTATTCTTACTTATACAATATTTTTAATTTTTTTTTAATAATGTGAAATTGAAACACAAAGAAATACTTTCAAAAATATGTTTTAAAATTGGAAAATACAATACGAATTGATAGGATTTTCATTATATTTCAAAAGGGGGAGAGAGATGTCAAAGCTAGAATAGCCCCCACCACCCACCCACCCACCCACCCACCCAAATTAACCTAGCTCCAATGGCCCTCAATGCTATTAAAACGGTCCTGTTCCTGTCTACTCTTCTGCTCCCATAATGACTGCCAATTTGAAAAGTATCATGTCCCTTTTATTCCCGTTTTGTAATGCACCACAATGGCGCACCTCATCGACGCGTCGTGTCCTTTGTGCCCCTGCTTGCCATGTGGCGGGTCGCCGAGGCCACGGGCGCGAAGCCGCCGGAAGAGCCCTTCAAGGTCACCGCTAGGACGCCCAGAGCGGAGGCCCCATGCTCGGAGGCTGTCCGGACTTCCTCCAAACAGTGCACACAATATCGTCTCGTATATTATTTCAGTAGTATACCTTTCCATTGCGACTCTCACACGCAACCAATTTTTATAAATGAAGTCTCTGAAGAAAGAGAATTTCACGGAGACGTGACGAATGACACATTGACTTAAAAAAATATGAAGGATTTGTTTAAAAACCGTAGCTTATTATTATTATTATTATTATTATTATTATTATTATATTACTATTATAATATAATTAATTATAACATCAATGCAAAATGCAACCCGCAACACCCGTCAGGATTTTTTTTGAATATTTATCATTAAATAACTCCTATACGAAGCGTTATAGGGCCTTAGAGACTAAATTTTTGAGGTGAAAGGCCTCAAGGAAACGTTCCCCACACCGTAATCTACAGAATGAGATCTTTTCGAACATTCTATTACATTTTTGCTGGTCCCGGCGCTTCCCGATATTACCTCACCTGCTCAGAGACATGCAGAATCTGCAATTATATGTGCATGAGAGGGACAGAGAGAGGAAGAGACAGACTCACAATGACACTGGGACAGGGTGAGGGGGGGAGAGACAGTGAGAATGGGAGATGGGAGGAAAAAGAGGGAGATGAAGGGCAGAACAACGTCTGCCGGGTTTTCCTAGTTTAGTATATGAGTTAGGATAGGAATCGCAGAACTCAAGACATCTCCCCCAGTACATTTTAAACTTTTTTGATGCCAAATAAATACGAGGGTTGGGACAGAAGTCATGGCAAGAATTTTGTTTCTAAACAATATTATGGGAACACACAATTCTATTTGTGACAATTTTATTTCTCGCGTGAAAGAAATGCAATAGGGTAGCGTGGGGTAAGAGTCTGCATTTTTTATAAAAAGTGAATTTCCACTCGTGTAATTGGTATATTGATTAGGTTTTTGCACGGAGCTATTCCTAATGTATGAAGAATAATCTGTCCAAACAAGAATGGCGTACCTTTAAATTTGATGACTAATCAACATTAAAGAAGGAAGTGCAGTGTTCGGATTTCTGCCCCAGGTGCGGGTAAAAGTCCCAAACAAAAAGGGCAACATTCCGAATATACAAAACATTTAAATTTCCTTAGAAATAAATTAATAATATTTATAAGGCTCATACGCATTAAATTAATTTAACGTCTGTTTTATTTAATTGTCACGTTCAAAATTCACACGTAATTGTCATGTTCCCGTCACCTTATTCCCGTCACCTTACACTCGAAGAATATGATCCGCTGTCGTATTGAATCCAAATTGTGACCATGTTACCGAGTAACAATGCATTTTAATAATTAAATTTGTTCAAAAAAGTGGTCCTCCCGACCGGGATTCGAACCCCCGCCTCCCTCGGCGTGGGGAGGGTTCGAAGGCGGCGGTGGCGACGTATACTGCTGCTATTCAGCTCTCCATCTGGCTAAAGTAGGATAAATTTCCGCCTATTATTTAATAAAAATATAAATAAGAGCGGCTAATAAATGCTCGCTTGATGCGGCAAAACACACTGAGTTTGCCCTTGTCGTACTAACTGAAGAAAGTGCAACCTGTGAATGTTTTCATGATTTCTAGAATCCTTACCCCAGCTATAATACTCCATTAAGTCGAATTACGGATAAACAAGATAGCAACGAAGGTTGTTGGCACATTGGCATCAAAAATGATTCAAATTTGGCGCCGTGGCGGGAGTTTGTTTTTTAATAACAATCTTTGGCCTTAATTACCAGCTCAGAATTTGCATTTTAAACGTACCGCGTCGGACCGCGCGCTAGCTGGGAAGAGAACGGGTATATAAACTTCTTTGTCTTCTTTGCCTTTCCACGACTTTGCATTGGACCTGGCGGGCCTACTTGTTAGTTAATCTCCCTTCGCCAGGGGGCAGCTTCTACCGGGCTCCGCCACCAAGCACTCGTGTACATAAAAGATTATTTAGATACACTAGACCTCCGTTTTAACCTATGACAGCATTGTCGCCAAATTCAAACGCCGAAACAGGCACTTCACAGTAGTTGCTCCGCCCAGGGAACGGGTTTCAGTGAGCGCATTAACATTCTAAGGTACTAATGCCGCCCCTTCACTGGCTTTTTCAAGGAATAACCGCCTTTAAGCGGGAACAGAGCTCGTGTCACCAGGGAAACTTTTTGCAATACAAATTGAAAAAAGGTGGTTGCTTTCATGTGAGAAACAGGTGAAAAGGTGAACGATTTATTCAATGATTGCTTATTTCTTGATATTATCTTCTAATAAGAGGGGTACATTGTGTCTTTCCAGAGATCGAGCGAGCGAGCGTTTTCCAGAATATTCGTTTCGCCATAACCCAATTTATAGCTCTCCCAATCTGAATCTGAATATGAAGCTATATTTGCTGCGTTAACAAGATTTTTAGTATATATCCAGTATTGTACCCGAAGTGATGCACACGACTTACTGCTGCGACATGTAGAACAATTCTTTAAAAAGGTACACTGGTCAACACTCATTTTGTTGCCTAACAATTTAAAGCCATTTTAGGGTATGTTTAATGCACAGATTCCAAATATGGCATTGGGTTTGGTAGATTGGCTCCAGTTTTTGAGGTAATGAAAATCGCATCGAAAAATATTATTTTATTTTATTGAGTACAGGCTATTCGTAAAATGCATAAAACGTGAACTAAATGTCACCAGATATGCCTATTTATACAAATTAAACTCTTGAAATATTTAATATTAATATAGTCAATATATTTATATTTACAGCCTGCAAAGAATCACAAAACATTTGTATGATATCCTTTTATGCGGCAAATTAGGGCAATCATGTTGAGGCGCCAGTAGTAGTCTGCCATTGTGTCTATCCCATTTGCCCTGATATCTAACTTCCATTACCATTTATTCTTGATGGAACCGTTCGATTTGTTCCTCACACATATTGCCAAGATTTTCTGGAAATTTGTCTAGATTGTTATGGAAATGGTGTACCTTAATGCTCATAGTTGGCCCCAATTTTGAAAGTTTCAAAGCAAGTCTGGCACCAGTTTTGGATAATTTTCTTCTTTATGATTACCCAAAAAAGTTCTTGACAAAGCCTGTACCAATAACCAGTAAAGTGTTATTTTCGCTTCCAGTGTCAGATATTTCTTTTCTTTTAGTCAGGATGCTAAAAGTTCAGCTGCTTTGTTTGGGAAACTGAGGTCACGTATTAAATCACTGAGCTTATCTTGGCAGACGTGCTCTTTTGTAACAACACTTCCATCGTATTTACTGCCACTGCTAACTCTTGAATTGCACCCCAGAATCTGTATATCCTCACTATCAGACACAGGACTTCCTGTGAGTGTGGTGAACTTCAGGTTCATGTGGCACAGGTCGCCTTACTGATTCCAAATCAGGGTACTCCCTGTTCTTTTTCTTGTAACGATTGAAGGCTTTTATATTCACAGAACAAAAATAACAATTATGATTTTAGGGCTTTCGCCATACCATCAGTACACCAAGTTTTAAACTCTTCAGTTTTCCACTGACAGAGATACTCCACACAAGATTTGCATACCACACCGGGAGCCCACGACTTATCTTGATCACCTATTTTATACGAAAATACGTTTCATAGACTGTTTTACAAAGTTTGTAATATTTCTTTTCTTTTTTGTAGTATAATTTCCCCATAAATGTAGTCAAATACATTAAAGTCGATCAAAGAAGATCTTCCAGAAGAACTCATTTTTTGTAACAAAATAAAAAACAAGCTCAATTAGTGTATACTGAAAATAATGCGATATTCAATGTTTAAAATGAAAAAACAACAGTGTTTGTATAACGATAGATATTTGCATTAGACGCTGTGAGTTTTGTGACAGTATCATTCATTACACTGGTCATAGCACAAAAACTACAGCCAATTCAGCAAAACTAATGACATATTTGGTTTCAGCGCACCCGATTTACTGTAAATTTGTTGCAAAATCATGGCCAAGTGACAAAAAGTTTGTTGTTTTGTTGACCTGTGTTATATAACTCATTGTGGTCAATGTGCTCTAATTATGAAAATACATTTTACATGTCAGATTAATGGTTTCGGGAAAAAGGAAAAAAGTAGAATCTTGGTGGAGCCAAGATTGACCAAATCACGTATTTCATGAAACCCGTAATGACATTCCGCCCATTGTCATCGGCACAAGAATAGACCGACGCACTTGGGGAACAATGGTCGGGCGTGGGTGGGGCCTCCGAAACCACGTGCGCGGGCGTATAAGAGGCAGGCGCCGGCTCCTCTCAGCATCCACTGCCTCCGCCATGGCCCTCTGGAAGCTGCTGAGCGCCGCTGCGGCGTGCTGGGCCGTGCTGGCCGCCGCCGCCCCCGCCGCCCCCGCCGCCTCCACCGACTTCTACGCCGCGCTGCCGCCCTCCTGCGACAGGTGAGCCCAGCAAGACACAAGCGGAGGCTTCTACCCTCGATCTCGTACAGGGGTCTTTCTGGGACATCTGCCGCAATCAGGGAATTTCGCTGACCTAGCAAAGACAGGAAAATTGTTGGAATGGTCGATAGTGTTTTGTTGACATTAAGGATGAAATAATAAATATCATGAGGATATCAACATATCAGGTGGCTCAGTGGTACGGCGCTGGCTTCCTTTCTGAAGAACCCAGGGTCGAATCCCGGAGTAGGCTGGGATTTTATCTCGTGCTTTCCATTCAGAGCGGCTTTCCATATGAGTACCAAGATCTTTCTTGGGGGTAAGGGCAACAGGAGCGTTATGCTCGCCGCACAACCTCCTTGTGCTGACGGCGACGAATAGGTGGAGCCCTAACTTCACCTTCCCAGTGGGGCCACTTCGGCCTGTGTGCAATTGCACAGGGATACATGTATCTTTTATAATAATTGTCATCTTTGTCAGATTTATTCAGAGAGACGGTATTCGACGGCTTCGCCGTCATCTGTCTAGAAATATCATAAATCAAATTAAAAATAATACAGAATTTTAAAAACTAATGAAGAAGATATTACAATTAATACTGACAATTAATTAGAGAAATATTACAAATCAACACAATCAGAAAGTAACACTTTTTTCTCTCATAACTCTCAATTATTAGTTTTTTAAATTCTTCAAATTTCTAAAACTTGAGAAATCATTGCAAGAAAAATGCTTTCCATTGCAATATTCACCTGTAATGCATATATAATGTAAAAACATCGTCCAGGAAAGTCATGATAGTAGTTAGAACAATCGTCTACCTCTTATTACATCCGATTGCAATGTATCATGATAAATAATGTAACATATGCCATGATACATTCAAATGAGCGTTTCTTGTGGCACTGTACGTTTGAATTGCGTTTGTTTGGAATTTTAGAATATATCGAGAATTTACCGAAAACGGGACCTTTGCCATTTTTATAACCGTGCTTTGTTCTGAAAAAAAAAAAAAGAACAAATATAGAGATGTTTATCAGAAAATAATTTTTGAATACTTCCTTATTTCTCACGCAAACTTCCGCGAAAAGTATCATATACTCGAAACATTTTACGAGAAATTACTTGCAGGTCTGTCTCTAAACAATAGATTTTAATACAAAAAAAAAAAAAACAAATTCGAAAGTTTCAAATTTCGAAAATTCACAGATTTCAACGAAAAAGAGAATAATGAAGAAATTAAAGCGTTTCCCACTCCCTCCGAGAGCGAAGTTTCATAAGAAAATTTGTACCCATCTTTTACAACATTGTAAAAGTGTAGAGGCTTCATATAAAATACCCGCAAAATGAAAATATCCATTTCAAATTTATAAGTCGTTGAGATCGATCAGATCGATTGGGAAACATCAAATTTGGATATAATCGTCTCAACGGATTCGGCGTTAGCATTGGCCACAGGCGTTCATACACAAATTCGTTTTACCGTCAATTGATTTCTCAGTACCAAGGACCCAGACACTGTGGATTCAGTCTGTAGAGAGTGTGAGAGCAATTTACAAAGAAACAATATTTATCCATAGTTTCGTAAATGGAAGCGACAAAAAGTTTTTCTGCCGAAAAATCACCGATTTCAGCCGCAGCATTACGTAAGAGTATAGTAAAGCAAGAAAGTAAAAACTAATACATAGCATTCAGTCAAAGAATTTCGTCTTAGTAATTACGACATAGTGTAGAGTTTCAAAATAATGAACCGTAGGTACCAGGAAAATTGAATTCGAATTTTGCTCCCAGCAAACATTATTAGCAATTACGGCAAACAAAACGGTTGTTAATAAAAAAGTGCCATATTTAATATCTGACCATATAAAATCGCCATTATAATTTCAGTTGCCGTTAAAAAATAATGACAAAAATTGACTTAGCAAAGTTTAATATCACGACTGCACAGTGTTTGCAACAAGTGAACAAAAAAATATACACCTCATCATACACCTCTCTTTTTGTATGCGATTCATTGTGAATTGATTTTTTTCAGCAAAATTTACTGCCAGGGCGACCTCCTGCGCGTGATCCAGAACGCTCACCTCTACACCGACTCCAAGACGTTTATCGACAAGAAGCTCCTACAGTCTCCAGAGGACACATTGGCGGATTTCGATGCCTTCATGCAGACCTACAAGAACGCGCCCACCACCGCCCAGATCCAGAGCTTCGTCGACGCGCATTTCGCCGACGGCGACGAGCTGGTGGCCGTCGACCTGGAGGACTGGGTGGAGCAGCCCGCCCTCCTCGGCCGCATCGTCGACCCGCAGCTGCGCGACTGGGCCTCCCAGCTCAACGTCATCTGGAAGAGCCTCAGCCGCAAGGTCAACGACACCATCAAGGACAACAGCGACCGCTACTCCATCATCTACGTGCCCAACCACTTCGTGGTGCCCGGCGGCCGCTTCCGGGAGCTCTACTACTGGGACACGTACTGGGTGGTGCGCGGCCTCATCCTCAGCGACATGACCTCCACCATCAAGGGCATCTTGGAGAACTTCTTCTACCTGCTCGACAACTACGGCATCATCCCCAACGGCGCGCGCGTCTACTACCTGCAACGCACACAGCCCCCGCTGCTCACGCCCATGGTCTACGAGTACTACCAGGCCACCAAGGACGCGGCCTTCGTGCGCGACCACATCGCCCTGCTGGAGCGCGAGCTGGATTTCTGGCTGAAGAACCGCACGGTGCAAGTGGACAAGGACGGCAAAACCTACACGCTCGCCCAATACTACGCCCCCTCCAAAGGCCCGCGCCCGGAGTCCTACTGGTACGCTCTCATATCTCTTTCTATTGATACACGGCTCTATGGAGGTTGGTGGTGACTATCCAAATTGGTTCACAGGGAAGACTACACCAACGGCGAGGTCTTCGCCGACGATGACCGCAAAGAAGAGTTCTACGTAGACCTCAAGTCGGCCGCCGAGTCCGGATGGGATTTCTCTTCCCGCTGGTTCATCACTGACGGCACCGACGAAGGTACCAAGCGTTATCCTCCACTCCTCTGCTCTCATATACTCTCAGAGTCATCGTCCGCCCTTTCTCACTAACAAAATATTTGCAGGAAATCTGACGGCCATCCACACCAAGTACATCGTCCCGGTGGACATCAACGCCTTCGTGTACTATCACGCTGACCTCCTGTCCAAGCTGCACAGCGAATTGGGTGATGTTGACAAAGCCGCCTATTACAAGCAGATTGCGACTCAGTTGCAAGAAGCGATTACGGCGGTGCTGTGGAACGACGAATTGGGCTCCTGGTTTGACTACGATATTCTCAACAGCAAGCAGCGCACGTACTTCTATCCTTCCAACATGGCCCCTCTGTGGACCAAGGCCTACGACCCAGTGCGTTCTCTTGACGATAGCCTTAGCTGTGGAGGTCGCAGGGGAAGTGGTTGCTAACCGTTTGTGATGTGCCGCAGGCCAACACGGTGCAGATCGCGCAGAAGGCGGCGGCCTACCTCAAGGGCCTGGACCTGCTGTCGTTCCCGGGCGGCATCCCGACGTCGCTGAGGAACAGCGGGCAGCAGTGGGACCTGCCCAACGCGTGGCCTCCCCTCCAGCACATCGTCATCCGCGGCCTCCAGGACACGCAGGAGCCCAGCGCGCAGGAGCTGGCGTTCGAGCTGGCGCAGCACTGGATCGCCTCCAACTTTAAGGCCTTCCAGGACTCGCACGAGATGTTCGAGAAGGTGAGTGCCCCTCCAGCTGTAACGGCGAGACGGAGTGAGGCGCGAGGTTGGGCCTGTCCCCATGTTGCTTTGTCCTCCAGTACGACGCGGAGTTGTTCGGCCAGTACGGGGGAGGTGGAGAGTACACCGTGCAGTCGGGCTTCGGCTGGACCAATGGCGTGGCGCTGGATTTCATGAACATGTGGTCAGACCGTCTTGTGGCTAATTCTTCTTCCAGGTAAGTGTATACGATTATTCTTGATTTTCTTCATATTTTGATATGCATTCTGTTAACATGTCATGTTGCCTAATTACCGTTTAACGGGTAATACGGGTAATAACGCGTAAATGTTATTTGTATTGGATATATGAGGCAATTTTCGAAACTGCTACGTGCAAAAATGCGATTGAATTTGTTTTTTTTAATAACCCGAATCCATCAATATGCATGTCAGGAATTTAATCAAGCTTTTATGTATCCACCTTTTTTAATGTGTGATTTTTTATTTTTTAATTACATATATTATTTTTTCAGTGAATAATTTGGGGTGTAATCGTGTCCAGGAACTTTATTTTCATCGGAGTTTGTTTCTATTTAATTAGAATGTTATATATATTGCTGAATCACTCAGAACTTGATGTTAACTGGAGCAGTGAAGATATTGTTTAGATAATTGAAATTTTATATTTTCAAGAAATACAAATGAAGGTTTTAGCGAATATGCTGAAAAGTATACCAATCAGGTACAAATATTTTTGGCAGAAAGTATCTTACAATATATGTTTATTGATAATGTATATACAGATGTGATTTAGATTGTGACCGTTGTATTTCTTTCATAATAATAAATATATTACTGAGCATTTAATTCTTGAATAGTTACTGAAATACTGTTGTCATCATTATGCCCTTTTCAATATTTATCACGGTGTTTATCTTGTTTGTAGATTTGTACCTTCAATCTCACTGTGTTTTGTGAATATAAGTGAAGAATGTCTATGAATATTTTACATATTATTTTGATTTAATTTATTAATGTCAAATGAGGTAAAGCTCTAAGTGATATATTGCGGAGAAGCATAATCTACGCATGTTTTTTTCAAGGTCTGGATTCCCTACCCCTTCCTGGTATACTTATATCCTTATATTACAATATACATAGTTAAATTATAAATAAATATATCAATGGGTGTGGTTGGTGGCCAACGTCTTTCATCCTCTTCCAAAATAAAACAACTTTTTAGAAAAAATATAAATAAGGATTGAATCCCATTTTATGAATTAATTAATTTTATTATTTATGCTGCAATTTATATAATTGAAAATTGACTTCATTTAATAATGTCTTCAATTTTCATTCTATTATAAAGAGATATATCAAATTAAAATACAAGTATTATCAAGTAAAGGCAAAACTTACTATATAATAGAAATGTAATGTAATATTTTGATGACATCTTTTGTGTCATCACGAGTAACAAAATTCACAAAACATAGAATTTTAATAATTATCATTTTAAATTGGCATACAGTTTGCTTATGAACAGCTATATGATTTTAAACTATATTTAGCCATTGTTTTGATTAAATTACATTAATTTCAAACTGAAAATACGTGAAAACTACTAGATAAAAAAACTGTGCATCACGATTACATTCGATAGAAAATATTAAGTCCCAAGTAAAATCTTTTCTGCTGCATAACTGTTTCTATACAATTCGAGTCTATACCGAGCATCAAAAAGGAAAGTAACATTAATTTTAACAATGATAGTTAATGTAATTATTTATCATTTGGACTGTATAATTCTAAAGAACCTGTAACAAGTATTGTACTACTGTTTCTGGGTTGATGGCCCCCATCTCGATCAGGTTTTTCGTCCAGTTTCCCTGATCCTTGAGCAAATGCTGAGATGGTCCCTTGTTTTGATTCTGGACATAAATGTAAATTCATTCTTTGTGCACGTCTCCTGGATTTCAGTGGGAAATATAGTTATTCAAATTATCGTTATCCATATTATCGCGGCAAAAAGTATTATTCTTTCATGAAGAACATGAGGGTCCAGGGCAGGAATTTATAGATAATTTATCTTTGAAAATATATTTTATTATATAGGAGCAAATATTTTGTCAACAAAAACGTGAAAAAAAACCGCACTTTTCTGTATTGAAAATTTGACTAGAATATGGTTTAGGATAGAGATCGCAGAATTAAGAAAACGTGCACAAAATTCACTTCTCCCCATAGCTCGTCACACACAGTTTTTAACGGTTTTTGACGTAAATAAATAAATAAGTTGTTCGCTGTACATGGAGATGAATATTTTGAATTTAAGGTTTGTGATTTCGCCGACAGAGGTAGCGCGTGTCAATTTCTGTTCAGTGTGACTCCGGCATTCTTGGTGGCCAGTGAAGAATAGTGCGTGGCGATCAATTCTTATTTTCTTTGCCAAAATAATTTTTCTCGTGTGAAATGGGTTCATGTAGTATTCAGTATATTTTGTGATGCAGCTAAAACTGAAGAAAATGAATGTTTCAGAAGTAAAGAAGTAAGTACTTTTGTAGTTATTCTACTTTATATACTTCCATAATGTGAGTAATAGAGTAGTAACTTTTAGCATTTGTTTCTCAGCTCTTATTTGACAGTAATATTTTAAAATATGATTAAGAGAAGTTTTATATATATGCACATTTCAAAAGTGTGAGATACACACCAGGCATAGTAAAACGTCCATAAAAGTGTGGTTAACATTCAGGAGTACCAACCAAAGTGATCATTCACTACGTATTTGTAATATTAGGGTTAATGTTAGAATCATTCACAAAACAAATATATATTCTCGTCGAGACACTCCCATTTAATGTCGTGAATAATTTTATATTCAAAATAATTAACCAATTTTTCTGAATTACGTGAATGTGTCTGTATTTCATTAACTTCATTATTACCCTTCACTTCCTATTATAATAATATTTATTAAACTGAAAATCACATTTTAGTTCGAATTGGCACTTTTGAGGCTAACGTGCTAGGAAGATTTCGTTAAGTTGAAACACGAAATGTATTCTTGCGAATGGCATGAAGAAATTGAAACACTTCTGCGCATATGTGTAATATTGTGAATTTTCTGTAGTCATGAATAAAATGATTTATTTCCTTGATATAACAGCTAAAATATGACAATAGTTCGTCGGGAATGACGTCAGAGCACGCATCCCCTTCTGGCGATTAGTACATGTGACGAGTGAAGAAAAATGTTGGCATGTGACATTGTCTTGTGAAAAGAGCGAAACTTGTTATGAAAAACAACCAACCAACCAACGTCAACATCATTTTACTCTCATCACTATGGTTATCGGGGACTGGTTTTCTAAGCATCTTCAAGTGTGAAACATAACGTATTTCTGGACAACACGTTACGTGCATTATGTAGTACTTAAACGTGTCATTTATTTATTTTTGGTTGCAGTTTGCGAGGTGGTTTGGTATTTATCTAGTGGAATATACACTTAGTACTAGTGGAATATACACTTAGTATAGAATTTGCCTAAGAAGAAAAAAAGTATTTTCTTACATTTGCAAACATCTGCCTCACTAATACGTCCATAAAACAGAATTTATTGCCATGTAATGCTTTCCACTTTTAATTTCTGTTATTTTTGTGATTATTTTATAAATTACATGGTGAGTAACAGATAAAAACGTAAAGACTTAAAAGTGAAAATGTAATGCGTTTTGAAGCGGTTATGACACAGCTTTTAGCATTTTCTAATATAGTTTTACCACATTTAAAACATTAACAGACTGCAATCTGTTAATATTTTAAATGTGGTAAAACTATAAGACAGAAGGAGACAGAAGTAAATTGCAATGCATTGCAATTTACTTCTTTTCATGATCTGTCAATTTCTGGTGGAAAAACTAAAGTGTCATTTAAAATTTTAAAAATGAATATAGCTTCACGATTATGGAGTTTTTGTTGACCTCAGTTACGGAAGAATGTAGTAGGTACTCAAATAATTCGTTCATTATATTTTCGCCGGAGTCTATTCCTTCACGATGAGCACTATAAAGAATAAGAGCGAAAATCTGTAGTTAATTTTCTGTTGCAAATAGTTTTTATTACACGGAAGTGCATCTTGACTTATCAAATCTTGCCAAAAACGCTCGTCGTTACTTGCATTCAGAATTCAATTTAATATGAAAGAATTGTTATGGTAAAAAGAGTAGGTAAATAAAATAAAGAAATGAAATGCTTTGTAGCATAAAAATAGTTCTATTCTCACCCGTTTGCATAGTCAGAGAGGATAGAATTCAGCAAGAAAGCCTGCCGCTGTTACTGTTACAAGCAGGGAAGGGGTAGCGCGACTGCCAGCGATTATCCTCAAGGCCAAGAGAGAGCAACTGCATCTGCGGAAACTGGCAAATAAGACTGCAGTACTTGGTCAGAATATGACTGGTAATGAAACTTTTTCTTATATTAGGGACAACTCAAAGATTACTCGTTTCTTCATGTTAAATCTGATATCTTTATTATATCTTCAAACAACATGACGTTTCAGAAATGTCAAAAAGATTTTTAATTAAACGTACTACATTTCCTTTTAGTAACCCTCGCAACGGCTGCCTTTGAGAAAGATGGCCTTCGCAGAGCCCAGACTATTTAAGGGAGAGGGGAGACAGAGGAGCGGCAGTGGGGAAAGCTGCCAATTACAGCAGTGTTGTCAAGGTCGAACACGAGCGGGAGTCCGTGGCACGGGTGGCACGACGAAATCATCCCTCCACGCAGTTGATCACCTCCCGACAAGAGAGCAGTAGTCAGTCACGCTGCAAGTTTTACGCTTTACACATGAAATGCGATTTGGCAGGTTTAGATAAATAAATTTACTGACTGATTGTTTGTACCTCCTGTTACCTGATTGTTATACGTACATATAGTATACGGTACTGACGTCCGTCCGTGTGTCAGTCAGTCAGTCAGTCAGTCAGTCAGTCAGTCAGTCAGTCAGTCAGTCAGTCCGCCAGTCCGTCCGTCCGTCCGTGAACAACGCTAGCGACTAAACCGTTCAACTGATTTTCTCCAAAATTGATACTTCCCGATCGATCCGGCTGATCTCGTGTCCTCTTGAATTTGAAACTGATATGTTAATTTACGTGAAGAGTACTTTACATGAAGCCCCCGGATATTTTCGAAATTTTCTCAAAAACGGCTCCAATTTTTTCTTTAAATTTCTTATAAGAATATAATAAAATACACTTATTAAGGTGGCATATGTCCGATTTTACGGATAAATCTGTATTTTCAAAAATTGCGAAAGTTTGAATTTTGTTCGGCGTCGTCTTCCCAACTACAAAATTGCAGATAGAGGTTTTTCCTTCAAATAAAATCTGTTCTTCATAGTGAGTTCTTTCTTTAAGGTCATGTATATTTTTTTTAAAAATTTAGTAGTTTACGCGCAATATTGCGTGCAATATATGCAATTTCAAAAATATACAAAAACAAGTTTTTCTGAAAAACGGCTCCAAATTTTGTCTTTAAACTTTTGGTAGGAATACTGACAAATGTACTCTATTAGATAACATAAACGCCATATTGCTCTATTTTTGTGTTTTTTCAAAATTTGCAAAAATGCAATGTTTTTGACTTGACTCTCACGTTTTTAATATTTACATTAGCGGCGATTTGTTGACATTATTATATTAAAGAGTACATCTGCTTTAAATAATGTCAAATAACTTTTCTCGGAAACTCAACCGCTTTCTGTGAAAACTGACTCAAAATTCCGCATTTTCAGAAACGCTCAAACGCCGTTTTCTCATAATAGCTCCAAATTTCAGGCTGCTTTTTCCAATACAAAACTTTTGTATTATATTTTTATGCAGTTGTATAATTCACATACTTTTGACAACACTGCAATGGAAGCAGTGAGTTGTTCGCTTCTTAGTTGAATTGGATATTTTCAAATAATAGCTAAGATGTTAGTAGGGCAGAAAATGCAATATTTCAATCCTACGTAGCTGTTTTCAATAATACGGGAAAATACGTGCTTTTGTAGCTCCACTAGTTTATTTATATTTATAAGTAGAGCGATCAGATATCATTAGGAAGATAATCAATATTCATTACTGACATTAAGTTAATCTTCCTTTAAATTCAATGATATTATAAAATGTAACTGAATTTTGAAATTCAGTTTTTAAATATGTAGCCTATGTAGTTTTTTAAATATATAGCCTGTAAATTAATTGAAATTTGCGTAAAGTTTTAATCTATTAGTGAAAGTGTTGTGAAAATTGTAAAAACATAAAAATTCAAAGTTTCGTAACCACAGTAACGGAAAGACTTGAACTTTATATTTAAATTTGTGGAAGTGGTGAATTTCGTGGCCTTTCAATAGGTAAAGTATAGTAATCTAATTGTATTTATTAGTTTGCAGCTTCAATCTATTAAACACACTGAACGCTTTTTGAACTTAATTAATCACATTTAAATACTAATTAGAATCAGGTCACCGTTATTTTTAAATAAATACTTAACGTAATTTAAATAAGTTAATACAATTAAATTTAAAAGATAAGTTAGGGAGTAGATTTTTGTAGTATTCTGATTATCTATTTACTTATTTTCATATTTACCACGCACTTGACACGCATTCGTGACATGGCTACTAATCGTTATACACTCTCTACTTTCTACGCTCTCAAAGCCGATCTTCTGAAAGCCTTCACACACATCAACAGTAATTTAGATGAACATATCCGAAGGCTCGAAGAGGTCGTTCAAAACACAGACGGTTGGACAACAATAGGCAACACCGCAAAAACCTCCAACCGTCCATTCGCGTAAGCAAAAACACAATCACCACCACCAATCACGACTCAAAACAGATTTTCTGTATTAGACTACTACAATGAGTTTCCTTGCCTTCCCAATCCTCACAACCCCCACCCATCATCGACACGTCCATTCACAAACCAACGCAAACAGGCTAGCAAGCGCAAAGTAACAAAGACACGTAGAGTTGCGCAAACTGGCTCACCAGAAAACAAGGACATTCCCACGGAGCCCATCAAAAAGGTACTCATTTTAGCAGATAGCCATGGGCGACAAATCTCCTCCCTGCTCAGTGAGAAACTCCCAACCAATTTCTCTGCCATGTGTGTGTTTAAACCTAACGGGAGGTTTGCCGACGTGACCAGTGAGTTGGACACGCACACAAAAACCCTCACCAAACGGGCTACTGGAATTATCATAGGAGGGCAGAATGACATTAATTTGGGTGGTCACTTTACGCCTGAAGAACATGTTGACAAATTACAACGTGCCGCCCAAAACACGAACATTGTAGTCTCGACTCTGCCCTTCTGGTACAACAAGCCCACACTATGCAAAGAAATTAGTCACGCAAACAACCAATTGAAACTGCATCTGAGAGACACACATGTTAAATTGTTTGAGCTAAACTTTCTCTCAGAAAAACACTTCACCCGACATGGTCTTCACCTGAACCTTGTCGGAAAACATGCACTCGGTAGTGAGCTTGCAAAACACATCATTTCACAAACTTGGCAGTGTTCTGCCCAAGACCCATCCCCACCCACATCTCCTAGTTCTCTCCCATCCCCTGGGACCCCTTTGGACCCAATTACTTATGCCCTGAACCTAATCCGTGTATTACATCTCCCACTATTCATTCCTCTACATCTGTCACCCCTCCTTCCTCACCTCTTGTCACTGCTGGGACACGATACTTCCTTCGACCACGCACTCGAGGTAAAAATGAAATAAATAAATAGCAACTACAGTCAGATGCAGCAGAAAAACATCCGTGTAGGTACATGCAAAAGATTCGAATAATGCATCATAATGTGCAATCTCTTCCAAATAAAATTGAATTTATCGAGGCAGCATTACAATGTGATCTAAGACAAATAGATGTTTTTTGCTTTACAGAACATTGGTTGTCTCAAAATGATATAAACACACTCCAAATTCCTAGCTTTTACCTTGCAGGATCCTATTGCAGAGCGAAGGAATCAAATAAGGGCCCTGCTTACGGAGGTTCGTGTATTTACATAAGAAATTATATTGATTCTACCTTCTTGTCAGAATTCAATTTATATGCAGTTGAAAAAGTTTTTGAAACAACAGTAGTACATCTTACTACGCTCAAAATTATCTTACTTTGCATTTACAGACCTCCAACAAAGCGAGCTTCAGATTATTTCACTTTCTTGGAAAATCTAGAGATAATTCTGAACAAAATTAGTAAACTCTCTTTTAAATCCATTGTTGTATGTGGAGATTTCAATATTGATTTTCTGAGCGAATCCCACGAAAAAAAGAAGTTTCTCAATTTACTTCATTCTTTTAATTTAGACATTACAGTGAATGTACCTACACGGAATACGCTTAAATCACAAAAAGCATTAGATCAAATTATAATTAACAAAACCACAACTACATATGAAAATAATAACGAATAATCTAGGATACAGTGACCAGGATGCACATATTCTTACAATTACTAAGAACATAAACACTGACACAATAAATAATACACGCATGTGCAGAGCATTCACTAAAGTTAATATAAAATTATTTACGGACTACTTGATGAAGGAATCATGGGACGAAGTTTATAACGCTGTTGACACAAATGAAAAATATAATTTATTTTTCTCCAAGCTTTCAATTCATTTTAACGCGTTCTTTCCTCTTAAAAAGAGAAAATTAAACATTTCAAGCAAAAGTAATACTTGGATCACACAAGGAATTAGAACATCGTGTAAAAACAAACGTACGCTTTACTTTATTTCTAAACATCATAACGTATCACCCGGTTTCCATACATACTTCCGAGAATATAAAAGAAGTTTAAGAAAAGTAATAGTTCAGGCACAAATAATGAAAAATAGTCAGGGCATTTTGAGCGCTAGTAACAAAACTAAAGCAATGTGGGATATCGTAAAAAATACAACCACATCATCTCGATACCTTGTAGAAAATGTTATTTTAAAGGATAATGAAAGAGAAACGAGTAATCCGGAAAAAGTTGCCAATCTCTTCAACAAACACTTTTCCAGAATTGCGTCTGATCTCACGAAGGGACTAAAATCACAAATTCAACATTTTACACTTCCCCAAAAATTTCAGATACGATGTTTATTCCCGAAACTTCTCCCAACGAAATCCTCAGAATAGTCAGTAAACTAAAAAATAAATATTCATCTGGTTTAGATGAATTTCCGGATTGTTTATTAAAAACTTGTGCACCTGCCTTTATACATCCGTTAACTCACATTTTCAATGCTTCTTTATGTACAGGAATATTTCCAAATATTTTCAAAACATCAAAAATTAAGCCACTTTTTAAAAAAGGGAACAAAAATGATATTCAAAATTACCGGCCAATTTCTCTTTTGTCAGTTTTCTCAAAAATATTAGAAAGGCTTTTCTCCTTACGAATGGAAACATTTCTCAGGAAAAACAGAGCGTTTTCAGACTCACAACACGGTTTTAGAAAATCAAAATCTACGGAAACTGCCATTTTTTCTTTTCTCAAAGATGTTGCTTCATCAATAGACCAAAATGAAGTACCCATTGGAATATTCTTAGATCTCTCGAATGCTTTTGACGTTATTGACCATAAGATCTTGCTCTCAAAATTACCTTCGTATGGAATTCGTGGTATTGCCCTAGATTGGATAACTTCTTACCTTAAACATCGGACTCAAAGAGTAGAAATACCATACTGGCAGGAAAGGACATTACATACTTATATTTCCAATTCTTTGCGAATTGTGCATGGGGTCGCGCAAGGTTCGATCTTAGGTCCTATTCTCTTTCTGTTATATGTAAACGATATGCCCTCGTCTATTAAAAATGGAAGAACGGTTCTGTTTGTTGATGACACGAATGTTCTTTGCAAAAAAGAAGCAGTAAATAGTACAATTTCAGAAGTTTCAAATTGGTTTAATAATAACAAATTAATTGTTAACGAAAGAAAAACTGTTTCAATGCATTTTTGCATCTCAAATCGGAAATCGCATGTTCCATTGAAAATGAACAATATGCCATTAGCTGATGTTGAGGCAACAAAATTTTTAGGTCTTTCAATTCAATCAAACCTCAAATGGAATGTACATATAACAGAATTAAACCCTAAATTAAGTTCATTATGCTATGCATTCAGAATTCTTTCAAATTCTGTCAGCCTTCATGCAGCTCGTTGCGTTTATTTTGCAAATGTGCATTCCCGCCTGAGATATGGCATAATATTCTGGGGAAGCTCATCCTGTAGTATTCAGACCTTCAGATTGCAAAAGAAAATTATTCGAATAATGAAAAAATGCCTTCCGCGTGATTCCTGCAAGCCTCTTTTCATTGAGCTGGGAATCCTACAATTGCCTTGTCTATTTATTTACGAATCTGTAATATTTGTCAAAAATGACCTACTTAACGGAGGGAACATATTTTCATGCAATATTAATATTTATAATTACAACACACGCCGTAGAAATCACGTGCATCAAGTGTCAGTATCAACAGCTCAGTACAAGAAATCAACATACAATACATGTACGTTACTTTACAACGCATTGCCAGATGACATAAAACAATTAAAGTCGGTACACAAATTTAAGTTTAAAGTAAAATCTTTTCTGCTGCAAAACTGTTTCTATACAATTAGAGACTATACTGATCGTGAAAAAGAAAAATAATGTTTAATGTAACAAAACAAAGATATATAATGAATTATTTTATGTTTGCATTGTATACATTTAAAAAAATATTTAATACGCCTGTAACAAGTAATGTACTTCAGCTTCCGGGTCAATGACCCCCATCTCGATCAGGTTTTTGTCCAGTTTCCCTGATCCATAGAGCAAATGCTGAGATGGCCCCTTGTTTTGCTTCTGGACGTAAATGTAGCTTCACTGTGAGCACGTTTTGTTGAGCACTCCTTTTGCTTGTAGTTCATTTACAGTTGAAATTGATTTTCTATAACTCGGGACAAAACATTTTTCAAATATATTTATTTTTCTAAAATAATTATTTTCTAAATTTTTTCTTTTTTTTCATAAAATTCTGGCCCTCAAGAAAATGTGCGCAGATAAATTTCTTTCCCCACACGTCATATACAGTTTTTACTGTTTTTTTGACAAATAAATAAATAAATACGCCAATTCCATGATGACCGCTGTTTGTGAATAAGAACAGAGAGTTATTCGAGTGTTAATCTAATCCGCGAATTCCTCGATTCTCAGATTATTTTCGAAGTAGTCCAGGTTGAGAATACGGCCGTTAAACACTAATAATGTTCTACATTATTAAGACTTGCAAACTTTCGTTGAACTCTGTAAATTACGATGTTTCTTAATTGCGTTTTTAATTTTTTTTAAATATTTGGAGACCTAATTATAATAGCAATGGGATAAGAACCTAAAGAATATTAACTGACTCATTATCGTCTTTTCGTAGAAAAATCTTTAAATCATTTCCTTCCCTTCCCTCATTCTCTGCCTCGCACCCCCTTCCTATTTCAACAGAAATAGTATTTATGCCAGAATTTGTGAATACATCGAGTTCGAATATAAATAATGGGAACAGCATGGAGAAATTATACTTTTACACCATACCTCACGCAGGTTTTGCTTTTTTCAACGAACACAGATCAAAACGAAACTGACATTTCATGTTCCGCAGGATAATGGAGTGTGATGCAACAGTTTTACTTAAACAAGATGCATGAGCGAGAATGTACTTATTTAACGTCAGAACACGGTGAAAAACTGTGAAGTGCTACGGAGAGAAGTGCAATCTGTGCACGATTTTTGGAGCTCTTGGATCTCTTATCTCATATACGTATTAATTTTAGCTATGAATACAGGTAGCTTCGAACATTATGGGCAAGTTTTGGTATGAGAATGCGCTCCGCTGAACTAAAAATCTATTTTCAAAAGCAAATCAGGTACAGATTGTGGCTTTTATTCGTAGTGTACGACGTGAAAGAATCGACTTAATTGCAGGGAGAAAATGGAGAACCATTATTTGAATATTTACATTCCCTACACAGCCCTAGAAAATGAGGAAAGATAATAAAGCTACATTTACGACAAGAAGCAAAGCAATGGGCAATTCAAACATTTGTTCAAATATTTTATATATTCTATTTCATAATAAAAATAAGTTTCTAATTAGAGGGTAAGGGGAATGGAATAGTGAAAATAGTGTAGTCAATTACACAGATGCTGATTGTTTATTTACATCCCTTAAAATAACAATTATTTATGTTACAAACTAACTTAATCATCAACATTGTCTCATTTACTATTATATACATAATAAATTGAAATCACAGTTGCCAACTTAGCATTTTTAATTCACAGAAGAAAATACACATCCAGGTCTGTAATGGTACTGTAGGTTGAAAATAATTGAATTCTTAAAGGTTCTGGAAATAAAATATTTGATAGTTTAGGTCTCATGAATTCATCATAGGTTTCTCCAGCGCCGTGGATAAATGTGATGATCATTAGGTGTTCCAACTGGAACTGGAATTAGATGCCAAATCACAAAAAATACTCCAATTCACAACGTGATGACTTAAGAGGCGTCCTTGTTACTCTGAGCTGAAGAAATAGAATTATAATACAGTGTTAGTTGCATTCTTTTAAAATAGTATAACATCAGTAGTTACAATAAAATATGGAATGTGGACAATTACAATTTCATTTGATAGAAAGTAATGAGTAAGTAAATTATCGGCGGTATAAATGAGAAATTAGTAGAACCCCATAACTCAGCCAAATCTAAACGTAATAGATTGTTATTAGCAGAACTCTAAACTACTGGTTATCCTGGCACAAATTACATAGTTACATGAATAATTGCAACATAACTATATCAAACAATGAGGGATAGCTATCGTACCTTGAAGTGGTGCTGGCGACCAGACGGTCGGACCACATGTTGAGGAAGTCCAGGGCGACGCCGTTGGTCCAGCCGAAGCCCGACTGCACCACATATTCTCCTCCACCTCCATATTTGCCGAACAACTCGGCGTCGTACTGAAAGAAAAAGCAACGTCAGCGACCGCCAAAACCTCTACCAGCGGTACAACTGACAGATAGAGGGACACATACCTTCTCGAACATTTCGTGTGTGTCTTGGAAGGCCTTGAAGTTGGAAGCGATCCAGTGCTGCGCCAGCTCGAACGCCAGCTCCTGCGCGCTGGGCTCCTGCGTGTCCTGGAGGCCGCGGATGACGATGTGCTGGAGGGGAGGCCACGCGTTGGGCAGGTCCCACTGCTGCCCGCTGTTCTTCAGCGACATGGGGATCCCCCCCGGGAACTCCAGCAACTGTTGACTCTTGAGGTACGCGGCCGCCTTCCGTGCGATCTGTGCGGTGTTGGCCTGCCAACACACAGCACATACCTCGTTATCGTTCTCTTTACGAACGAAATACTAAGCACTATGATAATTTGTCGTAACGTACCTGGTCGTACGCTTTAGTCCACAGAGGAGCCATATTGGAAGCGTAGAAATATGTGCGCTGCTTGCTATTGAGAATATCATAGTCAAACCAGGAGCCCAATTCGTCGTTCCACAGCACTGCCGTAATCGCTTCTTGCAACTGAGTCGCAATCTGTTTGTAATAGGCGGCTTTGTCAACATCACCCAACTCGCTGTGCAGCTTGGACAGGAGGTCAGCGTGATAGTACACGAAGGCGTTGATGTCCACCGGGACGATGTACTTGGTGTGGATGGCCGTCAGATTTCCTGCAAAGATTTTGTTAGTGAGAAAGGGCGGACGATGGCTCTGAGAGTATATGAGAGCAGAGGAGTGGAGGATAACGCTTGGTACCTTCGTCGGTGCCGTCAGTGATGAACCAGCGGGAAGAGAAATCCCATCCGGACTCGGCGGCCGACTTGAGGTCTACGTAGAACTCTTCTTTGCGGTCATCGTCGGCGAAGACCTCGCCGTTGGTGTAGTCTTCCCTGCAGCACAGTATAAATCTCACCACTATTATACTGTTACATTCTCTTGAGATAATTGAGAAATATGAGACAATGAAGAAATGATTATGAAATAATAGAGAAATGATAATAAGAATTTAATAAAGCAATGGAGAATTAATGCTGAATGTTAATTGACAAATAAAATAATAAGTGGATCAATAATAATGATAAGATAACGGACAATGAATTATAAGAGAATGGGCAGTAAACAATGAAAGACAGTGGGCAGATAATTGGAGATACTGACAGTAAGAAGATATTGGACATTTAATTATTGACTACTGGATAATTATGAGATAGTGGACAATTTATTAGATCATAATATACCATTAATTAAGTGATAATGGACAATTAAGTATGAGATTAGCAGCTATTAAAATGTAGAGATATAATGACATACCAATAGGACTCCGGGCGCGGGCCTTTGGACGGGGCGTAGTATTGGGCGAGGGTGTAGGTTTTGCCGTCCTTATTCACTTGCACCGTGCGGTTCTTCAGCCAGAAGTCCAGCTCGCGCTCCAGCAGGGCGATGTGGTCGCGCACGAAGGCCCCGTCCTTGGTGGCCTGGTAGTACTCGTAGACCATGGGCGTGAGCAGCGGGGGCTGTGTGCGTTGCAGGTAGTAGACGCGCGCGCCGTTGGGGATGATGCCGTAGTTGTCGAGCAGGTAGAAGAAGTTCTCCAAGATGCCCTTGATGGTGGAGGTCATGTCGCTGAGGATGAGGCCGCGCACCACCCAGTACGTGTCCCAGTAGTAGAGCTCCCGGAAGCGGCCGCCGGGCACCACGAAGTGGTTGGGCACGTAGATGATGGAGTAGCGGTCGCTGTTGTTCTTGATGGTGTCGTTGACCTTGCGGCTGAGGCTCTTCCAGATGACGTTGAGCTGGGAGGCCCAGTCGCGCAGCTGCGGGTCGGCGATGCGGCCCAGGAGAGCGGGCTGCTCCACCCAGTCCTCCAGGTCGACGGCCACGAGCTCGTCGCCGTCGGCGAAATGCACGTCGACGAAGCACTGGATCTGTGCAGTGGTGGGCTCATTGTTGTAGTATTGCATGAAGGTATCGAAGTCCGCCAACGTTTCCTCGGGCGAGTACAGAAGCTTCTTGTCGATAAACGTCTTCGAGTCGGAGTAGAGGTGAGCGTTCTGGATCACTCGCAAAAGTTCGCCTTGGCAGTAGATCGGGCTAGAAATGAAGCACATTGACTTTTATGCGAAATAAAAGTACCAGTAATAAAATACCAGTACCTAACTTTCTCAATAGAACGTATGTACTAGTCAACTACAATATAAGATACAACTAACATTCGACAGTACAAGAAATTAAAAATGTACAAACTCAGAAAGGAGGAAGTGTTTTCATCAGTGAAGACCAGGTCTAGATCTAAAAGGGCAGGGCATCTGAACCCATGGAGGGCTTTTGAGCAACACGGTCTCAAGTGGCGCAGTTGGGTATACTTTCAGACTGAAAGGGGCGAGGGCGAACTTGTGACCATAAACAATGAAATATAATGAACAGTGTGACTACGGAGTATCGACCTGAGAAACGAATATATATTTTTGGGAATTATGGTCCTAGAATATCTCTCACATCGTTAATGTGCGTTAGTAAATGTTAATGCGATTAGTATATAATCGTTAATGCGATTAGTATATATGATTGCATTTGCTTCAGATTATTTCCAATGAAGTTTCTCGAAGTTTCAAAAGTTTTCTGTAAATAAAGCTTCGAATTTCGCATTTACAGGCGGGCAGGCGGGGTCCCACAGCTCATAAGGCATCGATAAGATGACAATGGAAAATGGCGGCACAGCCTGTAGTTAATATTTTGCATGACACCGGGCCAGTTCCTAACCGATTGCGCCAATCACGGGAGATAATTGTCTGCCAATATTTAATTGTTTTTATTTTATTTCATATTTGCTGTTTAAATGATAAATGAAACGTTCATAGGGATTCTACACTATTTTAAATCCACATTTCAAAACTTGAATTGAAATACGAGTGAGAAATAAATTCCATAAATAGAGTTTCTTTATTTTGGTATTTCATAGACATAAGGTTGGAACTTAAGAACGTACAATTTACTAATTTTTTATGTGGTTTAATTTGTTAAATTAATAATTCATATTACAATAATTTACAATTTATTAATTTTTCTTGGATTTCTTTATTTTACGAAATGCTTGGAAGCATTCTCGAGGATACGATGCTGGCTCACCGGAACAGGTTTTGTAGAAAAAAAAATTTCGTTTTTGTTTCTGTCACTGATACTCGACAAACAATTGTCGTTTCGGGAAAAGATGGAAAGGAAACTTCCTTTTAACCTACAACCCTTTCTCTGTGGTCTCCTACAATTTACAAAATTAATGTTTTTTGAAAATATCTAATTTTTCTAAAATATTTTCCTACACCACTTGCCTGTTTTCCGTCCGAAACAATATGATGCTGCGAACTGATCTGCAATGCCGACCAGCAATAGCTTTTTCAAATCAGTAAAATGCCAAAATGCATAATAATCTTATAACATTATTAACTAATCCTAGTAACATTATGTAAAAATAGAATTGTTGCTCAGATCGATTCAACAATGAATATTGTATTTTACACACCAAGAAATTACGTGGACATCTGTGAGATATCTACTGCATCTATTAGTTAATTAGGAATTTTGATGTGGCGTATTAGAGATACTCTAAGAGTAATGGGACATATCACTTTACATACTCATACGCTCTCGTAGCCATTATTCTCCTGTCATCCCTGAGATGCCGTACGAGCTGTAGAACTTATATTATGCGTATGCCATATTAGTGAAAATAGTTAATCCTATATTTTATGACCGCACAATTATATGGTAAACCTATTGGGTATTGTCTGTACAATTGAATTATTTGCTGAGATACTTCATTGTATGTAATTGGAGAAACAGAAGCGGAAATTGAATTGAACGGAAGTGTATTTATCGCAGTACTAAAATAATTAAGTGTAAAGAAGTTAGTGAAAATTGCAAAAAAACTACATTTATAATCTTACATTGGTGAAAAATGAGTGAATGAAGTGAAACTAAATTATTCTTCTTTGACTTAAAGGTAATACAACCGTATACAAAATTATGTATTTGCTAGTATAGTAAATTAAATTTTAAAGATTATGTAGAGTAATATTAAAGAAAACTGAAAAAATAAGATTAATATTGTAAACAGAGTTGTATCATATGTAAATGGTTATGCAAGATGTTTGATATATAACGTAGTCATTCCACCACCTGATTACTGTGCAAGAATGAAGTTAAGAAATTCCAGTTACAACAAAATCAAGCCAGAAGGGTAATAATACAATGCAGTACTTGAGTGCTTTGAAACAACGAATGAGTGTAGTGAAATCAGAAAATTAAAGGGTGCTTATTTTCATTTTTAAATTAAACATCAAGTAACAGGAAATTAATTAACTATCCAAAGAGTGAAAGATAAAACAACAATCCGAGCAATTCAAGCACAAAAATTTGTAATTAATTTAAGAAGAGGGGTACAAAAGATACTATTTGATACATGATTTGAATTATTTAATAAACTAACGTTATACATTAGATATCCTTGTAAAATTAAATAATTTAAAATTAAAATAATAAAATATATGTAAAAATAATTAATTGTGTAAATAGTTAATAAAGCATCCACCCCAGAGGCTAGTAGCCCCCAACTCATCTCCTTACTAGGCTCACTTCATCACTGACGACGCAAGTGACACTGGATTTGTAGGCAACCGGACGGGAGATTTCAATGCCCCGCCAGGACTATTGGGTATTGGATATTGGATATTGGCCCACGGCACTTGGCTATAGCTTCAACCTTGCCCACGAGCAAGTGGTGGTGCAACGTTTCGTATACAAATTAACGGATATTGTTCCTCACATGTTTATTATCGTTTCGTATACAATTAATGAATATTGTTCCTCATATGTTTACTATGATTGCAACGATGATGATGAGAGACAGAGAATTTGTTGTAAGATAATGATTGGCAAAGAAAATTGTGAAATGCTGAATGAATAGTATATATAAGAGAGGGGTCATTCCACGTAACACCGGACAGAAAAAAACCTGAAGTGTTTCAAATTCTCTAATATTTTTTACACTATCTATAATGAAAAGTAAGAGACGAATTTTTTTTGTTTATCCGAGAATACATTATTTTTGAAGTTACAATTATTGAAATATATTAATTTTTCTCCAATGTCGAGATGTTTAATAATTTTTAACTCCAAATGTATTGCTTGTAAAAATTTAAACTTGATGTCAAATTAAAGCTAAAGAAGCAATCTTTTAACAAATGTTTATAAATAATTGCATAATTTTATATTGTGTTTTATAAATTGTTTATAATTTTTAAAACAAGTTTTTTAAGATGATCCCCATAATTTTTTGTTTTAAACTCGACAGCAATAAATTCTTTAGACTTTCATCTCCATCTCTGCAAATTTTCAAAATGGCTTCTGTTTTAGAACTTACGTAAAAAAATAATATTCAACGGAGCGCAGAGTATTTTCTCAACCGCCGATGCGCGCCGCCGTTGCCATACCGCTTTGTCAATGCTCCCTGTCTTCTTCCACTGGACTTGCGGCCTTGCGCAACACTGCCCACGCCCTTTCATCGATGTCAGCAGGTCGTTTACTACCCAAGCAATGGCAGGAAGTCGACCAAGCAATATACATCAGTTTACATCCAAGAGTGTGTGACACAGTGCAAATAATATCCTCGTTTGTCACGCGTGTGTGAGTGCCCGTGCGCTTCTTTCTTTCTAGGAGAGTGACAAAAAATAACTGAAGATGGCAGGTACAATAAAGATACTCTCTGATTCATGTTTCAATCCTTTCAATCTAGAAAATTACGGTAGAACTGAATGTAAAAATTTAAGACATGTAATACGAAGTATCCTTCTGAAGTTGGGCATACAATACTCACAAATTACGCCGAACTTGAAAATTTGTAACATATGCAGATGGAGAACTTCAAAATGGTTTATAAATAGACATCGCAGTTCAGGCACTAAAAAATCGTCTTTTAGGCGCCTAAAAAGGCACTGAAAATGTCAAGAATAAGGAGAAAAAGGCGAATAAGGAGAAAAGATAAATTACATTCACAATTATATTAAAAATTATTTGTAAAACTCCATACATATTTACAACTCTTCTACATTTTCATCTTAATAGTTTACATTGCAATATATTACCAGTAACTTTTCAAGGATCGCAATTTCAAATCTGCAACTATTGGGAGACAGAATCAGTTTGAATACAGTGAAGGATTTCTGAACACCTACTGATATGTCTGGCATATATTTTAGAAGTTCAACATTATCAATACTGAAACCTTATGGGAATTTACATTTATTTCCACTCAATAGGTGCCCTCGGTGTATTGTCAATCGACCATTTTCTCAGAACATGGCTAGTATTTATGAAATAGGGAAATGGAGAAAAATATGTTGGTATACTTTCAGAAATTCTCTCGTATTTCAAAATACAAATACGTGAATTGAAGGTTACTTAGTGAAAGGTGAGATATTTTGATATCTTAGCATTACATATAAAAATAATACATAAAAGGCAAAAAACGTGCAATAATTCTAAATAAAAGGCATTTATACAAAAAAGGCATTTGTGCTAAAATAAGCAAAAATAAGCATTATAAAACTTCGTCAAATGTCATCATTTGTTATGATTCGTGCACATATATTATCAGCCTTTAAATAAGTTGACTAGAAAAAATAGGCATTTCCCTAAAATGCGATGTCTATTTATAAATGAAAGTCAAACTTCTAAAGGTAACATTGAAACATTTTCCAGCAAACCCGGCACAAGTCAACAGAGCAGAAATTCAGAAGACAATAATTTGTAATTGAACATTGAAATGAGAGATGATGGTGATCTATCTCCTACTGAAGCAGAAGTTGCGCCAGCCAAGAATGTAAAATTATCACATCTGAAAGAAAGTTTAACAATATTGATATTATGTGAAACCCCTATTGGGAAAAAGAAACTGCATATCCTCGTCGAAAAGTGGAAAAAATAAGACGAATCTTAGAGAAAGTAATATTTGATATAGAAGAGGTAGAAGAAAAACAAGAAAATGAATACATCATAGAAGAACTGAAAAAAGATACGAAACTACTGATGAAGATAAAAATATAAAAATTAAAATGTTAATGATTTTCGAAGATTGGTCTTTTCCTAAAATTAAAAAAAAAACATTTCGATGCATCTACTCACATGATAACTGTTGCAAAACAACTAGCAACAAAGGGAATATTGTCAACTCCAGATGTGAAATCCAGAAGAGCTATCGACGCTTGGGTACACCATTGTGTTGTGGCATTTTAACGTTCAGATGACGTTAGCCGTATCATGAGTAAATGAAGGAAAAAAATAATTTTATTTCAGTGAGAGAGAATGGCGAAAATATTCACAAACAAAAGAGGATTACACTGAGCAACATGAAAGAATCCTACCGACATTTTAAAGAAAAGTCTCCGCATCAAAAGATTAGCTTTTCAAATTTCGCTGAATTAAGACCGAAACACTGCATTTTACCAGGAGCTAACGCTACACATACAGTATGTGTTTGTGCATACCACGAAAACGTACGATTACTACTCCCAAGAAGCTTTATGAGTGGTCACAAAAACATACAAAACATAATGTTTTTCTTCTTCACCAATAAAGATCATGAAGAAAGAAAGAATTCACTTGAAAAGTCGTAGAAATGCAGCAAAATGGCTACGTGGTACATGTTCGTTACATTCCTTTGTTCCTGTTTGTGAAGATAAAGCAATAATTAAAATATGTTCCTTGAAAGAAAGTGCACATCTTGTCCAAGTTATATAAAGAGAAATTTAAAAAGACGTAAGTCTGATACAACTCAATATTTTATATGTTTTGGAATATTTACAAGAACTTTAAAACTCATTGCTCAGTGAACATTTACACTTATCTTCCTGTTGTGAAGCTTGTTCCCCCAGCGTTTCATTCGATAGCGGCACATACAACGACGGGCGCAATGAGGTTCTCGCGGCGCTGTGAACGAGGTAAGATTTAAAAAATTCTCAAAGTTATTTTAACAGAAGCTATTTTGAAACATCGCAGTCCTTTAGAAGAAAGTATGAACTTTCTATTAATTTTTTTTCAGATTTTTAATTCGTGGTAAAATTAATAATTTTATAAATAAAAATATATAAACAAAAAATTAACATTAAAAAATTAGATTTTATAAACAAGATAAATTTCATGAAAGGTACAGATATAAGCTCTGATTTAAGAGGAACTCAAAACGGAGATTTTGAAATGATTTTGAGATATAAAATATTATACATGTCAGTGCGTATTAAGTTACGGAAAATTAAAAAAATAAAATGACGAAAATATAAATATTTGAGCAAAACTAAAAAAAACGTGTTGTATTGTTTGTTTTCATAAACCTGTAAAAAATAATCAGAAAGATATGAGACATCGAGGTCAATTTTCCTTCAAATTCGTCCGATTTTGCGTGGAATGACCCAGAGGTTAACTCCGACACTGTGTGACCGATCTTCATGAAATTAGGCACCTTTATGTACTCCTCTTATTCTCCTAGAAGGTTTATGTGCTGTTAATTTTGTTGTAACTCCACTATATGACGCTGTAGAACTAGGAGCGCTAAATATTCATGTCAACTGGAACCCGCAACACTCTGCAGCATTTATATATATATATATATATATATATATATATATATATATATATATATATATAAACTCGTAAACGAAGCGATCTTGCGCATTAAAAAGTAAATTTTTGAGGCTGCATGAAACAAACGCGTCTCGCACCATAATCGACAGGATGAGAACTTCTTGAACATTCTATTACATTTTGCTGGTCCGGCGCTTCTCGATATTACCCCATCTGCTCAGAGACGTGCAGAATCTGGCACTAAATGTGAATGAGAGTGACAGAGAGAGGCAGAGACACACAGAGAGAGACAAAGAGTCAGACTGAGACACAGAGAGACGGAGGGAGAGAGGAAAGAGGCGGAGAGAGAGAGGCGGAGAGAGAGAGGCGGAGAGAGAGAGGCGGAGAGAGAGAGGCGGAGAGAGAGAGGCGGAGAGAGAGAGGCGGAGAGAGAGAGGCGGAGAGAGAGAGGCGGAGAGAGAGAGGCGGAGAGAGAGAGGCGGAGAGAGAGAGGCGGAGAGAGAGAGGCGGAGAGAGAGAGCCTGAAAGGGAGAGGCGGAGAGAGAGAGGCGAAGAGAGAGAGGCGAAGAGAGAGAGGCGAAGAGAGAGAGGCGAAGAGAGGTGGAGAGAGAAAAGGAGAAAGAGGGACATGGAGGTAAGAACAACGTCTGACGGGTTCCGCTAGTGAACTATAAGAATGGACGTGAAACGTTCCAGTGCGGCGAACGTCAAGCGCGTGGCCGGTGCTCACCTATCGCAGGAGGGCGGCAGCCGGTCGTAGTATCCGGCGGTGGCGCGCCCGTCTCCGGACGGCGCCGCGTCGCCCAGCAGCCCGCAGCAGCCGACCGCGCTCAGCAGGCTCCACAGCACGAACATGGCTGCTCTTGGACTTCCAGCGCCGGGGACGGCTTATATACGAGCGCCAGAGAACCGTCCTCGCACCTCGAGCACGTCCTCCGCGTGGGAGGAGCCCAGCCTATGAAGGCCCCTCGGTCGCCCCGCCCTCGGCTACTTAGCGCCCTGCTGCTCTCTTGTCGCTCGCGACCTTGGCCTTGATGCGAATGCTGTTGTGATGGCGTCTGCAACCGAAAGAATGGCACGTGTCACTGTCGCTCTTTGTATGACTTGGTGGGGATTGTCTATTATTCGGTTTCAGAATGCGAGTGTTATCAACATTGACCAGCATCTGGTAGATGCATGAGTTAGAAGGGAGTTGGAGATAAACTGCGCAGCGCGTTCCAGAGCGCCGTGGCGAAGAATTCTAAGTCATCTAGCACAGGGGCGTAGCGTGGATTTTTAAGAGGGGAAGCGGCATATTCTGTATTCAACCTACGTCGTTCACGGAAACTATTTAATTAAAAGTACCTTGTTAATGGAACTTGTCATGGGACATTTCTTGATAAAAGTATTTTATTCTCAGTATTGTTATCAGTAAATAAATATCTTTCTTCAGTACTTGAAAATGTTGTAGTTAGTTTTACTCGTCCGATAAGCGACACAAGAAATACACAGAAATATTTCTCTATCAAGAGAATAGAACGAGATTACATTCTGGAGAGATGTTTCATCGGAATCTAGAATGATCTATTTGGTAAACAAATATTTATCAAATAAACATAGATCTTCCCTCATGTGTTGCACTACAAAAATTCAACCGGTACATAGCCATCACACTGCAGCCAGTCCTACTAACAGGATAATCTGGAAACCTCAATGCTAATTTTCTCACTAAAGAGTAAGTGCTTTACTATTCCTTATTACTCGATACACTTTCCCTCAACAACGTCTTTACATTAGATGAGAAAGTCCAAGCATACTGTATAAATCTCAAATTTAATCAACCCAACAAAAAATATATCCCTAAATAATGACACAGAAACATTTGGCTCCTTTTAATACCTTTTTTTCACGTTTCTAAATTCAAAGGAGTCATATTGGAAAGGTTTAATAAGTAAAAATCAAAGTGATATTATAACGTATTAACTTTGATTTTTAAACAATTACATTTTAAAATTAAGTGCAATTCTTCTTGGTTTTACGGGCATATACATCAATGACATCATTAAAAAACGATAGCTTTGTCATCATCGTGTCCTAAAAGCTGACTCTTGATATTCAGTAAGAACAACCGAGAAAGTCTTTCATCACTCTGTGAATTTCGAAGACAGTTTTTTTACTCTCCGGAGAGCAGAAAAATTATCTCTCCGCCGACGCACTTGTAGCAGGTACAGTGAGAATCAAAGTGGTCAGAATGTAGGTTCGGGGAAAGACATCTGCGAGTTCATGGTGCTTGATATAATCATTTAATTTACTGACAGCCTTGTGGAACTCATTATCAAAATAAATGGCCATAAGCTCACTTTTTAATCGCGCAGAGTCAAAATGCCTTCCATAAACATCCATTAGACAATTGAAAGCTTCACTGGGGAATGACGACTGATAACTTAAATAGAGATCTGGGTTAAGAAGGCTTAGGAATTTCAGTTTAGAAGTATCAGAAAATCTATCAGATACATGACATATGAAGTTGTCTATAACTTCCATAAACAATCTCTTGTACACATTCTTTTCATTTTCTGCATTTTCTACTCTGGCTCGCTTGATGCACTGAAATTCGCTTTTCTCTGTTGCAACCTTCCCAAAAGTATTAAAAAAGTGTCTCGAAACTTCTTCAGATATATCCCAAAATCTTCTATTTTTTTCATGCAGTACATAATATCATTGGAATTATTTTGTAAAATTTTAAATAATGAGTCAGAATGAGGAAAAATACATGAAAACAAAGTTAAGAAAAGATTCGTAGGCTTCCGCGGCCGGAGTCATTATGTTCTTGGCTGTCCGGGATGAGCCGCGTCTCAGTAAAACCGGCTAGAAACCGACTATAGTAAAACCGACTGAGACGCGGCTCATCCCGGACAGCCAAGAACATAAAGTTAAGAAAAAGTCAGTCTTTCAAAAGATTAAAATAGCCACGAGCAGAGCACAGAGTTTCAGCGTCCCAGTCACTTGAATTTTCTGTTACTGAAGCAAATAATTCCTGCAGATCACTGGTATGATTTTTCACAGTCAGTACGAGCCTGCTGGTGAAATTCCAACGTATTGGTGCAGCTGATGGCAATCGCTTTTTCACCACAGTGTCTAAAGCTTCAATCCGCCTAGTAGATTTAGAAAAGAGTGCCCCTAATCCTGATAAAGAGGTGAAAATATTCGCACTTCTTATACAGCTAGCATATTGTCCTAAGACTAAATTTAATTTGTGGGCATAACAATGCACAAATATTGCTTCTTTACAAATCATCTTTAATTTGGCCTGAAGTCCAGCATGTTCCCCTGCCTTAGCTACTGCGCCGTCATACGTTTGTGCTATTACTTTTGTGTCGCACTTGTACGTGCTAACAACGCCTTTTGCGTGTTCTAATAATCCAGATGCGGATCTGTCTTTGCTGCAGTCAGTGAAATGCAAGAATCTTTCTTGAACGCCATTCTTTGAACGTACCGCGACTCGCTTGTGAGTTGCGATTTCATAGTCACATCAGTCGTTTCATCAAATATTAATGCCACAACTTCCGCAACTGCTGCGATAATATCATTCTGGACATCAGGAGATGTTCCACGAAACACGTTGTTGATTTCAATAAGAGCTAAAAGTTCAGTATTATACATTACCCAAAAATTAATAACTTCAATGTAGTTGCCTCGATTATGAGACTCGACAATTTCATTGTTTTCCGCGAAACGCCAATCCTAGTTTTCCTAAAAGACCAAACTACTCTGATAATACGAGTCAATATACCTCTGTTCTTTTTAATTTCTATGTTGTGACGTTGTACAGACAACCGAAACTGCTCTCTGAGACTGCATTCAATTCTTTGTTTTCCAAACAGTTTGGAATTTTTTAGGGATAGGATATGAGAAACTGAAGTTTCATGGCGAGCCTGTGCTTTGTCAATATTGTGAAGATCATCAAATCCTCCTTACGTCCACACGGATTTCTCTTTAGAAAACAATAAACATGGCCAATAGAATAATTTATTTGTGTTTCTGCACCCACTTATCCACAGAACATTCTTGTATATTTCTGTACGAAAATGTATGAAATTCTTTTTCCCTTTCGAACGACACTCAATATGAAGTTCTGGAGTAGGTTTTCCAGTCGCAATAATTTTTGATTTTTTGCTCAAAAGAAAGGCTTGAAATACGTTTTGTTTTAAATGTTCAATTGCACATCCACATAAAGACGGCGATGCTCCATCACCGTTCGAACGCCCGGCACGGGTTGCAGCCGCAGCCCCTTCCATAATGCTTTGGGAAGCGCCGGCCCGTAGCGCGTCCGTCTGCCTACAATAACCTATGCAAGGAACACGTTCGAACAGTTACGAAGGAATCTCCAAAATTTTTAAAAAGGAGTTGTCTATGAACGTTGATACTTACACGTGCCGTGATGCCCGGTTCATGCTTTATTCACAGTTCAGTTGTCACGTTTCAATCACAGCCCTTAACAAGCAAAACCCACCATTGCCTCTGAACCACGGGAGGTTTCCTGAGGGCTGCGCGTCTTGTAGCCTCGCACAGGGTACACAATATTTCACGCGCCGCCCGCCCTATTCGAACTACAATAGCCTCCTCTGACAATCTTCAGGACGAGGGAAATACGAAGAAGTGCGTGAAAAACTAGAGACCATGAAAGCCCGGCAAAGTAGAAACTATAGATACTCCAACATTTCATCGAGCTTGATAAGCGGATACTAATACATTTAAAATGTAAAAATTTGTGATGGAAATTCGTAAGGGAAGCGGCGCTTCCAGCGAGTCTATGGACGCTACGCCCCTGATCTAGCACCGGATGCGTCCCAAGCGGCGAGATCCAATTTATAAGGTCTAAATATTCAAGAGCTCGATACTCGGGATGTTTTGTGTACATTGGGTTGACAGAGCAAGTAATACTGTTCGTCTTTTCTCTCGAAATCCTCGAGTGTAATTTTCTGTTTCATCACAATGGCGGCTCGTGGCTGTGATGTTAGCTGAAGAGCTACTGTGAACAAAATAAATTTACAAATACTGATCTTAATAACTGAACTCAGCTATTTATTGTATACCAAATCTATCCTTCACTCCTTCAAGGCTGCAAATTTGCCTATGTAGTCTTGTAGTGTATGTGATGTAGACTGGCTATTTCTTCTTTAATTTGCAGAAGTTCCTTTTGAATTGCTGCATTTCCCAAAGAGGAAAGTCTTTCTTCTGAAATTGTGTTCCTGAAGTATGTTTTAAGGCAGGAAGTGCTTTTTCCACTGATGTTGTAATAGATGAAATTAACATAATAAAGGAAAACAATTTGTAAGCGTACGTAAAATGTCTTTATCTTAATTTCAAATTTCGTACATGTTTTCTGTTGAGATCTGCCTATACCTTCCATTGGCATATAAAACAATTCGTTTCTAAAGGATTAACAGAAATTTTGCAGGATTTTTAATTAAACGAATTGTACCACGGTATTCTTTTCTTGAATTATTGAATTATTTGTACTATTGAAAGTACGTATGTATTGTGTTCTTCAAATTTTATGCTATCAGCAATAAAAACAAATTGAATTTTACACGCCGGATTTGAGCTTGGGTGGAGAAGGGGATTAGGTGAAACCATTTAGTAACAACGACAACGATTTTGAATTTGTTTTCAATGCTAGTATCGTCCCGTGAGCGTTGATGTCTCTGAGCATTTGAGGATAAAAGCGGTTTTGTCATTAAATTGTAGGAAAGTGGGCAGGAGAGCGTTAAAAAAGACAACTTCAATTGACGAATTTGTTAAACGAACAGTGACGTCATTTGATTTTTATTTTAATAAATTAGCAATTTTTACTTTCTTGCTACCGATTACGATGAAGAGAGAAAGTTATGTAATGCTGCGTGAAAAAACAATTTTCAACAAAAAAATTATTACAAGACCCTCGTAACGAAAAAATGGATATGACCAGTTGCTAAATTTAGAAAAAAAATCCTCTGACACATGATATAGAGAGAATCTATGTTTTGTTGATCCTTGATTCCAAAAAATAGAATGACAGCAAAAAATGTTTGTCCCTCCGTCCGTCCGTCCGTTCGTCCTTTCTTCCATCCATGAACAACGCTAGCGGCGAATCCGATCAGCCCATTTTCTCCAAAATTGATATTCCCCAATCACGAGGCCACTGATGTCATGGCCCCTTGAATTTGAAACCGATATTTTAATTTTGGGGAGACTTTATATGAAGCCTCATGGACATTTTCCAAATTTGCAAAATTATGCTCCATCATTTTTGATTAAATTTTGTTTTTCGATTGTGTGAATGAGGTTTAGAGAAAGGAGCAAGTCTCCGTTTCGAAAATTGCAAAAATTCAAAATTTTTGGACGTCTTCCTACAACTACAATAATGATGATAGGGATTTTTCCCTTAATGAAATGTGTTTCTTAAAGGTAAATTTTAAAATAAGGGCAAGTACAATTTTTCGAAAATTTGAGTACTTTTCGCATAATTTTGGTGAAAGTACGGGCGAGAAAGTACGAGCTGATTTAGCATCACTAGTTATTAACATGTATTAAATATACGGATTTCCATTCTAGTTACTATTTACAACTACACGGTCACGTACTACTAAAGCAATTAAAACTCATTTTGTGTAATAATGATTTGTTTTTACTTTCTCGCCTTACGAATATTTCGTAAGAAGAGAAAGTTATGTAATCGTGCACCGGAAATTGGCTAATTTTCGCCAGAAAATCTCCTATAGGTGGAGTCTGGTGAGGAAAAAATTCGATAAAACCTGTTATTAAATTTAGGGGAAAAAATCCTCTACCTCGTGGTGTAGTCTACATCCATGTTTTGCTGCTTCTTGATACTGTAAAATAGACTGACGGCAAAACGTCCGTTCGTCCGTCCGTCCGTCCGTCCGTCCGTACGTCCGTCCGTCTGTGGTCAACGCTAGCGCCTAACTCGTTCAGCCGATTTTCTTCAAAATTGATATTCCCCAATCGTTTTATTAGTGTCAAGGCTCTTGGAATTTGAAACCGATATTTTAATTTTTGGGGGTACTTAACATGAAGCCCGTCGGAGATTTTCAAAGTTAAAAGAAAATGGCTTCAAAGTTTTTGATTACATTTTATTGATGAATTGTGCAAAGAACTTATAAGGGAAAGATGTAGGTATCATTTTCGTTGACATCCCCAAATTTTTCGAAAATTGCAAAAACTATTTTAAAACTGCAAAATTGAAGATAAAGATTTTTGCCTCTGACAAGGTCGGTTGTACAAATTAGCACTTTCAATAAGGTCATGTACCATTTTTTTGAAAAACGAGTAGTTTTTGCGTAAATTGCGCTTTAAATTTACAAAAAGAATTCTCAAAAAGCGCTCCAATTTTTTTCTTTAAAATTTCTTCACTTATGTAATGAGCGATGATAAAAAAATATGGTCTTAGTCCTTCTTCTGAGAAATACTCGGATTTTTGAAAATTGCAAAAAATTTTTTTTTAAACTACAAAATTGTAGATAGCGATTTTTACCTCAGACGAAGTCTCTTGTACAAAATAGCTCTTTAAAAAAGGTTACGTAGAATTTTGTGAAAAAAATTCTCAAAAACCGCTCCAAATTTTTTCTTTAAATTTTCTCCACGTGTGTAATAACGGATGGTAAATAAATAAATTAACTAGTGGTGCTATAGAATGACACAGACTTTCTCGTATGTACCATCGAATCAATTGTTACTTTATCATGCATTTACCACTTTATAGCTCGATTCGATTCTTTTTATGGCTCTATTCGACCCATACGGTGCTAGTATGGCGTAGTAGTATAAATGGCGGTTCGTTAACTTTGAGGAACGAATTTCGTGTCTCGGTACGGAAAATGTTTGCTGGTAGAAAACACTTTTGCTGGTTTATGAAGTAGTGGTATAGCATTTAGGACCATATAGAAGCAGTGCGAGAAAGTATGTGCGTTGGAAGCACCACTAGTTAATATGTTCAATATAAAATATTTTGTCCGTTTTTTGTTCGTTCACTTACTAAAAAGAAGAGCCCAACACTGTTGATTGCCTAGGGTTCCTGGGTCTTGAAATATGGTCCTTGAACAACATTTAAACAAAATACAAAATCCCACCCAAATCACTAACCCAGTATTCACGACTCAGCCGTTCTGCTATAAGGGGCCAACACTATACAGCGAGATTAAGCACGTAAACCAACTAAATTGCAATTGAGAGAAATGAATAACATTGTGAACAAAGTCCTGTCAGCGAAACACTTCACCCAGCATGTTCTCCACATGAACCTTGCTGAAATCCACTCGGTTTAAGATGTTTAAAAGAAGTCGATCTTATGCATTTGCAATTCTAAAAAATTCAATTTATAATATTTGAAGATCTAATTTTAAAGAAGGAATTTCATTTAGGAAAAACCTATCATAAATATTGTAGCTTTACAATATTTTTCTGTTGCGATTTTAAAATACAAAGCGTTCGCCTGCGCTATTTAAAAGCGTCACTTGCTCTGTCACAGGGAAAAATTAATTCTTTTTTAAATTGTTTTTGAAGTGCATGATTTTTTTAAAGATCTAATTTATTAGAACAGAATTCGTTGAAGAAGATATTGCGCATCATCAATATTCTACTTTTCCAAGGTTAATTATTTGCAATTCTTGCAACTACAGAGGGATCACCGAATGAGACCTGTGCTGTCGGAGTGCTTGAAAAGGTCGGAAATACTCGCGCGCAGGGCAGGTTGCATAGCGCCCCTACCGCCTTGTACGTTTGACGTTTTCACACTTCCACAGCTGCACACAGCATACTCATTGGAGACTCACCGCCAGCCACGTCCTGCCAAGCCACGCCCCGCCACTCCCCGCCACGCTCCTCCCCGCTCCACCCCGCCCTCCAAGCCCCGCCCCGTCCCGCCCCGTCCCGCCCCGTCCCGCCCCGTCCCGCCCCGTCCCGCCCCGTTCCGCCCCGTTCCGCCCCGTTCCGCCCCGTTCCGCCCCGTTCCGCCCCGTTCCGCCCCGTTCCGCCCCGTCCCGCCCCGTCCCGCCCCGTCCCGCCCCGTCCCGCCCCGTTCCGCCCCGTTCCGCCCCGTTCCGCCCCGTTCCGCCCCGTTCCGCCCCGTTCCGCCCCGTTCCGCCCCGTTCCGCCCCGTTCCGCCCCGTTCCGCCCCGTTCCGCCCCGTTCCGCCCCGTTCCCGCCCCGTTCCGCCCCGTTCCGCCCCGTTCCGCCCCGTTTCCGCCCCGTTCCGCCCCGTTCCGCCCCGTTCCGCCCCGTTCCGCCCCGTTCCGCCCCGTTCCGCCCCGTTCCGCCCCGTTCCGCCCCGTTCCGCCCCGTTCCGCCCCGTTCCGCCCCGTTCCGCCCCGTTCCGCCCCGTTCCGCCCCGTTCCGCCCCGTTCCGCCCCGTTCCGCCCCGTTCCGCCCGTTCCGCCCCGTTCCGCCCCGTTCCGCCCCGTTCCGCCCCGTTCCGCCCCGTTCCGCCCCGTTCCGCCCCGTTCCGCCCCGTTCCGCCCCGTTCCGCCCCGTTCCGCCCCGTTCCGCCCCGTTCCGCCCCGTTCCGCCCCGTTCCGCCCCGTTCCGCCCCGTTCCGCCCCGTTCCGCCCCGTTCCGCCCCGTTCCGCCCCGTTCCGCCCCGTTCCGCCCCGTTCCGCCCCGTTCCGCCCCGTTCCGCCCCCGTTCCGCCCCGTTCCGCCCCGTTCCGCCCCGTTCCGCCCCGTTCCGCCCCGTTCCGCCCCGTTCCGCCCCGTTCCGCCCCGTTCCGCCCCGTTCCGCCCCGTTCCGCCCCGTTCCGCCCCGTTCCGCCCCGTTCCGCCCCGTTCCGCCCCGTTCCGCCCCGTTCCGCCCCGTTCCGCCCCGTTCCGCCCCGTTCCGCCCCGTTCCGCCCCGTTCCGCCCCGTTCCGCCCCGTTCCGCCCCGTTCCGTTTCGTTGTGTCCCCTAATAATACGATCAAATCTGCATTTTATACCAAAACTGAAATTCTTCAGGACTGTGGAGAGTTTATTAACTGTGCTATGGAACTGTCCTGATTGTCGAAATCATTTTTGAAGTGTATTTCTTCAATGCTATATTAACAGTTGTTTCGTTTTTAGAATTCAGTCATTTCCCTGCCCGGCAGCGGTCGCGGCCAGGAAAGAACTGAGGAAACGGCAGGATGCAAAGTGAGTGAAGTACAGAACTCATATATACTCGTATTCCTCGTGAAAGTCTGTGAAACCTATTTCCAGTATTTTCAACCATTGAAAAGTATTTAAATAGCAAAGTCTATTTAAAGGAATTAAAAAAAGTTTTTTCAAAGTAGATCCAATTATTTTCTTTAAATATTTTTCTCGACTAGAGGAATGTACGCCTACAAAAAATGGCGCAGATCCCTTATTCATTGAACTCTGTTTTCGAAAACTGCAAATGTTTCAGTTTTCAGGCCTTCCCACAACAATAATATTGAAGATAAATGTATTTTTCTTAATGAAATCTCTACTTTAAAATTAGATATTGAAATAATGCCATTGAAAATATCTTCTTTTTTTTTGAAAAATTGGAAATGCCATTTTCGAAAGTGTCGAGGAGATTGTGTTGGAGGGTAAAGCTGATGCTGGAGGGGTAACATGAATTGCGTGCCCCAAATACTTTAGTTGGAATTAAACTGCGAAAATAAAATTTGGTTGTAAACACTTTTGCAGTTTCATGACGTATTATAATATCGCACAGACGTTACAATAATGCGCGAAAGTATGTGCTGTTGCAGCACCACCTAGTTCACTCATTCAAATATTCCAAGAGGTACGAAAGTGACGTAGCCGGCCCCGTGGCCGAGACCGCTAAGGCAGTAGTGCCGTAGTGGTCTTGGACCGTGGGGTCGCGGGTTGGAGTCCCGCCTCGGGCATGGGCGTATGTGTTCGTCCTGTTCACCCCCTATCATCACCATATCGTGTCAGTATGTCATAATGTTACTTCCAATAGTGGTCGCTAATTATCGAGTAGTTGATCTTAAACAACCAAAAAAAAGTGACGTAATTCATCTGTGCCATTCCCTCAAAAGCCCCCGACGCGTCCGCTGCGCGTTCACACTTGACGTGACTCTCGCGGTTGACGTTCGCGCCCAATTCCCCTGCACATTTTACGAACGAGCGTACAGCGCTCCCTGGCCCAACTTCACTCCACAACGTTCGACCATTTCAGCTTCATGTTCTATTGACTCGATGCATACGACCCGATGTTACAACTGCCCCCGTCAATAGTAGATAATGTTCCGATCGCAAATGGAAATACATTTGTGGTGTCTTTCTGCAACCTTTCCAAATTCTGACAAAATCAAGAATCTAGAATACTGTCAAAATGCGGAATGTCCTCCATAAAAACGCAAACTTGTGCATGAATGGGGGTTAGTGAGAGATCATATACCATTCTGAAGTAGTTTTGTTACAGGTAATTGTCGTTTAGAGGATATCTGTAAATAGGAATCTTAATTTAGGATCGCGGTTTGTGCTTAAATACATACTACACTCGTATTATCACATAATGTACTAATTATAAAATAGTCGGATATGTTCTGGTTCATATGTTAAATCGTAAAAAATAATCTCAATCCTTCTCTTAGTTTGGGGTGAAATACGTATCTTAAGAAATCGCAAATATGGGGTATGACTATGTCAGATATGATTTGGGCGTTCTATGAAATGCTTGTAAAATTGAAAGGGCTATAAATATAAAGTATGATTAATGTTCATAAAATAAGAAAATTGATTACATTATTTAGATTACTGTATTTTATTAATTTTATCCATTCTTTATTTCATTAGAACGGTAATACAAATAGAGTTAAAACGTAGGTATTGATCCATGTGTAGTTAAGTAAGGCGTGTCGCAAATGCAGACGTAAAGTAATATTGTCGCTACGAACATTTAGAAGCTCGGAAACTGTTAAAGCAATAAATAATTACATATTATGTAGGCAGTATGAAGTCCCGATTAAGAAATCGAAGAAATCTTGGTAAGAGATTAAGACAGCAAGAATAGAGATGATCAGAGCAAATCAATTTGGGTCGTTGTCACCTCTGTGTAGGAAAATATGCACGTATTGATAAAAACAGGAGACCCATGGATGCTGTATTTTTCGAGGACGGTTGCATTACGATATATTGAAATACGGGAAAGTGTTTTCACTGATCGGAGGGGGACCGAATTAGGCGAACTTATAACATGTGAAGTGAATCAGGCTACACTAGCCACAAGTGGTAGAAAAATCGTCGGCGCGGACGGCATTCCGATAAAATTTATTTCGGAATTGTGGATTGTAGAACCAAGGAGTATTCTGAATTTGTTTCGAATTTCGATTCGAAGCGGAAGAACATTCTCTTTGTGGATGATATGAATATTCTTTGCAATAAGGAAACCGTAAATAGGACAATATCGGATGTTTGAAACTGGTTCCGAAATAACAAATTAATACTAAATGAAAAGAAATTGAAGAACATTTACAGAACATTTATAGGTGATAATAAGACTCATTTGACATAATTAGGAAAATTTCAAGAAAAGATTCGGTCTATTACAGAAACGGTAATCAGGGAAAGGGAAAACAAATCTGGTAAGTATGAGCGGTGCCTAGCCGAAGAGGATATAAGTAAATAAATAAACAATGAATACGTTAATCAGTAATTCACTTAGTACTTTAATGCAGTAAACCCTCATTAAAACGAATTCCAAGGGACCGAAAAAATCGGAGTTCTTGTTATAAAAAATTCGTGTTATCCGAGTGTTTTAAATGTCCTTATTACCGTAATGCCTTGTCGGGACCGAAGTTCTGTTCGTGTCACGGCGAAATTCGTGTTAAGCGAGTTCGTGCTTACTAGGGTTTCACTGTATATACAAAAGTTATTTAGTGATTAGTAAATGAATAAGCAAATCACTACACAGAGTAGCACACGAATTAATAATTAAATGGGCAGGAGGCAAATGTGAGAGGGTGTCCGAGGACTAAGTGCAGTGGCGAGGGTGCGGACGATCGGGGGCGCAGTTTCACTTCAGGTAACGAGTAGGCCAGAGACCGAAAGGACAATACCTTATGTCCGTGCCAAGAACAAATAAATAGTTTAGAAAGTATGTGGTATATTACCATGTACTGATCTTCTGACGTCGGGTTTTTCTCCCTACATGGGTTCTTACTTGCTCAGAAAGAAAAGAAAGAATTGTATGCGTGCGCAAAAGCACGGCGCATTTTCGAGAAAAACTCTTATTGCTAGACCCTGGTAACGAATAGGAGGATATATCTTGTTCCTATACGTAGTAAGTTACTTCCTCGAACACGTTGTGTAGTCAGAATCCATGTTTTGTTGGTGCCTGATAGCGAAAAAATCCATTTACGGTAAAAACAGTATGTCTGTCTGTGTCTGTGGTCAGAGCTATCGCCAAAACCGTTCAGCCGATTTTCTCCAAAATGGAAATTCATTTTGATTCGATTTGAAGGAACTCGAGAGCCTCTGAGTTCAAAACGAATATTTTGATTTTTGAAGGTACTTTACATGAAGACTCAACATTTTCATAATTTGAAAAAATTGCTCCAGATTTGTTCATAAAACATTGTTGCCTGATATCGTAGTAGATACTTGAAAATAATGCCCCACGTATCATTTTCATTGAATTTCCTAATTTTTGGACGATTTTGCTGTATCGTCAACCGATTTTGGAGTTTCAAGAAGCAACAAATCATAGATTTTGACTATACCACGAGATAGAAGATTTTTTCTAAATTTAGCAACAGGTTTTATCCCCTTTTTCCTTACCAAACCCCAGCTATAAGAGTTTTTCTGGCGAAAATTTGCCGTTTTCCCGACGTACAATTACATAACTTTCTCTTCTTACGAATTATCCGTGAGGCGAGAAGGTAAAAATAGGTGCAGCGTGCCCACTTGTCATTTTACTATCGTACTTCAAACTAGCAACATTATTACATAATTTGCTGTATGCTAGGCAAACTTTGTCGTTCGCGCGAGTTTGATAACATTTGTGGCTTCTTGCAAATTATCAAACTCGTTTTTTGCTTATTTTGTTTTTTGTTCCCATCTATCACGAAACAAAAAAATATTATAAACAAAAGTTACTTTTTTTTCTGGAGAATCCGAATTTTAAATAAAAATTGGGGGTTGCCATTTAACATCTTTTTTTTTCCAGTCCCACACCGGAAGTTGGGGGTATGGGGTCGAGTTTGGTGTCAATGGATGGGCCGCGTCGATACGAACAACTTTCATGTTTTGATCCAATGCGCACTTTTTGAGATACTACCAAAACCTGTTTTAAATGGAACACCCAGTGTACACATGTGTGCGTGCGTGTCTGTGTGTGTGTGTGTGCATGTGCATGTTCTCGTGCGCCTAAGTTCGCTGACGCGCACGTACGCGTGTGCGCGTGCGTTTGCGTGCGTGTGCGTGTGTGTGTGTGTGTGTGTGCGCGCGTGCGCGTGCATGGCGGTTTTAAAAAATATTTAACTTATTGAGTTGTACGAGAGTGCTATTGTGAAAACCATTGTGCTTGGTTTTGTTCAGCGGAAGTTTTGCTGCTGCGGGCCACTAGTATTACATATACGTGTGTAAAGGTTCCGTAGGCAGTGGGACTCGGCGCTAGGCTTAGCAGGAGCAATTCCAGGGAAGTACGATGAGTTTGATGAACTTTTCGGGCTGTGGCTTTTTTCACGGCCGTAATACAGTTTCGCGGCGGCTCGTTTCCGCATACTACGAAGCTGCTCATTTCTCGCCCACCGGAGCCGCATTACGGACGTCGTTCCGTAAACCCTGCGCGCATTAGGATATGAAAACGGTTACGAGTGCGCGAACACGCGTTGTCACTTCACACGTGGCCGCGCTGTTGACACGTGCGCTCTCGAATGACCACGCTCACAAGGGGGCTTAAGTCCCATTTAAAAAGGCATATAAAGAAATAAAATATTTTTACAAAGTGTACATCCAAATGGTGTGTTATTTGTGAATTTATTTCAATTTTAATGACTAATGTATTTTTGAAAACTAATATTCTAAACGTTGACACAGTTTTATAATAAAAAAACAGGTCTACAAAAATGAAGAATAGTTTAGATATTTTATATTCAAACTGTTCATAAATTACAAGAACAAATTTGTACGTACTATCTTTAATTTTGGGGGTATTTAAATGAAGCTAATAAAACATAGATATTTTCTCAGAAATTACTCCATTTTTTAAAATTTTTTGTTGCACAAATATACGCTTATAAAAATGCCGCAGGTCCGATTTTCCAACAAACTTGTGAATTTTCGAAAAATATCAGTGTAAAATATTTACATCCGCATTACTGATATTTTCTTATAGTCATTTATACACTTACACTTATAGTCAATTACACTTTCAAAAATTGTGATGTTCACATTAAAAATATATGAGCAGTTTTCTCGCGATTTTAAGTAAAATCGTGAGAGTTAAAAAAACATAAAGATTTACTAAAAAACGGCTTAAAATTTTTCTTTGAATTTTATACGCACATTATAAGAAAGTTCTCTTCTACTGTGGAATACGCTCATTTTTTAGTAATATCTCATGTATTTTTCAAGATGGCAAAAGTTTAATGTTTTTCAACATGTTCAATCCTTCAGTATTCAAGCTAGAGTATAGAGTAATGCATTCTATTTCTCAACATTAAATATCTAAATCATTTTGCGTGCAATTTCTCGAGATAGTAGTTTTGAAGGAATTTTGAGTTCTGTCGCGGGAACTTTTATATGCTGTACAATGTTCTTGTGTATTGAACTCTGGTATGCTAGTTTGATCGGACCATTGTAGCTTAATGACTAAAGTGATGGCCTTGGGTGGGATCAACCGTTCTATTCCGTTTATTACCAGAGAATATATTTCCCTCAGGTAGAGAAAAGTCGTGCTATCGATCAAATACCAGCTATCGTAGCTACATTACTTTTTAAATTGTTCCATTTTCACATGTTCTCAACAGTGATTCTTTGATTTTAATCCTCTTAATTTTTTTTGCGTATCGATCCTTTAGTGGAACAAATAATTGACTCTGCTTCACAGCTCAAACTGAAACATTTTATTATTTATTTGATAAACGATGTATAGGAATAAGAATGAATGGTTTACAAGTCCATTGTGGATTCGGCCACAAAAGGTAGTCGTGTCGAGTTCATCAAGATCGTATCGTCTATCAATACCGTATCTGGCATATCCTATTGGAATCATGCTCATGTAATGAAAATTAGTTGATGTGGATCCCAGTGGCATGTAAGGGATCCTTCTCTCCTCTCCTCTCCTCTTTTGCGTCGCGTTGAATTACTTTCTCCCCTCCAATGTAAGAACCGAAAGGCACAATCCGTGTTAACCTGCGCTACTGGACCGGATGAGGTGGCTCAGGGTATCGACATGTCACTGCAGTGCCTCTGATAGAAAGCCCTAGAGTTCGAGTCCCGACGGCACGGTTTTCGACATTACCTAAATATCTCTTGAATTCAACCGGCTGCTCTGATCAGTAGTTTTCCATAGTTTCTCCAAACATTACCTGGCGAGTGAGCAATGCCCTAACAAAAGGGCCACAATACGTCCGCGATCTTTCCGTCCTCTTCCGTGTTCCCTCCTCTCCCCTTACACTACTAAACTTGTCTGGAAACTTGTCTGGAAATCAGCCGGAAAACTAGAACTTGCCCCAGCTGGAGCGGTGTGCCACTGGTGAGATGTATCGGGATGAGGAAAACACGTACTGACGTGTAGGTCGTCACCAGATCTCTCAATCCAACGGGGAAGGACACCGCCACCCTCCGTGATAAACCTTGCACTACACATACGGGAGTAATGACCATAACAATTGACCCGTTCGGAAATACGAAATTATCTATCAATCATCCTGCGGTATTGGGTGTTTAACCAGTAAATCTGTCAAGCAGTCACCATTGGTTCCGAAAATATTGCCGTTGATGGCTTGAATATTATAAGAAAATTGGAAGTGGTCTAATCGTAGTGTTAGCAAATAAAGTTATGTATGCTTTACTAGTTAATACCGCTTGCTTTATGTAATTATATTGCATTTAAAGAAATTAACTCCGGAACCTTGAAGCATTTGCGCCCTTAATGAATTTTCATTAACATGCAATTTACCTTTTTTGCTCTTCATTATTTTTTATACCATATATTTGTCTAGTCCAATTCCCATCTAGACTAGACTTGAAATTGCAATTCATTTGATAATGCGTCATTTAATAATCATCCTGACGAGAGAAACTGTTGAATTAACAATAATCTCTGCAGGCTTTCACGTCTCGTGTTACGTCTCAAAAAATTGTAAAATGCCGAAACGTTGGTACCATGTAATTCAAGAGAATGTTCGATGTTTACGTGTATAAATTTACACGCCATTTGCAACAATCTTGATTATACGTAATAATATAATCGTTTATGTGGGTGACCGTTTAATCGAAGTGGCCGTTTTAATATTCACTGTATTTGCATTATAGGTTCATTACAGCGGATTTGTTGCAAAACGTATGTGAAACGTTTGCGTGCGATAATTCTTTTGCTCTCTCCGTACCATGTACAATTTTCGACGACTAAACCTGAATTGAGGCAAGGCCTGAGTTTTTCCAACGATTTGCGACCTTGCGATTTGCAAACTTCGCTGCTCTTCGCAAACAAATGACTAGCTGGAAATCCACCGAAATCAGTGGTCCAATTTGTTGGTTCCTTTATACATTACCGGATGGAGATCTATCAAAAGTCTATATCTAGTTTGCTAGTATCTAGTTTCCTTATAGATTGCCGGCGATAGTAATGAATATTGGGAGAAGAAAGAAATGCACCATCGAAGAAGACTGAGAAAATGTCCCGTATCACATAGAGAACAACAGAGGAGAGAGAGGGAGACAGAGAGAGAAAAGGAACAGTTTCTGCAAAAAGGCAGTGAAAGACAATTTATGACAAAACTAGCAGTGATTGGAACGAAAGATATCTGAACGTACCACAGACTGCATTAAATGATGATTTCTGGCTCATAGCCAATGTCGATTCGAATTTCCAGTGTATAGAACATTTCCCAGATGAGTGTAAATATGGCCCACGAGATCTAAAATTCCAGTTCCTCTGTACCCACGTGGAAGCGAAATTGCGCTAGCATCACCACATTTCTCCTATCTCCCAGTTCAAAATGTCTGTATTTATATACAGTATCACATTATATTATTGCACCGGCATAATTCGTCATTGTAATTCAGATAATAATAGAATTGTTTCAGAGCCCACCAAGGTTATATCCGTAGGCATCAGCCTCTGGCCGCCGATGGGCGTGGTCGAAGAAGAGGAGGCGGAAGGAAGGAGGAGGGGGAGGAGGAGGAGGAGGAGGACGAGGAGAAGGAGGAGGAGGAGGAGGAGCCGGAGATATTCGCGAAGGAACCTCCCATTCGAGCGAGTCGCAAGAGGGGAGCCTCGCATCATTTCAGTTCCTAGTGAAAGTTCTAGTCAGTAATGTTCACTGCTAGTTTTTTAGTCTATGTCTTACGACATACCCTCATCAACAGGATAGGCTATCAGCCAAGCCGTGATAACCGTCAAGAATTCCGATAGCAATTGTACGTCGATTTTCTTAACGTGACCCTTGACGTAAAACAGCTGTTACGGTGTCATCCAATCGTGAGTTTTAACGTCATCACGGTGACGTCACTGTGGTGACTTTTAAGCCCCTGATTGTATGACACCGTCATCCGCTGATTTACATCAGACACCACGTTAAAAAGAATCGAAATATATACATTCAATGGAACTGCCTACCGTACACCACACCGCATCAAACGGCCAAGCCATGAACGAGTCGTCACTGCCAACTCTCGACTTGGATAGCAGTGAGGTCGGTGGTCATGCAACAGCCTTCAACACGGCCGCAGCATCAGACGGGCACAGCACCGGCCACCAGAACACAGCGAAAAAGGTCAGTGGGTAACAATTCAAACCAAGCCTCAAAAAGGAAAGAGTGCGGATACCAGTCACGACAGTGCGTCATCTGACTAACCACAAAAACAATCTACAATGTACCAGTAGGAAGCAGATTCAAAAAAATTAAATGACTCAACTCCCAAACAAGAAAACAATAGGTTCAATTACGTAAAACAAAATATCACTGAGCAGACACACAACACCAACAAAATTTCTCTAATTTTTGCTGCCAACGTGACAAACAACGAATTAAAAAACTAGTGGTATTTCCAAGGCACATACTTTCTCGCACTGTTTCTATATTTTCGTAAATGCTATTCCACTACTTCATAAACCAGCAAAAGTGTTTTCTACCAGCAAACATTTTCCGTTCCGAGACCCGAAATCCGATCCTCAAAGTTAACGAACCGGCATTTATACTACTACGCCATACTAGCACTGTATGGGTCGAATAAAGCCATAAAAAGAATCGAACCGTGCTATAAAATGGTAAATGCATAATAAAGAAACAATTGATTCGATGGTACATACGAGAAAGTCTGTGCCATTCTATAGCACCACTGGTTTATTTATTTATTTACCGTACCTTATTACACACGTGGAGAAAATTTAAAGAAAAAATTTGGAGCGGTTTTTGAGAATTTTTTTTTTTTGTAAATTTGAAGCAAAGAATACGCACAAACGACTCGTTTTTTCAGTAAATTCTACATTACCTTCTTTAAAGAGCTAGTTTTGTACAAGAGACTTTGAGGTAAAAATCGCTATCTACAATTTTGTAGTTTTAAAAAAAATTTTATTTGCAATTTTCAAAAAACCAAGTATTTCCCAGAAGTACAGATTGTTTTGTAAATCTGAAGCGCAATTTATGCAAGAACTACACGTTTTTCCAAAAAATGGTACATCACCTTCTATAAAGTGCTAATTTTGTACAACCGACTTTGTCTGAGGCAAAAATCTCTATCTTCAATTTTGCAGTTTTAAAATAGTTTTTTTTGCAATTTCCGAAAAATTGGGGATGTCAACGAAAATAATACCTACATCATTCCCTTAAACGTTCTTCGCACTATTCAACAACAAAGTGTAATCAAAAAATTTGGAGCCATTTTTTTAACTTTGAAAATCTCCGACGTGCTTCATGTAAAGTACCCCCAAAAATTAAAATATAGGTTTCAAATTCGATAACACTAGTAAAAACGATTGGGGAATATCAATTTTGAAGAAAATCGGCTGAACGGTATTTAGGCGCTAGCATTGACCACAGACGGACAGACGGACGGACGTTTTGCCGTCAGTCGATTTTACAGTATCAAGAAGCAACAAAACATGGATTTTGACTACACCACGAGGAAGAGGATTTTTTCCCCAAATTTAGCAACAGGTTTTATCGAATCGGATTTATCAACAGGTTTTCCAGACTCCAGCTATAAGAGATTTTCGAAAATTAGCCGTTTTCCGGCCCACGATTACATAACTTTCTCTTCTTACGAAGTATTCGTAAGGCAAGAAAGTAAAAACGATTTTTTTATTACCAGTAATGAAATTGAAATGAAAATAAAATAAAATTGAAGTGAAAATCATTGCAAAATAAATAACTGTCTTCAGAAAGTAAGGCAATTAAATAGACAACCACCGAGTGACAACTGAAAGAAGACAAATAACCAACGACCCCTACAGTGACAAACATGCTCAGATTTTTGACACAAAAAAATACTGCAATCATGTGATTAACTATGCCTTCTGTTCAGGAAAACACTACTCTGTAACCTGCCCTCAAAAACTTCAAAATCCTATTTGTGTAAATTGCAAAGGAAACCTCTAAGCGGATATTAGAAACAATAGCTGTCCTTATTTCAAAGAAATAAATGGAAACTTTCTCTTCAATCTTCAGAAATAGAAATTCCCACCAACCAATACCAATCCCTCCCCTGCATCAAATAATTCACTTTTTCACTTCCTAAACTTGTCTAAAACCCAACCACTTCAAAATGTCATCCCAGGTAATAACAACAGCCATAACGACAGCCATAAGTAAAAGTTATCTTTAAACCAACCAAGCACCAACTCAATACGTTATCCTCAAGCCTCCCCATCAGACAACCCGCCAATAAATACAATTATTAATGCAATAACATACCGTATACTTCATAAACTAATTGATCCCCCCGTCATTACAGCAATCCAAAACAATTCCACTCTCAAATCCAATAGGTCATCATCCAGAATAACTCAGTATGGCGCTTTAAAAAAACCCATTTTTTAATCCCTCCATTAAACCAGACTATAGAAGAAACATACACTTCAATTCAAAAATCGAAAGAATTAGCCGCGTATTTCGGTCAACTTTCACAACTAACTCAACTCAACCCTATCCTGAACATAAAACAATATGATTACACCATCAAAACAACCAATATATTGCCCATACTATAGAATTCACTACGTATCTCCAAAGGAAATCACACAAATGATCAGAAAACAAACAAATAAAAAATCACCTGGTCACGATGAAAAAAAATTATATTAAAAATGTTACCATCACCAGCAATAGCTTATGTGAGTAACAGTTACTACTACCCTTGTCCCAGAATAAGTTACTTCCCGTTTACCTGGGAACCTGCAGTAATCATTCCAGTTCCTAAACCGAATAAAAGCACTGCAAATGTCATCAGTTACAGACCAATAAGTTTATTTCTCTCTGTCTCTGTCTATATTTCTATCTCCCTACCTCTCTCTCGCTTTCCACTTTCTCTCTCTTTCTTTCTCTCTGTTTATTTAATTTTGAAAATATTACAGTAAAAGTGCTTATCAAACTAATAGTTTCTTCTAATATAATGGCACAAGACAAATTGTGCTTCATGAATCACCAAACGTTTAAGAATCATCGAACATTTATGTTCATAATTTCAAAAGAAACATCATACTATAGCAATATTTTCGGACATATCACAATCTTTTGGTTGAATGCCACATACCATTAATATACAAAATCGAAAAGTGGCATCCTATATTATTTAACGGAAATTATAGATATTTTTGAGATAACACTCTCGCAAACAGTCAATAATCACCACTAAAAGGCCAGAATAATTATCGTAGGCATTCTCTCTTTCACTTACTTTTTTCAACATATATGTAGGAAAAATTCCGAAGTTGCACCCCATACAAATAGCTCTGTTTGCTAACGACACAGCCATTCACTCATTTCTAAAATCGCTGTCACCAATCAGAAATACAATTCAAACATACATAAATCTAATAGAAAACTGGGCAACAAAATCAAAAATAAAACTGAATCATAAATAATCATAAATATAAAAAAATGTTCATGACCAATGTGGCTAAATGCAGCGAAGACTAATATTAACAAAATTCAAGTTATTCGAAATCAGATCTTAAGGACAAATACCAACTCACCATGGTTTATATCCAATAGACAGCCCCATAAAGAATTCAATTTCCAAAATATAATTCGTCACATCATATTTCTATCCACCCAATTCTACTCCAACCTAATAGATACCAAATTTAACCGAATTCAACCTAGCCAGAAACCCAATCTATTACACAAGAATAAAAAATAAGTACCCTTTCCAGATATTCCGAAATAAAGTTTCCGAAATGGACTTTAATTACAAGTGACCATTTGGTTTCCAAAACCGCAGTACGAGTTAGTAGTATGGCGAGTTATATTACTTCCTAGGGAGACTCGCATTCCCACCCTCGATATCTCTCTGTGTAGTCTTCATTACTCTCTCTTTCGCCATTGCCTCTTCTACTCCTTCACCTCATGTGAGTCTAGGTCTTCCTCGTCTTCGATGGAAGCTAGTTGCCATTTCCACAATATTTTTGGCCAACATTCTTGTCCATTCTGGACATTTGCCCATACCATTTTAATCTTTTCACTTCTTTGGTGCTAATAATATTAAAACTTCCTTTCGCTTTAGGTTTAATTTCTTCGTTCTTAACTTTATCCATTAAAGTCAGTCCGCAACTTTGGCGCCAGTAGTCCATTTCCATTCCTGTCAAATTTTTTTTGCTTTCTTATGTTTCTTCCCTTACTTAAACCCACAAAGAGCAATATTCTCTAAAACAGACTTATGCAATTTTCTCTTCACACTCATACTTTATTTATCTTTCCATATCAGTAATTGTCTTGTAGCCATTCTGCCTTTTGCAATTCTGTTTGTAATAGCTTGCTTACCGTCTCCATATGCATTTAATTCTGTACTAAGGTATGTGAATTTTTCACAGGGTTTTACTTCCCTACAATCATCCAATTTCAGACCTTCAGCATTTCCTCTACAATCATATATCCAGTCTTGTTAAGATTTATTTCTTATCCCCATTCAGAGTACTCTTCATGTAATTTCCATAGCATATATAGAGCATCGTCAGCCAACACCACCTGTTCATCTGCGAAGTGTAGTGAGAATAACAGTCACCAATTTTAATACGCATATTATATTTCTTTCCCTTATTCTCAGTACTTCTTTCAAAAACATTTTAAAAAGTCGGAGATACACAGCACCCCTGTTGTCAACGTTTATTTACAGGAAATGGTGATGAAACATTTCTCCCTACTTTTATTTGGCTCGTCTTACCACTGTACAAAGCTTTAACGGCTCTAATCAATTGCGAATTTACATTTTGTTTCTCCAATGCTATCCATAGCCTAGATAATGGAACAGTGTCATAGGCCAAACGGAGATCTGTAAGAGCTTATCCCGGCTCTGGTCTTAGAGCTTGTCCCGGCTGGGGCGGTGCCCCGCTGGTGGGAGATACCTGGTTAAGGAAAACCCCGCTAGTCGACGCTAGGTCTGCGCCGGATCGCGTCATCCAGCGGGGGAAGATCACTGTCACCCACTGATGAAAAACATGCACTTTGCTTATGAGAGTTAATGACCTCGGTAGTTGACGCGTACGGAATCACTAACAGTGAATGAATGAATGAATCAATTGTCCTCAAAAGTTGCGCTGGTAGTTGTAAGGTTAATTTTAGCTTAGTCAATAAGTCAACAAACATATGTAGAGTGTGATATAAATTGAACTTTGTAAATATCTGGAAAAGTAAAAAACAGTAATCTAAAAAAGGAGGAGGTGTGGGTGGGAGAGGAGTGGGAGGGAGGGGAGTGGGAGGGAGGGGAGTGGGAGAGAGAGGAGTGGGAGAGAGAGGAGTGGGAGGGAGAGGAGTGGGAGGGAGAGGAGTGGGAGGGAGAGAAGTGGGAGGGAGAAGAGTGGGAGGGAGAAGAGTGGGAGGGAGAAGAGTGGGAGGGAGAAGAGTGGGAGGGAGAAGAGTGGGAGGGAGAAGAGTGGGAGGGGAGAAGAGTGGGAGGGAGAAGAGTGGGAGGGAGAAGAGTGGGAGGGAGAAGAGTGGGAGGGAGAAGAGTGGGAGGGAGAAGAGTGGGAGGGAGAAGAGTGTGGGGGGAGAGGAGAATGGGGGAGAGCAGGGGTGTGCGAGGAGGGGAGGGGAGGAGAGTAAGAAGGAGAGGGGGTGGAGGGAGAGGAAGGGGTGAAGTAGAGGAGGGGAGGAAGGAGAGGAGGGGGAGAAAGAGGAGGGAGTGAGGCGACCGCATCGGGGAGCACCCCTTGCGCGCGCGACCCTACGCGCCGCCACCGCAGCCGCCGCCGTCGCCGCCGTCTCCCGCCGCTGTGTCTGCGGGTAATGGCTGCGTGTTATTAAACTTTGGGAGGCGCGTTCATTACACCGCCCCTTCGCTTTCGCCCTCGGCCGCCCGCGGCGCGCCCGTGCCCGCGCTCGTCGCCCCCGCGCGGCCCCCCGCTGCGCCCGCCCAACCCGCTCGCTCCGGCGCGTTACTCTCGCCACCTTGTCACTGGGCTTTCCGTGCCTTGTTCTTTTCCACGTCTCTCCAACTTTATCTTTCCCTCATACGTTACTCCTCATTTCTGGTTTGTGTCATCCCCTTTTCGACACATTTTGACAATATTATTCGTGCTTCTTCTGGCGGATTCTCGTCATTCCCCCTCCTCTTGTACTCTACTTACATCTCTTCAGTTTTTTTTATTTCCTCCTTTTGTATTAATATCGTACATAAGTCATGCGATGGATGACGATTACAAGTCATGATTAACGCAAGAAGTAAGCATACTTTCGATATGAAGCCACTTAATTTTATCTTCGCGGTTCATTTCACGGCAAATGTCATATTGTTAAGTTACAAGGTTCGAATCGTCGTCGAATATTAAGTTTCTAATGTTGTCTCCTACAGGAAATTTGGGACATTAGTTTGAGATGATACTTATATTTCCACATATCGGAGAATAAGCCGAGGGGCATGGAGCAGATTGAAAAAAAAAAACTATAACTGAAATCAACCATCGGTTGTAATCAGTGGTTTTCGAAGGAGATATATCCCATGCAACTTTTACAGTATGAGGAGTGGAAGGTTTTCGTACGCAAGTCAGTTACAGAAGCCTCCACAGTAGTGATGCGACATCGATGTTGATGTTTTAAAAACATCGATATTTCTATACAAATATCGATATTATAAGCATCGAGGCACTAACACCAGTGTTTTTTGATCACCGATGTTTAGTGCTCGATGTTTTCTTTTTCAATGTTTTGTTCGTGGATGAAAAATTCCCATAACCGCGATTGTGTACAAGTTAAAATACGAAATAACTGATGGTACAACCGTCTGTTATGTATCCGAACCAAACGAAAGCAATTTCCTTCATCGAAAATCCCTCGCAGGAGATAATCCTCATGCCGTGATATTTCCTTCGTATTTCGCACATGGGGAGGCGTTTTAACTTCGTTTTCATTTAAATGTTAATTATAAATTAATCTGCACCTACTACTGTCAAATTAAATTTTTTGCGTACACATTTAAGTTAGAGATTACTGAACCAACTTTCGAACGTCGATGTTCAATATCATGGATTGTTTTTGGTCGATGTATTTTTAGCATCGATGTTTACCAACTTCGAAGTTTTCTTGTCGATGTCGCATCACTACTCCACAGCTAATAGCGCCTCGCGTTTTGTTGAGTCCTGGAATACCTATCCCCACTCCTTTACTAACATTGAATAATTGCAACGAACATTGTTGAAAAATCAGAAAAGCGGAAATATTTGTTCCCGTATAATCGAAACTATTTTGCATTGAAAAACAAGCTACAGATATGATATTAGTTTTTGTCATCGAAAGAACATCCCCGCACTCCCCTTTTATCTAGCGAAATGTGGGCTCAAGAAAACGTGAGCGGATGATACCTCTAGGCCAGGCCTGTGCTTTCTGCGTCCCCCTCGTGAGCGCGTCAGCAGCACGCCGGCGCAGGCAGTAGTTGGTTGAGTGGGGTGTCAGTATCTGCTGAAAAGAGACGGTCTGCTCGCTTATCAATTCAAGCAGCCAACTCAGTTCGCTTATTGGTAGTATCTTCTTCTGCCTGTTCTTTCGATGCGTGTCGCTATGCCCTTGCATACACGGCCGTTTCGGCGATCGGGAGTTGCAAACCTCCGCAAAGGTCTGTAGTTCGTGAATTCAAAAAAGTTTTATGCATACAGAGGCACCATTTTTTGTAGTAAAGGAAAAAAAAGGTCATACAACAGCACATATTTTCTTGCATTGTCTCAAAGTTTACCATTTTCAAAATTGAGCTCAACGAAAATGAGATATACGGCATTATTTTAAGCGATCCTTGTTTTCTCTGTGGAAAAAAGATACTAGCAGCAATTATTTTAGCGTCGTTTCACACATTCTCACAAAATTTAAAGAAAAAATGGGGAGCTCTGTTTGAGAAAACATTGTTTTAAAAAAAGTTTTTAATATTCACGAAAATTACGCGAAAAATACTCATATTTTTGAAAAACTGTACATAATCTTACTTCAAGACCTGAGTTAGATGAACAAAACTGATTAAGAAAAAATCTGTATCTTTAATATTGTAGTAGTAGGAAGATGCCGAACAAAAGTTGAACTTTTGAAAATTTTCGAAAAATCAGAGATTTCAAGTTTAATAAAAAATTTGGAGAAATTTGAGAAATATTGGAAAATTTTCAGGCTTCAGTACCCTCAAAATCATAATATACATTTCAAACTCAGAGGGCCTCCAATTCATTTAAATGGATCGAGGAATATCAATTTAAAAAAAAAATCCGATGAACGGTTTAGTCTGTACATTGACCATGTACAGACGGGCAACATTTTGTCTTTAATCGATTTTTCATATCGAGGATCCACAAAATATGCATTATGACTACACAACCTGTTAGATGAAGTAATTTGCTATGTATAGGAACAGAATTTATCCACTTTTACGTTACCATGGTCCGGCAAAAGAGTTTTTCTTCCGAAAACTCGTAGTTTTCCGGCGCCCAATTACAATACTTTTTCTCTTTTTACGAAGTGAAGGCGAGAAACTAAAGGATATGAAAATTATATTGTTGTTTTACACATCGTTGCTTAATATGGAGTTAATGAAATATTTCCTTTATAGTTATAATGTAAACCGGATAGCGTTAGAACACAGTCGCGATAGACCGGCATTCATTCCACAAAGCACAAATGGTCCAGCATATTACTTCTCGTCGTTCCATCCCCAACGGCAGCCGCACTGCCGGGAACCGCGGAGGCAGTAGTGCACCCGACGCAAATACTGCGGACCCTACGCTAGTATCCGGAAAAGGCAACTCTACATTACTAAGATGGTGCAGCTGTCGCTGTAGCAAGAACTTTCTCATTCTTGGGCGCCTCCCCCTTTGAAACTCGTCACAGTTTTCCTCCACGTCGCCCATTGCCTGTCTGTGGCCTCGCCTCGCCCCCCTTGCCCTCTTCGAGTAACAGGAGGGGGACTGAGAACGATCATACAAAACGAGTCTTTTTTTGTTTTTTATTTCCTTTTTTTCGTTTTGTCAATTTTTTTTATATTTTCAGTAAAAACTTGTGGGATTTATTTAGTATAGTTACATGTTTTGATAATCGAATTGTAATGAATTTATATAAACATGACAGTACTCGATGTTACAAACGTCTTGTTTAAATGTATTGGTCAACTGTGAAATCTCTATCCTTACCTTCAGAACCTTATTCATCCACCTCCTTAAGCGAAGATTGTCTTTTGTTGCACTCGGATCACGAAGGCGTGAGAACAAAACTTATACAAATCAATATTACGTCTCAACTACTTACAGAAATTACGTGGATCCCGTGAGCTGCCGTAGTGGCCATCTAGCACGTGCAACGTGGCTGGGAGATTTTGTGCACTGGGAGAAACAAATATGACGAGGGGAAGGGGACTATTGCGCCAGAGTCGCGGCACTGAGTCGATTCCTTCTCGGGGTGCACGATAAACCTAAACTTCCAGCCCATCTGCCGAATCAGGCACTTTTAGGAGGACAAGGAGATTTCTTTGCATGGAGAATTGTTGCATTATGGTTGAGTAACATAGAAGATAAAAATTAACCATAATTTATAGCTGCAATATTTTATTTATTATAGAGTTAATAATTATAACATTCAATATTCAATATATTTTACACTATATTCAATAGAGTCGTTGAGTGAAGTTACAGAAGGAAGAACATGATCCCATATCCATGGGCACACACAGCATTTCCTGTCTTGTAAGCCATTCATCTCATTTACTGCGAGCTAAAAAAAAACAAATCCAAAGTCAGTGTTTTTTTCAAGAAAAGTATATTTTATTATTGAAAATAGTAAATGAAACATGATTACCGAAATGAGAAATGGTTTCCCCTGTTAACCATAACAAACCTCGACCATTAACACAGGAATCACGTGCAACAGATAAATGGTGTACTTTATTCATTTTTTAATTACACTGAAACGCATATCCAACTATCGATTTAATTTGTGCAAAGACAATATGAACAACTGTCGTCAACTTGACCATGCATTATTTCAATTCTGAATAAACAAAAATCGTTTCCCAAGAATTTATTAACCGAGCCAAAACCTTCGCAAAAATTACTTAGTTTAATGAATTGAATATGTAATAGTCCGGTGAATTGAAAATGATAGGAAGTGCGTCAATTTATTGTATAAAAAAAATATCAATGACTAATTTATAGAGAATTAAAAATATATTTTAATAGTAATATTTGATGTTTGTGAACAATAATTAATGATACGAGAAACTGTAGCACACTTCGAAGAGGTGTTGGTCACCAGACGCTTGCACTACGTTTCACACACAACTCATACCCTACTTTGAAATAAAGCAAGTGCAAACGTGTTGTTCGTACCTGGAAGTAGAATTAGCCACAAGACGGTCCGACCACATGTTCATGAAATCCAGCGCCACACCATTGGTCCAGCCGAAGCCCGACTGCACGGTGTACTCTCCGCCTCCCCCATACTGGCCGAACAACTCCGCGTCGTACTGGAGGACAAAGCAATATGTAGACAGGCGCAACCTCGCGCCTCACTCCATCTCGCCTTTATAACTGGAGCGGCACTCACCTTCTCGAACATCTCGTGCGAGTCCTGGAAGGCCTTGAAGTTGGAGGCGATCCAGTGCTGCGCCAGCTCGAACGCCAGCTCCTGCGCGCTGGGCTCCTGCGTGTCCTGGAGGCCGCGGATGACGATGTGCTGGAGGGGAGGCCACGCGTTGGGCAGGTCCCACTGCTGCCCGCTGTTCCTCAGCGACGTCGGGATGCCGCCCGGGAACGACAGTAGGTCCAGGCCCTTGAGGTAGGCCGCTGCCTTCTGCGCGATCTGCACCGTGTTGGCCTGCGGCACATCACAAACGGTTAGCAACCACTTCCCCTGCGACCTCCACAGCTAAGGCTATCGTCAAGAGAACGCACTGGGTCGTAGGCCTTGGTCCACAGAGGGGCCATGTTGGAAGGATAGAAGTACGTGCGCTGCTTGCTGTTGAGAATATCGTAGTCAAACCAGGAGCCCAATTCGTCGTTCCACAGCACCGCCGTAATCGCTTCTTGCAACTGAGTCGCAATCTGCTTGTAATAGGCGGCTTTGTCAACATCACCCAATTCGCTGTGCAGCTTGGACAGGAGGTCAGCGTGATAGTACACGAAGGCGTTGATGTCCACCGGGACGATGTACTTGGTGTGGATGGCCGTCAGATTTCCTGCAAATATTTTGTTAGTGAGAAAGGGCGGACGATGACTCTGAGAGTATATGAGAGCAGAGGAGTGGAGGATAACGCTTGGTACCTTCGTCGGTGCCGTCAGTGATGAACCAGCGGGAAGAGAAATCCCATCCGGACTCGGCGGCCGACTTGAGGTCTACGTAGAACTCTTCTTTGCGGTCATCGTCGGTGAAGACCTCGCCGTTGGTGTAGTCTTCCCTGTGAACCAATTTGGACAGTCACCACCAACCTCCATAGAGCCGTGTATCAATAGAAAGAGCTATGAGAGCGTACCAGTAGGACTCCGGGCGCGGGCCTTTGGACGGGGCGTAGTAGTGGGCGAGCGTGTAGGTTTTGCCGTCCTTGTCCACTTGCACCGTGCGGTTCTTCAGCCAGAAGTCCAGCTCGCGCTCCAGCAGGGCGATGTGGTCGCGCACGAAGGCCGCGTCCTTGGTGGCCTGGTAGTACTCGTAGACCATGGGCGTGAGCAGCGGGGGCTGTGTGCGTTGCAGGTAGTAGACGCGCGCGCCCGTTGGGGATGATGCCGTAGTTGTCGAGCAGGTAGAAGAAGTTCTCCAAGATGCCCTTGATGGTGGAGGTCATGTCGCTGAGGATGAGGCCGCGCACCACCCAGTACGTGTCCCAGTAGTAGAGCTCCCGGAAGCGGCCGCCGGGCACCACGAAGTGGTTGGGCACGTAGATGATGGAGTAGCGATCGCTGTTGTCCTTGATGGTGTCGTTGACCTTGCGGCTGAGGCTCTTCCAGATGACGTTGAGCTGGGAGGCCCAGTCGCGCAGCTGCGGGTCGGCGATGCGGCCCAGGAGAGCGGGCTGCTCCACCCAGTCCTCCAGGTCGACGGCCACCAGCTCGTCGCCGTCGGCGAAGTGCGCGTCGACGAAGCTCTGGATCTGGGCGGTGGTGGGCGCGTTCTTGTAGGTCTGCATGAAGGCATCGAAATCCGCCAATGTGTCCTCTGGAGACTGTAGGAGCTTCTTGTCGATAAACGTCTTGGAGTCGGTGTAGAGGTGTGCGTTCTGAATCACGCGCAGGAGGTCCCCCCTGGCAGTAGATTTGGCTGAAAAATATTGAATTTTTTTTCTTATTGATCGTGAGAAACAGTGAAAACCTCACTGTCGTATGTTGCATAAATACAATTGCACACGTTCTCTTGAGCTGTTAAATCACATCGCCAATTTTTTTATTATTCTTAATTGAACCGACCAGAATCGAAAGTACCAGAACGCTTGTTTATGAAGTCGGTAAATCGAATTGAAAAGGAAGAATTAATACAATTTTATCGTAATAGTTTTTTTTTGCTTGAGCTGTCATCTAGCAAATGAACCTTGGTTTTTTAATTTTCCATTTTTATTTTCTCGCTACGCAGTAAGAGAAAGGTATGTATTGCTGCGCGAAAAAAGGTGAATTTTTGGCCGATAATCTCTTATTACAGGATCCTGATAAAGAAAAAAGGGGATACATCCAGTTTCTATATTTAGAAAAAAGTCATTATCACGTTCTGTAGCTAGAATTCATATTTTGTGGGTCCTTCATTCCGAAAAATCGAATGTTGGCAAAACGGCTCCCCGCTTGTCACTCTGTCTGTCCGTCCGTCCGTCTATCTGTGATCTACAACGCTAGATTTTCTCGAAATTGATATTCACCATTCCATCAGGGTGATATCGCGTCCCTTGAATTGGAAACCGATATTTTAATTTTTGGGGATACTTTACATGAATTCTCTGGGACATTTTCAAAAAAATAGTTCATTGTTTTTTTATTAAAGTTTGTTGTTGGATAATGTGAAGGACGTTTAAGAGAATGGAGGTCTCATATTGGTTGAAAAACCCTTCTTTTGAAAATTGGAAAATTCAGAATTTTTGAAGTCTTCCTACAACTAAAATATAAGAAATAGGTTTTTCCCTTAATGAAATCTGTTTCTTAAAGATAGATTTTAAAATAAGGTCTTGTACAAATTTCAAAAATTTGAGTTCTTTCTGCGTAATTTTGTGTGAAAATGCGCACGAGAAAATAAGTGCCCTTTTAGCACTAATCGTTTAAGATATAATCTTTGGGTAAATCCTGAAAATTGTAGCTCACGTAACTTTTAATTGATGGAGATACTGTATAAATAGCTCACAAGTTACTGCAATTCCAAAAGTAATGGTTAAAAATATTAGGACTCGCGTCATTCTAACCAACAGACCTGGAATATCTGAGAGATGCACTGACAATATCGACAAGAACTGTAGCAACAAGATAAGTAAATACAGAGGTCTAGCACTCGGGAGAAAATGGTGAAATGTGAAGAATGATTTTTTCGTAGTCATTGCTATTACATGACAAGGGTCCGAATACCTATATACTAAAAAGTAGGAAAATATGTACATATATATGTGTTAAAATGTATAGAAATATATACTAAAAAGGAAGAAATATGTAACACTAATTATTATATCAATTCGTTTTATTAAAATACTTTTTCTTAAACATTGAACTATAGACTTAATATACTCGTAAAGACCAAAATACTCCTCATTTCTGTTATTTAAAATGTTCTCTATAACAATGAGAAACAAAGATTTGTTTCAAATACTTAGAAATGTAACTTTTCCTATTATCTGTTTGAGGGTCTTGCACCGACCAAGTGTTTCACACCGCACGAAGTTACTGGTGCAACTTTGTCCCAACATGTTACTGTTCAATTTATTTATGGATTAGGGAATAAAAATAATGCTGGTGGATATTTAATCAATTGACTCTTAGCACAAATTTCGCTTTCTTTAATGATGTTCTTACCCCAGACGCTAATGCCAGACTTCTCTGAAAAGATACGACAAACTTTGCCTTTGACAGATTCTCAGTCTGCGTTACCACAAGGTTTAAGCCAATCGCCATGAATTATTTTGCGTCTTTTTCTTATCCAAAAGCTGCAGTGCCACATCGTAATTTTTCTTCATATTTTCGCCTTACTTTTACACAAAAGGGGCGCGAGTTATCGCCTGCCAGACATTTTCATACACCAACTTTTTTTCCGAGCAGTATTTTGTTCTTAGTTATACTCGCACTGAAATCTAGACACTGAAAGCTTTGCAGTGCAATAACGCCTTGCCCTTTTGTAGGATGTTGCTTGCTGCAATATCAACATTTTTACGCGATGCAATAGCGCTAATTTAGACAAGAGGCTGCAGAAAAATTGTGTTTGAGAATGCTGAATTGTTTTTCTGGGTGATTCCTTGTCAAAAACATAAAGGATAAATGAAGACTTTTACAAAAAGAATTCAGAAAACCGGAAATATTTCGAAATATTTAAAAATATGTACTTTTGTGTAAAATATGTAAATACAAGTACTTTCGGGTAAAATATGTAAATATATGTAGTAAAAAGTCAACTTTTTTAGGCACTAATCGACATGAAACGTAAATATATCGCGTTTTTGACTTGAAGGAGTTAACTTACGGAAATATGTAATTACATAATTATCCGGGCCCTATACATGACCTATTCCTAAAAGCTTAGAAAAGCAACGAAAAACTCAAATTAGAACCGAATCAATCAAAAATGACAAAATTCTAAATACTGAACATCTGCTATATTTTGAGAATGTTCTTGGAAAATGAGTTTGATTCACTTATCGTCCGTTTGAACAAGCATGTGGACCCAATACCCTGGACCTGGCCTTGGACTTAACAGAAGGCTGTACAATGAAATGCGGAAAGCGGTGTTACTCTGCACTGCAAATATAGTCAAGTGTATTTTAAATTCCACCTTTTCCCACTTGTTTGTCTGACAGATCTTTACCAGTGACTTTGTATTACTAGATGAATATGAAATAATAATAATTATAATAATAATAATAATAATAATAATAATAATAATAATAATTTCGAGGAACATATGTATTTCTGTCGCTTGAAATGAGAGGACGAGTCTGTTTCTGAGACGGCCTTCTGCCACTTCCACCTGCCCAAAAGCAGAGCAGAGTGGCTGCGGGGTTCACCTGTCGCAGGAGGGCGGCAGGGCGGCGTAGAAGTCGGAGGAGGCGGCGGGGGCGGCGGTGGCCAGCACGGCCCAGCACGCCGCAGCGGCGCTCAGCAGCTTCCAGAGGGCCATGGCGAGGGGGAACTGGTCGACTCGGCGGCGGCTCCGCTTCATATAGTCGCCGCGCGCGCGATAGAACTCGAGCCGCCGCCCTCGCCGCCGCCCTCGCCGCCGCCCTCGCCACCGCCCTCGCCACCGCCCTCGCCGCCGCCCTCGCCTCCGCACTCGCCCTCACTCTCACCCCCGCCCCCGCCCTCGCCACCGCCCCTGCCACCACTCGCTCCCGCCATTCCCCCGGACCCGCCCTCCCTTTCGCCTATCCCGCCTCTGTCTCGAGTGGGCGTCTCCACTGACACTGTCAGCTGCCTTTTTCCGCTTGTGGCTACTTACCGCCCCCTTTTTTCCGGCGGCCTTTCTGCCCTTGACCTTGGGCCGGGCTCTTTTCGTAGCAATCATTTTTTAATCATACCCGTGTTGTTTGTTTCTCAATAGTGTGTAGTATTGTTTCCAGTGACGTATATTGAAGGCTTAATATCTCCCCTATCAATTGAAAGAATAAATAGAACAAGAGCAGAATAGAGCAAATGCCAACGATCGTGTACGATTAGACAGTTTTGGAATTTTTCTTATAATGTAGTAAGAATGAATGTTAATAACTATGTAGACATGTAAGAGTAGACTTCGTGAAAGTTTTCAATGTTCACGGAAAACATATTGCTCTCCCTAGATGCTTTAATCTGCGAGGGAGGACATATTAATTTAGTGTGTTACTTGATTTGTATTTTGATCAGCAGGAGAAAAAAAATTATCATCGTTTGGTTTACTTTTTATTACTAATTATGAGAACGTCCTTCCTTGTTTTCAAAAGGCGAGCAAACTCCTATTTATGTCCAATTTTATTGCAATTGATTGTTTTGTTCATAGATTTTATTCAAACTGTGAATGTGTAAGATCCGGAAACAAATAGAATATTTTTTTAAATATACAAATATACGTTTTGGAGAATATAATATGATGACATTTAGGATTTTCGCAGATCTCCACGTATTCGTTCGACTTGAAGCGTAAAGTCAAAGACAATTTATTCTAGTATTTTGCTATGATGAAGCAAGGAGATATTTAAGCAAGATCCTTTATCGCGTGGTCGTCAATTTTTCGAGTTGGAAAATAGTATTCACAAAATGTACGTGTTGATATTGAAAATTCAATAGAGAAAATCTATAGGAAATTTTATCGAGGCAAACATGTTGAAATATGCCAAAAAGATCCAGGATATTATTTCCTTGGACATCTGAGACCATCAATAAAAAAGTAAATGAGGAACGCTTAAAAAATAATAAGTTCCACTGGTGTTTTTATTTTGAACAGAGTGAATCAGCTTGTTGAAGATAATGATGAATCGACACATTTCTCGCAGTCACACTCATTCCTGAATTTCAGAAATGCTAAATTTAAAAAATTAAACTTCCTGTTGAAAGAAGTGCTTTGTCTTCTCCCGCAGAGTTATTTACTTGCGTGAGCTCGATGAGAGTGGATCTATTGTATCCTATTGTTTCATCACAAGAGGTACACTCCTTTAATACGCATTACTTCATTACACTAAACTGTAAAAATGAGTAAGGGTCGCATTTTTTCTTCTAATAGTTTCTGCATTTCAAATGCGTGCAGGAATTGAAAGAAAGATGTATAGATTCCGGGCATGTGATTCGTTAGATACCCATGAACTCAGGCCAAATCCAAAACTAATCAGTTACGATTGTCTCTAAAAAATGAAAATATTTGATTATGCTCTTCGTCTATTTTCACACTACGCATGCCGACTTAAATCCTACATTCGCTACGTTACTTCTTACGACACAGATGACGTCATGCGATATCAGGGCTGCAAGGAAGCAGCCACTCGCCATTATTAATAATACATATTTGCTATTCGCGTATTGCTTAAATGAACAGAGCCTTTTTTATATTCTTTGTATGTCTGTACTGATTATCTATTAACGCTTATCCATTTACGAATACTGCGATATCGTGGAACATACATAGTATAGAAGTTCGTTATCTGTTTTATTGTATGTATGTTATTGTTATTGTACTGTTACAGTATTATTCGTGAAGACTCTTTTTTTTAAAATGTTTAATTTATTGTAATGTTAAACGAGAGTATTTTATTAGTTGCTCTTGAGCAGTGTGCGTGTTTTTTTCTTTTCTTGGGCTTTTACCCAGCCGACAGCTACGCTTTATGTCCAATGGGACGCATATTCGACCATGTACTAGATACCAGGACACTTGCGGGCTCCTCTGATCTGTGGTCAGCAGAATGCGAGGCCTTCCACGACATCACATACATGAGAGACAAGGGACAAACAACCATACCAAAGGCGGGAGTCGAACCCGCGACCGTTCGTATCGAAACGAAGAGTCAGTCCACGCTCGTAGCCGCCTCGGCCATCCATGTCGGGAGTGTGCGTGGCACTTTCTAAAGAAAAATTGATGCGATTCTGTTCAGCAGCATTTGTGTTACAGCATGACACTAGCAGAACATACTCCACGCTATTACGTAACGAAGCGTCTGGGAGTTGTTCCTCGAGGTCGTCATGCACGTGGAATTGCACTGAAGAATCCACGGGCTTGCTTGACATCCCGTTCAACATCGCGGCGAACTTGGCTAGCGCCCTCCCTGCTCGGAGCTTTCGTTTGCGTCCCGCTGCAGAAGGAATCCGAGCCCCGGGAGGCGGGGGAGGAGGGCGCCTCGCGCCGCCAGACAAGTCCGCGCGAGGGGAAACTTAAGTCTTCCCCGAGGAAAATATGAGTTACAGATTTGCCTGTCGCCAACCGAGGCGATGAGATTTTCTTCTTCTCTGTACTTCTTGCGTGTAATTCTTGTGCGCTGTTCAAATTAAGCGCGCGGAGCAATTAACGGCGGGAGAGAGTGGCGGCCGACGGGGCGGGGCGCTGGCAGCGGCTGGGGGGGAGAGAGGGGACCAGCAACCCTTTCGTCCGCGACTCCCTTGTTCTCCTGTCTTCTCGAATAGCTGAGCGACCTCCCAGATCTGCCCTCCCTCTTCGCCGTTTTGTCTAAGTACTGTAGTTCGCCCTCTTGGCGCCCGCGTCACCGCACTTACCCTGGTGCCTTCCCCCCTTTTTTCTTTTCTTGTTTTGCATATTCGGACGGTGTTATGCATCAACCGGCTAAGCGCCATTTTTGAAAAAAAAAGAAAAAAAAAGAGATATGGACGCCATTATTCACATCAGGGAATTTATGTTACTCAACAACTGGCTATAAACCTAAATCTTCAAATCTGCTGTTCTTAATTTCACATTATGCAGATAAGCGTCAGATATTCCTTTCATGTTTGTGTAGTTTGGCGCTTCAATGAATGAAATGATTAAATTACAGATTTTAGAGCTGAAAATGTAATAAAACTTTTGAACACGATTATCTCAAAACTTGTATGGTGTCGCATAGTCGGTTGATGCATAACAGCGTCTATTTTGATTGATTGATGTTTCCGGGCGCGTCAACTACTTTGGTCATTAGTCCCGTATTTGTAGTGAGTGTTTTTTCTCGGGTGGTGGCGATGATCTTTTCCCCGCTGGATGGCGAGACCCGGCGTCGACCTACCGTCGACTAGCGGGGTTTCCCCTCAACCCTTCTCCCACCAGCGGGGCCCCAGCCTGGACAAGCTGTAAGCTCCCGACCGGTCTCCCGGCATGTATGGTAGTGTAGTGCAGGTTAGTGTAAGTGTGTGGAAGAGGAAGGAAAGATCACGCGCGGTCCGTGACCCGTTTGTTAGGGTACTGCTCCGGCATTGGCCTGGTGTTGATCGGAGAAACCACGGAAAACTACCGATCAGAGCTGCCGGCCGCTAGAATTCTCCTCCAGTATTCGACCTAGCTGACAAGCTAGTGTCGAAAATCCTGCCGCCGCCGGGACTCGAACCTAGGACCTCCCGGTTAGAGGGACTGCAGTGACATCAGGTTGATGCATTGAGCCATCTCTCCCGGTCAGCGTCTATTTGAAACCGAGGCGTTCTGATGATCAAGGTCCTTCCGGCCCTTAAGTTGTTTTTGATCTTAAATGGTTCGCTACAGTTGATAGAGACCGCTGAAAATTTCGATTGATAAGACGAAGCTGGAAGATTATTGATATTTTTCTACACTATCACAACCAATATGTTGTGAATGTGACTTCATCCGATTTGGAAGTGAGCTTTTGATTTAGTTGTGTTGTGTTTCTAGTTTGGGCGTTTCTGAATTAGAAACGATTTTCTTAGCAAAAGGAAAGTGATTTTATAAAACAGTAACTGCATTGCATGTTCTGCAGAAAATTCTATTATAATTTGAACAGTATATACTGTATCCGTAGTATTGCTTTGCACTCTGATTTTTCATTTTCATATTCATGTAATTTTCTATTCCTCATTTATTGCATTGCTCTATAATTGATTTTATTTTATTTCTGTTTGTTTGAAAATAGCACTTTGAGAACCAGTAACAAAATGTACAATGTTGACATTGTTGTTGTTGTTGTTGTTATTGTTATTGTTATTATTATTATTATTATTCCTCTAAATCACGACTAAAGATGTTATCTGTCGGCTGAATATAAAATCTACTCCAGGTTGCAACCAGCTACCTGAGGAGTAGATCTAGGGACTGTTGTTGTTGTTGTTATTATTATTATTATTATTATTATTATTATTATTATTATTATTATTATTGTTAATGTCCAAAATTACTTTACACGTACTTTCACAAGATATTATGTCGCAAACTTTTTGGATTGAGATTTGCAGCCAAGCAACTAAGAAATAAAAGTACTACAATCATTCAAATGCGTTTTTCTCAAAATTATTTTTCCTATAGATCGTGAGTCAAGCGAACGCAGCAATCCTATCCGAAAAAAAAGGATTAGAGACTCGTGCAAGAACTGTTTTCATACGGTACATGCATTTTTAACTTTTCATTTTAAGAATACTGCCTTAATTTCTCGCTAATATTTGTTGAACGAGAGCCAAAATGTAATAGGAAACTTGTTTTTGAGTGATGCGTCACTCAAATTGCCAACTAATTCTATGTCTGTAGACGCTGTAGAGTGCGTCACGACAATTGTTTTGATTTCTGGCATTCGGTTCCGTTCCACGTGGATCATTGAGTAACATTGAACAGTAATGATACATTGACATCTAACTTTTCAAAATAAAAATAACTATACAAAACGTGAAATGTTAACAGCCGTGGCACGTATGGCGAAGAAGTACAATTCGTTCTTGCTTTCTTGAGCTCTGGGATCGCTACCCTAACACATAACACATTATTGTAACTTGAGATGAATTATCAATACAGGTAGCGGAGAACGTTTTTGGGAGAGGGGGAGGGGGATGGTATGAAAATATTCACTTCCATGTAAAAAAATTATTTTTGTTTCTTATCGTTCGTGCAACACGACGAGGGTTCGACCTACTCCCGCAAGAAGATGGAGAATGTGTTTGAATAAATAAGAAAATAGACAGAACTCAAGAAAATATGCATAGATGTGTCCAGATGAAAAACAAGGGACCATCTCAGCTTGTTAAGGCTTCGAACAACTTGACTTGAATTTTAGGAGAGGATTTCAGCCAAGAGATATTTTGCAAGACTGGAAATTGAAATTCATATTTCGTAATTGTTGTTGGCAATGGGATGTAACCTGTCTTATGAAAAATGAGTTCTTGCCAGTCGTACAATCAAAAACATACATTAAACAAGTTGGAACAGAAATAAAGTCATCGGCTCTCAAACCCTGTTATTAAACATCAGTGCATCTTCTGACTTTTTTTTGCTTTTAAAGGATTACACGATAATAACGAATTTGTTTTTATCGACTTTTACGATAATAATACGAATAATTGATTGTCATACGAATTTGTAATATACATGTTTATGTTACCAAATAAAAGTATAGCATGTTAAAAGTCTTAGAATGTTATCTCAAATTTTACTATGTTTAATATATATTTATTTGTTATCAAATGGAAAATTTTTGACAATTATATCGATCTGTAGAAAAAAACGTCAATTTTTCGTGTCAGTCAATGTAGCCTCAACATACACATAACCTCAAACATCCTAAATATTTTCTTGAAACATTTGAATTAACGCGAGCTAAAATTAACCATCAAGTTCCTACCATATATTGCTACTGTATGTTTTGTATTTTTCGTTATTTCCATGATTATTGTATATTAGTGTCAAATTCGTACGAAGTGGTGGTGGTGAAAACGACGTAATATTGAAGCCACGAAGACATTTGTCGTAGACGATAAAACAGGGAGAATGGCGAAACGCGTCAAGCGAAATCCCATTATTAGATGGGTGCGCACACGCAGAATTCTCTCCTGAGTTGTGTCGCGTCTTTCAATTTCATGAATTGCAAAAGCTCTGTATTATATTGATGTGAAAGGTTGAACACAAGGACGACATTTTTATTCGCAGCAACTTAGGCACTGATGAGGAAGAGCACCAACAGTTCGTATCCTGAATGCAATGAGAAATACAAGTACATGAAACCATAAATATATTCTCTTGAGCACTAACGTGAGTTAGGAAGCAATTACTCTATGGGCTTGAATAACTCACCCGAAATTTGTAAGCGCTGGCGGGTGACAGAAATATATCTTCAACAGCAACTCACTTGAAACGATTCTTTTCGTATTTCTACCGTATGACAAACTGCTTGTAGGCGACGCGGGAAGTTTGTAGAGGACGCCTCTACACTCCTTGGAGAGTCGTCACAGCTCTGCTGCTTCGTGCTGTCTTCTAGTAGCCACGTGACGAACATGTATTTAAATGTTTGGTTGTTAAAATGTATTTACACGCCTCGCTGGGCCAATGGTTTTACATGCTACTTCGCACAAAATAAAACGTATCTCGGAGGCGCCCAGTTAAAAATGCCCGAGGTTAGATTTGGTTAGCCCCAAGGGGGGCTTATAATCGTTGGATCAGAGTCTTGGTGTCAAATTTATCTAGTGATGATATAACAGCACATATTTTCTTGGATTGTTTCTAAGTGCTCCACTATTTTATATTTCCGTAAATATGTAAAAGTGTTTTCAACAAGGAAATATTATTTTATTCCCCGTTGCACGAACACAGGTCCTCCGAGTTAACTCGCCATCAGCCATTCCCTATGCTACAGAAGTACTGTAGTGTTTGAACTCGCGCCGACGCGACGCTTAAAAATGTAATTGTGTCAATCCAATATTTCCAACACGCAATTTTTGCAATTTTCGAAAACATGTCGAGTTCGTCAAAACTGATACTAGTACCAATAATTTACTGTCCTTTGTTACGAGGAGAAAATTTAATGAAAAAATTTTAAGGGGTTTTTGAGGACTTAATTTATTTAGAAATTGCATAAATTTCAGACACAGATTATGCGAAATCTACTTGTTTTGTTAAAAACATTGTACGTGACCGTTTGTTAAGAACTGATTTTTTACAACAGACTTTGTGTAACCCAAAGCTCTCTAACTTCAATTTAATAGTTTTGAAATGTTATCTTTTTGCGATTTCGAAAAAAACGGGAGAGTTCGCTGAATCCTATTGTTTACCGTCTGTTTACACGTATCAAGAAAAATTCAAAGAAAAAAATTGGAGCGTTTTTTGAGAAAATGGTAACGGTATGGGATTTTTTATAGATTTTCTGTGTTATTTAAATTTAATTTTCGTTGAACTTTTATTTCTTCCAAGTTCACGGACCCCCAACATTTTTTTTGTTTCCTCTCGGATGAGCGGCCACTGGCAGCGCGTGGGTTTGACGCTTGCCGGCTCCATTTGACATTCCGCGAAGAGACGGCGTGCGCCGGCGCTTTTATTGCTTCAATATGGCGGCGCCGCGTCGCGAAGCCACCGCAGGGTCTCTGGGAGAAGTGCGGCCAGGGGGCGGCGCGGGGCGGTGCGCAGTTGTGGCTAATGCGCTCCCCCGTGTTAGCACGTCCCCTCGGAACGCGTCCCCGCCGCGGCGCACCTTCGGGCCCGCGCCAGCCCCCGCTGGGGAGTGGGGAGGCGGCATCGGTAACAAAACATCGTTGTTAGCAAACATCCATGTTGAAAATTAAAACATCCATGCCAATAAATAAGCTGCGGATTTTTATCCTTCAATTAAAAATGCAGTATTTTAAGTTACTTTTTCATTTTGACGCAGGCATTAGTATTATTATATCTTAATACACCTAATGCTTCATAATGAGTAAGTAACCTAAATTACTGCGATTTTAATTAAAGGATAAAAATAGCCAAAAGTCCGGGGCTTACTAATAATACATAGACTAAAATCCATCGATGTTTTTAAACATCGATGTTTTCAAGCTGATTTAGTATTCTTTAACATTAAATTCGCGTGCAAGAAAATTTAATTCGACAGTATCCATGTTTATCAATTCACCAAATAAGGTTATGAGAAGAAGGGGCATACCCTACGCCCTCAGCGTATTTTTTGACCACTTCTCAATGTGCAAATAAATATGAAGAAACAGGAAATACAAGAGCATGGAGGTCATCTTGGGCGAGAGAGTTCAGTCGATGGACGTAGTACAAACAGAATTCCTTTGGTTTCAAAACGTGAACTGTGCTACGATCAGTTATATTACATATTAAACTTGAACAGTGTGGTGATTATGAGAATTTTTCTTTCAGAAACAAAACAAAGGGAAAAAAACATTGATCATCGATGTTAAAAAACATCAGCGTTAACACATCAATGTTTAAAACTTCGATGTTTTAAAAACAATATCGATGTTGCATCCCACTGGCGAGCGAGACGGCCGGTTCGCTTCGTCGTTAGCTGGTGACTTCGGTGGTAGAACGGTTAGCGTATCGGGCTGTTATACCCAAGTTTGCGGGTCCAAACCCTATCGAAGCCGTGAATTTTTTATAGCGAAAACAAATCCTTCGTACGCCTTTCTTCGGAGGGGAAGTGAAGCCGACTGTCTCGTGTAGATTTTCCTGCATTTAAAGAACAAATTCAGTCGCCTGTTTAGTCGCTGTGGTGATACCTACTTTCTGTGCTAAAGGACAAAAAGAACGTAGCAAAGTTTACGTGGCAGACAGAAGAGCGGGACTGTTGGTCTGAATTCTGTCACGTAAAGTAAGATATAATTGAAATTGAAATTGACTGCCATTCCACACAGAGTACGGCTAAATCTTGGATTAGTCGAAAGCACGGTGGGGTAAATTATTATCTCACGCAGCTTCTGAGGGATCATGGAGGCTTTAAGCCTACCTTTAAAGTTTCAAACTCGATGGTAATCCGTACTATCCTGGGTGGGAAACTACTGTCGAGGACGCCGAGCATGTGTTTTTCAGTGCCCACGAAACGTGTGACCTGATCGACGAGGTCACCATTGAGATGCTTGAGATAGGTCAGATGACTTCAGAAAAACCTTGTTGCATGTATGCTTGCTTCTGAAAGCAGTTGGTGAACGGAGTGTAATTTTTGCAGGAGTATTGGTAGACTGAAGACGCCTGGGGAACAAAAGAAGGGAAATCTCATGACCCCACTCGAATAACTTCAAGCTAATAGATACTTGTATGCCTTATGACTAGTTCACTACTACCTGTTATGTAATACCTATAGGCCAATCCGCGAGGAGGATGGGGGGCGGGGAGTATGGTTTTACTGCGAATCTCCCACGCTGGGTAGTACGGATTACAGTGTCTTTGAAGATTTCCGCCTACCCTCGTAAAAAAAGACATACTGACTGATAGATACAGACAAGCCGACAGACCGATAGATAGACAGACAGACAGACAGACAAGCAGGTAGGCAGACTTGCTGACTGATAGACATAGACCGACAGACGAGCTGATCGAAACAGACTGACAAACAAGCAGACTATCTGACAAACAAGCAGACTGTCTGACAAACAAGCAGACTGTCTGACAAAACAAGCAGACTGCCTGACAAACAAGCAGACTGTCTGACAAACAAGCAGACTGTCTGACAAACAAGCAGACTGTCTGACAAACAAGCAGACTGTCTGACAAACAAGCAGACTGTCTGGCAAACAAGCAGACTGTCTGACAAACAAGCAGACTGTCTGAACAACAAGCAGACTGTTTGACAAACAAGCAGACTGTCTGACAAACAAGCAGACTGTCTGACAAACAAGCAGACTGTCTGACAAACAAGCAGGCTGTCTGACAAACAAGCAGGCTGTCTGACAAACAAGCAGGCTGTCTGACAAACAAGCAGACTGACTGACAAACGCACTGACGTGTAAACGTTTTTAACCTATTTTTCGGTATCAAGAACTCACAAAAATGAATTCTGACTACACAGCATGTTAGAGGAAAAAATTTACTCCGCATATAGGAATTAGTTTTATCCAAATTTTCGATACCAGGGCTCTACAACACAAGTTTTTTTTGTGTCGAAAAATGGCCTATTTTACCGCGATATTGCAATACTTTTTCTTTACTCTGTACGTACTAAGGCAAGGAAATAAAAATATCTATGTTCAGAATTGTAATTTTGCAATGCAATTTTTTTGTAGTTTTCGAAATTCCAGAAAATTTTCTTTAAATGCCACATGTATCATTTTATAATAGCGTAGGTTGCTCTATTCCAGAGGAAAATAATGAAAAAATTGAGCCGTTTTCGAGAAAAAATCGTTTAAAAATTGCATAAAAATTATTTAAACATTTCCCGGAAATTAGGGGGAAACTACCCATATTTTCGAAAAATTTAACATGACCTTATTGGAAGATTTGTCTTCCAAGAAGTTCATTGCAAGTCTCTTCAGTCAGCTTCAACAGTAGTGCCAGTCACTTTTTTCCTCCACACGGGAAATTCGGATCGTTGTTGCTCGCTGACCACGTGAACAACGCCCACGACAATTGACAAACGGCCATAAGTAATGCAGGAGCCCCTCGGCAACCTCCGCGCAATTACAGCCCCCTTTGCTGCCAGGAGCAAACGCATTTAATTGTTTCCAGTGACCAAATTGCTTCCACACAATGCAGGGAGACAGGCGATTTCCGCCGCATTCGAGGGGCGACTTGGCGCCGCAGGGCGCGGGCGTGGGCGAGGGCGAGGGCGTGGGCGTGGGCGAGGGCGCGGGCGGGCGCGCGGGCGCGGGCGAGACCAAGGCGAGGGGGCGGGGCAGGCGCATCGGAATAAACGTTGGCGCGTGCGACGTCACACTAGGGTGAACGCGAGGCGATATACTACGTCGGCTAGTAGGGTGAGGGGGCCTCGGAGCAGGATGACAAGGGGGGCGAGGGGGCTGATGCAGCGGCGTGAGCTGCGGGTTGGTAAGGGGACTCTGGGCCGAAGGGCCGAAACCGATATCCAGGAAGTTCATTTGCAGTGCCGTGGAGTTGTGTGAAACAGCGGCAAGGCGTGTCCACTAACGATTATTGACCGCAATAATTTGCGAGAGAAGTATTTCGTTGTGTAAACACGGCCAGGAGTATCTCAGACATGAGGAGAAACCTGCCACCACCTTATTGCCTGAAGTCGCATTTACACTTGGGAGCCCTTTTCTAACAAATTATTGCTGATAGACAAGTGGATGATTCTCAGAGACATGTCTTCATTTATTTTGTTCTTTTCAATGACCAGTGCAATGTCGGCAATAGAATTAATGGAGTCCGGACCCATGCTCGGATTTTCAAAATAAGTGAATTGAAGTCGGTAGAACCTTTCAAGTTAAGAAAATCTTGTTAAAATCTTCATAATTCACTATGATGGCTACAGAAGTTAAAATATTACGAGGGTTGGGGCAGAAGCCATGGCACCAATTGTTTTTTGCGAGAATATGACTAGGGGCGGAAAATTTCAAATATACACATGAAAGGACAAGGTATAAACTAAGTGCTTGGACATTTATCAACACACAAAAGTTTAATTTATCATATCTATTAAGGTATTTGAAACGACCGTACTCGTTTCATATTCTAAGGCATTTTAGAGAATACGACTTAACAAATTCGAAAGCATTACATAGCCATTCTAAAGGCCTGATTAGGAAGATGCTCGATTACCACACATCACATTGATCCGCACACTCACGGCTCGTCACGTGCGTTGCTGATCACAGTATGCTGCACATCTTTGCAGAAATTCTCCTAACAATAAGCATCTCCCGGCTGTCCGGTATGGAAGGGCATTATCCCATGAGTTTCCACCAATTACCTCTGACATTATTGAGTATTCCTTCCATTGCGAACGGCTCTCTTGAAGTAAGAACGCTGTTGGAAACATGTTACATTCACCTCACATTGCGGTAGACGGACATCGGATTTCAAGTTGCTCTCTGTGCTAATAGAGACACTTGCAGAGTTTTCTGTTGATGTAAAAACACACCCTACTGCAGCATTTCGTTCAAGATATAAACGAAATTTTGTGATCCGATAACATTTCTTTTAGAAAAAAAGTATTTGCCATGACTTTTGCCCGAACCCTCGTACTTATAATAATTAATCTTCGGTATAAATAAGTATACGACATAAGCAATAATAAGTATATCGTATAAAGTATTACTTGTAAAGTATTCATATAAAATATTGAAGTGTCTGTCTGTAATTTCAAAATAACTGATTTTTTATCGTCTCATATGTTTATTTAAATGTTTTAAAAATCAATCCAACTGTTTTTAACGATTTTTGTCCGGGGTAATTTCTTGACCGGTTGAACCGATTTCGATGCGGTTCTTACGGAAAGATGGTCTGTTTTATCGATCAGACCTTGGACAATTTTTTCAAATATTTTCATGTGTCATAAATAAAATTAGATTGTTTTTTATCCCTATTTTTTATTCCTGAAATTTTATTCCGATGGAAATGAAATTTTATACATTAGACCCTCAGAACAAGATAATATTATGACATTTAGTAACAATTTCTCATATCCCCATTTTCTTCCTAACAGAGTACCTTTTCTGCCCCTTTAAGTAAGGACTCCCTTTTTCTTCGTCTTCTTCTTCTTTTTGCAAATATCTCGAAAACAATGAGTTTTCCAAAGTGAATTAAACATTTCTGAAAGCTCATAAAATTCCTTACTGTTGCATTTTAATATATTCGAATAGCGCAATTAGGTTCAGACAATTGAGGGTCAAAATTGTTCCTAAATGTTTGCGAGGAGTATGCAAAAATGCATTTGTGGTTACAATAAATGGTAGTAGCAAGAATGATCGTATAACAAACATACGAGAGAGGCGGGAGCGGCAGGGCTATAAGATATACAGAATTAATAAATACTAGACAACCCAAGTTATATAATGTGGATTATATTATTGCAGCAACAAATAGTTTTAGTAAAATCATGAAGTGGTGTTGACGCTTTAAAAGAAATATGCATACAATATAGTCGTCACTTGTGTGATTTCTTTCGTCAGAATCGAGTCCAAAATATCCATGTCGCATGATTGATACTCCATTGTACTTCGCATATACTATATTTGTTTTGATTATTGAGGGAAATTTTATAATTTGAGTTTGTTGAAATAACGAATTGGACTTAGATCATGTTTTAAACTACGTTCTTGTTTTTTTTTATGAACATAAAACATGTATTATATGAGCATAGTTTCTTGGTCTGTAGATCCGAGAGGAGTGAGACAGTTATCTACAGCAGTGCCATGCAATAAAATGAGACGTTCGTTTGCTTAATAAAGAGTCCCTCTTATACGGAGCCGAATAGGTCAAATCAAATGTCGAAAAACATTCATGGCAAGCTGTATCCATCATTCAACTCAGCGTAGCAAAGGAGCAGGGATAAGATTTGCGGAGCTTTAAGACACGTTCTAAGCATACAGCACGTTCTTCGCATGCATATTTTACTTTGAATGTATAAATTAATGAAAAATTTGAATAAATAAAATAAAAGAATATAAAATAAAGCAAAATAAAGTTAAAAAAAGTAAAATAAAGAAAAATAAAGCCGGCCTGGACAGCCGAGTCCGCTGCAGGACTGTAGTTGCTTCGTCTCGAAGGATATCAGGTTCAAATCCCGCCTCGGGCATGGATGTTTGTATATGCTTGTGTTGTCCTTACATTTCGTATTTCCGCTACAGTTACCCCGATGTAATACAATGAAAGTGGTCGCTACATGACCTAGTAGTTAAAAAGCGACCTTTAGAAAAGTAAAATAAAGTGAAATAAAGCCGATCCGGTGGCCGAGATCTCCAAGCCAATAGTGCCGCAGCGGTCTCGGACCAAAGGATCGCAAGTTCGAGTTCCGCCTCGGGCATGGTTGTGTTATGTGTCTCGATTTCATCATTCATCGTCGTAATGTCACCCCATCCCCCATGGAGCCTTGGGGGATGGGGTGATACCCAGGGGTATAAAAACGGAATCGGCATTAAAAAAGTAACTTGCACCTACCTCGATATTCATGTTCGAGCCCCGGTGGGATGCAGGAATCGCGTGGCTCCATAGCGGCCGATTCGCGAAACAAAAAAAAGTAAAATAAAATAAAAGCGTTGCTGGATGTCTTCCCGACACCGGTTAGGCGGCTCTGCCTCCACGAGGAGCACCCCTTCCGCCCCCAACGGCCGTCTGCCGCCGCCCGCGCATTGGCTGCGTGTTATTAAACTTTCGGACGCACGTTCATTACGCCGCCCCTGCGCCGTCGCCCCCCCCCCCTTCGCTGTCTGGAGAAGGCTAGCGGCCGGCTGCTCTGAGCGGTGTTTTCCGTGCTTTCTCCAGTCTGTACAGGGGAATGGCGGAGCAGAATCCTAACAACGAACCACGGACCGCGCGCGATCTTTCCTTCCTCTTCCTTGTCCTATCCTCACTCCTTACACACACACACACACACAGTAACATGTACTGCACTACCACACATGCCGGGAGACCGGTCGAGAGCTTATATCTTGTCCCGGCTGGGGCGGTGTCCCGCTGGTGGGAGATACCTGATTGAGGCAAAACCACGCTTGTCAACAGTAGGTCGGCGCCGGATCTTGTCATCCAATGGGGCAAGATCACCGCCAGCTCCTGATGAAAAAACACACGCTACATTTACGGGACTAATGACCTTAGTTGACGCGCCCGGAATCACAATCAGACAATCAGTCAATCGTTCTGAAGCCCTACAATACCACACATGTCGGGAGACCAGTCGGGTCTTTAGAGCTTCTCCTAACTGGGACGATGCCCTCATGTGGGAGATCGCTAGCGGTGGAAATTCACCACAAAACGAGCTTATGTCGGCGTCGGATGTCACATTCCTGCAGGGGAGGAGAACACCGCCACGTCGTGGAATATAACATTCACTTCACTAACGGGACTATTGACCATAGCAGTGGACGTGCCCGGGAACAATTAATGAAAGGTCGCTACCGCTCGCCACTCGCCTTTCTCCTCTCGCGTGTCGCCGCTTTCACAGTGAGACAATGAAATTTGTTGCAGAACAAAAATATGTGATTGTTATGTAGTTATGTGTCCTGATGAAGATGGTAAAAATCATTGTCCGCTATCACCAAAACTTTCTTCTGGAAACGAAATTATATATGCACTCAGTTGTCACATGCTGTTATTTTAATGTCTAGTGGTACGAGTAGAGAGGGAGAGGGAGCCATTTTGGGTAGGTATAGGGAAGTTTCAGTTGCATCAGTCAATCGATAGTGAGATCACACTGTATCTATTCGTGAAGTGTGTAAATCCGCTAACGTCAAGAATATTGTTTGTGCATGTTCCCGTGTTTCTTATACTCAGCTATGTGTTGGAAGTGTGTTAGTTTACCAAATATATTATATTATATGTGTGGCAAGTTATGAGTAAGTCTCAATGTCATTCCATTTCTATGATCCTACGAGTTGAATTTTGAATGAAAAGTAGATGAGGTTAAGTGTTGCGCACCACAGAATTGTTGCTCGTGTTGCTCATGTTGCTCCCGCTACCTAAGAGGCTGGTTGCATGGAACCCATCCATCTCTACCTTTTGCCGAACCACAGTTGTGGAGGGAACCTAGAAATCACATTACAGATTGCTACTTTTCTTTAAGGAAAGTAACAGGAATGTCAAGTAAATCAAAATTCACAGTTTCTTATCCAAATTTGGAATTCGTAATGCTCCCAATTTCGCATTCTGATTCTCTTCTATTCCAAAACCACCAATGGAATGGCACTCTGAAACAACTCCAAATACCATAAGAATTCTTCAGAATGCTTTGAGACCTGCAACAATACAATGCCATTTTCCCTAGACAAATGAACACCAAATTAAAATAGCAATGAAAATAAAATTAATTTGAAGAAATAAAAGTATAAATGTCGTCGACATATAAGAATATACAAAAATAATTACTATTTGCTTGTGCGTATGGTTCGTTTCACGAAGTAGTCGCACGGCAGTGTTAAGATGGCTACTACAAGTCATTTAGTATTCAACGAAATCACACTCCACGCACGAAATTTGAAGAAACCTTGGAAGCACTATATGATGAGTAAATACGTCCCTAAGAAATACCTGACCACTCACTGAATAGATTCAGTCGAGAGTTGCAGGCAGAAGTGTTCACAAGGCGCCACAAACACCGCGCGAATGCGTGAAGCATTGGTATATTACCACGAAAAGGAATTTTCATAATTGCGCTATTTGTTTTTACGTTTACACGAATAACATTATTTTCATACCGTAGAGCGCCAAAACTGACCTTGAAAATGCTCTCTCTAAACAAAAAGATGTGCACCATCAACGGAAAGAAAAACAAAAGATACCTCGGTAAGGGAATCACTTCACAAAAAAGAATTCTAGCAACTCATAAAGTTCTAAAAATTCGTTTCCAAGATGAACTGTCATCCACTCAGAGAGGTTCAATCGTTGTATGTGGGGCAACAATATATTCAGAATGTTGAACTAAAACAAACTCCAACCTTTTTTCTCGGGGAATGCTTAACACTACATTATTCTTTTTATCTATTACCTGTTGAAAAACTTTTGTATATTCCCTCAGATTCACTGATATTCTTTTTACGTACCTTCCGAATTCCTTGATTTTCTAGAGCAAAATAATGTAATTCAATAATTTATGTTTTAATTCCATTTGATAGAAGACAAACCAAGACATTTTTTGAAAATATCTCAATATCTTAGAGGCGGCGATGGTGTAAAGGTTAGCGTATCGGGTTCAAACCCTATCGAAGCCATGGGCTTTTTAGGGCGAAAAAATCCTTCGTATACCTTCCTTCGGAGGGGAAGTAAAACCGGCTGTCCCATGCCAGTAGATTTACTGCATGTAAAAGATCCTCAAGCCTAAATGAAGCCTCTGAGCTAAATTCAAATCGCCTGTTTCGATGTCCGAGTAATACCTTCTCTCTCCGCTAGATGGTGAAAGAAGCATAGCGAAATTTGAGTGGTCAGACGGAAGAGCAGGACTCATGGCCTGAGTCTCGCCGCGTAAAATAAGGCAATTCAATTCACTATCTTGGAAGAATATCAAACATTGACCGAAATTTCGAACAATAATGAATGCTGGCAATCATAACACAAATGTATTCGTTTGGCTCCGTTGTAGAAAGCTTACTTCCGGAAACTTCGGCATTGGCTAAAAACACATTTCTTATCCGTGATTTTTTTGTCAAATTAACTGTATTACATTACTTCTCCTTTGCTTAATTAAATTATTCTTATTTTCTTTTTAAAGCATTGAAACCCTGAAAAGAAATTTTTACCTTTCTATGAAATATTTTTATTTTTTATTTTTCAAATTACGTAGTTTTTATTTCTAGGAAATATCGGGAATACATATTTCCTAGAAATATAAACCAAAGAAAACCAAAAAAACAAGGAAAGCAAAAACGCCTCTGAGACATGTGTCTCTCTTCCACCAATGCGATAATTCGCTCTTGTGTGGCTTGATGAGCCATGACCAAACATTAGTAGGGAGTAATTCAATTTGTTTGGCTGAGTGAAAATATTGCAGGAGGTGCTATAGTTACTTGACTCATCCTCTATATGTGTCTGTGTACATATTTCGTAATAGTACTGAAAGTGCGCTTCGTCCAAAATAAGGAAATAAGCCAGAAAATATTCAATAAAATGTACATCAATTCCCAAACAATATACAAGATGTGAAGTAAATGAACAGAACAAAATGAAATATGAGTGTAGGACCACTTTACGTGGAAGTCATTAGTCGAGCATTACATATTCAATCCAGTTTCTGTCATTTGTACCAATAAAAATTTCGTTTTCGATATCAATCGCGTCAAATAATTCCTTGAGTTATTGAATCTGTTACAGTATCAATTCCTGAAAAATAAAAGCAAGAAAATACACAGCTACAGCTTGCCATGAATTATTTTCGTCAAAACACATTAGAAACTGTATGTGACATATGGAGGATAACAATAATCTGGGGATCTGTCTTCAGCTCCGGAATCTCTTCCCCACCATTCTACTACACTCAGTTGAATGATGAATAAAAACAAACCAAGTGCAGCAACTTTTGAAAACTAGACATTTTCGCTCTCGGGTTACAGAAAACTTGTTTATATCGGCAAAGGAATTACAGATTTGATTTGAAAGCCACAATATTACAGTTCAAATGGTAACTAATACATTATACATTATATCATTGTGAAAATAAATATTAATTCCACGCGTTTCTCTTCTTCGCCATCGCACCTCCGGCCCTGCTGCGTACGGCGAGATCCACGAATAAGTTAGCAAGTCCACGGCAGGGTTCTGGGTCCCCACCCCGCGACCGCCTCTGTCTTCGCCTCCGTCCCCGGCAGGGCAGAAACTCTCGCCGCGAACGCGACCTGTGGCCCCCGGCCGGGGATACCCGGCGGGGGAGCTCATCTGACCCGCACCACCCCTAACTCTCCATCTCAGGGCGCTCAGATTTCGCAGGCGCCAAAACGGCGAGTGGAACTTGGCGCGTAGTCGGCGGCGGGGCGATACCGCGCCCCCGGCCAACGCCAGGCAGCCAAATTTCCAGGGTCAGTGGCGACCCTGGCACGGTGGCCCCGAGAGACTCTTAATGTATCTAGTGGAACTGTTCGTAATGTTGAGCGAGTCGGTCGGAGGCTGCAGCGGCACCGCCGCGAAAGGGAATTAGCGCTGCAAGCGTCGTCCTTGCCGACTAACCCACACTCTTCGATGCACGAGACTTCCCAATACTCCCAATTGTTCCAAGCGTTCACTTCGGAGGGCAAACAAGGGATATTGAGGTAGTCTTTTTTTAGAGATATATTTGTTTTCGTAAATTATTTTCTCTTGACCTCTGTGAAGGCATATTAGGCTGTGGTTGGATTCAAAAAAGTCTACACTTTTTGATTCGGTCCCTTATTAGACCTACATCAGGGATGAAAATTCCACTATTATTTTAATTACTAGAAACCCGAAAAATATGTAGTATCAAACGTCAAAATATTCACATAAATCTGTGATGAAAACAGTAAGAATATGTAATAATGTGTAAAACCAGATATAATATGTAATGTCAAAGTACACAAATTATAAAAAATACGTAGATCACTCCAAAAGTAATGCACATGATTTTTTTTAAAATGCATTTTCTTTTCTACGTCCTTGCTCTTTACCGATTTCGTAGTTTCATTCTTCTCGCTTGAATTCGTATTTATTTCTACCTGTTTCCTCAAGTGTTGCTCTCATAGCACTCGTTTAAGATGGCTGCTGCATTACATGTTCGTCGGAAGTAATGTGTTGTGAGACCAAGACAGTGAAAAACATTCACAAGAGGTTAAAATGCTTATGGAGATGATGCTGTTGAGCACAGAGTTAGTCGGTAGTATTTCAGATTATGTGGTAAATTAGGGCAAACAATTACTCAGGATCTCCCGCACAGAGGTAGACCGCGCTCTTCACATTTTCCTGACAATGTGCAAGTCAATCACTATCTCATTTGGGCTGACAAAAGTGTAACCGTGAAAGAATTGTCAATGAAAGTGGGTATAGAAGAAGCGAGTATGGACAGAATATTGAAAGAAGTGCAACTGAAAAAAACTGTTTATGTCAGGTGATTACCAGGAGATGATGACTCCAGTGTGAAGGGTGCTAAAGTGGCTCAGACGTGCTGGCTCAGGCTTCTACCATCCGGGTACATATGCCCTTCTTCAAGGGTGTCGGAAGGCAGTAGAAATAGACGGAGATAATGTGGAGAGGTAAATAGCACAGTAATGGCGAAGGGCACAGTAATGGTACGAAGTGAACACGAACACTTTAATATTCACCATCAAAAACCAAATCTCATACATTTTACTAAATACTCTTGCTTACGCAATAGTGGACAACAAACTCACTCAAAAAACACTTGGGGTGCGAATTTAAATCGGTAATGGTTTCGGTAGAGAGTACAAGGGCCGGCTGAAAAGTAATGCACACTTGCTCGTAACGGGCGAACAAAATATCATACAGATGCGCGCGCATGCTCATTTGATAGCCACAACCTTCCCCTCCATATGTTCCAAGTTTCGTAACAATCGGTTAAACGGTTGCGCGTTCATACGTGTTAAAATGGCAAGCCAAACAGCCACTATGTGCACGCGGTTGAAACAACGCGCAGTGATTGAATTTTTGACGGCGGAAAACATTACGCCTACGGAAATTTATCAGCGTTTACAGGCTGTTTATGGAGCTGAGACGGTTGACAGAAGCACTGTGAATAGGTGGGCCATAAAAAGCAGAAATTCCGAGCCGGGTAAGTTGAATATCTCTGACGAACAACGCAGTGGACGACCAATTTCTGCTAACGATGATGAGCATCGTTCTCGCGTGGACAATCTCATTCAAAGTGATCGCAGAATCACTCAACAACGAATTGCGGATGCTTTAGGAATATCAAAAGAAAGAGTAGGCTTCATTATTCAAAAGTTGAGCTATCGAAAAATTTGTTCACGCTGGGTACCGCGTATGCTTACGAATGAAAACAAACGCCAACGAAAAGAAGCTTGTGAACAACTTTTGGAACGTTATCGACGCGAAGGAGACGATTTTCTTTTCAAAATTGTGACTGGAGACGAAAGTTGGATTCATCATTACGACCCAACAGAAAAGAGGCAGAGTATGGAGTATCGACATTACGATTCACCGAAGCCTAAAAAATTCAAAACGGCGCCTTCAGCGAACAAGGTTATGCTCACTGCTTTCTGGGACGCTCGAGGAGCTGTGATGATGGAATACCTCGAAAAAGGGTGTACTGTAAATTCGGAACGCTACATTCAGACATTACAGACATTACGGAAGCGTTTTCGACGAGTACGATGCACCACTGATCGAGTTTTACTGCACCATGACAATGCAATACCGCACACGTCACACGCCACTCAAGAAGCGTTGGAGCGCCTGAAATTTGATGTTGTTATTCATCCTCCATACTCCCCGGATTTGGCTCCGTGTGATTTTTACTTATTTCCTCTATTAAAAAGGGACCTTAAGGGAAACAGATATGCCAATAATGAAGAAGTGAAGGCCGCTGTAAGCAGTTGGATACGAAAACAACCGGAAGAATTCTTTAGGAACGGATTTGAAAAATGGGTTCAGCGGTGGGAGCGCTGTGTGGAGCGAGATGGCGACTATGTGGAAAAATAAATATGTCATTTGAAAGGTAAAGAATTCTACTTTAATGCTTTTCTTTAATTTTGTGAATATCTCATTTCATTCTCGAGTTATAAGCAAGTGTGCATTACTTTTCAGCCGACCTTCGTAGATCCCACCTGGGTCTTTGGCAGGGATGGTAACGGGTCGCGGGAGCAACATCCCGTAGGACGGCTGTGAGGTGGAGCATTCCCAGCTTTCCCACCACCCACCCACGGAGGGATGCGGGTGGGTGACCGGAGGCTTGGCGAGGAGTTGCGGCGTACGCTGGCGGACGAGTTGGCCCGCTCTGGGGCGGTGGTACATCATCATCGGAAACTAGGGGATGATAACCCCTTCGTTGGTCCTGCGTTGCAGCTTTGCTATCACTGAGGCCAAGGTTATGTCGACACATACCGCTGCTAGCTTGCTCCTCTCGTTGAATTCCGGTCGTCTACACGTATGCTTGCCGAAGTGTAGTTGGATTGACACTCTCATAACTAGAGAACTCATGGCACGATTGTGTAGCTGGAGTGACGGGGAGCGTGGCGAAGGCTGGCGGAGTGGACGAGTCGGCTCGCTCGTGGGCGGCATGGTGCATTAGCATCTGAAACGGGTGGGTGCTGCCTAGCCCCCTAATTAGTTCTGGCGACCGGCCATGCTGACAGGCCAAAGCTGGGTCGACATTTTCCGCTGCTAGCCAAGCTCATAGTCACACCAATCGCCCGGAAGTCTGCTGCTTAAGCATTCGTGCCCAATCTCGATCAGGTTTTTGTCCAGTTACCCTGATCCATTGAGAAAATGCTGAGATAGCCCCTTATATTGCTTCTGTACGTAACGTTTTGCTTCTGGACGCACGTTTTGCTGAGCACTCCTTTTGCTTGTAGTGGAAGGAGTAGAACTGATGTTCGTTACTATTTTGTTAGCAATGAAGAAAAATCAAATCAGCAGTTCATTTACCGTTGAAATTGATTTTCTATAACGCGGGAACAAACATTTTTCAAATTTTTATTTTTTTAAAATAATAATTATGTTCTAAATTCTTGTTTCTAGTTTTTCAAATGTTGCTTTTTTTAAATTGTGAGCCTCATGACAATGTCTTCTCTTTCCCCATACGTCATATACAGTTTTTACTGTTTTTTGACCAAATAAAATAAATAAAAGTATTAAATATAAATATAAATGCTCCAGGGAGCTTGCTTTGTATCAATTGTAGTTAAATTGTATTCTTCTTGCTGGTTAAAGTTCACAATGTGGAAAAACGTATTATTTGTTTAAATTTAATATCTCAAAGTCCCTGTAAATAGTAGTATTAGCAAATATTAAAACTAACTTTAAGCAATAGCGGAAAACCAGGGAAAACAAAGAAATAAGTATGCTACCATATATATAAAAAATGAATAAAATATTGTTAATTCTCAATTGAATTTAAAAAAATTAACATTAAAAATCAGCATTAAGAAATTTGGCTGACCGTAAAAGTTAACTACTTGAAAATTTTATATATATATATATATATATATATATATATATATATATATATATATATATATTGATAGCATACCCATCCTCCTGATCAGGACGACGACTGAAGGTTAATTTCTAGCATGCATGTAGGAACATTAGTCAAAATAATAGAGATTTACAATTTAACAAAAATACATAAAATAAATCAATGAAATAATATAAATAATATACATAAAAATGCAATTGAATCCTATTTAGAAAATGAAATATCTTCTGTGAAACACAGCAACCCTGCAACCAACAACTAAAACTGCAACTGAGAGAAACAGATGTAACACTTTTTGAAATGAATTTCCTCTCAGTAAAACACTTCACCCGGCACGGTCTCCACATGAACCTTGCTGGAAAACATGCAGTCGGTGAAAAGCTTGCACAATACATCATCAACTCCAGTCCTACGCAGCCTCCTGCCAAAAATCCATCCCTTTCACCTTCCTTACGTTCCCCACCCCCCACCTTTATTCTGAACCCTCTTACCCCCTCCTGTGAACCTACTCCCGTTTCTTCCATTCCCACTACCAATGACGCCTCTATTTCCTCACAACCTGTGACTGCTGGGACACATTACAACCTTCGACCACGCACTCGAGGTAAAAATGGAGTAAATATATAGCAACTACAGTCAGATGCAGCAGAAAAACATTCGTGTAGGTACTTGCAAAAAATAAAGATATTGCACCATAATGTTCAATCCCTTTCAAATAAAACTGAGTTTATCGAGGCAGCTTTACAGAGCGATTTAAATCAAATGGATGTTCTTTGCTTTACAGAACATTGGTTATCTCCTAATGAACTTAGCATTTTCCAAATTCCAAACTTTTACCTCGCAGGCTATTATTGTAGAAAAAGAGAATCTCATAAAAGTCCGGCATATGGAGGTTCTTGTATTTACGTTAAAAATAATATTGATTCTATCTCCTTGACGGAATTCAATGAGTATGCCGTTGAAAATGTTTTTGAAATTTCTGTTGTACATCTTCCTGTGCTAAAAATGATATTGCTTTGCATCTACAGGCCTCCAACAAAGAGAGCTGCAGATTACATTTTGTTCTTAGAAAAACTAGAGATAACACTTATCAAAGTCATCAATCGCTCTTTTGAATCCATTGTTGTATGTGGAGATTTTAACATTGATTTTCTGGTCGAATCTTGCGAGAAAGAGCAGTTTCTTAACTTAATTAATTCCTTCAATTTAGATATTACAATAAAAGTACCTACACGGATCACAGTAAATTCAAAGAAGGCAATCGATCAAATTATAATTAACAAAACCACTACTCGACATGAAATTGAAACAAAAGATTTAGGATACAGTGACCACGATGCACAAATTCTTACCATTATACGAAATGCGAACAATGACACAATAAATAATACACGTATGAGTAGAGTGTTTTCTAAAAGTAAAATAAAATTATTCATTGATTACTTGCTGCAGGAGTCATGGGACGCAGTTTATAATACTATTGATACAAACGATAAATATTATTCTTTTTTTTCAACGCTTTCATTTCATTTTAACACTTGCTTTCCTCTTCAGAAAAGAAAATTAAATATTTCACGCAAAAACAATTCTTGGATAACACAAGGGATTAGAACATCATGTAAAAACAAACGAATTCTATCTTTCATTTCTAAGCATCATAACGTATCTCAAGATTTCCTCCTGTACTTTAAAAAATACAAATCATTGTTAAGAAAAGTCATAAGGCAGGCTAAAATCATGAAACACGATCAGGATATTTTGAACTCAAATAACAAAACAAAATCAATGTGGGATATAGTAAAAAATGCGACCAAACCAACTAGAAACCTTATAGAGAATGTTGTTTTAAAAGATAACGATAGAGATGTGAACGATCCGGCAACAGTGGCTAGTCTCTTTAACCATACTTTTCGAGAATTGCTGTCGATCTCACTAAGGGTTTTCAGCCACAAAATTCAACATCTGACGTTTCCCTAAAAGTCTTAGACACTATGTTCGTTTCCGACACCTCTTCCTATGAAATTCTCAAAATAATCGGTAAATTAAAAAATAAATATTCGGCCGGTTTAGATGAATTTCCGGATTGTTTGTTAAAGACGTGCGCGCCAGCCATTATACACCCGTTAACTCACATATTTAATGCATCCTTATGCACCGGAATTTTTCCAGATATTTTTAAAACAGCTAAGATTAAGCCGCTCTTCAAAAAAGGCAACAAAAATGAAGTTCAAAATTATCGGCCAATTTCTCCTTTTGTCAGTTTTTTCAAAAATATTAGAGAGACTTTTTTATGTGCGAATGGAAACCTTTCTCAATAAACACGACGCGTTTTCAAATTGCCAACATGGATTCCGGAAATCAAAATCTACGGAAACAGCCATTTTTTCTTTTCTTAAGGATGTTGCCTCATCATTGGATCAAAACGAAGCAACTATTGGAATATTTTTAGATCTTTCAAAGCTTTTGACGTCATTGATCATAACATTTTACTTTCAAAATTACCTTCGTATGGAATCCGTGGTATTCCTCTAGATTGGCTATGTTCGTACCTTAAACAACGATCTCAGAGAGTAGAAATACCTTACTGGAATGATGGAACTTTATGTACACACCTTTCCGGTTCTTTGCCAATTGTACGTGGAGTCCCGCAAGGATCGATTTTAGGCCCTATTCTCTTCCTATTATACGTAAATGACATGCCCTTAGCGATTCGAAACGGAAGAACAGTTCTCTTTGCGGATGATACAAATATTCTTTGCAACAAAGAAACCGTAAATAGTACAATATCAGACGTTTCAAATTGGTTCCGTAATAACAAATTAAAAGTAAATGAAAATAAAACAGTTTCAATGCAGTTTTCCATATCAAATAAAATATTCTGTACTCCATTGAAAATGAACGGTGTGCCATTGACTGATGTTAATGTAACAAAATTTTTAGGTCTATCAATTCAGTCAAACCTCAAATGGAATGCCCACTTAAATGAATTGAACACAAAATTAAGCTCATTATGCTACGCGTTCAGAATTCTTTCAAATTCCGTCAGCCTTCATACAGCTCGTTGTGTATATTTTGCCAATGTTCACTCCCGCCTGAGATATGGCATAATATTTTGGGGAAACACATCTTATAGTTCACAGACTTTCAGATTACAAAAAGAATTGTACGAATAATAAGCAAATCCAACCCACGTGATTCTTGTAAGTCACTCTTTATTAATCTAGGAATTTTACCATTACCTTGTCTCCTGATTTACGAATCAGTAGTTTTTGTCAAAAATGACTTACTTAAGGACGGGAATATATTTTCAGCAAACGCCGATGTCTATAAGTATAACACACGACGTAGTAATCATATTCACCAGGTGGCAGTATCAACAGCTCACTACAAAAAATTCACATACAATTCATGTACATTACTCTACAACACTTTGCCAGAAGACATTAAACGATTAAATTCCATAGAAAAGTTTAAGTCCAAGTAAAATCTTTTCTGCTGCATAACTGTTTCTATACAATTCGAGACTATACCGAGCATCAAAAAGGAAAGTAGAATTAATTTTAACAATGATAGTTAATGTAATTATTTATCATTTGGACTGTATAATTCTAAAGAACCTGTAACAAGTATTGTACCACAGTTTCTGGGTTGATGGCCCCCATCTCGATCAGGTTTTTCGTCCAGTTTCCCTGATCCTTGAGCAAATGCTGAGATGGTCCCTTGTTTTGCTTCTGGACATAAATGTAACTTCATTATTTGTGCACGTCTTCTGAATTTCAGTGGGAAATATAGTTATTCAAATTATCGTTTTTCATATTATCGCGGCAAAAAGTATTATTCTTTCATGAAGAACATGAGGGTTCAGGGCAGAAATTTATAGCTAATTTACATTTGAAAATATATTTTATTATATAGGAGCGAATATTTTGTCAACAAAACTCGAAAAAAACTCTCTTTCTGTATTCAAAATTCGACTAGAATATGGTTTAAGATAGAGACCACAGAATTATGAAAACGTGCACAAAATTCACTTCTCCCCATAGCTCGTCATACGCAGTTTTTAACTGTTTTTGACGTAAATAAATAAATAAATAAATAAATAAATACATACTTGCAACATAGAATAATTAATGCAGTATCTAATGTCCAATCCCGATAAATTCAATAAATAGGCATGTAATTGTTATAAAAACAAATATTTATTTTAATAAATTCCTTGAGCAAATAATGTTCTTGAAAATAATTTTTAGAGAATATTAAAAAGAACGTTACCACAAGTAATAGGAAAACTTGATACTTAACTTTTATATTACTTAAAACTCCTGACACAAACGGAAAACCAAATTGTCCAGAATGCTAAGAACATTTGCTTCACATGAAAGTATTCAAAATATAACATGACAATAATATGTACCTAAAAACCAATAAAACCGTAAAACCATTCACTTAAAATGAAATATGAATAGCCAAAATGGAATAGTGCATCAATCGTAAACATTAAGCAATACTCTCTATCAAGCCAAATAATGTATTGAAATATGTACTCACTAATACCACATAACTGATTTCCATTCAACAAACCATCTAATAAAATTATGCATCTTCAGAACTCCATTATTGTATATCTGAAACATTTAGTAAAGTAATGTACAGTTGCCGACACATAAAATGGGTAACGGCCAAATTCAGAAGTGCCCGTCTTTCCGCGCATTCTGGCACACTGTACGGACGATAACGCCATCTGGTTCTTTCATAGTTAACTATTACAAAAGAACATTCGGAACCAACTGCCAACGACTGAGAAGCTGATAGGCTAGATTTCCCGCAATCATGATCTCTAGTTTGAACGTTCTCTATGATACGCGTGTTTATCCGAATGATTGAGAGTATTGGCGTAGAAGGCACAGGGGCGGGGATAGTCTCCATCGCGTCGTCATGCAAGCCATTCGATCGTCTACAAGAAATATATCAATAAAGATAATATCATACAATACGACATAAAAAGTTCAGCACATGCAATAGAATTACTGGGTTTGAAAAGGAAATTTGGAAATTTTTAATTCTGATTTACTTGCAAAAAAAATCAATTGAATATCCCCTCTTTTAACGCAAAACAACTTAAGTACGTGAATGAATATTACGGATCCGAGACGAAGAAATGAAGTGTGCGACGGCGGCTCCAGAATCAGAAAAATAATTGGGAGTGGGACGTTTTGGCGAAATAAATTGTGTTCAAATATCAGTGTTTACGAAATTTAAGGTTTTTGCAATAATTAAACTAGGTATTCAGTAATAATTTTGCATCGCTTGTCAAAATTGTTATTTTGCAATATTCACCTTAAAGACAATTTGAGGACCCTTCCTCCGTGCAGCGCACGTTGCGGAATTGTTTATAAAATTGTTAATTGTTGAAAATTTGTTAATTCGCAGTTTTCGGTTCTGGAATATAAGGGACCCTTTTCCTCTTCGAACTGCAAAATTTGGAAATTGTTCATAAATTTACAAATTTTGCGAAATTGTTTTATTGTCTTTTCTAAACTGCCTTTGAATGAGATGCAAAATTCCGCAGTCCAATCGGCGCTATCGCCTTTCGTTTTCAAGTTATGTAATTGTTTCTAAGAATTTAGCATTTCTTTGAAAGTCAATGGCAGTTCTCTCACAAATCTACCCTTCAAGCCATTTTCCAAATGCAACTTGCATTGAGCGACACTCTTTTCTCATGCGACCCTGACACCAGAATGGTATTTGAAACTACCTTCAGAACGCAAGTGGATTGCTTTCCGAGTCAAAATCATGGAAACATGAGTTGTTACAAATGTTCCCTAAATACGTAAATGCCAAGGTCATCTTTTGGCAGGCCTGTCCAAGATTTCTGCTCCGCTCATGCTCCGGAGCACCAAGTTCGCTTCGACAGATGACGAAGCGCGCTTCGGTCCGGTTGTTTACGCCACCGCCCAACGGGAGTCCCCCGGCTGCCAATTACTCACCCCTACCGTAAAACTTTTCTCGCGGAGCGGTCACACTAGCTCGTTTCGAATAGATCAAACACGACAATGTTTTATTTCGGGCCTTGTTCATGTAAAATCAAATGGGATTTTAATTTAATTTTATTCCAGTGAGTAAGTTTCCTTGCTATTTTCTTGTTTGAAACATAATTAAGGAGCAAAAAGAAATATCCTGGATAAGTATGTTCAGTTAAAACAAATAAATGCAATTTCATTGTAACAATTTTAATTGTGGATTTTTTGTTTACAATTCGTTCGCTGTGGGTCGCAAAATTCCTTGTCGCCATCAAACGCAAGGAATTGGGAAGTCTCTCGTCGCTCAAACACCCTCGAAACTTCGATTTTGTAAACTGCTTATGAAAAGAAGCTCTCATTTACACACGTGGACCCAAACATAGAAATTACTTTGGCTGCTTTCATATGTAGTTTTGAGAACTTATATTGTGGAAAATATTCATAATACTCCAAAGAGTTCGCCGTTCGAAATCTTTCTGTCTTTTAGATGGATGGTCAGAATATAAGTCCTGTAGAACCACTATGAAACAAAATGTCAATACTCTTCGATGTCGCCATTGAGATAAAGCGCAGCAGCTAGCCAGCAGCAGGTTGTCCGTTTTCTTATCGCAAAGACTGAAGGAATGCCCCACTCCCCCGGTGACTAACTTGCGCCGGCGCGCTGCGTGGGGCACGGGCGGAGCAAAATTGCACCGGAGCACGGTTTTGGACTGGCCTGTCTTATGGGAACGCACAAATTCTCAGATCATATGAAAGAATCAATCATTTCAACAGCGAAGCTACTACCTTATAATAGTAATAACATCCACAATTTCTTTAATTTATTGTTATTTAGATGCAGCCCGTGTCTCAGAAAAGCAAACATTAATACTGTTATTTAAACTAATAATATTCATATTTAGAATAAATAAGTATCTTTTTAAATTTGTTTTGCGTTCGTAACGCATCTACAAGCCCTTCTGGGGCATTGACCGCTTGGTATGATCCTCCTTAAAATCCTGCTTTTAATGTAGTCATTCATCGTCAGTCATTTTCATGTATCTTTTCGGCCTCGGCATTTTCACATCTCTTTTTAATCGTTTGTAGAGAATCATGTGAAGTTTGTATTATTATATTATTGAATTGAGTTTTATTGAATTTGAAATGACTGCTTGGATATTTTGGAGTTTAATGAACGAAATTATAGCGACCTGAATTTATCGCTATGAAAAGTAAGCGAAAAATGTGACAAATATCAGTATATCATCAACATTTATGAAAATCTTACGAATATCGGAATTAAATGAAGTTCAATACATGCATTGAAAATAATTCACATATAAAATGTATAGTGACGGTTTCTACTTCCACTCAAACAATACCATTTTTAAACTCATAAAATTCCCCAACTTAAAGAAGCACACTCATTCACAAAAAATATCATTTATTGCCCACCTTTTCACATATTGAATAATCCGATACACCCCACTTCCATATACGTAGTCTCATTTCTGTCCAAATAGACATGTGTCAAGAAATCGAAAATTCCTTCCGAAGATATCAAAACATTTTAAAACAGAAATTGTAACAAATAGAATCGCTGTTAAGTCATAAAATTATACTATGGAACGCGAATGGATTAATACGACACCACAGAGAAGTAATAACTACTCGTATATTGAATATTTTTCGTAGATTCAAAACTAAAACATAGTTCGTGACAAACAGGACTTTATACAGAGACGTTGGCATAATTCCACTGGATGACCTTATCACCACAAGAAGCCAAATATATTAGAAGAGATTGTGCCAGCACACGAATCACCTTCCTATTAATCTACTAGTAAGTCAACGCATACGCAGGCGCACACGAAAAAAAAAAATACTTATGAAACCTACAAAAAATGTAATAGTAGTGATTTATTTCTGATACTTTGTTGTACAGTATACCATTTGATGAATGTTCAAAAATGAACTGATTATAAATTTGCAGACGAGAAATAATTTTATAATACAAAAATGAATTTGAGATTTCCTCTATGAGACGTCTTTCATCGTTCCTATTCATTCGCTCAGAATATTACAATCAATTTCGTGATTCCAATGGAAGTGCACGTTTTGGGGTCATCTGATACGAAAACTGTTTTTTCTCGAAACGTCCGTCCATCGTTCCACTTGTCGTTCTGTAAACACACTAGTGCCTAAACTATTCGTAGAATGTTTGCTAAAAACATTGCATTATTGATGTGGCCCGACTCGAGATCCTGCAATTTGAAAATAATTCTTTAAATATTGTAGTGATTTAGTTGACGCGATTTTTTCTTCAAGTGAAATTAGTTCTTGACAATCAGTTCTTTATAAAATATCATGTAAACTTTTCTGAATATATTACTTGTTTTTGCACAATCTTGACAGAAATATGAGCAACATTAAATAATATTAAATTTAAGATTTTCTCGAAACTGCATCAATATTGTGTTCTTTAATGTTTTGCATGGATAGTGCTATATTCACTGAGTAAAATGAAATGAACTTCATTTTAATTTAATATTCTTCACTTAGGCGTTCTTTACGCTATTCGAGGCCAAAGTTTAATCAAAATTTTGGGAGTCATTTTGAGAAAATTTTAAAATATTTACACAGAACTTCCAAAATCAAAATGTTTCTGGCAAACTCAGAGGGCCTCGAAATCATTTAAATCGATCGAGGAATATCAATTTTGAAGAAATTCGGAAGTACAGTTTAGGCGCTAGCATTAACCAAGATGGACGAACGGACAAACACACAGACAGACTGACGTTTTGCCGTCGAAATTAATTTTTATTATTATATGTGTTAATATTTTAATGTTATGGACTCAAAAAAAGGAATCATTTCAGCAAATATTGAAAAATTAAAAAAAAATATGTTACGTAACAGTTAATATCCCCTTACCCCCATGTAACGCAGCGTAACACAGGCTCAGACCCCCTCCCCCTTTACCGTTTCGTAATTTATGGACGTTCCCTTACATAACGTGTTAGAAGAAATAATTTGCTATATTCTCGTAAACAAACACGATTTACTCAGTTTTTCGTTAACAGGACCTGGCAATAAGAGTTTTTCGATAAAAATTCATCGGCATACGATTACAAAACTTTCTCTTGTAACGATGTAAGTATGAAAAAGTAAAAATATGTTACAGGCATCAATAAATAGTTGCTGTGAAGAGGGTGAAAAAAACGAAAAGCGAATTCAGACTAAACGTATTAAGAGACTAACAAAATACGAGAAAATCGTGCTATTTTGGAGTAGGACTAGAAAAGTTAGCTTTTATCTCAGAAATGGGAATTTATATAAGAAGTAAAGCTGGAAAAATAGCGAGTTGCTGTAATTTCAAACTGCGATACTGCGAGTATTAAACTTTTTATTTCTAAAAAGCAAAATTTTAGCGTCTCTGAAGTAGACAGGTCTTTCACTAATGAGATAATTAACTCTTATGTGGCTTTGCTATTCTGAGAATGAATGAATAGAAGAATGAATAGGAAATACGAATATTTTAGTTTGCTTTGGCGCGAGTGAAAATATTGATTTTTCATTGGCAACGCTGTATAGCCCCTTATGTGATTTCACCCGGAGTCGAAAGTGCTTCCCCAGGAAAATTGGCAAGTCAGTGGTAGCTTGAGGTTTATGAGAGAAAATCGATAATCCCTCTAAAGAAAGATTCAACTCTTTTCTGAACTATAATATCGAATCAAGCAAAGAGATATCACTAACATTGTCGCCCGGTGTATAAGTGGAAGCAGTCATTTTTGCGTTAATTTTTGGTAAAAATATTTTCTCGATATCAAAAAAATTTCTATTCATTTTTTACTCAAAATCTGTATTATCTTTGTTGTCTTTTAAAAAAATAGAAGACAAAATATATTTCTGCATACATCTGAAATCAATATCCAAAAACATTTCCACCTTCAAAAAGTTTTCAACAAATTGAATTTTGAAATTTATTTTATTTTACTTTAAAGCTATGAAATTTCAACACACAACTAAAGACGTCCCATAAATATTCATCAGAACTACCTTCTGAAAAACTTGTTAATTTCAAAGTAGAGATTGCAAATTCGAAGTATTGACACAGTAAGAATAATTGTAATTGCTGATCACCAGCAATTCCATCATCTTTATTCACATTCTCTATGAAAAGTGTTTGTGAGACAGTGCATGCATTTACTATTTTGTTTCTTTCTAAGTAAAGGAGACAAACAATATACATAGTAGGAATATAACTCATATCAAGGCAAACGAGGAAAAGTCAAGACGGGTTTTAGTGAATTACTCACAGACACAAAAAACGTCCTATTTCTTGTCGATATATCGCTAAAATTCTGCAAGATTTCTTACGACTTACGATTACAAGATTACTAAAAGACTCTCTTTCCGAAGTACGTAACTTTGAGGTATCCGAAGTATTAAGACCGATATTCCATTGTCCTTTTTGTATTCTAAGACATACAAACAGTTTTGTTTGTCCAAAAAAGAAAATAACAGTACCATATTTTAAAATTCATTATATTTCCGATTTAAAATCGTGTTATTTATTTACTACCATAAAATCGTGTTCTTTTCAATGCCACACGTCTATTACAATTTTTTTAGAATTCCTTGTTCGCCATCACAAATTTTGCCCGTTTCATGCATAACATTGTCAAGACAAAATTATAATTTTGTAAATTAGTGATTTTTACTTTCCCGTATACATACGTATATACAAAACGTGAATGAGTTCCATTTTTCTCTCCCCACTTAGCAATGTCCTGACATTGCTATTGTAATACATATCTTTGATTGTTTCTTTTTTGTTTTTTTCACGTATTGTTCTTTATTATATGGTGTCTTGGATGCAGTCGTATGTTGTTTAGCGTTGATGCTTTTTGTCCATGAACTTTTTCTTAGTTTTTTGAGTTTTTTTTCAAGGTGTTGTCCCAATACTCCCATTTTACATTTATTTCTATTTTTTATAGCCGATCTTCATTATTTCCCCCTCTTCTCTTTCTTGTATTGCTACTTGCCAGAGTGCAGCATAGATCACTCTTTCCTGTCTTGTGAGAACATTTTCTATATAAGTGTCTTTATCTTTTAATTTATTCGTGTTCTCCGTGATTGACATTTTATCTCATTATTTTTCCTGTTTTATTTTCTCCAATAAAGAATGCATCAAAAAAGTTTATATTCTCAACTACGTTTTCCAGGATGTTTTTTTGTTTTTTCTCTTTGTATGTGGCTGGGTTTCCTTGTCGTGAATCCTTTTCATTTTCATCACTATGTTATTTCTTTCCTCCTTTTTTTATTATTTTTACTTTCCCGTATACGTACGTATATACAAATTATATATATAGTGCAGGGAAAGTTATGTAATGCTGCACGAGGAAAACGGCGGATTTTCTGGGAAAAAAGTCATTTTTAGGCCACGATCAAGAAAAAGTGGATAAATCCTGAGCTAAATTAAGAAAAAATCCTCTAACACGTAGTTTATCCAGAATACATGTGTTGTGGGTCCTTGATACCGAAAAACCAATTGACGGCAAAACGTCCGTCTGTCCGGTGTATGTGAACAAAACTAGCGCCTAAGCCATGCGTAGGATTTTTTCCAAATTGAAGAAACCCCTGTCCATTTGGCTTGCGTTGCCCTGCGATTTTGAAAAGCATTCATTAATTTTTGGGGGTACTTTACATGAAGCCTCCGAACATTTTCAAAATTTTCTCAAAAACGGATCAAAATTTTTAATCGAAAATTATGATATAGGATTAGGTTTAACTTATGTAATATTCTTAATATCACATTTTTCTATTTTAAATAACCTGAAAAATTGAGAAAATGTTAAATAAAATAATGTCAGCCATGGATGACAGCTGGAAAGTAGGTGATGTAAAACCAAAAAACTAGTCTAGATTAAAGAAATGAGAAGAGATCTAGTACGAGAAACTCTGTGACATTCTGTTGCAACACTAGTTTCTTTTTATATGACAACGAAAACGCTCCAACACTTGCGAGGTTTGGCATACAGGCAGTCCCACCAACTATGGGCCTCCCCCGTAACTTCTAAACGGTTCCCGATATAGAAATGTAGTTTTCGCCCAACAATGCAGAATCATGGAGCAAGTAATGTACCGTACGGATATTGTCCAAAAATTTTTAGTTTTCGAGAAAATTAATCATCTTTCATTTTTTAAATGGAACCATGATTTTTTCTCACTAGCGAGAGGTAGATCATAAGTAGACGAGCGCAATGACGTAACATGTTATTGTTTTAATAGTATTTTGAGCACAAAATTATACTTTCTGACAAGTGATTTTAAATTAAATGCACGAGATTTCCTGTGTCAATTCTTGCAACCGTAGCCATTCAGGAAGGTTGCATTCCCGGCGCCGGCTCTTTTCGAGGAGAGGCCGCGAAGGCCTTTACCAAAAGTGACAATAGCGACAAGCAGCTACAGCAACAAGTGCAGGTTTCATTTACAATCTCTTGCCAGAAAGTATAATTTATTACACAAAATACTATCAAAATATGAACATATGTTACATCATTGCATTCCCCTTTTTATGATTTATCTATTGCTGGTAAGAAACATATATGGTTGGATTTAAAAAAATCAAAGTTGATATAATTTCTCCAAAACTAAAAGTATTTCAAACAATATCTCTACCCCATTTCACTTGCTCCATGACTCCACATTGTTGAGCGAAAACTGTATTTTGATATCGGAAGTCGTTTAGGAGTTATAGGGGTGGCCCATAGTTGATGAGACTACTTGTAGTAAATCACCAGCTGGATTATGTAATGAAATCTCGAAACCTATGCTCTCAATTTCAAATCTCAGTTCGGAGAGTGATTTCGCGGGTGCTAAACACACCCAAAACGACGTTTTTGGATCAATGCCGCGATTATTAATTAAGAGATGAGACGTCATTGGCCGCGACAATATATGCAATCCAGTTGGAATTGTGAAATTTTTGCTGGGGGTTAACTTGAATTTTTATATTACGTAATTGTTATAAAGAAATCGAGAGAGTATGTCCACCACTAGTTTTTCAATTTAGAGGGGAGACAATATTACACAAGAACTACAAACACATAGTAACACTCGAATGAAACATAGCGTTGCTCGAAATATTCAAATTACGGAAAAATATAAATATTCTGAAAAACTATAAACTATAAAATAGAAAGTTCTAAAGTTTAAGAATAGATTTCATTAAAAAATATGGTTTGCATTTTGGTGGTGTAGGTCAGGATCACAAAAAATCAAATCAGATTTTCGATTTCGAGAGGATTTACTAATTATCGAACATAAATCATAATTGCAAAAGCATTTTACTAAAATTTAGGTAACAATTAAAAAAAGTGGAGCAGATTTTGAATAGATTTTAAAGATGTACGGGCTTTGCGTGAAGTGACAGCCACAATTTTGTTATGAGAATCAAATTCGGCTCCCAACGAATTAGGTTATGCATTTTCCCCAAAATGTCGACATCGATATATAGAATATTTATTTCCTTTTTATCACATTCTCCGCCGTCCTCTGTCCGGTGTTTCAGTCAAATGGTAGAGAACGTAAGATTCTGGTCGTTCAATTATTCTGAACGTAATCATCCTAACAATGGTTATTTTTAGTTTAAATGATACTATTAATGTTTGCTTTTCTGTATGGGTTGAACACGGGCTGCATTTAAATAACACAATAAATTAAAGAAATTCTGGATGTTATTACTATTATAAGGTAGTGGCTCCGCTATTGAAATCACTGATTCATTCATATGCTCAGAGAATTTGTGTGTCCTCATAAGATGACCTTCTTGGCATTTAAGTATTTAGGGAACATTTGTAACAACCCATGTTTCCACTCCGCAAAGCAATCGACTTGCGTTCTGAAGGTAGTTTCAAATACCATTCTGGTGTCAGGGTCGCATGAGAAAGAGTGTCGCTCAATGCAAGTTGCATTTGGAAAACGGCTTGAATGATAGATTTGTGAGAGAACTGCCGTTGACTTCCAAAGAAATGGGAGTTGTCATGACATGCTAAATTCTTAAAAACAATTACATATCTCGAAAACGAAAGGCGATAGCGCCGATTGTATTGCAGAATTTTGCATCTCATTCAAAGGCAGTTTAGAAAAGACAATAAAATAATTTCGCAAAATTTGTAAATATATGAACAATTTCCAAATTTTGCAGTTCGGAGAGGAAAAGGGTCCCTTATATTCCAGAACCGAAAACTGTGAATTAACAATTTTTCAACAATTAACAATTTTATAAACAATTCCGAAATTTGCGCTATACGGAGGAAGGGTCCTCAAATTGTCTTTGAGGTGAATATTGCAAAATAACAATTTTGACAAGCGATGCAAAATTATTACTGAATACCTAGTTTAATTATTGCAAAAACCTTAAATTTCGTAAACACTGATATTTGAACACAATTACTTCCCCAAAACTCCCAACTCCCAATTATTTTTCCGATCCTGCAGCCGCCTTCGCAGACTTCATTTCTTCGTCTCGGATCCGTAATATTCATTCACGTACTTAAGTTGTTTTGCGTTAAAAGAGGGGATATTCAATTGGTTTTTTTGCAAGTAAATCAGAATTAAAAATTTCCAAATTTCCTTTTCAAATCCACTAACTCTATTGCATATGTTGAACTTTTTATGTCGTATTGTATGATATTATCTTTATTGATATATTTCTTGTAGACGATCGAATGGCTTGCAATTACGACGCGATGGAGACTATCCCCGCCCCCTGTGCCTTCTACGCCAATACTCTCAATCATTCGGATAAACACGCGTATCATAGAGAACGTTCAAACTAGAGATCATGATTGCGGGAAATCTAGCCTATCAGCTTCTCAGTCGTTGGCAGTTGGTTCCGAATGTTCTTTTGTAATAGTTAACTATGAAAGAACCAGATGGCGTTATCGTCCGTACAGTGTGCCAGAATGCGCGGAAAGACGGGCACTTCTGAATTTGGCCGTTACCCATTTTATGTGTCGAGAACTGTACACTTCTTTCACATTTCAAAACTTTAATGTTTATTCATTTAAAGCATTTAGCATCTGTACTTCAACTAACCAAAAAAATCTTAAGTCTGAACAGTAATGATTACTTGTATTATGAAAATGATGTAAAAGAAAATGACTAACGGTTAAACAATAGTGATGAACTAATGGTATATTAAATGGTACACTTAAATAGTTTCTTTGGTTACATCAGAAGGTAAAAGTTCATTCAGGATATGACACTCATAATCAATCTATTAATTCATACTCACTTGATTACTTTGCAACCAGGCTCGATTCAAACAGAGAGACTAAAACACTGGTCGGAATAATTGACTGTAAAGAAATAGTATTAATTTAATAACCTGCAGTTACCACTAACTTACAATCGTGTCAATTCAAGCATACCTTTTCCATAGCACAGTGAGGCCAAACTTGATCACAAACTATACTTTTGTGGTTGCTCTGAGGAGGCAGGATTTTTTTTTTCATTCAGAGCACAACTGTAACACTGAGCACATTAGTAAAAAAATTATCACTTTCATTCCATTCTCATAAATTCATACTCACTTGATTTACTTTGCAACCAGGCTCGATCCAAACAGAGAGACTGAAACACTGGCTGGAACAATTGACTGTAAAGTATTAATTTTAATTTAATAATCTGCAATCACCACCAACTTACAATCATGTAAATTGAAGCATACCTTTTGTGCAGGACAGTGTGACCCAATTTATCACATTAACTTATCTGTGGTGGTTGCTTTAAGGGGGTATACGTTTTTAATTTGTGGACACATCTGTAATATAGAAGTAAATATTTAACATGATTATCACTTCTATTCCAAACTCGTTAATGTGTACTTACTTGTTTCACTTTGCAACCAAGCTCGAACCAAACACACTGACAAACACTGGCTGGAACATTTGACTGTAAGGTATTAATATCAATAATAACTTAATAACCTGCATTTACCACGAACTTACAATCATATAAATTCAAGCATACCTTTTCCACTGGACAGTGTGGCCCAGTTTCTCACATTAACTTATCTGTGGTGGTTGCTTTAAGAGGGCATAAGTTTTCAATTCATGGGCACATCTGTAAAATGTAACATGTAATATGTAAATATGTAACACAGTCAGTTCTATTCCAAACTCATCAATGTGTACTTACTTGTTTCACTTTGCAACCAGGCTCGAACCAAACACACTAACTGAAACACTGTCTGGAACATTTGGCTGTAATGTAATAATATTAATTTAATTGCCTACAATTACCAGAAACTGACCATCGAGTAAATTCAAGCAATACCTTTTCCATAGCACAGTGGGGCCCTATATGTACTTCAACGATAATGGATGGTTGCTTAAAATGTCAGGTGTTTCTGTGAGGTAAATCTCTGAAAACCCTTTCAGGACTGTCACATTGCAGATGTTCCAGGTATTGGCTCTAATGGAATTGGATCTTGTTCCTCTCCTGTGCCTTCTTCTGCTGTGTCAGTTCCACTTGCTCTACTTAGATTTATTACAAGTTCTTCATAATCTTCCACTGCCTCTTTTTCATAGTAGTCTTAAATAATTTTCTCTGCATGTGCCACTGAATTTTTCCACATTTCTGGTGTGACCTATTAAAGGCATTACATAATTTTTTAGATTCCTGTTGTAACTACTTTTTAAAAAATTACAATTATGTTGCAATATATTTACTGTTTTTCTAATAGTAATTAATTGAAAACATTACCTGATTTATTGCCTCATTCCACACAGCTTTTGTTCTCTCCGTTCCTTGCCCTGGCCTTCCACATACAGTTTTGTTGTAGTATGCTTTTGAAATGCCCCACACATGTTCAATGGGATTGAATTTGCAATGATATGGTGGCAGTCTCAAAACTGTATGCCCTTCTGCAGCCAACATGTCATCAACTACATACCTTTATCAACATATTGATGGTCAGTTATATATTTATCACAAGTGTTAATGTATATATTTGAACATATTTAAGGTGGATACTTTAAAATTTTATTACAATGATACAACAGAAAGGTAATTCAAAAATAATAATGAAATGTAATATTTGATTACATTACTTATTTCATTATGTAAAAAATAGTTCCGTCTTATTTCTGAAGCTTACAATCAATTGATCCTTTCTCCACTTTGTTGTTGGATTCCTCTCTACCTGTCTTGAATGGTAAGAAGCATTGTCCATGATAATGATGCATGGTCTTAAATTGCGAATGCCAGGAATCAGTTGTTTCTTAACCCAGGATTCAAAAGTACAACTGTTCATTGCTCGGTGATAATCTTGCCCCCTTTTAAGGTCAGTAGCAAAAATCAGACCAGCACCTACAAAGTGTCACAACTCGTATACATGCCTTAGTTTATACATAATGTCATGAAAACTCAAAACACATGTACCTGGTACAAAACCTCTTGTTCCTGCATGAACCACAACTAGCTTCCTTCCTTCTGCTGGTCTCTTAATTATTCCTTTACTGGTGCCTGGTTGAAGCCTTGAATATGTAGTTGAACCTATTGGAAAAGATAGTTTTGTCTCATAATTTTTACACATAAGTAATATAACCATTTTGAAAGGTCTCTTTTACCATTTATATAGATCCATGTCTCCTCTAGATACACTACAGTCTTTGGGTTTTCACTTCTCTTATTTTTCATGTAGTCTGCCACAAAATACAACCTCTTTACAATAATTTCATTTGTCTCACAATTACGAATATGTGGGTCTCCTTTCCTCCATGCTAAACCCCATTTCTTAATTATTCTGTACAACGTTGCGCACAACCCTTTGAATAAGAAAGTATCATAATTTTCTTTTACATACTGCCATACCTGTTGAAGTGAGAGTCTCCTGCCTGTTGCAAAATGAATTGGTCTTGGAAAGTCTTTCAAAAGTGAGTCACATACTTCATCATTCCTCTAAATACAAAATCTCTTACCATTATCAGCTTCCTGATAAATATACCTGGCAATAGCTTCTCTAGAAAAGCCATCAACTGAATCTCTCACAAGTCATGACCGCTTCCTCTTCTTGTTCGGAGTTCTAATAGGTTTTTCTGCCTTATAATACTTAATAAGACTTGCCAAAGTTATATAAGGTCTCTGTAATATAGTCATATATTTCAATAAAATAATTATGATTCACTCTTTTATATATAAACAACACAATAATTATCCTTTATAACTGTTGTTATTGTACATTAGCATAAAAACATAAGAACTTAAAATACGTTTTCATGTTTTTATGGAAATATACAATAACAACAGTAATAAAGGATAATAATTATGTTGTCTATATAAAAGAGTGAAGCTTTATATAATAAAAAACTATGTGAGAAAACAACAGTACAAATCAAATTTTAAAAAATTATGATTCACATACACATGTTCATCATGAAAACATTCTGGCATGCAATAAAATGTAAATAATTATTGTGAAATTAATAGCTTACCCCCACAATTAAAGCAACTTTGGCAATGACACTGCTCTGAGGAAGTTGCACTTCTTTACGAGAATTTTTCTCGCTCTTATATTTATAAACGTTGAGAAGGACCTGCCTTTCACCACTCGATAATATCCACCTCCTTTTCTGCTTAATTGGAGAATTGCTTCTCGAATTTGAAAACATATTTTACAAATGTCAATCGAAAACACAATTCAAGTTCCCTTCCGAAACCAACCACGCACTGGAAACGCAAGGAAAACGATTTTGAAATGAGCAAGTGCGGGATGCTGCTCGCTTGCATAACCTCAGTATCTCCACACGACGTGTTGCAGGCGGTTGCAGGGTTCAAACGCTTGAAGTTGGCAGGAAGTTAATTTGTGCGCACGTGTACCAGTCGCCAGCCAAGGAAAAGTCCCTGACTACAATACTTCCATTACGTTGGGTATTTCAGTTGGGGTTGGCCCCTACTTTCTCCAACTGAAATTGTAATCAAAAGTCCCTAAGCCAATGCAGTAAGAATGGCGGGTGATTTCCGGGAGGTTGGTATTTTTTTGCGTTCTGGGTCATATCTTACGTGAAATAACCCATATCCGGAGCAAGCCGCGTCTCGTTCGTAGTATCTGACGTTGCGGCCAACATGTTGTGGCCTTCCTCAGAGAGAACTGCTGAAGAACAATAATATCGATCTTTTCTAGGGGGAATACGGAAACAGTTTATAGGCACCACGATGTTCCTTCGTGGTAGTGTGGGACTTCCTATAGGTTTACGCACTAAAACCGCCACCATTATGCAGACCTTCCTCCCCCTGTAGTACCACTGTTAGGCATTGCTTCGCAGAGGGCGGTCTTAGCTGCAGCTCTTCCACCAGTTTGTTAAGTTGGTCTTCTTTTGTTATTTCCGTCTTCTCCTTTTTTCTGCTATGACAGTGTTTATGAATTCTTCAATTTGTATTAATTTTTTTTCATTTTCCAACATTTGTCTTAACAAATTGCTTGGCGTTAATTGAGCCCCTAGCTGATCCTCCAGTGCATTTTTTGTGTTCGCAGGGTTCTGCACTCAAATGTGGTGTGTCTTGAGTCTTTTGTCAGGTAGTGGCAGTATCCGCACATCATATCCTGTCTATCTATACTAAAACTTTATGCTTCATAAATTGTTGAATTGTCGTACCAGAAGAGTGCGCCAGCCGTGTGATGCAGTAGCCCTGCCAAAAAGAGGGAAGCGGGGGGGGAGTATAGGAAGGTGCGTCGTATGACGCAGAGAGAAGGCCAGCACGTCCCTGACGGGAGCGAAATGTAAAGCACAAGAGGGGAATGGCACGTTATTTCTGGTTCAGTGCGTGAACTCTTTAACTTGTAAATTGAATTTGATCATTGCGTCGTGTATTTAGTTTCTTTTTCTGGATCCTGGTTGGACTTGCAGTGTTTTAGACATTTTTCTGGGAGTGGTTAAAAAAATACGCATTGGTTCTTTCTGGTGATGAACTAGCATTGTATATACACTTTCAATAAACGTGTAATTAACGTGGTGCTTTCAATAATATGGGTGCGGTGATTTCAATAATAAATGGAAATATTTTATCATCAATTTAACTGAATTTAATCTGTGATAATGTGGCGACGTTAGAATGTAACAGATCAAATCTATTAGAATTAAAGTAGTACCGCAAATTCCCATCTAGCAACTCCATTCATGTGAACGTCTTCGTCATTTCTCTCAGTTCACCAGGGAAGACCTGAAGCAGGTACTAATTGCATTCCAGCAATAAGAGTTCGTGGTGAACGAGGTCAGCGATATTTACAGTACTTTATAGTCTTTCAGCTACTGGGTGATAGAGAAAATTAGATAGATAGATTTATTAGTTCGCTTTGAGCTAATGCTCGGTGGCAAACATGACAATTAGAATTAGAACAATAAAAACCATTAACAATTATAGTTACCATTAGAATTAGAGGATATCCTAGTTCTAATTAATTGCTAGTTATCTCTAAATTGACTACTAGTTTCACTAACACTTCACTTCACTACACTACACTGCACTCCCCTTCACTACACTACACTCCTTTCCCTTTCACTACACTACACTTCACTTCACTGTATAACGCTAATATGTAATAATAATAAAAATAACAAAAACTATATACAATAATAATAATAAATTAAGAATTATACCAAAGCTAAAAGCAGTGTTAATAATGGTGATATTTATATCAGTAATAATAATAATAATAATAATAAAGGTAATTGTCTCAGTATTGATAGTGATCTAAATAGAATTTAGTATGTTTTTAAATTTGTCTACATTAGAAGGAAGAGCCTCCAGTGCTTTTGCAGGTAGTTTGTTCCAATCTACTATAGTGCGATTCACAAAGGAGAACTTACCTACATCAGTTCTTTGCTTTCTACATCGTATTTTCCACGGATGGTCACCTCTGCTTTTGTAATCTGGTTTATGCAATCTCTTACCGATATCTGCCCATGCTGTGTCTCCTCTGTAAGTCTTGTACATTACGCATAAACGCGCCCGTTCTCTTCTCTTAGATAAGGACTCCCATTTTTCTCGTTCATCAACAATGCGCCCATGATTTGAAAACTTACTGGCCCGTTTTTGAATTTTATCTAACGCCTCAATTTGCCCTTTCCTGTACGGGTCCCAGCATGCTGATCCGTATTCTAAAATAGGACGAACAAGTGTAGTATATGCTAGGGATCGGGCATTTGGACTACTATTTTTTAGGATACGCATTACAAAGTGAAGTGCTCTCCAGGACTTTTTTTACCGTATTGTTAATATGATCCGACCAATCCAAGTCGCTTCTCAGGACCAAACCCAAATACTTACAGCTTTTTACACGTGGTATAACGTTGGTTCCTAATTCATAATTGGAGTGTACATTTGAACGACACTTGGTAAAACAAATGAATTTACTCTTTTCCGGATTTAACTCCATCTTATTTTTGCACGCCCAGTTCCATAAACAGTTTAGATCGTTCTGTAAAACATTTTCATCCGAAGATGAGCCAATACTCCTATATATTATACAATCATCGGCGAAAAGTCTAACTTCCGATTTTATTCCAGTTGCAATGTCATTAATGAACGCTAAAAATAGTAGTGGCCCTAGCACACTCCCCTGGGGGACCCCAGAAGTTACATCGACTTTGATGAATATTTATCGCCTATCCTGACTGTTTGAGTGCGCCCCGAAAGAAATTCTTTATCCACAAGATTATTCGATTATCTAGTCCCGTTTCTGACAATTTGGCAATTAAGAGACCGTGTGGAACAAGATCGAATGCCTTAGAAAAATCTAATATTATTGCATCGACCCTACTCCCTTTGTCTAGTGAATCTGCTATGTCCTGACATAAAGCAATAGTCTGGCTGTCGCACGAATACCCAGGACGAAAAACCGTGTTGATTTTGAAATAGCCAATCAGTTTTGTTCCAAACTTTTCTAATATACTCTGCAATTAAGTGTTCCATCTGCTTACATACAACTGATGTCAAACTAATAGGTCTGTAGTTGTTAACAACCCTTCTGTCTCCTCCCTTGTGAATCGGTACTACAATTGCCTCCTTCCAATTTTGAGGAATCATTTTATTATTTATAGTTACGTCCATTAACCGCGCAAGGTACGGAATCATGGCTTCCCCTCCCAGTTTTAGTATTTCTCCTGGTATTCCATCAGGACCTACAGATTTATTTCTCCTAATTTTTGCGATTCTTTTCCTAATAATTCCTGCATCAACTCGAAAGGTTTCTATTACGGGTGTTGTTTTACTTACTGGGGTTTGATCTTTCGGCTTGAAAACAGAAGCGTAATGTCTGTTTAAACAGTCCGCCTTTACACTGTCATCTGTAATTAACGAACCGTCTGCTCCGCAGATCGCTGGAATACTTTCTTTGCTCCCTTTCTTATGTCTCACATACTTGAAGAAATTTTGCCAACAGGTCAATCGGTCGTTTAGAATTGATTTAAGGTAATTTTCTTGGCTCTGTAATTTTAAAGCTAATAAGTCTTTAGATAATTGCTAATAAGCTAATAAGTCTTTAGATAATTCATTACTTAAAATATTTATTTGAAATGTCGCAGTGCATTTGAGCAGCTAAATGTTTGTGTATGTTCTATCCTTCCATGTAAATTCGGGTACGAAATCAGGGCGTGTTACGATTTATCACCTCTGACCATTCTCTTGTAAGATGTTCTAAAACTTTTCCGCACTTCTTAGACCATCGTTCTCTGCCTTACCTGCTTGATCATATTTGCTTTTCAACTATAATTCAGAGACCAAAACTTTGATAGAACTTGTGGTGAATTGATGGTATAAAATGAAAGTAGTTCTCGATGAATTGTACTTCAGAAATTTATTTTTCTCGGATTTCGCATACAATGGATTCAATACAATTAGAGGGAGTCTAATTGTAACACCTAAAAAAATCAAGTCTATAAATTTCTATATATTTTATTAGAGATTCGTTTAAAAAGAATGTAAATGATGTGGAACTTTCAAGAGGCAGGAAAAGGATACATATTTCAGGGATGTAATCGTTTGGTTGGTAACCATTTGTTTGGTAACCTATTTGGTTGAAGTGTCTTGAAGCTATTTCGAAAATTGTAATGTTACCCCTCTCTTCGTGGCCTCTATATGCTGATTTACCACTTCTCTCTCCTTGCCACTCTGATGTGGCGACTAAGCAGTATGAAAGAGACAAGAGGGGAGGGGCACTTCATACAATTTTTTTTTATTTACGTGAGTGATGTGAATCACACTCCATACGGTAAACGTGGGTATCTCAGGGAAAGTTGAGGTATCTAGCTGTAACAGAGAAATATTGAGAACTCCAAAATAACAGTGGGCCCTTTGGAAAATTTGGGCTAGTTAAATTATGTACAAAATATTTTAAAAACTTATCTTCTTGGCTCAGGCATCTGAGATTTGGAAATTAATGTATTCGATCCAAAAAAATGTCTTACGTGTATTTAAAATGTCATTTTACAATGTTTCATTTTAGCTCTCGGTTTATTTACAAGCGACCTTAGCTTCTACCTTTACTAGAAACAGAGGCGTATCTACGGTATGGCAGACATGGCACGTGCCATGGGCCGCCACTCACAAAGTGAGATATTTAGAGTATACACGCTAAAACAATAACAACAAACCTAATTTCCTATAACAACCTAATTCTTCTATAACTAATTCAAATTCCAAACCTAATTTTTCTATAACTCGGGAAAAAACATTTTTCAAATATCTTTATTTTTTCTAAAATAATTATTTTCTAAATTCATTTTTTCGTTTTTTTTTTTAATAAAATTCTGGCCCTCAAGGAAATGTGCGCAGATAAATTTCTTTCCCCACACGTCATATACAGTTTTTACTGTTTTTTGACAAATAAATAAATAATAAAATAAATAATTTGAAGTATCCTGGCAGGGGCGCAAATTCTACACTTGCCATGGGCGCCTGAAAACTTAGATATGCCTCTGACTAGAAATGACCCATCAAGCTCCTTGATTTACTTTACACATAAAGCCGAAATTCTCCTGTCGGCTTCACTTCCTTTGTTAACAATGGGGCCCTGCAGGTTACGCAGTCCGCTAGGTTCGTCTCCTACCCAGTAATCTCGTTTAAGATCTATCAAAACAAAGTTTTGGAAAATAAGTTATCTCCTCTCCAGTCGTAAATACATCTGCAGATACATAAACTCAATACAGTGGGGGTGTATAAGGCCCGCAAACACTGTTCCTAAACGAACGGCGCATTCAAGCTAATGACGCGAAAAATAACATTTTTGTCGAGATTAGCAGCATGGGATTCAATGCACGAAAAAGAGGACGGATATCTTTTCAGCTGTCACCTTCATATTGTTCTAGGTAATGGAAGGAAAAGCTGTTAATTTTTCAGTAGTCAGGTTGAGACAAGGGAGATAGAGGATGGGTACGAAAGAAATGATATGGTAACATTGTGGCATTCGGGTTCATTTTTTTATAGTCTGGGCATGAACAACTATTCTGGATAGCTCGTGTACAACAATGCCTCGCGCTAGTCACGGAATACTAAGCCGACAGACATTTAGAATCTTAAAGCAATATTTTTGTTTTTGACCAACAAATGTCACACGGGGTACGACAATCTAATATTTACGCTGTGACGAAATTTGTACACTACCGTGCATTTTCTACGTGCTTCTCAAGCCCACATCTTTCTTTGTAAATAAATAAGAAGATACTTGAAAGTTTAAAACAAAATTTGAAACGTTTATCGCACATTAGCACTCATCAGCTGGTAACTATCATTGTATTCCTATCCTTCTGAAGGGAGAAACCGTTTGGGTAAGTATTTGAAAAGTGCCAAAAGATAACATGATGTGAATTTAGTTGCGTCCCTTTGCCATCAACGTATTCAGTATTTCTCAAATTCAGATTTGGACTTATCTCAATTTTTCTGCAAACGTCAGTTGTACCATACTGAATTGTTCCAAGTGTAATGCAGTTTCTCTTTAAGTCCTTCTTTGTCGCAGGTCAAAAGGCAATTATAATTGGTGCTACAAGAAAAGAGCGCTCCCTGGCTAGCAAGTAAATGTGGTAAGTTTATATTTTTTTCCCAGAGTAACGCTCTTCTAAAGTCCTTTCTACCTGAAGCCCGTGACGCTGATTCTGTTTTGATCTAAGAACTTCAGAATTCTTAGACAGCGCGTATTCGTTTTAAGAAAACGCGTATATATTAACTTCGCTGTTTGTGCTGTTTACATGGTTTGTGTTGAAGATTTCTGGGCGTGATTTGTGGTACTTACGCCATCGTATATAGAAGAAAAGTCGGAATTATATCCCAATTATTGAGATGTTAGGTATCAGATTTAATGAATTTGATAAATGATTTAATGAAACGTATTGAGTGATTCCGGGTGCGTCAGCTAATAGGGTCATAAGTTCCGTAAGTGTTGTGCATGGTTTTACTCGGGAGGTCGCGATGATGCGCGTCTTCCCCCGCTGGATGGCGAGATCCGGCGCCGACCCACCGTCGGCCAGTAGGGTTTCCCCAACGAAGTATATCCCACCAATGGTATATCTCCGACCGGTCTCCCGGCATGGGTGATAGTAAAGTGCATGTTAGTGTAAGGTGTAAAGGGAAAGGATGGACCAAGGAAGAGGTAGGAAATATCGCGCGCGTTCCTTGGCTCGATGTTATGGAACTGCCCCCATTTGTCGGGTGCTGATCGGAGAAACCAGGGAAACTACCGATAGAATTCTCCTCCAGACAGCGACTGAATTCCACCTAGCTGTTTAATGAAACGGAAAATACATTACGAATGGCCTCAAAAGGAACAGCGGGAAGGAAGACGGAAGCACTAGCGGTGTAGCCGGGGGAGGGGGAGAGGGTGTGAGCGGCGCGCCGGGCTGAGGCGGGGCGTATGTGCACGCGGGGTGGGGCGGCCGCTTGGTCGCGGGCCAGCAGGTCGGGCCGCCAGGGCAGAGAGCACGCGGCTTGGCGGCGGTGCGTGGGCGGCGGCGGTGGGCGGGCGGGGGCGGGGGCGCGCGCCGCTCATTTCCCGTGATTTACGCGCCGCCGCCGTTATCTCCCGAACGAGCTGGCGGGCGGCCCCGGAGTTCATCGACTTGCACAAACACAGGTACGACCCCGGACAGGGCACACGCGGCGCCCGAGATGGACGGTTGCGGCGCGCCATCCGCCGCACCACGCGCGACCTGAGTCGCCCCGCCATGCCACTCCCCGCCCCGCCGCGCCCCGCCGCGCCCCGCCGCCCCTCGCCGAGCTCCGCCGCCCCTCGCCGAGCCCCGCTCCACCACGCCCCGCCACGCCCCGCCACGCCCCGCCACGCCCCGCCACGCCACGCCACGCCCCGCCACGCCCCGCCACGCCCCGCCACGCCCCGCCACGCCCCGCCACGTTACGCCACGCCACGCCACGCCACGCTATGCCACGCCACGCCCCACCCCGCCACGCCACGCCACGGCACGCCACGCTCCGCCATGCCACGCCCCACCACGTCCGCCACGTTACGCCACGCCACGACCTGCCACGCTATGCCACGCCACGCCCCACCCCGCCACGCCACTTCCCACCCCGCCACGCCACGCCAGCCCTCGCCACGCCACGCCACGCCACGCCACAACGCGCCGCGCCTCGCCAAGCTCACGCAACACACTCGGCACGCTCCTAGCCCATTCTCACCATGCTTTCTTCCCGCTCTCGTTCTGCTTTCGCCCTGCTCTCGACGCACTCTCGATGCTCCACCCTTCCATCTCGCTCCTACCACACTCCCAGTACACTTTCGCCAAGCTCTTTCCTGGTTCTCGCCGTGCTTCCGCCTCCTCCCTCCTCTGCTCACTGGTTGGTCCAGTCAAATGGTATCTGGCCCAGGAAAATGTTCCGGATTTTTTTTCTCAACGGTCTACATGTTTTTGAATTCGAATTACATGTTTGCCACTTCAAAACAGGCGGCTTCACAGAGAAAATTGCTAACAACCCTAAAAATTTCCCCCTCTTTTTAGTTTTTTGCTTATATCTTAAAAATATTTACAAAATTTAGGTTGATGAATTTCCTACAAATTTCGTATATTAACTTTAAATTATGATTAAGGGTTTAAGTGCTTGAGCGCGCTGAAAACGGTTACTTTTTGGGCCTCTGGCCAAGCGGGAGAATAGCTCTTTCTAGCGAACCTATCTCGCGGCATGCTTGAAAACAAGCATTGTTTTCTACATCTCTACACGATTTGATGGGTATAAGTGCGATGTTTGATTTTTGAATGAATTTTTGCGCCGCCCTGTTGCGCCACTTCATCCCACTATCCGATAAGATGGTGAAACCGCTTCAGTAAAACCACTACTCCTCTACAACCAGAACTTTGTGCTATGTTTGAAATCTTCAACTATTCAAAAATTTTGTTGTTTGTTCCAACGGTTTCGCATAAATAGGTGGCTTTGCTGACTTGATGTTAAGCTGACAATGCTACTACTGACAATGCTGACGTGCAAACTCCATTTTCTTTATTTCCAGGATATTGGCTATTTTTGGATTTCCGTATATACATTTTTTTTCTTTTACCGTTCTTTCCAAATTTGGAAACAACTTTTGGTAGTCGCGAACTGGCGCCTTACCGATGCGTAAAAAAAGGTTTTGTTCAAAACTATCCAACAAAATTTTGTTTTCGACTCTTTTCACATGCATATTTTGCTGGATAGTTTCGCTTCCATAAGGCTTTATCTCACGCACAGGTGATGGGCCAGCTCGCCACACAGAAACCTAATTTTTTTTCTATTTTCGAAATAACTTTAAGACCACGTGACACCCCGCCACTCCACGCCACTCCACGCCACGCCACGCCACGCCACGCCACGCCATGCTACGCCACGCCACGCCATGCTACGCCACGCAACGCCATGCTACGCCACGCTACGCCATGCTACGCCATGCGACGCCATGCGAGCCATGCGACGCATGCTACGCCTCACCTCGCCGTGCCACGGTACGCCACACCACGCTAAGCCACGCCACGCTAAGCCACGCCTCGGCTCGACACGTCACGCAGGCACAGGGGCCTAGCGGCGAGGGGTCCTATACTTCGGTTTTTCTTTCTTGGCGCACGGGGGGTGTCAATAAAATGGTATATGTCACGATATTTTGCGTCGTTCTCCGTTGTGCCGCCAGGAGTCGCATGATCGCCCACACTGCTCAATGCAGTCGCGATCATGCGACTCCTTGCGGCACAACCGAGAACGACGCAAAATACCGTGAGATATTCCATTTTATTGACACCCCCCCGTGCGCCAAGAAAGAAAAACCGAAGTATAGGTACAATGCACTATCAGTAACAATTTGAAATCTATTCCAAGTAAACTCGAAATTCACCATTCACTGATGACGGTTAACACTTGAAGCTCGTAGCTATTATACTACTCCTCTGACATTTGTCCTCTCATTCATATAAAAAAATCAGAGTAGTTACTGTCTCCGTAAACACACTTATGTCGTATGGAGTTTAGTTTCGTATTTCTGATTATAGATTCCCAACACAGAATCTGATGAACGATAATTCATCAATTTTTCAAAAGCATCTCTTTGTTGAACAGCAAATAGGAATTGTTGATTCATTCCGAATTACATAGCTTAATGGTTTCGCAATTGCAGCATAATCTGGAATAAATTTCTGGAAGAAATCCAGTTAGTCCCAGAAAATTCTGCAGTCCAGTTACGTTCTATGGTTTTGGAAAGTTTTGTACATCTAGTCGTACTTGCAGGAAGTTCCCGTCTTGAATATATATCCCAGGTACTCCACAGTACTCTTCAGAAATTGGCAATTCTCAAAGTTCAGTTGCAGATCGTGTTTCTTGGCGGCGTGGAACATCAGAGTAAGCTCGCGCAGAGCCTCTTCATCATCTTTCGCAGGAACAATAATGTCGTCCATTCAGTCGCGGCTCGTGGTTTTATAAATGGGGAAGGCTGCAAATGCATTGCATTACATTACAGTGCATTGCATTGCCTGCATTGTATTTCTATTAATAATAAGTTTGATACAGACGATTGAGAACGACGCGAAATACCGTGAGATATTCCATCCTGGGCCCGTTTCACAAAGGTTACAAGTTACAAGTTACTAGTTCTTGTAATCACAAGTACTCGTAAGTTCTGTTTCGCAACGAATTTGCCGGGCCCCAGAAGACAAGTCCTCATGCGCCAAGAAAGAAAAACCCAAGTATAGCGCTCCTACCGCATACGGGGAAAACTAGTTGAAGCGCAACGCTACTCGCGGAGCTGCACAGTAATGCTATCTGGTGAGCCCGCCGTTCTTCAGACCCTAGGCTCCACCGAAGGCTGTCTCGCTGCAGCCTTCGTCCGCTGGTAAGCGTCTGCAGTGAATGCATGACGTCACGCCTCCTCGTTTTATACAGGCCTTATGGGAGAATAAAGTGGGAGCCTAACGCTTCTCTCTTCCCTGTCAACAGCTTTAAATGCGTTACGGACGGCCTTTAACACACCGACAAAGAAAAATTCTGATATGATTGTAACATAATACAACTCAGAAATCCATTATTAATAAATGCATTTTTAAACATATTTTTAAATTTCTTTTGGACGGTGATTTCTCTAGGAGAGGCTTCGCCTTACAGCCTTTAATGACGAGCCGCGCCTGCGTCCATTTATACGAAACACTCTTTCTCGCCAGTTTCCAGAATATACAATTCATGCACCGCTGGAAAACTGCAGGGGAATTCGTAAAACCGAACGGCACCTTCAGGAATTGGAACTGTCTTGCATGCGTCACGAATGCGGTATATTTTCTGCTACCCTCTTCGATGTCTTCGGGATACTGAGTACTCGAGCGTCCTGTAATTGTCCAGCAAATCCTCAATGAGAGGTAAAGGATAACGATCCTTCACAACGATCCTCTTGAGCCTACGGAACAAACTCTCAGTAACCCATCTTTACTTTCTCGCTACGCAATGAAGAGAAAGTTACGTAATGCTGTTATTTTTCAGAGCATTCAATGAATCATGAACGCCTTGTCGTAATAGGTTGAGCTGACTTCTCCAATCACTAAGCACCCTCACCTTTCGATTAACTAAACCGGCATCCTTTAATTTGCAGTTATCCACATTTTTGAAAATGTCACTCATGCTCTTCGACTGTCTTGACTTCTCTTTTGGACACTCAGTTGAAATTAGAAAAATCGTGACAATTGAACTTCCTCTTTGTAGTTGCTCGAAGTATGACCGTTACCGCTGCAATTGCAGCATTTCTTGTCCGTATTCTGAGAAGCATCTTT
>JAHLJT010008446.1:14724627-14808808 GCA_031308135.1 Acheta domesticus | reverse complement strand
ACTTATTCAAGCTTCTTATTATCTGTTTTAATTTCTGATTAATTATCTTGATTAAATAGTAAACATATTAAAGTCGGTAATATATATAGAAATTGATATATTCTGTAGCTTAATGTGGTAGTGGACTGGATCGTTTTTGTAGACTTTTTGTGCAGATGCAAGTTTCTTGTTCATTTACAAAATTTTTCAATAATATTAATTTCTATTATAATACCTTATTTGCAGTTTTGATAAAGCTAACATTTTAGCGGTGTTTAAAACAGGGATGTTATTTTCATTATACAATATTGAAGGAATAATGGCTACTTGTATTTTGACAATTTTCTAAACGCATGGTTTCAATATTCAGTCGACAGCAAAGTGAATAATCTGAACGTATTATATTGATTTTGTAAAAATTAAATTAAGCTGTTAATATTGTGAATGACGATGTTTATTTACATAATTTAGAAATAAATATTGTGTATATGAAATAACTCTTTATTCTGCACTTATCAGTTCCTTTAACCGACTCAGAATCCCAAATGTTAAATATATGTCCCAAATGTTAGTACTTGGCTTCTAAATTGCCAATTATTTACATAAAATAAATTATATACATAAAATTTTTCACAATTTTGAAAAATTCCTTTGTAATGTAATTTTAAATGCCCCGATCAACATCTTCGCGCCATCTCTAATGGTAGATCGCCCTTCGACGCTATTAGCTGCTGAGGGCTGGGTCCAAGATGGATGCTTCCCCCTCCATGAAAATAGCCATTAAGAGCGCCGGAAATAACATTGAGTGCCAACTCTGATATATACTCTCTGGTGTTACTCTCTGATATATACTACATCTGGTGTTACAGAAATGTTCAGTTCTAGGTCTGGTTTAGAGTCTGTAGAAGATAGTGCAGTGTCAGTTGACCATCCTGGGCAAGCTGTTAAACCAAAGAAGAAACATTTGTGGTCAGGTAATGACTCTGTGACGTCGATCTCCGGAAGTGAATGTTCTCTAGATTTTTCTAAGTTATACCCTGAAACCCAAGAAACATTTCCAAAATGTAAGTGGAGAAGGAGCAGAACATTATCTGTTCAACCTAGATGCAAATACACTTTTGACGAAGAACTGACTATTATTAAGTATATATCAAAAAATAATACGTACAAACAAGTCAGAGGTGTAGCCATGTGGCAATGTATGGAAAAAGAAATAGAAACCCATAGGACTTGGCAAAGCTTAAAAGAACATTTTCGGAAGAAAATTCTTCCAAAAATCCATGAATTTGATCTTCCAAAGAAGGTGGAGAAATCATTTCGGAGAATAAACATGGTCGTCGCCATCAAGGCAGAAGCGCGACTCGTCGCAGAAGATGACCCGCTACCAGTCTGCATGGGCCCAGGTCCGTCGTTCCCGACACCAGGCGAGTCTGTAGGCGACGTTGCTGGGGTGTGACTGGCAGGCATCGTAACGGTCGGCGTTAGGTCCATCAAACTGGCCCGCCCACCATAGCAGAATCAAACCAAACTAGTACCAGAATTTCTAACTATTTTATTACTAATTTATTACCGCAAACCCGATTTTTTTACCACTCATTTACATCCAAAAAACGGGTGGCGGGCCAGCTTGATATCAAGCTGGCCCGCCCACCATAGCAGAATCAAACCAAACTAATGCCATAATTTCTAACTATTTTATTACTAATTTATTACCGCAAAACTAATTTTTTTACCACTCGTCTTCACCCCGAAACAGGGGGTGGCGGGCCAGCTTGATATCAAGCTGGCCCGCCCACCATAGCAGAATCAAACCAAACTAGTGCCATAATTTTTAACTATTTTATTACTAATTTATTACCGCAAAACTAATTTTTTTACCACTCGTCTTCACCCCGAAACAGGGGGTGGCGGGCCAGCTTGATATCAAGCTGGCCCGCCCACCATAGCAGAATCAAACCAAACTAGTGCCATAATTTTTAACTATTTTATTACTAATTTATTACCGCAAAACTAATTTTTTTACCACTCGTCTTCACCCCGAAACAGGGGGTGGCGGGCCAGCTTGATATCAAGCTGGCCCGCCCACCATAGCAGAATCAAACCAAACTAGTGCCATAATTTTTAACTATTTTATTACTAATTTATTACCGCAAAACTAATTTTCTTACCATTCATCTGCACCCAAAAATATCATTTTTAACTATTTGGTTACTAATTTATTAGTCATTACGGCGGCGAGCCCGCCCTCTCCCTTATAGCGTCCGGCTCTAACAGTCTTGCTGGTTTTTCCAAAGCTTGCCCGAGGGTTAAATACCCGGCGGGTCTTGGCTATTTTTGCCTGGGGCAGGTATTACCAAAGCTTTGCAAATGGAATTATACTCGTAGATACTTCGCCAATGGTTTCGGTATAACTAAAATTATTTATGGTCGTTGATGTTCAGTTACTGGTCTAAAATATCCAATTATTGCAAATGGAGACTGCCGTTGGAAACATTAAATAAACTTTGTAATTTCCAGATATCTCGAAGATTCTGGCATGCGATGAAGGATTCATTCGTTGGTTTTGTTTTGTTCTCCTTACGAAGTTCATCGTGAGTAGAGAAAGTTATGCAATCGTGCGCCGGAAAACGTAGAATTTTCCGCAGAAACACTCTTATTTAAATAAAAGTTTATTAATTTCAAACATAACGTTGTGTATGTTGAATTTCCACATTTCCTGAATCATCCTGACGGTAAAGTATTGTATGAAGAAAAACAGGTGTTAACCTTAATAAAAGAAGAAGAAGACGTTGTGTACAATGATGAAACGGAGATCCTGTAATTGAAAATCTAATACATCTACCGAGTATTATTTTCTGTGCGTACTTCACGAAGAGAACTTACCAAGTAAACTATCCAATTTAAAATGCGTAATATAAAGAAAGTTATGTAATTCCGCCACAAAAAAACGGGAATTTTTTGACACAAAAACTCGTATTGTGATTCGGAAAAAGTGGACAAATCCTATTACAATATGTAGTAATTTACTTTCTCTAACATGTCTTATAGTGAGATTTCGAGAATTGCGGTTTCTTAATATGTTTTTTACTTCCTTGAATACGTATATATGTGTATACGGAGTGTTATACGTAGAATACAGAAAATGATGCTGCGGAATATCAATTTCGAGATCTAAACGGAAATAGAGGTTTTGGACCTTCCTGATACCGAAAAAGGATTTGTTTTTTTTTTTCAATACGTCCGTCCGTCCGTCCGTCCGTCCGTCCGTCCGTCCGTCCGTCCGTCTGTCTGTCTGTCTGTCTGAGAATTAGAAGAATAATTTTAATAATAATAGTAATAGTAACAACAACAAACATTTGTTCTATTAATCTGGAATTATTAGTTTATTAATATTTATTTACAACAGCAAGAAAAACTGTGTACATTTCTGGAGCATATTTGTTGTGAAACTAAAACAAGGAAAGTGTATTACAAAATCTATCTGAATGTATACTTCATTTGGCAAGCTTATTTCACTTTTAAACAGTTTACCAGGAATTCACTGTTTTTGTCAATACAATTTTCTTTCGACACCAAACACGCAGGCCCGTGCCTTTCTCTTTAAACTCGTGGTCTGGACGGTCACAAGAGTATTTGTGTTGAAAAATCGCCGATTTACGCTGCCCCATCACAATAATTTGTCTTTACTATGTACGTATTAATGCGAGAAAATAAAAATATCTGATATGTGTAACGCAGATATTTTGTTTTCATGTGCAACATGGTCTTCAATTAGCTTTTGAGTTCATTTCTGTAAAGCGATTTTTTAAAATTATACTTCGAATTTCTTGTTGTACTTTCTAAATTATGTAATGTGCTGAGCAATTGAATATTCCTGTCTTCTTTTTCTGAAGCAATCCTTTACACGTCCATTGGAGCGTCTTAGAAATATTAGTGTATGAATGAATGCTGTAAAGGCATTTGGTGCCTGATCCGCTCCTTCCGTTTCGGCTAGGGGGAGGGTCATAGAATTCACCCCCAGGTAAACAGCTTGCCTCCGCCGGGAAAATCCCACTGCTTCAGAATGGACGGTACAGGCATTTCCTTTCCAATCTGCAGGCTGCGGGGCTAAGTTATGGAATTCACTCTCGTTTCCCGAAATATTTTTTTTATCCGCCTAAATAATTTAAATTCGTTTCTTACTTTTAGATCATACACTTTATCGCCCCACAGTACATTTCTTTTAAATTTTCTCAATTTTTCCGTTTACTAATTGTAGAATCGAATTGGTACTTTAAGAATATTACAGAAGAGTAAAACCGCCTCCCATATTGAAATTTTCATTGAAAAATTTGGAGCCGTTTTTAAGAAAATTGCGTTTAAGCGTTACTGTAAACAGGAAATTTAAAGCTCTATTTCACAGAATTTTTTGAGTTCTAGAAAAACTTCATGCGAAGTCATTTTAACCTTTCAAAGACTAATGGGAAAGAGGTTTCCCAGAGCATTTCAACCCAGCGGTACCAATGAGAACTTTTTCGCTTGACCTCCAGAGGCGTGCGACGGCCATTATCTATCGCTTGCTGACGGGTGACAAGCAGCGGCGCGGCGATTCTCACGTTCCGCGCTCTGGCCTACGCCATCCGACAGGGATGTGTTGACGGAGTACGGTCTTCCGAGGCGCGAAAGGAAGCGTGGGCTGCTCTGACTTTTCATGCTTCTACAGTGCGCCGCCGCTAGAGAAACATAGGAGAATGTTGATCGCCATTCAACATTCACCTGGAGACGCCGCTCTAACGACAATAAAATTATAATAAGTTCACATACCACAGGAAGAACTGAAGAGATGATTTCTGTTTGGAATTTATAACGAAATTTGGGTTTCGTGGGGCATGTACATATAACTTTCACAAATTTGTTCCATAATATATTCTTTTAACTTCGTATGTAATAATTAACTTGTATTAGAAAGATATTTTTTCGACAGTAGCAGATAACAATAGGGAGCAATCAAGTTTATATCAGTGCAATAAATATATCGTTTTCATATTTTGTTATCTATTGTATTGTATGATTTGCAATGTCTTAATATTTTATTGTATTGGCATAAACCAAAGACGTGGTTCCATATAAATATCTCTTCAGCTTATCAAAGCTTTTCTTTTGTTAGGGCGCCTTCTTCTTTAGGCCCTTGTAGTTATACATAGCGCTTCACTGTCTACTATCTCCTGTCACACACCCCATTCGTAACAAACCCGCCACGGCCCACGCTTCTCACGGGCGATCGCAGTCGTATTCTGCTAATAGTTGCTTGCGCTTGGGTCGTGTGCTTTTTGAAGTAAAAATGGCTTGTCGAGAACAATCGCTGACATCACGCAATATTGAGTTACTTTTGGATAGTGACAGTGACTGTGCATCTGTGTCCAGTCTGGAAGATGATCCATGCCAACATAATTAAACATTTTCAGCTCCGATCAAGCTGTCCATCTTCGTGCATTGATTCCGTTCAAGACACTAAATCACTACAATTTCGCTTTATCCATGTTGTACGAAATACACTTCTTACGCATTTAAAGTAAAATTAAGAAAAATTAAATACTTTTACATTTTTAGAATTTTTTTACACTTTCCCAAACCACTTTGAAAAATTTGAAAAAATCATACTTTTCATAGTTTTATATAGATTCAATATCCTAAACGGCAATTTGAATATTTTAAAAATATTTTTTTATTTCAAAAATAGATTCTTCAAATTCCAACTTTGTAATTGATTTTCATAAAGTATTATGTAGGTTACCTCTTTGCAAGTGAGAATATTTTTTTATGACAGAAAATGAATTTCTGTCATAGGACGTCATTATATCGTTTTAAGAGGAAAAATAACACTCTAACCATTTCCTTGCATCATTGTGTCGAACCATGGATTACAAAAGAGTTACGAGAAAAAACTTCAGCTGTTTAAACAGTACATACTTTCTCGCCTTTAGTAATGGGTGCGTCATACAATTCTACGGAAGTTTCTCTCCTTATTAACATATGTCATCTTTTTTTGTAAAACTAATTACAAGTTATAGAACATTAGGTGTGAAAACTAATAATTTTCAAACAAATATGAACACAAATTCGACAATTAATAGTGCATTTTACGCAGCTAATTCATGTCCCAACAATGAGACAATTCACAGAAATTCACACGTACATACGAAATGCATACGAGGAGAAAAGTTGAAGAAAAAAGTGGTGCTGTTTTTCAGAAAAAAATTGTTTAAAAAATTCCAAATGACCTGTATATTTCAAGCAAATTATGCGAAAATGCTCAAAAAACCGTATACTACATTTCTGTCACAAAATCTGTCACTAAAGAACGTATTTCATTAACTAGTCATATATGTTTTTAACAATAAAATAGCAGTAATAATAATATTTTTTAAAGTGTATGATCTAAAAGTAAGAAACGAATTTAAATTATTTAGGCGGATAAAAAAAATATTTCGGGAAACGAGAGTGAATTCCATAACTTAGCCCCGCAGCCTGCAGATTGGAAAGGAAATGCCTGTACCGTCCATTCTGAAGCAGTGGGATTTTCCCGGCGGAGGCAAGCTGTTTACATGGGGGTGAATTCTATGACCCTCCCCCTAGCCGAAACGGAAGGAGCGGATCAGGCACCAAGTGCCTTTACAGCATTCATTCATACACTAATATTTCTAAGACGCTCCAATGGACGTGTAAAGGATTGCTTCAGAAAAAGAAGACAGGAATATTCAATTGCTCAGCACATTACATAATTTAGAAAGTACAACAAGAAATTCGAAGTATAATTTTAAAAAATCGCTTTACAGAAATGAACTCAAAAGCTAATTGAAGACCATGTTGCACATGAAAACAAAATATCTGCGTTACACATATCAGATATTTTTATTTTCTCGCATTAATACGTACATAGTAAAGACAAATTATTGTGATGGGGCAGCGTAAATCGGCGATTTTTCAACACAAATACTCTTGTGACCGTCCAGACCACGAGTTTAAAGAGAAAGGCACGGGCCTGCGTGTTTGGTGTCGAAAGAAAATTGTATTGACAAAAACAGTGAATTCCTGGTAAACTGTTTAAAAGTGAAATAAGCTTGCCAAATGAAGTATACATTCAGATAGATTTTGTAATACACTTTCCTTGTTTTAGTTTCACAACAAATATGCTCCAGAAATGTACACAGTTTTTCTTGCTGTTGTAAATAAATATTAATAAACTAATAATTCCAGATTAATAGAACAAATGTTTGTTGTTGTTACTATTACTATTATTATTAAAATTATTCTTCTAATTCTCAGACAGACAGACAGACAGACGGACGGACGGACGGACGGACGGACGGACGGACGGACGGACGGACGTATTGAAAAAAAAAAACAAATCCTTTTTCGGTATCAGGAAGGTCCAAAACCTCTATTTCCGTTTAGATCTCGAAATTGATATTCCGCAGCATCATTTTCTGTATTCTACGTATAACACTCCGTATACACATATATACGTATTCAAGGAAGTAAAAAACATATTAAGAAACCGCAATTCTCGAAATCTCACTATAAGACATGTTAGAGAAAGTAAATTACTACATATTGTAATAGGATTTGTCCACTTTTTCCGAATCACAATACGAGTTTTTGTGTCAAAAAATTCCCGTTTTTTTGTGGCGGAATTACATAACTTTCTTTATATTACGCATTTTAAATTGGATAGTTTACTTGGTAAGTTCTCTTCGTGAAGTACGCACAGAAAATAATACTCGGTAGATGTATTAGATTTTCAATTACAGGATCTCCGTTTCATCATTGTACACAACGTCTTCTTCTTCTTTTATTAAGGTTAACACCTGTTTTTCTTCATACAATACTTTACCGTCAGGATGATTCAGGAAATGTGGAAATTCAACATACACAACGTTATGTTTGAAATTAATAACTTTTATTTAAATAAGAGTGTTTCTGCGGAAAATTCTACGTTTTCCAGCGCACGATTGCATAACTTTCTCTACTCACGATGAACTTCGTAAGGAGAACAAAACAAAACCAACGAATGAATCCTTCATCGCATGCCAGAATCTTCGAGATATCTGGAAATTACAAAGTTTATTTAATGTTTCCAACGGCAGTCTCCATTTGCAATAATTGGATATTTTAGACCAGTAACTGAACATCAACGACCATAAATAATTTTAGTTATACCGAAACCATTGGCGAAGTATCTACGAGTATAATTCCATTTGCAAAGCTTTGGTAATACCTGCCCCAGGCAAAAATAGCCAAGACCCGCCGGGTATTTAACCCTCGGGCAAGCTTTGGAAAAACCAGCAAGACTGTTAGAGCCGGACGCTATAAGGGAGAGGGCGGGCTCGCCGCCGTAATGACTAATAAATTAGTAACCAAATAGTTAAAAATGATATTTTTGGGTGCAGATGAATGGTAAGAAAATTAGTTTTGCGGTAATAAATTAGTAATAAAATAGTTAAAAATTATGGCACTAGTTTGGTTCGATTCTGCTATGGTGGGCGGGCCAGCTTGATATCAAGCTGGCCCGCCACCCCCTGTTTTGGGGTGAAGATGAGTGGTAAAAAAATTAGTTTTGCGGTAATAAATTAGTAATAAAATAGTTAAAAATTATGGCACTAGTTTGGTTTGATTCTGCTATGGTGGGCGGGCCAGCTTGATATCAAGCTGGCCCGCCACCCCCTGTTTCGGGGTGAAGACGAGTGGTAAAAAAATTAGTTTTGCGGTAATAAATTAGTAATAAAATAGTTAAAAATTATGGCACTAGTTTGGTTTGATTCTGCTATGGTGGGCGGGCCAGCTTGATATCAAGCTGGCCCGCCACCCCCTGTTTCGGGGTGAAGACGAGTGGTAAAAAAATTAGTTTTGCGGTAATAAATTAGTAATAAAATAGTTAGAAATTATGGCATTAGTTTGGTTTGATTCTGCTATGGTGGGCGGGCCAGCTTGATATCAAGCTGGCCCGCCACCCGTTTTTTGGATGAAAATGAGTGGTAAAAAAATCGGGTTTGCGGTAATAAATTAGTAATAAAATAGTTAGAAATTCTGGTACTAGTTTGGTTTGATTCTGCTATGGTGGGCGGGCCAGCTTGATGGACCTCTGGCGGCGCTACCCGAAGTAGCAATGGCTGGCGCGGCCGTTTGAAGCCCTCTTATCTAGACCGGAGTGCACGACGTCATGCACCTACCACCGACCCCCCAGTGCGTGGCCGACCGTGCAAACGAAATCATGGGCATAGCCAATGGCGTGCAAATTACCTACCGAGTGTGCAAGCGGATCAGTAGAGTCGTTCGGGGTGCAGCTTTTTTTTATGGCGATGAGTGTATATACAGGTGTCCAGAAGCTCTCGTTACAAAAAAAATACCCCAAATGCTATGTTGCACGTCATGAAGAATGGCAGGTCCAGTTTTTCGAAAAAAAAAAAGTCTTTGAGAAAATTCAGTTTAAAAACCACTTTCGGGCGCGAAATTCAAACCGGCCGCTACGACACCACAGACGGCCGATTTTCTCCAAAATTGATATTCCCCCATCGATTTGGCCGATGTCGCGGCCCCTGGAATTTGAAACCGATATTTTAATTTTGGATGGTATTTTACATGAAGCCCCTGGCACAATTTTCAAATTTTCAAAATATAGGCTCCAATTTTTTTTTAGATACTGTGAAGGACGCTTAAGGGAATGGGTCATGTCTCATGTTCGTTAAAAAACCCTGATGTTTCGAAAAGTTAATTTTTTCGGCGTCTTCCTACAACTAAAACATTGAAGATAGAACTTTTAATTAGAGTACTTTTCGCGTAATTTTGCGTGAAAATATGGGCTAGAAAGTACGTGCTGTATTAGCACCACTAGTTACTTGAAAGTTTCGCGAGATTTGAAAATTAATAGTTACGGATTTTTTTTGGGGGGGGGGATTATCCTTAATTCTCCCGTCCGTCCGGTGATCCGCGCCTGATACAATCAGCTTGGCTTACAGTAAACAAAGTAGGAGCTCTCCCTCGTGCTACGTCGTCACTCTCAACCCTTGTTTAACAGAATACAGCGTCATCAGTAAATGCTATTAAAAGTGTTCCAAGGTCAAGCATACAACCACGCATCATCCTTGTTCCAATGAAACAATTTCGATTGTGAGAAATGGGAGCTAAGACACATTTCGCGTCTTGACGATTTCAGCCTGTTTGTTATGCAGTCACCTAATTTCTTAGCGAAGTCATGCAAAATAATAGTTTTATTTGCAACAAAAATAATATTAACAATAATTATAATTGTATTAACAACAATAGTAGTGCCAGTTTTAACAACAATAATAATTAACAATAATGTAATTTTCAACAAAACTTGTACCAAAACTGGGGTGAATATTATACAGATTATACGGTTTTTAATAATAAAACTAGTAATACAAAATGTCATAAATATTTTAATCATGAAAGTGAAAGAAGATTTAATCACTTATCTTTGGAACCTAATATCATTAAGATAGCATTACATAATGATCCATAATTGTTGATGAAAAAGTGTTCCTATGTTTCTATTCACCCCAAGGATGGGGTCAATAGGGACAGTCATTAATAGAAGTTCAAAATACTATTCTATGAAACACTGGGGTCAATAGGAAACAAGATTACTTTAAAATAAAATATATAAAAACAAAAGCATAATTTTTCTTTGAGGAAAAGTAATTGTACCCTGTGGCAACCTGTGGTGTGGCCCAGTGGTCAGATCTCTTGTATTTGAGACAGTGTTACACTGCGTTACGTAGAGGCAGGGAAGCATTCAATTAGTGTTACGTAACATTGATTTTTTTTAAGTTTTTAATATTTGTTGAAATGCTTTCTTTTTTGAGTCTTATACTAAAACATTAAAACATTTTATAATTAATTTGTTTTAAAGCATAAATAATTTAAAATTATTAGAAGTTGTTACAATAAATGGAAATATTTTTTCATAATTTTTTATTGAATCTGTAAGATTATGAGGAAAACATTCAAAACTGATCTGTGGTATCTTCTAGTGTACAATCAAACAGGTGCAGTAGACTCTCACCAATGTGCGAACTACAATGGTGGTGTGTGCCTGGCTTGTGATCAGAAATTTTCTTGCTTACGTGTTCTTCCTTCACTCAAAACTTGCCCGCCCCAATTTTATCATTAGGTACAATGAGCACGAACAATTAATTCTGACTTCAATTATTATAAATTTTAATATACAACACAAATAAAATGAATGCAAGTTTTTTCTATGCTATAACTTATTTTCACTTCTTGCATGTACAAGGGGAGTGTGTTTCGCAAACATTATATAATTATTTAGGGGAGTTCAAGCAGGTGTTACAGGTGTGTTACAGGGGGGAGAGGGGGGGAGAAATATTTTTGTGTGAACTAATTTATAGACACCCCTTTCACCACGGGGTCAGGGGTTTATTTCCCAAATGATCCTTGTAGAATTTGCGATGGAGTGGGTTTGCGGCAGATTGTCTCAGGGTGCTCCTTTCCCCCCTGGCTCTTATCCCACCACAGCTCTTTCGTTGAAATGTAAATTGAGGTTTGGTTGAAATTAAGGTAACCTGAGTTGTGTGAATCTACCTAATGGAATAAGGGATACTAAATATGGATTTGAGAAAGATGTTATCTTCTACTTCTTTCATTAAAGCTATGAGCCTCTTTTCTACAGGAACATCATTTCTTCATCTTTTCCATGGTCTTCCTGTGTTTATTCCTACTGATTTTCATCTCTGCTTGTTCATACCAATCTTTCAGTCTTCATTCTTGATACTTCATGTTGTCCCACTTCAGCTTCTATCTCTCCACCCACTCCCCTATTTTCTATATTTTCCACTTTTTTTATTTCACTTTTACTTTTGTCCATCCTCATCGTTCCTGGTAATTGTTCTAATTCTGTGTATCACATTCATCTAAAATGTTTCCAACATTGTGTGGTTTTCAAGTGCCTACTTGAGTTTCTGTTGGGTTTGTGATTCAAAGCAGCATGAGCTCCGAAACGTTGTAAACTGCTGAATATTTGAATAAATCATGTTATGAAAAGATAAATACCTGTAAAATTGTAATAAATGTGATTGTCTATAAAATCAGTGGAACCTATTTTTAATATAAAGATATATCACAGACAATCAAAACTATTACTATTAAACATTGGAAGAGATGTAGTGCAAATACAGCTAAAAAAAATGCTACTATAATAGGGCAGAAATATCCCCAAACACTCTAAAACAAAAAGACTTCAAATGATTGGGAGTCATCCATATAGTTTCTTAGAAACAAAGAAATGTGGTTAACCATTTTCAATTAAATCAAAGAAAGAATGATTTTCCCCAAAACAGCTTAATAACCTTGCCTAAATGTTAAGCATGGTAGGACAAAGATGATGTAGTCAGCTAAATCTCCAATGTCTTCAAAACAGCCAAGGAGCCATGATACCTCCTGGTCAATGTGGATGATAGTGATACTGAAGCTAATGATATTGCTGCTATTGAAACCATTCTGCATGTAACTTTTTTATTAATGTTATTTATCCCATCAAAAAATGTGTTGATATGAGTAGATTTTAACATTTAAAATCCATGTGTGTGCATATTGGCAATTGTGAAGCCCTAAACCAAACATCTTGAGATGTCTTGTTACATTATCAATATGTGAAGAGAAAAGATAAAGATTTATAATAAATAAATTATAAGCAAACACTTTTCTACGTCTCTTGAAAATCATCAAAGAATTCTTTCCCCTGCATTTCTTCTAATTTTTTTTCAGATACGATCTTCTGACTGCTCTGACTCTTTGAAGTTTGTAATCCTTTTTAATTAATTGGTATGATTAATTTACAATTCTGTGGTACTAGTGATCTTCATTTTATATTTTTTCCCTGTTCTTTAACTGAAGTTGAAATTAGCTGCAAGTGCTTCTGGGGAAAATGAAGTAAGTTACACAAATATATTTCCTATTAACTGCATTGAATTTATCATAACATTTTGTTACAAAGAATTTTTATCTGAGAATTTTACCATTTCTTTTCATTTATCAGTAACACTAATTGTTCAGTCAGTTCAGATTAAAAGATAGAATTCTTTTCTATTTTTCAACTTTATCTGAACATCCTACTGTCATGTGGCCTATGCTCCATTGCAATTTCCACCACACCAGATAATCAAACCAAGCATTCATTTTTACTGTGTGACCAACACTTACCCCTTGCTTTATATCTTGTGATATAATTATTTATATCACAAGATTTTGTAGCTGAAATGCACTTGTATTAAATTCAGATTATTACTTCCCAATTTGCTGTTAAGATGCTGGGGCTACTGATGCAAATGCTGATGCTAAATCAGTTTCCTCTGAATAATGAACTTAAGCTAAATTAAGATAAAATGTAAACATGCTAGCAAATCAGTACCTTCAGACTCAAAAATCTGCCCATGGTTTTGGAAACAAAGCATATGTAATGCTAAGCATGGAGCAAACACAGTTTATGAGGTACCATGTATTTGAATGAGCAAATATTAAATTATATTTGCTTGTATGTTCACACATGCAACCACATACAAGAAAACATACAAATAAGGAAGGAGATAATAACCAAAATATTAACAACTCAGACTGGTTGTTTATGAAGAAAACTTGCTGTAGATTTTTTATAAGATTTTTATTCTTTAGCTAGACACTTCATATACATTAAGTTCAAAATCACTCCTGTTAAAATTAATTTTGTGTCAAAGTGATGCACATATGCTTATACTTCAAACTGGGGTTCCACTATCCATCCTATAGTTGGTTGTATTTTTTTGCTTCCATAGCTAAATGTATGTTGGAAAAATTATTTCACCATTGTTTTGTGTAGAGTGCCATGCATTTTGCTGTGATTCTGAAAGCACATAGATGAAATCAACTGGCATTAGAAATCAGATCACAGACTTTCAGATGAATGATTGTCTCTAGATGACCCTTAAGTCATTGGCTTGAACTGTCAGTGACAGTGCTGAACATGTCACTTTGAGGGAATCCCTGATCCCACTTGCTGAACAACAGATTTATGAATATATTACAAGTGCTGAAAAATTTGAGTAAGGATTCTTCACTTAACTATAATTCCTTTAATGCAGATGAGATGCACGTACAAATGGTAAGTGATTTTATCAAGTACAGTCCTCACAATGACTGTATCTTTAATAACATTCCAATATTTTATTGGTGAAATAACGAAATATAATTATTGTTATAACTTTATTGTTAACAATGTCCTTTATTACTGTAACATTATTGAAAATATTCTTTCCTTCTGAGTGATTGTTAAAAGACAAGTTCGTTTAAAGCGCTTTCAAGTAATTTTCTATATTTCTCCCATTTTGTGAAGGTTATTAAATTTGGCACCTGAGTTTCTAAATAACATGACTTGTTATTATCACACACTTCAAGAAAAAATGTGGGAAAATTATGAACAATCCCAAACATGTTTACTACAATATCTAGAACTACATTCCTTTCTTGCATTAACATATTGACTTGGAAATGAACTCCCTCTACCTATGACAATACTTGACATTCTCATACTGCTGTCACACTATTCCCTGTTACAGTGCTTTTAAACCTATGAAAATATTACCACTTCATTCCATGTGTGTTACCTGAGTTGAGACATTCCAATGATAACAAAAAGTGGCATGGACAATGGCATGATTACTTTCTAAAGCACACAGAGTGGAAAGGAAAGTGGAGTGTAAATTGTGTAAAAAATAAGTATAGCAGGAAATTTTATCATCAGAGCTACTTGTTTACAAAATTAGAAAATTAATTTGGGTAACACCCTTTATATTAATAATTTCCCAAGTCCTTAGGAATATGAAGATAATTCTAAAATCCCTTTGCACAATGTGAGGAAACTTGAAAGTATAGCAATGAATTGGTAAATAATTTAATACAATTTTTTCATACCATATTGTAATGATGATTCTCACTTCTATTACTTTCAATGGCACAAGTTGACAATGGTATGTAATATGATCTATGCTGATAGTGCTTTTGTTTAATGTGTAAATACAATCATGTATCAATATCAAAACAATGAAGATGAAATACAAGAGAGAAAATAATCTTCTTAATTATTTAAATTTCTCTGTACTGTATATTTTACAATTATGCATCATATATTGACTAAAAATTAGTTTCAAAATCACATAATTTATGAGCAACATTTTGTGTGCCTTGCTTAGGAATTTTTGTTTGACATGTTGTCTTTCTCCAAGAAGTATGTTCTAGGGATGAAAACATCAGCAGCCAGAGTCAATAGATTCTTAGCTGCTTGGGAGATGCCACATCCTAGACACAGTTGCTAGAATACAGCACCCCTCGAACATCAGACATCCCTTGGACAGAAGATTGTATTTTAGGGATGGTTCCGGGGATGCAGTGTGATTAAATATAGAACTTTATAGATTTGATAAAACAAATAGAAACCTTTTCATGTATTGACATTTGGGCACTCATTGTTTCTTAAATAAGAGTTTAATGTGGAATTATTTGTATTTGTTCATTTCATATCATGTGACTAATACTAACAAATGGTTTTGAAATTTAATTAGAACATTATTTACTCTCTTTGCTGATAAAGAGAAAACAGATTTCAAAACATGTCAGCTCAAATATGAATGTGTGACAAATAAAATATTAGAAAGAGAATTATTTGATGAATCACACTCTGTAGTGCAGCTGTTTTAGAAAAAGAATTGTAACCCAGATAGTTAATGAATAGTTATTTCGAAAGCGAACAGTAGCCTTTACATTAATTCTTCATGCATTATTGTTGGTGCTCAATAATGCTTACATATCAATTTCATATTGTGAATTATCACACATTTTTTAGAATAGGATTATACGTCAAACTTATTAAGTTAACAAAATAGAATTATTTATTCATTTATTATTTTCAAGGAATGGGCTTCCCATATTTCAAGCACTGGCCACAATTTGAGGTGATATATTTGAAACTCAGTTTGTTTTCTATAACGTTGTTACAAATATTCATATCCAGTCACATACTAAATTCTTTGAAAACATATATGAAGAAAACAGTACTTCTAAGTAATAGACATTAAAACATCACATATACATTTACTTCAAATAAGTTACCAGTGAATAATTAGTTGCGGAAGTGAATTTATGACTGCTGAAGAGTAAATATCTCTCCAGATACACGCCATGAAACAATTTTGTGAGACAGCAAATACACACAAATGTATGTATTTATATACATAAACCTATACACATACATACTCTAAGTTTCAATTTTGCTTCACTGAGAACTGGGTAAGGATTGAAATTTACAAGACCTTTGTGTCTTCTTGTAACACTGGTAATAATGTTTTAATACTTGGTTTTGAACATTTATTTATTTTAGAACAGATGCCATAAAAATATTTTTGATATATAATTATTAGACCTTAATATAACCAAATACGGCAGTGAAATTGTATAAAAACTTCTAATGAAGTTAATTTGACAGAATTACTTGATGGAGTATCTCTTTGTGAATTAATGAACATCAAGAAGTTGCGAGCCGACAATTGAAGATGTACTCTGTAGGGGAGGATGACAAACACTTCCAAATATGTTGGATACAGCTAATTCATAATAATGGTAAGTGTGAAAGTGCATAATTTTGTTAGTTATGAAACTTATGTATTCTTTAGATTTTGATATGCACCTACAGAGGTTATCCACCTATAATATTAACATAAATTTGTCATGAAGATAAGTATTGCTTATAAATAAAATGTACTGGTACTTTATTAAATAATTAAGTAGAAAGACAGTTTTGACTATTATTATTTCTGTACAGTCAGTAATCTATTATGCTTTTTTTCCACTCATGATTGCCAGATGAATATACTGCTAAAAAAGTTCTGCAAACAATATTGCTTCAACATTTCTCAAATAATTTAAAGATAAAAGATATGGTATAAATATAAACTTGTATATAAAAGGGATTGATGTGATGGATTTACGGTGAGATTAGGCACAGTAAAGGTGATCAATGGAAGAAAACTCTGAAAAATTATATGTTAAAATGTACAGAATGGTTTTAAGATTTCAGTTTCTAAAACCATTTATTTTGCTAAATTCCATTCAAATATTGTTTAAAAAACAATAAAAAGATCAGACTTCAGACAAATACTTCAGACTCAAACATTCTTCCATTTTGAAATTTTGATAATTATGCCAGAAGTTAATGAGTGATCAATGGAAGTTTTAAATTCAAGGAAGAGAAACATTGGACTTACAGGCAAGAAAGAATTATAATTTCACTGTTAAAAATCAAAACTGTCTCAATTTTTTGTGCGAAAATGTATCGTATCTAAAGAAGAATGTTAAATAAAAATTCTGGCTTTGCTTTGAAACACCAATGATACCATCCTAAAACAACATTGTAATGATTAACTTCATGGTTACTTTAAGCCACTAATGTTTAGGTACCACCTTTAATATGTCATGTTTCTGAGAAAACATGACTCAAGAAAAAACAAAAGATAGGAACTAAACACTAGAGTATCTAAATGAACCAAACAAACTTTGTGTCTATTGTAGGTAGAGTCTGTGTGTTTCTATCACTTCAACTGAGAATAAACTTAATTCTGGATAAACAATATGAATAGATGTTGGGAACAAGGAATGACAGAAATTGAAACAAAAATGCCAATAAGATTACTTCCCTCTACAAATACATAAATAATGATAATGGTGATGATAATGATACTGATGATCATAATAATAATAATAATAATAATAGTAATAAATAACTATTTAAATACTATTCTAATTATTTCAAAAAGCAATTTATCGTCAGGTAAAATTTATCATCTGGTACTATCATAAGGTAAAAGAAAAATAGGAACTAAATTACATTACTGTTCGTATCTTAAAAAAGGGGTAAGAGAAAATATAAATTGAAATCATTTGCAGCAGTGAAATTAAAATGATTTTGTGCATGTTCAACAAATAGGTATAAAAATGCTTTCGTACATACTTTTACAAACAAGTAAAATACATTTCAATTATTATCATGATTAATTATATAAATTAAATGAACTTCTCAGACAATTGATACTTCAAAAAGATTTGAAGGTAAGATATCAAGGAAAAAATAATGTAAATGTATAACTGAATGCTGTGATGTATGGAGAGTAATATCTTTACTTGTAAATTTTTATTGTTAACACCTGCCAAAAAGTGTCAATAAGAAGAAAGAAAATTTGTCATTCTAAAAATAATTTAAATTATTTTCTTTCTCTTGAAAGAATTAAATTAGAAAAGAACAATTTTAAATTTTTAATTGAAAATTCTAAACTAAGTTACTGTTTAAACATTTCATGCTATTTCTTCATTAAATGGGATTATTGAAAATCCAAATCTTAATTTATCCATTTGTCAATGATAAAAGCACTTATTAAAAATTCATTATGTAAAATCTATCAATGTACTACTTAGAAAAGTCCAAGAAAACTAGTAGCAATGTGTATGTTTAAAATTTTCATGGGGTTTTTAACTTTTATTAGAAATATTTTTAACAAATTTATGACAAAAATTGATCTTTAAAAGATTTTTCACGATTGTTGTTAGACATTTTTATGAGAAGACTAAGTTACCTATTACTTCAAAACAATAAAACTAAATGAATGAATACATTATTTCGAACTAAATATTTGGAAGAACTTATCTTTCCATGTTCATTTCTTAAGCTTTTTCTAGTCATTTCTAATTAGTATTAAAATACTTTTTACTATTTACCATTCTTTTGGATCATCTTTAATAGGCAGGTTTGTAAGTAATATTCAGTAAAACATTACAGTATTTAAAAAACAAACAAACAAAAATAAATAAAAACAAGAAAAGTAGAGAAGAAGAGGAAATACGATGATTAATTAAGTTTAAAATTGAAGAGAAACAGAATTCTTCTGAGGCATTGTTAATTTTAAGAATGAATTTTATGAATAATAGTTTCATAAGTAGTACAGCCAAATTAACTAAATTCGATGGTTATTACTAATTATGAAAAGTTGTGAATTGCTGTTTTAAAGAGTTGTTTAGACAAGAAGGAAAATATCCTCTCTGATTTGGAAGAATTTAATGTTTGATGACATGACATGACAGTACCTAGTGTCTAAGATTGGAATTGTATTTTAATAAGCTTTATTATTAATAACAAGTATAATCCATTTTGGTGTGAATATTTTATTAGAAATGTTATTCTTAAAATATTGGAGTCTTTATTGCATCACTGAAGCAAGAGATTGGACCTGTATTGAGGTCATTCTTTTAAGTACCATTTTCTTTTCTTTAGTCATAGCCCAGTAAAGTGCATGACTGAGAGAAACTTAGTTCCATGGAAATAACTTTATAAAACATTTTAAAATCCTTCATAGTTTTACAAAAAGTAGTTATCAATGTAGATCTCAATACCTTCATGATAATTTCCCCTCAGTATAATCTTCTTCATGTCTTCTTTATAAATATGTTTAATGCATGTAGACTCAATACCTCGCTCTTTTTGTTAATCTTTAGAACTTTAATGAAACAGGTGTGTGAAAAGTAACTATACATTATGGATGTTAATAAAACTGACAAATTAGTGGAAAATTCATCAGACATCAGCTGTTAGATTGAATTAACAGTGTTTACATACAAAACTAACTGGTACAAACCAAAGGCATGTAACTTAAAATCGATGGGAAGATCACAACAAAAGTTTATTTATAGCGAGTTATTATTTATAGCAAGTTGTGACTTCTGACCCTTCTGTATTTCTATTAGTTAAAAATGATGTACAAGGACATAAGAAATGAGATGACATGAAAATGAGACCTCAGATAATTTTATCAATAATAATGATGATGGAATAAATTATTAGTAACATCTAAATAAAACTATGCGAAAGAGAAATTTTGGAGAACTCTAGATTACAATGTGAAGTTAAACTAGTGTTTTATTTATATAGTTTTGCAATGGTTTTCAATTTTTTATATTAAGTTTTATGTTTAAACGCTATTGAAACTTCATTATCCTCAGTTAAATACAATTTAATTTGAGGCCCGTTCATAATAAGATTGCAATTCACTGTATCAAGAATAGAGCAAGACAAAAAACGAAACCAAGAGAAAAGTATTGGTAAATTAGTGAAAATAGAGTGAATTATAAGTGAACAGGAGGGAACAAAAATTGCGGAAAATAAAAACACATCAGAGAATATGAAGAAAATAAATAAATAAAAAGCAATAAAAAGAATTAAACTTTTGAAAATCTTTACAGTATATAGATTTGTTTGAAATGACTAAATTTGTTTCAAGAGGTGGAATTAAATAAAAGTTGCTTGAAGCCTTCTATATAAGCGATTCTTTCTAGTCATTCATATTTGTGCAACAATTAGAAATTATTTACTTTTCATGACTAATATGGACACATTACAACAGTTCAAATGATATATAATCATTGAGATTTCAATATTAAACATTTGCAACTGAAATGGATAACGTTTGTTACAATACCATTCTCTTCGTTTGTAAAATTTGTATTATAAAACTTGACTCAATCTCTCTTGAATAAAATTTGCAGGTACCTTTCTGAATTTATTCAAAATTTTCAACTTTATTGACTGTGAATATAATGTGTCATTTTCAGGAATGTTAATTGGTATGCTGAAGAGAATTTTGTATTACATAACATTAATATACAGGAATCAGCATTTAACAAATTTATAACAATCTTTGAGCAATATTCTTATTCTGAGTACAGAACAGACTAAATAATTATAAATTCAATATATCTCTTTCATTGTACTATCTAATATATAGACATAAATTGTGATGAATTTAAAACCAATGTTATATAGATAAATCGTGGAGACATTTAAAACCAAAATTACCTGGACATGAACAAGAGGATTTCATTTTGTTATTAATCTTGTAAGTAATATAATTATCCTGTAAATTGCTAATGTGTTACCTCCAGTTCTAAACATTCATTTCATGAAATCTGCTTATGTGAGAGACACTCCATCATTTTTTATGCTATACATTGTATAAAGTCAACATATAGTGAGGACTGGGTTTAACTACTCCCGTTCAGCAACTTTGAAGCATGCACTTACTGCTGCTCTTTTTTTTTTTTCCTTTTTCTTTTCTTTCTTTCTTCGCATTTTGGGAGCACATTTTTAACTGAAACATCTATTTTCAAAAATTCATTGCACGTTTGTAGCATGCCTGAAATACTATCAGGCAATACTACCTCTCAAATAGTGAATTCATTCACTACAATGGTTATACAAACAAGCTTGAAGTAATTTAGATAAAATGTACTTTTACACTTAGAACAGTATGCATTCTCTTACTAAAATACTTCAGAACACAATAACTTAAATTGACTTGCAAGTACATTCATATTTTCAGACACATATACAATATAGTAAATAACAACCTCAATCACACTTCTTAAAATTGTTTGTTTTGAACAATAAAAATTCAAAATTATGTACTGTATCTTATTTTCCATTTCCGCTCTAATTAAGATGTTGAATAGCAAAAAAGGATCTATGTGTAATACTACATTGAACAGTACTTCTATTTTAACACCCAATAATAAACATTTTACTCAAGTTTCCATGTATTGACAGAAATGAACAAGAATGAGAGTAAGAGAAAGGCATGCATCATAAGTCATTTTGTGTGCATTGTTCTTCCATAGGAACAGAGACTGTTTGACGCATGCTTTTCTTTTCACAGAGCACATGAAGGGTGACATTTTAATACTTCAAATAAATTATTATCTTTCAACATTTTATGCAGTCAGTTAGGTGAAGAATCAGTCCTTGTCCTCAATGTTATAACAAAACGGGGGCTACAGATTTTTCTGTAGCCTTTTCGTTATCTATCTAATAGTACTAAATGTTTATAAATATTCAACAATGTCACATTTTATTGAAATATTTGGACAAGAAGCAATTGAAGCTCCATATCCACTTCTAGATTTATGTCTTTCGCTCAACAACTTTTGAAAAATGGGCAAAATAGCTAAATCCAAGAGTTCACCTTCAGAAACAGCAGAACACATTCCTGTAACATTTGTTATCGATGAAGAGGAAGCAGTTTTACTGCCATGACGGGCATATGAAGAAACATTAGAATAAATTCCCCCTCGAATGGAGGCCACATTTGGTGTGCTGTGGACGTGGGAAAGGGCTGACTTCTGTTGCTTGAGAGGAGGTATAGGTGCAACAGTGCCAACATTGCTGCTTCTTATGTCCCCTGTGGGCCTTCTTGCAGGAGCTTCCGTGTCTGCTGGCACATATTGATTACTATATTGATATGGCAAGCGGTGGGCTTGAGCGGAGCGTTCTCGGCTCTTCTCTGAAACTGATCGTTGCATCATTGTTGTAACACTTTCATCAATTTCTGGAATAAAATGGATTAGACAATCAATAGGAAGATTCTGTTCAATAATAATGGTCTTTTGTGCAATATTGGAAGAGTGCTGCAAACAAATACCTAAAATTAAAAGTTTGATGGCATTTTAATTCAATTAAGCCAATTAAAAACTTTGGAAACAAAGTAAAACTCATTCTACTTTTCTTAAATCTGGACAGAGGCATTATTATTGAGAACGAGAAACATCATAGGATATAACTATTTCAGACAGACATTTTGCCTCATAAACATGATGACTGATTTAATAGAAAATTTCTGAATGCACAGTGAATAATGGGTTAAGTCTTTCCCTATTTTTCAAAGCATGCTTTTTGACTCAATTCAATAATGACAATTACTACATCAATTTCAAAATGGTTACTTAGCTGAGAAATTACTAATATTAATATAAATTTTAACTAATTTTCTCAATTTATTACAAAATCCTGATTTTACACTATTGTGGATGCTTTAAAAGTTGTTCTCTTAAAAGTTGAGAAATTTGACATAACCACTTATTCACTGCACATATAGATTTAAGCCATTAGCACCATATACTTACTACACGTGTACTTCAATATTTTTAAGATACTTATTTAATCCAAGAAAGTTGCTATTACATAGCATATATTAACACAGCTTCTTTCCTCTTAATGCAATAAGATGAAGATATAAATCATTAATAAAATATTGCAGAAAAATGTTTCTGTCAACTACCAATATTTATTAAAATCTTGAATTGTTTTATTTGATCATGCTACAAAAAATACGAGTGTATGATGAGTTCTATATTACTCATTTCCTAGTGTAGGAAAGGAAGGAGGCTTATGCTTTTATGTTCTCCTCTTTCCTGGGCAGGTGATCATTCTAATGCCTTTGCCTTTTTGAATGAAAGCTGGTAAGGTAAACACAAGATGTGAATAACGATGATGATGATGATGATGATGATGATGATTAGTGTATGATAGATGAATGAGATTATGGATGGAATGATGAGATTATGGAAGAGACACATGGTGATGTGATGAGCCCCACACCACAATCACATGTTGAAAACACCCAAGCCTATGAGCACATGGGGCTCAAACCTATAACCTTTGTCTCCGTATACTTACTTGCCCTGCACCAATGGGTCTGACCCATCAAAACAATTCAGAAATATTATTAATTTTTATTGCTTCCTTTTAATAAAGTAGTTAGTAATTAATTTTACAAGTGGGTAAAATTGGCCACTAAATGCAAGTTAGTTGTTTAGTCATCAGTAAGTTGCGGATTTATGGCCCGAAAAAATAAAAAATAGGTAGACAAAATAGGCATTTAAATAGGCACAAAACATTTTTCTAATCCTTAATTATATTCTTGTGTATAAAGTTTCTGAAGGAAACGTAATATCTTATCTTCCTGGAGTGTTTGCTTTCATCATTATTCTGGCAAATCCTTCTAGAAAACCTTTCTTGTCAGGTAAATTTGGACAAAAAAGGGTGAATCGCAATCACTACCTTTTAGATTTTCATTAAATGTATGCTGATGCTACACCTATCTTTTTTCTCACCTTTAATTTAAACATAATTGAAAACATTGTATGCTTTTTTATATCGCCATGTATAACACAAATGTAACTACTGGTGCTACAACAATACATATTTTCTCGCATTATTTCTAGGAATATTTCAAAATTTGCAATTTTCAAAAATTCAAAGACGTCAATGAAAATGAGACATGCACCGTTCTTTTAAGTGGCCCTTGTTCTATTCGTGGGAAAAAATTGAAAAATATTGTAGCGTTTTTTTGAGATTTTTTTATTACATGCATTAATTTCAAGCAGAAATTATGCAAAAATCACTCGTTCTTTTAAAATTATACATAATATTTTTTGAAGATCTGATTTTTTAGAACAGATTTCATTTAAGACAAAAATCTATGTATTCAATATTATACTTTTGCAGTGCAAACTTTCCTCAATTTTTGAATACACATAGAGTTCGCACAAGAATAAGGAGGAAGAAGACTGAGGAACCTTCCATACGTGCGCCATTTCTATTATTATTATTATTAACCAACTATTTTTGGTTTAAATCCGGCCCTGCATCGAGCTTCCGGGCGATCATTTAGAACGATAGATTTTTATCTGCTTAGGCCGCACCCCGCGCACTCCGAAACACTTTCCATTGCAGATGATTAATTGATTATTATTTCCGGACGCGTCAATTGCTATAGTTATTAGTCTCGTTAGTGTAGTGCATGATAAATCCCGAGACGTGACGGCGTTTCTCCCTAGTTGGAACTTGAGATCCAGGTCCGACCTATATGTTGGCTTTTCCCCCTCCAAGAATCTCTCCCAGCGGGACACCGCTCCAACAGGGACAAGCTCAAAGCTCCAGACGTGTGTGATAGCGGAATGAATTCAAGTGTAAGTGTGCATGTTTAAAAGAAGAGGATGGGGGGGGGGGGGGCAAGAATAAGGAAGGAAAAATTCGCAAGCGGTTCTTGGCCCATTTGTTAAAGAACTATTCCGTCTTTCGCTTGGTATTGATAGGAGAAATCACGGAAATCTAATGATCAAAGCAGTCAATCGCTAGAATTCTCCTTCAGACGTGATTAAATTCAACCTAGTTATCAAGGTAGTATCGAAAATCCGTCATCGTCGAGATTCGAACCCAAGAACGTTTATGTTAGAAATTTCTCTCTGCATTTCGCTGGTGGACTGCAATAGTGTCACAATTTAAAAAAATACGAATTTTGAATTAATGCACTTCAGAATTGCAGATTGGTCTACCTTCCAGCAGCATATCTTTCAGTACAGCACTTCTTACTTACAGTACAGTTCAACACATGGCAGAAGTGTGAATGCGAGTGTGAATGGATTTCAATACAAGATGAAAACTTCAAACTCATTTAATTTAACTTTAAACTCATTAATTTCGACTGGGCAATCCTTAGAAAATAATAAAGGAATATTATTTCAAATTTAATGATGTACGCGGATTATTTTTGGTCCAAGTGATATAAACCCCGAAATGTTCTTTCCATTTACATATTTTTGGGACGGCCAAACGAAATTTTTTGTTTGGAAAACATAACAAAACGTTGTGCAAAAGATATGACAAATTTCGTCAAAATACCCTTTTCCGGTCATTGTGAATTTGGCCCGTAAACTTTATTTTTTTTGCGTGGGTGTGCAATCAAAAATTTTGGCTAAGCAAATCTGGGCAAACGATATGCCAAGTTTGGTGAAGATATCTGTTTTTTCGGTTATTATGAACTTGGCCACAAAACTAGCTTTTATCTTACTTGTGTGGGTGAGTAAACGTTATGCCCAATTTCGATAAAATACCTGGATTTCTCCGGCCAGCATGAATTTTTTCCGCTTTGCTCTTTACTTATACGAGGGTAAGGCAATAAATAAGTCGCAAAACGGAATTGAGGCAAAACTTCAGGCACTTGTGCCATCGCATTACAAGTCCTTGAAAGTCAGCAGCAAAGAAGTCCTTTGGTTGCTGTCGCAGCCAACGTGTAACCTCATAGTTTACGGTATCATCTGTATCAAAATAACGGACACCCAAATGATTTTTTAGGGGCCCGAACAGATGAAAATCACTGGGGGCAAAGTCAGGGCTCTACGGTGGATGTTCCAAGCGTTTCCAATGAAATGTCCGTAACAGCTCCTGCGTTGGACTTGCTGTGTGAGGACGGGCATTGTCATCCAGAAGAATCACACCCTTTGACAGGAGTCCCTGTCTCTTGCAGCGAATGGCCTGTCGGAGTTCCCGCAGAATGGTGCAGTACGACGCGGGCATTCAGAGTTTCATCGTAATCTATGAGGTTATACGTTGGCTGCGACAACCAAAGGACTACTTTGCCGCTGGCTTTCAAGGATTTGTAATGAGATGGGATGAGTGCCTGAATGTACAGGGTGATTATGTGGAAAAGTGAAATAAATTTCAGATAGTTACTTTGATTATTTTTGCCTCGATTCCGTTTTTGCGTCTTATTTATTGACTTGCCCTCGCTTTTTTGTGAGTGGGCAAACGATATGTCAGGTTTCGTCAGAATACGGTAATTTTTCCAAGTTCACGGAGGTTACAATCGCTTAATGGACAGCATTTTAGCGCCTGCGCATAACATGGATTACCGTGCTCTACGGTACGCCACCAGGCTTTCTTATTCAAAACTGCATATGCCCAGATCGCTCCAGATCTAGACGTGTAAGCGCGCGAGTTTAAAAAATCAGTGCCGATCACCTCCATTGTTATGCACTTTACCAATGTTTTAATCGGCGAATTAAACAAAACACCGATATTTTGAAACATAATTGTTTTATTTATTAAAGAAAATGGCTCCCATGCTACGTCATTTACGGTCAAGTCGTCACTGCGCTGTCTTACTTTTAAGTAGTCAATGGCGCAACCAGAATTTTTTCTAGGGGAGAGACAGTAAGTATTGTGTAGTCGACGTGAAGTTTTCTTGTCAAGCGTTTTTTATTTATGCTAAATTGAAAATTTATTTTTATTTGTTGGTTTGTAGATATTGGCAATTATTCAATTGAGATTTTAATGACTTTCGTTACTACAGAAAATTAACAAAAACTATACTTATGAATTGTGTAGTCAGCGTCAGGGGGGGGGTGATGAAGCCAGGGGCGGATTTACCTTCAAGCAAAATAAGCAGCTGCTTAGGGGTCACCATCCATGTGGGCCCCGCATCCCGAAAAAATATTCGAAAAAGAATGTCATAAAACGTTTGTACAAACATTTGTTGTAAAATACTAGCAAATCAAATTGTATATTGTATTACTTGTAAAAAGTTTTTATTTGAAAACTAAGCGCTATTAATACTGAATATGTATTTGTAGACAAAAAATTAGCTAGTGATTTTACAAAAGCACATACTTCCTCCCATTATTCCTTTTTTGCAACAGTTCAACTAAAATTAGACTTGCATCATTCTTTTAAGCGTACTTAGGGGGAAAAAATGAAGACTTTGGAGAGGTTTTTCAGAAAATGTTTCTTTATAAACTGCATAAATTTCAGACACAAATTACGCGGAAACGAATCATTTTGTCATTAAATTGTGCATGACATTTTTTAAAGAGCTGAGTTTTTAGAACAGATTTTGTTTTAGCGAAACATTTTTATATTCAATTTTGTAGTTTTGAAATGTTAAAATTTTGCAATTTTCGAAAATTCAGAGAGTTTGCTGGACTAGTGCCAACTTTTTTTACCGTTATTTGATACATAAGAGAAGAAAATTTAAAGAAAAAATTGGAAACCTTTCAGAGAAAAAATTAGTCAAAAATTAAAAATTGCCTATATTTCAAAATTTAGAGAAAACTACTCTTATTTTCGAAAAATGTATTGAAACTTTATTCAAAATCTGTCTTTAAAGAACAGTTTTCATTGAGGAAAAAACCTTCTATCTTCAATTTCGTAGTTGTAGGAAGACGTCGAAAAATAAAAAAAAACAACAGTTTTGCAATTTTCTAAAAATCAGTGATTTCAACGAAAACGAGACCTGCTCAGAATCCTTTACGCTATCCGAGAACAAAATTTAATGGAAACAATTTGGTGCCATTTTTGAAAACAAAATTGAAAATGTTGAGGCTTCACCCTGAAAAATCAAAATACCCCTTTCGAACTCGCAAAAGCCTCGAATTCTTTCAGATCGAAGGGGAATATAAATTTTGGAGAAACTCGGCTGAACAGTTTAGGCGCTAGCGTTGATCATGGAAGGACGGACGGACGGACGGACGGACGGACGGACGGACGGACGGTCGGCCTGTCAAATGGACTGTCAGACATACAGACGTTTAGTCTTCAATCAATTTTTCGGTATCAAGGTCCCACAAAACATGGATTCTGTCTACACAGCGTTTTAGAGGAAGTAATTTAATATTTACAGGAACAACATTTGTCCACTTTTTCATTTCCATGGCCCGGCATTTCTGCCGAAAATTCGCCGTTTTCTGGTGCATCATTGCAATACTCTTCTTACGAAGTGAATGCGAGAAAGTAAAAATACAGTTAAATAAAATATTATGTATATTGTATATTCTTGTAAGCACATTGTTAATTTTTATTTGCATTCGAACAAAACGCTATTATATTAATGTGTTTTTGGTACATTTTCAAGATTTTTTCCCTGGAGGCGGGCCCCAACGCAGTACAAAATCCGGGCATTTGTGCAGTACCAAATTCGGGCCTGGTCGAAACTCCAGGAGCCCTCCCTCGGGTAGGCCACTGAATGTACTAGATTTATTGAATATTTATTTCAGAACTTCTATAGCTGACGTTTTGAGCATTTCTCTGCAAGAACAACGTATTCAGCGTTGCAAGTTGAGTGTTGGTCTCGGGAGAGCTGGGGCTTGGATCATCGTCTACGAACGGGGCCGAAGGCTGTGGCTTTGAATCCTGAGGCATGGATGGGTGCAGGGAGTATTTAAATGGATGGGTGCAGGAAGTATTTAAATACTTCGCTAAAATATTTTATAAATAAGTATTTAAACACATACGCAAAACACATTAGGACTCGATGTGCTAAATACATACGTATTTAAAATATAAGTACTCAAAAAACTGTAAATATATAATTTTGTAATACATAACTTTTATTGTATTAATATACTGTAAATGTCAATTACAGTAAATTAGTGATAAAGAGTCATACACATTTCTGAACAATAACTATTGTAATGTTTTGTAACCATTTGAATAAACATTTTAAATTTAAAATTATATCAAAAATATGTCTGACACAAAGAAATAGAATTTCCTTTTAAAACGAATAATTTTTCAAACAAATCATCAGACAATAAAACCTTAGTTGGCGATTGTATTAAACCAGCAAAGGAAACCAGTCATTCAACTATTTATTTATTTGGTCAAAAAAACTGTATATGACGTGTGGGGAAAGAGATTATCTGCGCACATTTTCTTGAGGCACAGAATAAAAAAAACTAGCGTAGAAGAATATAAACTAGTGTTATAACTAATAAGCCCTTTTTTATTGCTGGATAATTGTCCAGCATTTTTAATGATTTAGATTTATCATTTAAAAATGAGAAACAAATTCAACAGCTGAAAGGAGCTTTTATTTTGTTTCAATGAGGTGCAGTCACTAACGCAATCGAACAAAAGCAACTAAACTCGTTTTGAACTTTCTTCTTCGTCTGTATTTTAAGTATTTCTTTTTTTAAATACACCTAATTTATGTATTTAAATACATCTCTAAAATACACGTCCAAAAATTTAAAAATACAGTTTCTCAAAATGTATTTAAACTTCATATTTATTTATTTATTTATTTATTTACGTCAAAAACAGTTAAAAACTGTGTGTGACGAGCTATGGGGGAAGTGAAATTTGTGCACGTTTTCATTATTCTGTGATCTCTATCCTAAAACATATTCTAGTCGAATTTTGAATACAAAAAAAGAGAGTTTTTTTTCAAGTTTTGTTGACAAAATATTCGCTCCTATATAATAAAATATATTTTCAAAGGTAAATTAGCTATAAATTTCTGCAACAAATTTCTGCTCATATGAAGCGAGTCGATCAAGATCAATAAGTTCTGCAACTTCTCCTACGGTGAATTTTTATAGGAAGAGCCGCCCAAAAATCCCCAAGTAGCTGTCGCCACTGGCGTACCTTTTATAATACAAGATTATTAATTCAAATTTTACGAAAAGGTTGATTAACGATTCCAGTAAAAACAAAAATACAGAAAACAATCGGTCAAAATTAGTCCACCAATCAACAAATTTCGCAAAAAATCGTTTCCTTCCCGCGAGCTGGGTAACTTTCTGCACTCAATTGGTAGAATCTCTCCTAATATGGTGTCTCCAGGTAAGCACTAGGTAAATAGTCTGAAAACCCCTTGCGCTATGCACCTGCGCCGACTTGTCTTGGCAGAGGGGAAGCCTCACTAGAGTACTTACTTGGCTATCCTTGGTGCCTAAGGTGCCTTGGACGCGGCGTCTCCCGGATAGCCATGTAAGTACTGACTCCGGCCGCGGAAGCCTACGCTATCGCCTCACTAGAGGTGTTGCAGTGCGTAGCGTAAAACGTTACTTTATCTGCATAGTGTGAAAACACGTCCATTCTGATGGAGTAGTGTAGACCCTTCTCCCCATAATTCGTCACATACAGTTGACTGTTTTTGACGTTAAATAAATGAAATAAATACAAACTAAAAAAATTATTGTGACTAACGAAACATTTTAATTCGCTGATGCGGATAGTCTCAAAAGTGAGTTCACAGGATATGTGCTATGGTGCTTCACGCTGTGCAAAAAAAACCTATCATTTTGCTCTCGTAGCACTAGAAGATGACGAAGTTTGAGAAAGTAAGAGAAAGATAGAGAGACAGCAGAGAGAGCAGACAGAGTCAGAGAGAGAGAGGCAGAACAGACAGAGAGGCAGAGAGAGCACCGAGACAGAGGCAAAGAGAGCACAGCAAGAGACAGAGAGAGAGAGCGAGAAAAAGAGAGAGATAGAGAGAGCGAGAAAGAAAGAGACAGAGAGCGAGAGAGAGACAGAGAGAGAGAGACAGAGACAGAGAGGGAGAGAGAGAGAGAGACAAACCAGGGGAAAGTAACCGCGTTCCAAGTAATGTAGAGACGTTTGTTTTTCTTTGTGCCACATTAGGTGGGTGTCTGATATAGAACTGCTTATGGATTGCTAATGGCCACAAAAGCAACTGCGTCCAACAAGGTGATAATTATATGAAGAGGGTTTATTAATTATTGAGTACTTAATATTCTAACACGAACAATTTAATGTAATATCAATGCCTTTTCTTTATTCACAACTGTAAAGGAACTCCAACTGCTTGCTGTATGATAGTTTTGAGAGCACAGGCTTGCAACATTTATTTCTTTTTTCTGCAGAATGAAATTGACGAGTCTAATTTTGATGTGTGAATCCAAACATGCTAACAATTTTTTGCATCAAATGAATTTTTTTAGTGTGTGAGGACATTTTCAATTTTATGGTAGTGTCGTCAATCGTTCTTTCGTGTCCTAGTTTTTCATTCACACGGAAATCATAATAATAACAGTTAATTTTATCAATTTAAATAGAAGTTTCAATAAGAAAAAATATACCCTTTTCATATTTAAAGTTGGGATCGGCTAGGAGAATCTATGCGAGATGGACCAGATATTCTCATTCCATTCCTCCTACAACATTACCATCATCAGTCTTTCAGCCACTTCAAATAGAGTATTGAAGTAACAGAACATTTGTTAATCCGCTTCCACACAAATCAAAAGGATTGGAAATGGAAGAAAAAAGTGCCCTGGCGGTGTGATATCAAAGAATGGAAGTACTAGTTAGAGATGGAAGAGACAGAGAAAACATTACAAAAATGATCGCCAATGTCAGGGAATTTGAACAGAAGGTCCCAAGGTCGGTTTCCAGCTAGATCAAATATTGATTTTCGCGACTCACCATTTCCAGTTATTAAATTTAGTGCACAATCAAGTTGACATCATCATCAATCATTGTCAGCATTTGCTTCTCAACACAAAGCCCGTTTGCAGTTCCGGCTTATCCTTATAACTCATGTAGCACGTGATATGGGCCCCAGGCTCTTTGGGGCAACGCACTTTCTAAGGCACAACATTTTAAAGAAGTCTCACTCGTAAAGAAAAAATTTCGGCGTTAAAAATGTGAACCTGCTGTAAAAAAGGACTAAAACAAAAGTATATGTACAATGATGTTAATGTTTAATTTTCAATGTTAACGCAGTTTTCAACACAATAACAACAAAGTTTTAGTTTTAAAATGCAATCGTTTGAGATTTATGCGTTTGTTTGGATAAATTGTTACTGCATAAATTACTTTCCGAAAAGAATCAGCTTATTCTCTTATGTTTGTATATATCGCGTAAATGTTTCTTTGAGTATTAAAGCTTTATCCGCACAATTTCAATTACGATCCTGAATTTTTCACTTTCACTCTTAATACAATCACATATCAATACGACGAAAACGAAATAAGGGAGAAATAAGAGCCAGTATAAGCCAAACACGACTGCAAAACCTTTCTTTGATGAGCATACAACACGAACTACTCCAAAAAACGGATACAAAAGAATAATCGATGAGTTTTCTGCTGCAAAATTCCGTAAACGTTTGATTAGATAAATGAAGTTCAATCAAAATTGAAAATTAATCTCATTGTCATTTTATTAAATGTTTATAATTTAATATTTTGAAAAATAATATTTTTATTTCAATTTTATTTGCAATGTTTAAACATGTTGAATCATCCAGAAGAATTTGGCCTGATTTATTTTTTATCTGTTATATATCTTCCAATAATACTTCAAATATTAGATCCTTTTGAATAAAAATATTGTTTTCAAACTTGTTTGTAAGTATTAGTAAATAAAAAGAAAACATTTAATTTAATCTGTAAACACGCATTTTTCGACGTCAATGTCTAGTAGATCCAGAATTCTTCTTTTTAGACTTCAAAATCATATTTATGTAATAGAAAATGTACAAATGTCCCAATATTGACCCAGAACTTGGCCCAGAGTACTCGTAACAGGATTCGAGTATTTATACTCGAGTTAATTGCACTAATTACATTAATACTTTAATTATAAACCTTTCAATACAGTTTACACTATTGTCTCGATATTGATTATCAAAGCCATGTTTGGTTAATGATCGATTAAAAGAATTAAAATCGGAAATGGGTTAAAGTTCTTTCACACACCATGCGGTTAACTATGTCTTGAAAAAGACAGGCTCTGTCTGTCTGACCCAATTGTTAATCAATAATTTGTGTGCAATTCCGTTTTATTCATCGTCTCTCTCCAACCTACTTGAACTATTAATGAGTTTGAACGTTTTTGAAGGCATCCTCAACTCATTACAGTGAGTTAATGTTTGTATGTTTTGAACGACCACAGAACAAAATCTTCTTTTGGAGCAGTGACCAAGTGACAGGGTTTACGCATGGCGTTCGATTTTTGCTGTTGGCAGACGGAGAGTGTTAATTCACAAATCCTGCTCTATCATAAGGGGAGACAAGGTAGACACTGCACTAGTTGGCTTCCGTGGCCTGTCATGTGAAGGCTCTCGGCTGTCCGAGTGAAGCCGCGTCGAGGGCAGTGATGTCGTTTCCACCATCATATCGAGGTGTTTTTCGGGGCTGAAGTGCGCTAGGATGGTGGGCGTTCGGGTTTTCACGCTGTGTGGCTGAGTATACTGCGATTTTTCTAAGAGCGACCCTCAAGGCCACTCAAATCCCTTCTTCGCGATGGAATATGTCACGGCATTTCGCGTCTTTCTCTGTCGTTCCGCGAGATTTCGCACGGTCGCGACCGTATGAAGCAGTGCTTGCGATCATGCGACTTCTACCGGCAAGACCGAGAAAAGACGCGAAATGCCGTGACATATTCCATCGCGAAGATGGGATTTGAGTGGCCTTGAGGAAAAGAGGAGGCCCTCTTAGAAAAATCGCAGTATAGGCACCAGGAGTTTGGTTGTATGGTTAGCCGGCCAAGAAGGCGGGACCGGACGGCATGGTGCGGTCCGCGTCGCACGGCAAGGACCAGTCCGATTGCGCGGATCGGACGGAAAAGTGCAATCCTGTTACGCGGTCTTTCGAGCCTCCGTTTTCCGGAGCACTGCCAGCAACCATTGCTCTGTTTCACTTTGTTTTATAAGCACATAGTTAACATATCGTCTGATACGAACGGAATATGTTCTCGGCGCATTTTAGGTTGAAATAAGCCGGATTTAAACTGTATCCTTTGGTGAGATTATGAAGAAGCCAGTAAACTTAACAAGATTGTAAAAAAAGTGACTTTTGGTAAACAATGGAGCGAGATGATTTTGGTAGCAAACAGTTCATAGAGAAAACTAATCATGGGATCTGTGTCCGAGGACACCCACTTCGATTTCTTCTTTGGTTGCGGCCAGGCTGCTAACTAAGCACAACTTCTGCCTTTCTCTTTGAAAACAGACAGGGAATTAAAGGACATGTTCTTTAAAAAAATATTTGCTAGATTCTATTATGCTTTTCCTTTTTATTAAATCGTTTGTCACGGTCAATGTAAGTTAAACATAATATTACAATACAAATATTAGCAGAGAACTCTTAGCATATTGAATTGGGAGTTCAGACGCCCTCCCAAGCAAGAGAGCTGCCACGAATACGGTTGACACGAGAGTTCCCAGAGAAAATGCTGAACCCCATCTCACCGAACTTACGGCTGGGGTTCAGTGGCTATAGCTGCAACTTTCTAACTGTAAAACCGAGATTCAGCAAAAAAGAACTTGGTGATCTTGGGCCTGACTGAGGGTGGACGTGCGAGAGCCACATTCTTCTTTCCTGGTCGTACTGGTTATGCAATGGCGACTGTGGCAAGTACGCAAACGGACTGGCAAAGGCAAGTAGCGTTTATCCCCCATGTTGATTAGAACTTCAAAATGTAGTTTGTGTGGGAATTCTGATGCGGTATTGTTGACGTAATTACATAAATAAATAAAAGAAGTCGTCTTCGTCAACTTAATATCTTCATTTAGAGAGCTGGCTTTCGACTTCTTTGCCGTCTTGATCAGTCTCGCTGTGTGTGGCGAAAGTCGGGAAATTTGGCCGACTTTTACTACACACAGCGAGACTGATGATGACGGCAAAGCCGTCGAAAGTCTGCTCTCTAAATGAAGATATTAAGTCGACGGAGATGACTTCTTTTATTTCGTCATTAATGTATTTTATGTAGGTGAGATCAGATGTAGAGATGTATAGTCAATGAGAATAAACAGTAGAATGGAAAATATTGAGAGTTCTTAATTAAAACAATTACACACCCTTCGTTTAAGTATTTCACTGATTTTCACGACCCGATCTTCTAGCCGCTGGACTTTACGAAAGAAGATGAAGCCAGCATCTAATTAAAATATTTATTTTGAAAGTCATTAGAAAGGAGAAAAGAAAGGGGGAACTGTGACAGGGTAACCAACATCTACCTCATCTGCCTTCACGATCCACCATTTTTCTCAATACTATTGCCTGATTTAGGTAGCAGTACCCAGATACTGGGCCTACAAAAAATAGTGAAGTATTGGGTATTCTATATGCATAGTCATAAGCATGAGCTGTCCGAAGCAATTGAGTGAATAAATGAATTGTCGAACAAATGGAACTATGCTTCATTATAAAATAATTTCTTGGAGATCAAGGATACAATACACAAATCTTGCTAGCTATTTGACTGAAGTAAAATTACCGCTCAACAAGGAGAATTGAAACTTGACCTGGATAACATTACACATTTTTTTGTCGGATATTGTGCTAAGAGTATTTATCAAAATAATTACATTTGTATATTAAGTTAATGACAAGTAATTATTTTAATAGTATTATACTAAATTGTTGTTTATTTACACCAAGCATTGCAAATTTTGCTTATTCTATATTCCTGCATTCTGAATACTATTTATTTAATTAGTAATTTATAACTAATTTTTCAGTACCAAAGATACGTGAATATGTTAAAATCCAGTTAGAAAAGATTTTTTCAGTATTCTGCGCTAATAACAGGTCTGCAGAAGCTATTTTGGTGGTTCAAACATCATATAAGGTGGTTCAAACATCATTCTATTCATGGAAGCAGTTTACGTAATCAAAATGGTTTGTTTTCTTTGCGAAAAGTGAAATTGAAAAAAAGACGCTAGTCTCTGTGTGTCAACAAATATTATTTGTTGCTTGTGATTCACTTTGTCTCGAGAACAAATTTTTATTATTTATTTTATTGATAAAAACAACAGCAATCAGTTCGGAATGTTAATCGGAAACAATTTCCACCGATTTGCCGTAAGTGGGAAATCGTAAATACAATATAACCGATGACATCGCCGTTTAAGGCAGAGACTTGCTTTCTCGAGAAAAAAAAGGTGTTCACAAATATTTAGTTTCGAGCCATCTTTTGGCCAATAAATGCAATAAATGCAAGTGTTGGGCAGCACGAATATCCGCCGTCATTTCCAAGTCAATGTAGCGGACAAAGAAAGCGAGACACTGGTACACGGTCTGTACAGTAGACTTGTGTGCACACGGCGATGGATCGACTGCAATTGAATTGGAAGTTGTTTTGAGAAGCGAATTTCTTATAAACAATTACATTTCTCGAGAACGAATGGCTTCTCGCTAAAAGGTCATTCAGATGAGACATTAAAAAGAATTGCAAATTTTACAAATTTATGAACATTTTCCAATTTTGGCATTTCCAAAGCGGGGAGGGTCCTTCGTATTCCAGAGCCGAAAATCACGAATTAACTCTTTTGAACAAATAATTTTATAAACAATTCCAAAATATGAGCTAATATATCAGGGGATAGTCCTTGAGTCGAACATTGCAAAATAAGAATTTTGACAAGAGATGCGAATAGATTGCTAAACACTTAATTCAGTTGTTGCTAAAATGTTAAATATTCAGCATATAATAGCAGTGGTGACTTCTTAGAATAGGCAAGATAGGCACTGCCTACCCTGTTGAATATGTACTAGTTTAATACATTTCATAAAAAAACAATAAATGACTACTACAATTTTAATATGGTGTATTATTCATCTTTGAAATGAACAGAGTGTCCGGGGAGGAAACGTCGAAACTTCGAAAATAAGCTCTTAAGACAATTCTAAGCATATATGTCTAACAAACTACGTGGATATTCCGAATGGTTGAGCCGCAATGAGCACTCAAAAGTTTGTTTGCAAAAATGATTTCTAGGCAAAAATTTGCATTATGGAACCATAGAAACACTCCAGAAACATGTAAATTGTTTATTATTTACAAAGGAAAGTAGTATATTTTCTCAGACAGAAAAATTAAGCGAGATATAAAAAAGCAGTCGAATTGTGTAAATTGGGTGCTTTTTTTATTTTTCACTTAATTTTTCTTTCTGAATAAATATATTCACTTCTTTTGTAAATAATAAACAATTTATATGTTTCTGAAGTGTTTCTTTGCTTCTATAATGCGAATTTTTGCTTATAAATCAATTTTTCAAACCAACTTTTGAGTGCTTATTGAGGCTAAACCATTCGGAATATCCTCGTAGTTTATTAGACAAAATATGCTTAGAATTGTCTTAAGAGCTTATTTCCGAAGTTTCGACGTTTCCTCCCTGGACATTCTGTATAATGAACATTTCATTATCGTGGCACGAGCCACATTACCATTTGAAGCATTTTCTAACATTCCGTGCGCCATTAGATGATTCCTCTTCCCGCAGAGTCATGCGCCCTCTTGTACTTCTCAGATAGGCACGCCCGGGCCTACCTGAGAGGAGCCATGCTTCGCTCCCTATTATGAGAAAAGGCCCTGTAGTGAGCGTAGAACAGCAGTAGCATGCTGTGCCCATGCGTGACGCATGCGCGTTGTACATAGGCCAGCAAATTCCCCTGCTGCCTACCCGTACGGAAGATTCCGATTTTCACTCTCATGCAAGCTACGTAGCGCGTATGCTGTTTTGTTGACGAGTTAACAAGCGGAGAAGGTGATTATTATTTAAGAAATTTTAATTTTCTCATTTTAAATTTGTATGCTTCGGATTATTACTGTTATTTGATTTTCTTATATTTAAATCTGATTTTACGATAATATTATGACAGAGTGAATGAACTACTACGTACTCCGTTTTCTCGTCTTAACGATGTAGAAAAGAGACAAATTTTGGACAATGGTCAATTTACTCCTATGTTGAGATATGGTTGTACAGATGTTGTCGAGACAAATACAAGAAAATTCAATCCTCCGTGGTATGATTCACACAAATGGCTAACAGGTAGAGAAGTTAAAGCTAAGATTTATTGTTGGCCATGTCTTTTATTGTCAGTTAAGGAGAGTACTTGGAATAGAGATGGATATTCTGACATGAAAAATTTATCAAAAGCTATACAAGAACATGAAATGTGACATACATAACTCAGTGAATCTTAATCGCCTGGAAAAAATTCGAATACGATTTCTGAATTATTGTCAGGGCAACACGAACTCGCAACACTTTTTTAGAATCTAAATATTTTGAAATTACGTCTAAGCGTGCTTCAAGAAAATAATGCTTTGGAATGTAGTGGTATCAGTGAGACAATTGTTTTGAATAAATTGAACAGCATGGCCCCGATGCCCCCTTTATCGGGACCAGCCGCGCGCTGTTTTGCCTTCCCTGAACATATGTTCAAGAGCCGCCATTGCACAATACCCGACCAAAAACGCTCGCCCATAAATATTAGACTACAGTAGAACCCCGCTAATCTGACCCCCACAAATCCAAAATTTTGGATAATCCGAACAAAATTCGGGATAGAGGAATAAATAAAATGCGTATTTGTAGTGTAAAGGAAGGATTTTATAAATACTGTTGTTTTGTAATTACTGTACGTAATAACTGAACAACTAATTATTGAAACACAAGACAAAATGAAACATTATTTGCACGGTGTATATCACATGATGTAACTACGGTGTATGTCACATGATTATGTAGCAGTAATTTTCACTTAGAGGAACATGCAAATCCGGTAGTCTTTTTTTTTTTGCCGTAAGGAACTGAATCTGCTTGATGCTGCGATGTGATGACGGGATCGTTGTGCTACGTTGCCATTTTCTCACATCGCACGCACGTTGCACTGTCTGGTAATCCTATAGATGTATTGTATATGAACGGTACATTTTTTCAGATAATCCGAACATTTCCGAATCCGAACAGACCACACTGCCAATTACTTTGGAATGCCGGGGTTCTACTCTATTTATGCAGGCAGACAAAATATACGTAGAATTGTCTTAAGAGCGTATATTCAAAGTTTCGACGTCCCCCCCCCCCCGACACCTGTATGTATTACGTGCACGAGGCCCGCCTCCGAGAGAGCCCTTTGAGATTTCGCTCCATTAATATCGACGTAGAGGTTATAGTAAGTGCTAGCGATTGGTAAACAAATCCCTCCCCGCAGATGGAGGTTGTCCAAGATTTCGTCAAGGGATGCGGAGATAGAATTTCATACGAAATTATTTATTAGAGCAAGTATACATTGACAAAAGTTATCATTTTCGACCCTTCTACATCCCCGACAAATTTGTCTGATTTATTCTGAGGCATTGTGTATAAGTCTGTATAAGTGATTAAATTGAAAATTGATCTTCTATAAGATTAAAAAAAAAAAACAACAAAATGATGACACTCGGTGGGCAAAAAAAAGTAGTTCAGCCCAGAAAATTTCGAGTTTAAGGACTTACCATGATCTCTAGTGACATTTGGCGATGATGCATTCCCTGATACAAGGAGATCACCTCCGTTGAGCAAAAAGGGTGTAGTTCTACATTTTGAAGATCTTCCAGCATTTCTGTCCATGGAATGACTTTGCATTTTAACATTGACAACATCCGGATCATCATGATAGTGTGCTTGCTTTCTCATATACTCTTTAGAATCACATTTATCACTTTCCATGTAGTAGTACTGCGGCACCACAGCCTCCGAAATCATGTTGTTATTGACGTTTCTAAGCACGTTGTCCGACGCGTACGAGACGTTGTGCAGCGCCGGGCCGTGCGGCGCCGCCGCGGGTAGCAGGCTGCCCGCGGGCACACTAGTCCTTCTGCGCTCGGACGCGCCTGCGCCCAGCCCCACCGAGACGGGCGCAGAGCCGCCCGACGACGTGCTGCGCACGCTGGAGCGCCGGCGCAGCGCCGACGGCGGCGGCTGCGCGTACGGCGGCTGCGCGTGGTAGCTGGCTTTGGAGGGTTGGCTGTACTGCGGCTGCGGGACGTAGTGTTGCGACGAGGCCGACGGGAACTGCGCGTGTGGCGTGCTCGATATCGAAGGAGTGTGTCGATGTTTGGCGTGAAACTGTTTCGGGGGAGGTAAAATTGTTTCAGTCATTGAGCCGAGAGGACTATTTGTCACGTCCCCAAATGAAACAACTTTCGTTAGTGAAGAGGGTGGTGTGGGAAGGCGAGGTCTGTCTGAATGATCTTCCAGTAAGTCTTCGATGAGCGATTTCTCTTCGGCCAGAATGTCGTGGTGGCCTTCTTCTTCTTCGACGCTTTCCGGAACGAAATGAACGTTACTTTCACCGGTGCTTATATTCGATACGTTAAGAAGTGGTTCTGAATCCTCTGGGCGTAAAACTGAAGAACGAGGCCTGTCAGCACTGACAATAGGGTGGGTGGCCATACTATCGGCAACATCAATACTTCCAGTTGTAGTTGCGTTGGTGATAGCGGGCTTTGTTCGCGTTGGCATTTCCTTCTCGTGTCTGATGACTGGTGCAGCTTGACCAGGAGGGACAACTTTCATCTCTTTGCTGCCTGTTACAGCTATTGATGGTGGTTTTGTAGAAAATGTTGTTTTCTTCCTGCAGTGTAAAAAGTAACTCATTAAAAACAATTCTTTACTGAGGACGTATTATTTATTGAGAAAGTAACACTTTATTATCATCTATTAGCAACTTACCAAAGTAAAAATAATGACGACGCACACAACTTACGTACAAAATTGAAACTATATTTTTTTAAACTTAGAATACAGCAGGGACATTTATTTATTTTTTTTACCAGGTGAAATGTATGTAGTTAACGATGTTGTTAATAATTAGTCAGGAAGAGAAGTATTTTGAAGTTATTTTATGCAAATTGTTGAATTGTCTATTACAAATGTAACAAAACAGTGTAGTAATACAAAATTTACCCTCCTCTCATTTATGGAATGTTTCAAATGATTAATTCCAGAGATCAAAGGATACTCTTAAAAATTCAAATATATCATCATATCATGAATATTAAGGGGTTTTATTAGTTATTTATGTACCATGACCGAAAATAAAATGATTTAGGAAAGACTGGTTTAACTTCCGAGGCTGAATAAAGAAATGTGGTGCAAAGTGTGGAAAAATACTTTACTGTTCTTTTGTTCACTCTCCTTTAATATATTTTTATTATATACATGAGAAATTCAAATGTTTAGGAGTTTAAAAATTATCTTAGTATGAACGCATTTATCATTAAGATCCTAGTGCTCTCGAATGCTAATCCAATTGAGATCACTTTTACAATAGACAACTAATTTTTTATTTAATATTATTTGTTTAACAACAATAGATGAGTGAAGCAACATCTAAGGTAAGGGATACTATCAAAGACAATGTACCTGATTATGACAGTATAAATACATACATATTGAACATAATATTGCAAATTTACCATAATTAAAATATTTAGTATGAAAATGAATTCAAAAAGCTTATTTATTTTCATACACAATTCAAAAAATTATTTAATTGTGATTACACAATACATTACTATAAATACAAAGTACTTTGCTAAAATATATAGAGAAAGTATTTGCTTACTTTGGACCAGGAGTTTCCATTGTGAGATTTACATATTCGCCATCTTGTGAAGAATTTAGAGAGCAAAGTGAGCTAACTTCTGTTGTTTCAGTACCAGAAGGAGCTGTAACAATATTAGAAATGAATCTGATGAATGCAAAAGAAAAGATACATTACAGTCTAGCGAAACCTGTATAAAATGAAGATGAAAAAAATTGACGAAAGAGATTTTTGGAAATGCAACTGAATAAACGATATACTTAAATTAATCAGAATATTCTTTGGAAACTCAATGCCAAACACATTACCCTCTCTCTTCATAAGCACATCATGTCTGGGAACAGCTAGGCGATCCATGCCAGCATCAGCTTCTAAAATCTCTCTACCTTCATCACCAAGTCGACGTACCAGCATCTTAAAATAAAATTATTAAAATCATAACTATAAGAAATCATTCGAAAGAATTTAATAAAATCTGGAAGTGCAGTGTCATAATGATTTTCTAATTCCCAGGAAGGGATAGTGAAAAATACAACTTATGTTGGTTTAATTAATATACAGAAATACAATAACTTATACTTGCCTGTAGTTCTGATTCTTTTTCTAGAAGTTGTTTTCGAAATTTTTGGTTAAACGCTTTGGCATCTTTAATTTTCTCTTCCAGTTCAGATGCAATAGAATCTCTACGTTTGGACATTGGCCGCAAAGTTGCTCGAATTCTTTTATCTATTGATCCTTGTGGATTTCTTTTGAGTTCAATTAGCTACAAATATTAATACAGACATTAAATACCCAGTTTCTATTACTAAAAAGTGAATTTAAATTTACTTTATATTATCACTTATTATTTTATCATTATCAATATAACCAAATAAACACAACTATTTATGAAAATTTGTACATAAAAGTATATTTTTAAATGCAGTTATACGTAAGAGTTGACATATTTATACATTATAAACAACAATTTAATGTACTTTCATTACAATTATAGTTGATTACACATTGCTTACCTTGGGAACAAATACAAGACACAATGTGCCCGTTGTACAAAATATTATGAAAAGTGAAATGATGATAAATGAGGCATCCTGTTTATCTGATAATACAAATGAAATTGCGGCTCCCATCACACACATTATTACTACATTATATACACTCATGCCCACATATTTTGAGTCATTCAGAGCAGGAATGCTTACATGACGAGTTTCCCAAGCAAGAAATGCTCCAAAAATCTAGAGGACAATAAAAAGAAATTGCATAATTAGTTTTGAATAAAAACAATGATAAATTATTGGTAACATTGAACACTACATTTGAGCCACTGAGTTGAATGTTTTTTTGTGGAATAAGAGTGCCAGGTTTCTTTTTAATGAGATTTACATTTCTTAATATTGTAGCTCTTTGAAGAAGAATGACTAATAATAAAATAAAAAAATTATTTTAGCATATACTTTCTGTATAAAGACTGCGTTACTATGATCAAACATCTACAATTTGAGAATCTCATAAAAATTCTTTTCCCCCTTTTCTTTCTTGAAAATACATAAAAGCTACCTTTCTTTTGGATACTCACCATTAGTAATCCCTTGTAAGCATATATTGAACTAACAAATATAGTCATTCTTTTACTTTGACAATGTTCATTTTTTGGAACAATAAGAATGTCTTCACTAGAAGGAGATGGCTGAAACAAAAGAAAAAATAACCTTTATTACAAAATCCATTGATATTTATTGTAAATACATAATTTAAAGCTCTAACCTTGTTTTTAAAAATAAGGTGGTTGCGAGAAGGGCTCATATGATGCCAAACAGAGTTTTTGCTAAAGCTTATGAAGATTTTGATTATTGAATTCTACATTCAGTTCTATTTAATTACTTAATTGATATAATTTAAAGATATTACATAGAATATTTTTAAAGTGTTTTTCATTACGAATGTGATTAAATACTTCATTTAAAAACTTTATTCTAAAGAAACTACCTGTGCTACAACAGCACATGCTTTCTTGCATTATTTGTAATGGCTACTCAATACTGTAATACAACATGAACTTACAAAAGGGTTCTGACCAGCAAAACAATTTTCTCCAAACTCAGATCCATAAAGTTAATACGGCAATCATGTTACCCCATACCCCAACAGTGTCGCTGCAAAAGTCAGCCTTCCTGACTCTCAGCAAGTCAAATATTTGCATTTGCAATTTAAAAAAAATTATGAGATTTTCATTTATATTATTTCAGGATCTAGTTTTAAAGAACACATTTCATTAACACTGTAGTTTTTCAATGCAAATTTTTTGTTTATAATTTCCGAAAATACAGAGAGATCATAGAAAATTGAACCAGACCCATTTTAAGCGTCATTTGCACTATCCGGGGGGGGGGAATAATAATGATAAAAATAATAAAAATGAGCTATAGTCCCTTCTTCTGAAAACAAACATGTACTATACAAATATTATTGAAATTGTCTCAATGCAATTTTTTCAGTTTTAGTTGCTTTTTTATTAACAATTGTTTACATAACATAGATGGTTTGTAAACTGTTTTTAATTTTACAGTACTATTTTAAGGTGTCAGATTCTGTTTAACTTTCATGTCTTTCTGTTCACAGTTCTCGAGTTGCTTTGATTGATTAGTGATTCCGGGCGCGTCTGCTGCTAAGGTCATCAGGCGAGTAAGCGTAGTGCATACTTTTTCTCCGGCGCCGACCCACTTGTCGGCTAGCAGGGTTTCATAACCAGGTATCTCCCACCAGCGGGGGCACAATCTCTAAGCTCCCGAATTGTCTTCCGACATGTCAGATAGTGCAGTACATGTAAGTGTATGTGTGTGTAAGTAATGGGTGAGGAAGGAACAACGATGAGGAAGGGAAGATCGCGCGCGATCCATGGCCGATTTGTTAGGGTACTACTCCGGCATTCGCCTGGATTGATCGTAGAAACAACGGAAAACTATCGATCAGAGCAGCCGGCAGCTAGAATTCTCCTCCAAACAGAGACGGTATTCGACCTAGCTATGTGTCGAAAATCCTGCCACCATCGGGACTCGAACCCAAGGCCTCCCGGTTACCTCTCTCGGTCACTCCTCTCGAAAGGAACTCTCTTCACAGAAATATTTCAAGAATTAGATACGCTTCCAGTTTCTGACTGATGTAAGTCTGAAAACTACAAAATGTATATTTAATAAAAAATAGTGTTTATCACTGACTAACTGATTTTGTACATTTCCACTGAAATGCAGTTAATTCAATATTTCATAGATTTCTTTGTTGCTTTGAATTGCTCCACTAAACTACACGAACATATAATGATGAACATCTCTATGAATACACATTAAAATAAGCAGAATTAATTTCTGTGTTCTTCCGAAAAGGTGACTATAATTGTGAGCCCCTTTCTCCAGCTACAGCCTCAATTGTTTTTATTTTAAGCAAAATTGCGCAAAAAACTCATATTTTGACAAGATGTATATGATTTCATTTACATATCTAATTTTGAATAACAGATTTTATTAAAAAAGAAATACTGTAAGGAAGATACCAAACGTTTTTCAACTTCGTCAATATCTGAAAATTCAGATATTTCAACGAACCTGTGCATTTTATAAGCGTACTTTGCCCTAAACGAGAAAAAAAATAAAGAAAAAATGTTGAGCCTTTTTAAGAAAATTTTGAAAATGCAATTGAGACTTTCCCTTATCCACAAAATAAAAATATCTGTTTCACATTCGCAAAGCATGAATTCGGTCAGATCGATTGGGGAATATCAGTTTTGGTAAGAACTCTAAACGGTTTAGGCGCTAGGATTGTCCACAGTCGGACAGAAAGGCAGACACAAACAGCAGCGAGACACAGAAAGACCAATTTTTTGATTTCAAGAACTCACAAAACGTGGATTCCACTGATTTTGATATTAGTGGAAATAATTTACTACATTTATTTATTTATTTATTTACGTCAAAAACAGTTAAAAACTGCGTATGACGAGCTATGGGGAGAAGTGAATTTTGTGCACGTTTTCATAATTCTGTGGTCTCTATCCTAAACCATATTCTAGTCGAATTTTGAATACAGAAAAGAGAGTTTTTTTTCGAGTTTTGTTGACAAAATATTCGCTCCTATATAATAAAATATATTTTCAAAGGTAAATTAGCTATAAATTTCTGCCCTGAACCCTCATGTTCTTCATGAAAGAATAATACTTTTTGCCGCGATAATATGAAAAACGATAATTTGAATAACTATATTTCCCACTGAAATTCAGAAGACGTGCACAAATAATGAAGTTACATTTATGTCCAGAAGCAAAACAAGGGACCATCTCAGCATTTGCTCAAGGATCAGGGAAACTGGACGAAAAACCTGATCGAGATGGGGGCCATCAACCCAGAAACTGTGGTACAATACTTGTTACAGGTTCTTTAGAATTATACAGTCCAAATGATAAATAATTACATTAACTATCATTGTTAAAATTAATTCTACTTTCCTTTTTGATGCTCGAAATAGAAGACAGCTCGATATAGAAGACAGTTTTATCTACTTTATCCGTATCGAAGACCCACAATGCGAGTTTCGTCTATCAAAAAATTTGCTAAAAATTAGCTACAGTGTAACAATACCTTCTCTTTACTACTTAAGTACGAATTAGATACATACTATGTAAGCACGTTGTCGGTTTAAAAATAAAAGTGAGTGCACTATACTTACATAAGCCTTCATTTCCTTTGTCTCTCGATAGAAAGGATCGGTGACCTGCCACGTTGTCATTATCGCCAAATCAATAACCAGCAAAACCCCAACGACCATGAAGAGTTGGTAGTCTTTGATAACCTGGAATTTGAACAGATTGTTTAAAACACTACATGGCATTGCAACTAGGATCAAATAGCTCTTGACATTGCACATCTGCCACCAAGTAATAACACATGTTCGCAAGTTGTATTTCCTGTAAAACATTTGTTTCAGAAACATAATTTAATTTAATAAATATGATGGAATTTGGAAAATTGGAGTTGTATGGTGTTCGTATCTATTCATTGGGTAACGCCGATTCGAGTGTTAACACGGAACACTTCTAATTTTCAAGGCACCTTATTATTATTATTATTATTATTATTATTATTATTATTATTATTATTATTATTATTATTATTATTATTATTGTTGTTGTTGTTGTTAGTATTATTAAAACCCTCAGTCGATGTCAAGTAGGGAATTCCCTCAAGGCAAGATTTCTGAAGCTTAGTCAATGTATCTGATTAGGAATTCATGGCGAAGTTCTTTTCCTTCTCCAGTTTTTTATATATTTTTCTATATTATAAACATTAATTTAGAAAATAAAACATGAAAACATAGTAACAAAAACAGCAAAATGCTGAACCTGTTGATCATTAAAACGAAAAAGCTAAAATTGTAAACATTGAATTTACGAAAATTTAAAGATCTAAATCCCAGACTTGAATGCTGAGACACCTAAGTGAAACACTACTTTGAAACACTCATCGAGTTTTTCGGGCGTGCCTTTTTCTCTGGCTTTTCAAAAACGACGAAGGGTAAATAAATGACGTAAGTTACATGGCGGAGGGGTCGTGTGTGGGAGCATGCAGACAGCGTGTTGAGAAGAGAGGCGCGCAAAGGGTGGGGAGCTTGTGGGGGAATGAGAGGGGTGCGCACGGGAGGGGTGCGTGGTGGAGAGAGTAAAGGGGAGCGTGAGGGGGAGCGTGAGGGGGGAACGTGGGGGCGTGAAGGATAGCGTGAAAGGGGGCGTGATGGGAGCGTGGGGCAAGGGAGCGTGACGGGAGCGTGAGGGGAGCGTGGGGGCGTGAAGAGGGGCGTAAGGGGGAGCGTGAGGGGGAGCGTGAGGGGGAGCGTGAGGGGGAGCGTGAGGGGGAGCGTGAGGGGGAGCGTGAGGGGGAGCGTGAGGGGGAGCGTGAGGGGGAGCGTGAGGGGGAGCGTGAGAGGGAGCGTGGGGTGAACACCAGGGAGACCGTGAGGAGGCGCCTGCGGTACCTTCTTGTTGAGCTTGACGTCGGTGAAGATGGAATGCACGCGCCATGTCTTGGAGAACATGGAGCCGAAGGCGAGCGAGAAGCCAGCCATGAGCAACCAGGCGCGCGCCGTGCAGATGTACGGGAACGATTCCACGCTCGTCAGCGTCGAGTCCAGGCCCAGGAAGATGACGCTGCTGTATGTCAGCATGCAGCCGATTATGATGAGATTGTTGAGGTACGGACTCGACATCTTGATGTACCTGCGCAGGATCGAGCATTTCGTGAAGGAGCAGAGTTGCTTCAGCGAGAATTCATGAACAATGGATACTTTTTCAGAAATGATTCTATTTGTTTTGTGGTTTTAAAGGATGTGATAAAGGTGATTTCACAAGAACCCAGGTAATAAAACTTGTTAAAATAAGAATAGTGTGTTATAATATACACAGCTGACTGAATTAAAATTAAAAATATGTAAGCAAAATTGTAGGCAGTAATTTCAGTTCAATAATAAACTAGTTTTCCAGTTTAAGATTTGCAACGAACAGGCCCTCATGCGCCAAGAAACAAAAACCCAAGTACAGTCTGCCCAACGTAAGCGTCGACGTCGCTGGTAAGCTCGTGTCGGTTACGTATGAATTTTCGAATCTAATGTAGCACGCGAGCCCGTCGAGTCGGTGTTTGGATCAGCTTCGTGGGAAAATAAACAAAGTTGTCAGACCCAAAGATTCTATACATGTTTTTCTCTATATATCGACGTTCCGAATCCGAATCTGAAGCCAGAATTGCACCACATTTTCCAGTTCTGTTAAATCGCGAAAAAAGCAGTATGACAGTGTATTTGTTGTTGTCAAACCCAAAGACTTGACACATGTTACTCTTTGTCTGTCGACGCTCTGAATCCGAATATGAAGCCAGGGCCACCACCTTCCCGTTTTCGTGATCTAAAAACAACTGCGTGTCTACAGACATTGAGAAACATGTCCAGTCTCTGAGTCTGACAACGTTTTTTATGTGCCTGTGTAATTAGGGGAATGATTCGGGTTGACGAGTTATACACAGCTTTGATAAACGCGTACAGCAGCGCACTTCCCTCAAGCACATGCGCTGGTAGTCCTGCCAATGGGGTACAGTTTGAAATTTCCGGGCACGTTAACTGTTATGGCCATTAGTAGGGCTCGGATGTTTATGACCTAAAAATATTAGAAATATGCAAGCATTTATGACCTAAAAAATGAAAATATCCCCATAAATATGACTTAAACCGTTTTTGATGGCAATAACGAAACCTTCAAAATTTTTCCGCTGTTTAAATAACCATTCTATTGAAAATGTCTTTAAAATTTAGCATATTCACGATTCACACCTTCTCCTTTGGCACCCCGTGAAGGCAATTCCGCCACCTCCAGATGAAACACACGCACTACACTTACGGGACAAATAACCTCCGCAGTTGACGCGCCCAAATCTCTAAAAATCAATCACAGCGAACGGGGCTGAAACGCGCATACGATATTAAGTTAAATAACTTTTTATTTAGTGATTTTAAAACGCTTTTTGAGTATGAATCTAACAAAGAATGTTCTAGGTGTGTATAATATTCCACTTAATTTATGTTGTTTATTTATTTATATCGAAAACAATGCTGATCTTTATCTGACATTATTGAAGATGAATAAACCTTCATTTATTTGTAGAGGAGTAAAGAAAATGTTATTGTAAGCATTTATCCCATGCTTCAAGGGAAAACGGGATAAAAACTGGGTCGAAATAGATTTTAAAGATGGAAGTATAGTAGAAACTCTTACTTTATGTAGTAAAAGGAATAAATAGTAGTAATGAATTACACAATAAATCACTACTACACACTCCACTCGTATGCCATTTTTATTGTTAAACAATAATTAACCATTTTATATTACTTCACTATTATGTTAATTTACCAGCCAAAAGTGGCACATGGGTGCTTTGGCCCAAGAGCTACAAAGTGATGTATAAGGCTCGGATAAATATGTACTAAAAATTATGAAAATATGTACATATATATGTATTATAATGTATAGAAATATTTTCTAAAAAGTAAGATATATGTAACACTATAATTATTATATCTATTCGTTTTATTAAAATACTTTTGCTTAAATATTGATCTGTAGACTTAATATACTCGTAAAGACCAAAATTAAAACATAATACTCCTCATAATTCTGTTGTTTACAATAATCTCTTTAACAATGAAAAACAAATATTTGTTTCAAACACTTAGAAATGAAACTTTTCCTATTACCTATATGAGGGCCTTGCACTAAGTGTTGCACAACGCACGAAGTTACTGGTGTATATTTAAACTTTGTGCCAACATGACACTGTTCAATGCTATTTACAAATTAAGGAATATAAACAATGCTGGTTGATATTTAATCAATTGACCAGTGGCCAACACAAATTCCGCTTTCTTTAATGACGATCTTACCCAAGACGCTATTTCTAAGCTTCTCTGAAAAGATACACCAAACTTTGCCTTTGACAAATTCCCAGTCTGTGTTACCACAAGGTTTAAGCCAATCGCCATGAATTATTTTCTCTCCTTTTCTTATCCAAATGCTGCAGTGCCACATCCTGATTTTACTTCAGATTTTCCGCTCACAGAGATACTTTACAAACAAGGGTGTAACAACAATGGCGCTTTCTGAATTGCGTTGGTGCGTGCAAGTTTTGGCGAAGGGTACTAAGGTCAAGGGAGACCTCAGGGAAAATTCGTCGTGGGCTCTAGTTATCGCCTGCTAAACATCATTTTCATACACCAAATTTATTTCCGAGCAGTATTTTGTTCTCTGCTATACTCGCGCTGGAATATAGACACCGAAAACTTTGGAGTGCAATAACGACTTGCCCCTTTTGTAGGATATTGCATGCTGCAATATCAACAATTTTACGCGATGCAATAGCGCCAATAGGAGGCTGCAGAAAAATTGTTTGACAATGCTAAATTGCTTGTCTGGGTGATTCCTTGTCAAAAACATACAGGATAAATGAAGAATTACACAAAAAGAATTCAGAAAAACGGAAATATTAAGAAATATTTCAAAATATGTACATTTGAGTAAAATATGTAAAAATATGTACTTTCGGGTAAAATATGTAAATATATGTACTAAAAAGTCAACATTTTTAGGCACTAATCGACATGAAACATAAATATATCGTGGTTTTGACGTGATAGAGTTAACTTACGGAAATATGTAATTACATAATTATCCGGGCCCTAGTGATGTATATCATGAAATGGAAATGCCAGAGACCTGACAGTCGCGGTTACGCATATGCCAGAGGTCATTTCCTGCCCGTATCATTTCACCCTGCGCGCCATCTCTGGCAAGACGTCCAGCACTGACCTTCGAACCTTAGTTTTTGCACCCTTAATTACGGAAGGCTTCATTAAATAAAAATAATTGACACTGCAAATGCAGTAATATATTTAGGGGGTATATGAAAGTGCATATAATTTATGGAAACTGAAAAGTTAATTTCGAAAAAAGTTATACTCATTGAAAGATAGGTGTATTTTCACTGCTTGAGTGGCTGGATTTTTCCTCGGTTGAAACACCTGACTTTGAGTGTGTCGAATGGTTGTAAGCATTGATAAAAATTAGTATTTGTTCTGTTTTTTAATAATTTGAGGTATCTAGAATTGATATTTATCAATAAATAATTGTTTTTCGAAAATTTGGTGCCTACGCGCGCGTTTATGATCCTGTTAGGGAAGTTAGGGAATTTTATTTCAGTTGAGAGTTTATTTGGGGAAATTTCATAGTAGTGGTAGCGAAAGAGTTCGCAACATATCTGGCAACCCTGGCGGCATGCACCACGGCTCCAGAGCGAATGTGCTCTGGTGGTGAGTGGAGAGAACGTGTCTTAGTGAGTTACGAACTAGCGGCGGACTAGTTTCGCGCCCTGAACTATTTTCCTGGATTATGTACGACCGTACTAAGTCTCCGGAACATCTTCGGGCTTGTGGATACTGTGTTGTGGGCTCGGCATTCTCTCTTGGTTATCTGGTAGAATTGGCAAAGTTAATTTACGAATGGATCCTGTTTGTTGTAAAGAAACAACACTGCCTGTTATTCTGAATACTCCATTTTGCATTATCTGGCAAGGTCTCGGAGCTCCTTCCCCGCTGGATGAGATCCAGCCTTAACCTACACGTCGGCTTGCGGAGAATTTCCACTGCCATCTATCTCCCCCGAGCGGGACACCGCCCCAGTGAGAGAAGGACTAAGCTCCCGACTAGTCTCCTGTCATGCGTGGTAGTGTACTGCATGTATGTGCGTGCAAGCGGGGGGGGGATAGGTCAAGAAAGATGAAGAAAAGATCGCGCGCGGTCCATGGTTCGTTTATTAGGTTTCTGCTCCGGCATTCACCCGGTATTGATCGAAGAATTCATTGAAGTCTACCCGTCAGGGCAACTCGTCGCTAGAATTCTCCTCCACCCAGCGTCTGAATTCGACCTAGCTGACAAGCTAGGGACTCGTACCTAAGACCTCCCGATCAGAGGGACTGCAGTTGATGCAGGTTGATGCACTGAGCCATCTCTCCCGGTCAAGTCGTTGGGGATCACGTCTAGAGGCGATCTACTATCTCGCTAATTGCTCTCAGAAACTCTATTATGCTCTACACGCAATTTGTAATTTATGGTGGATGTAAATTGTAATTTGGTACTGCTGGCAGTAAATGCGGAAAAGGAACGTCTTGGTCCCATCCGGAAGTCTAGGGAACCCAGGGGATCCTAAAATGCCTAGGAATTAATTAGTTATCACGCCTTTCAGTGGGAAGTGTATGTTATATAAAGTAGCATATAGAACATTGTGTAGATAGAAGCCACGTTCTTTGGGTCCACACTTTTTGGGTTTTGGCTAGTGTCAAAAAATCCGCCACTGTCGGGACTCGGAATCTAGGGCTTCACGGTGGACGCCAGTGCAAAGCCAGCAGCGGCTTTTCATCAGCATTCACATCAGCGCCGTCGCACTCACCGTTGGTTCCGGTAAGAGATGTTGATGGCGAGGAAGGTGATGGCCATGATGATGCCGAGCGACGCGGCCGACGCCAGCAGCGAGTAGATGGTGATGTTGACGTGCGACACCTGCGACACCTTGAGCGTGCGGTCCTTGGGCGGGTGGCGGCCGTGGGGCCACTGGATGGCGTGGCCACGCGTCAGGTCCAGCTGCTCCGTCACGCCGTTGAACTCGCCCACCTTCACCTCCGACCCGTCTGCAACAGGCGATGGCATTGCGCTTGCTACATTTACATTTCATTTCAGCACAGCCTCATTATATCTCAGCGTCCACGGGTCTCAACAGGGGCGTAACTCGAATAATACTCTTTTACGGTTATGACTTACTTTATAATAATAATAACAACAATAACAATAACCTTGTTTCATGCACGTCATATTAGAAGTATTACTAGCGTACTCATGGGAGAACTCTCGCGTGCTATACCCTACCCTCTTCCTTATTTTTCCATTTCCATATTAAGCCTGTAATATAGGGAGTCCAGAAGATACCGTTGGAAAGAAAAAAAAACAACAAATCTGTGTTGCCAGTCATGAAGAATGGTAGGTCCAGTTTTCCGAAATAAATTTGTCTTTGAGAAAATTGAGTTTAAAAATCACTTCCGGGCACGAACTTCAAACCGGCCGCTACGACACTGCAGACGGCAGCGTTTCCTTCTGCTCGGAGCATTTCCTAGTTTCGCCGCGTAAACTGTGAAACTGTCGAGTAACATTCTCTAAGGAAACATCGCATGACTTCCACTAGAATACGTAAATAGCATCAAATTTTTGTAGGTTCTGTTCAATAAAAAATTTAAATGTACGTACAGAAAATCCAGTTTTGTTCAAAATGATATTCACGGTACGCGGGGGCGTAAAAATAAATGATGAACACATCGAACATTTATGGAAAATATTGAATCTCCTGAAATGCTCGAATTGTTATTTTTAGCACATATTCATATGAACTAGTGCCTCGGGCTTAAGATTGCCATATTCGTGAAGATTATTCTAAATATCGTGATAAACTAAAAAGCGTTTTAAAAATTAAATATTTATTCATGAAAATTCCGATTATATTGATTATCTTTAGGCGCGGCATTTGAATTGAGGCTTCTGGCAGTCATTTTGTGAACATGCTGGCCGAACGTGGGCAATTAACTAATCCCACAGGTCAATATTAACAGAAATAAAATGGTGTCGCCTTATGTGCCATACGCAAATGAATAAAAAAAATAGAAAACTAGTGTATTACTGGCGTGACAAGGTAAAAAACTGAGAAAGACTGTGATGTTGCATTCCGTGGTGTACAAGTTCTTTAAAAGAACTCAAACATTATCGCACGCAAAAGTTCGACCGAGTTTCACTGAGGGTACCGGACCGCTGCCATTCGCAGCCCGTATTATGGTCGGTGTCCTTGCATTTCAGTTGCTAGGTCGCGTCACATTGTGATTTATAACGTATGGCAAAGAGGCATATGAACCTGCCACCGTCGCCAAGTGATTCGCTCATCGTCCACGTGTCAATTTTGCCTCAAACCAACAGATTGCGCAGTTCGAGGCCCGGCCCGCAGAGTGGTCATGGCTGAATAAGCACCTGCACGGAGTCACCTTTGGGGTTATAAATTGATTTTTTGAATAAAAAAGTTTTTTCTGTGTGCCTTTTTTCGTTGTTGTACATTATGAAAATATCAAAGAAAAATATTTAAAGTTACTACAATTTCCCTGAAGTAAACTGTTTCTACTCCCTTACATTCTGTACAATGTATTAACCTTGAGAACGCGTCCTTCCTTTGAATTCGAAAACGCTAAGAAAGTCAATAATTCAGTACTGCCGTCACTCATTCGCGTGCAGAGAGAACTGAATTACATCGTTCTACAGAACAGGTATTAAGAGGAAATTCGGCATCGGTATGGATACACTATTAAATGGAAGAAATGGCCGTCACTCATTTATGCTTGTATTTGCTAACTACATTGCAAGCAAAACACTCAAAGAAATAAAATGTTTCCCGTGTAGCCGTCAACTGCCTCATGAAGTGATTTCACGGAATAACTCCAAGATTTGGGACACAGACATGCTCTTATCTTTCACGTGGAAAAGGAAAACGACAGGTAGAATATTCATTCAACTTAGAGAAATGGGTGGTCGGGACCGTTTGCCACAACTTCGATGTTCCACATACAACAGTGTAGCATATTTTGCAATAACACTTATTTCGGAATGTATTCCTTGCGGCAGCAGAAAGTGCATCTTTCTGTACCACATATTACTTAAGCGAGAATAATTTGACGGGTAATATTAGGGACGTTCGTGATCTTTTACTGTACCAATAGATAGCTTTATTTAGGAAAGATGCAATCTTTTTGAGGGGGAAAATATTGATATCTATCAATTACATCTGAGATAAATCGTGCAGTAATTCAAGATGTCTAAATATGGCTATTGTTAGTCTAAGAATTCAGAAAATGACTACCGGGAGAATCAATTCAAACTCCAGAGATAATGAATAAACTTGGTATTTTCATGAACAATTATTTAATTTCCAAAACGCTTTTTAGTTTATCACGATATTTAGAATAATCTTCACGAATGTGGCAATCTTAAGCCTAAGGCACTAATTCATATGAATATGTGCTAAAAATAACAATTCAAGCATTCCAGGAGATTCAATATTTTCCATAAATGTTCGACGTGTTCATTTATGTTTACGCCGCAGTGTACCGTGGCTATCATTTTGAACAAAACTGGATTTTCTGTACGTACATTTAAAATTTTTATTGAACAGAACCTACACACATTTGATAGTATTAACGTATTGTAGGGTAAGCTACGTGATGCTTTCCTTAGAGAATATTACTCAACAGTTTCCCCGTTTACGTGGAGAAACGAGGAAATGCTCCGCGCAGGAGACGTCGCCGTCTGGTATCGTAACGGCCGGTTTGAATTTCGCGCCCGGAAGTGATTTTTAAACTCAATTTTCTCAAAGACAATTTTTTTTTCGGAAAAACTGGAACTACCATTCTTCATGACTGGCAACACAGAATTTGGAGTATTTTTTTTGTAACGGGAGCTTCTGGACAGCCTGTATATTTTTCTTCAAGACACTCCTATCCTCCGTCACTTGTTCTATATGTCACCTTGCAATTGATAACAATATAATAACCCCTTGTGAACAGGAACAATTCTTATTTAACTTTATTATCGAGCAACGAGTGACCCGCGCAATACAGTAGCATAGAATATCAAATAATTAGTAACTATACATACACTTGCAGATTTCATACGCTGTGAACAGGTGGGGTAGAGTCGAAAAGCGTCGAACCAGCAAAAATATAATAGAATGGTCAAGATGATCTCATTCTTTAGTTTACGGTATGAGGAACGTTTTGTTGAGAGCTTTGGCCTCAAAAATTTAGTTTTTAAGGCTCTAGAACGCTTCATTAGGAACTATTTAACGATATAGATAAAAAACTGACGTGCATTGCGGGTTGCATTTTACATGAATATTTATATATATTTTCTAAACAAATCCTTCATATTTTTTAACACAAAGTGCAATTCGTCACGTATGCGTGAAATTATTTTTCTTTATAGACCTGATTTACAAAGTCTGGTTGCGTGTGAGAGCCACAAAGGGAAGGTATACTACTGAAATAATGTAGGAGACGATTGGACATAAATCTAGCTCCACTATGCGCACATTTTGAGTTCTCATTTTGTCAGTTGTGGAAAGAATAGAGCCGGGGGGTGTTGGTTGCAATTTTGTTAGCAATGAAATAAAATAAAATCTGGTGAAATCAAATAGTTCGTTTGCCGATGCAAATACGCTTACAATTACTCTGGAGAAAACATTTCTAATATTCAAATGTTTTCAACGACGCTCGTTGGTTTATAATCCAACAATATATAATAAAATAAAAGGGGTGTATTTCCAGAAACCATGATCAGATTAAACTTGTCCCCTACACGTCAGATATAGTTTTTACGGATTTTTACTCTTAATAAATTAAAATTAAGTTAAAACTTTTAATAATGTATACTCTTTAATCCGTCAACTATTATGATATTGATTGTGTGTGATCCCTGAATTTGAACATGAGTGAAATCAAACGTTTATTTCAGAACTACTTTTCGAATTACGTCAGTATTACATCAGTATTTCGGTACTACATCTTCTTATATCTCATAACATATATTTCTCTCTTCTTCTTTTCTCCTCACCTGTGAGCTTGTCACATCATTGGGCCATTTTGTATTTTAAATGAGGATGAAGGTACTGATATGGGATTGAGTGTGAATGATGATAAAAGAAAGACAAATGGAAAGATCCCGCGGAACCGCACTTTATCGGATGAGGGTGGAACCCCAACCTCAGCAATGGAAGACTAACAGACCGCCGTATCACGGGTAACCCATTTACTGGACTTCCATACGCCAAAGACTATACTTCATTTTTTCTTTCTTGGCGCGTGGGATGGGGGTTGAAAACGGAATATCTCACGGTATTTCGCGTCGTTCTGAGTTGTGCCGCTAGGAGTTGCATGTTCGCCACAACTGCTCGATACAGTCGCGATCATGCAACTCTTAGCGGCATAACCGAGAACGACGCGAAATTCAGTGAGATATTCCATTTTGATGACACCCCCTCACGATAAAAAAAAGAAAAAAAGAAAAAAAAAGAAAAAGAAAAACGAAGTATAGAAGTGATTATTACGGGTGTGTTCTGCAATAATCACTTTCAAGTCGTTCTGAGGTCGTTTTGCACCCCAAAACAGATGATCTTTCTCAATATTAATGACCAACTACAAGGAGAAGTATTCATTGCACAAAAACCTGCCTGGAAAAACAACAGATTGCGTTCTTCAATTGCCAACATTGTTCATTCGTATGTTTCAATTAGAGTGGGAGCTCTATACGAACGGTTGTGTGCCTAACTACACCAATTAATGAAAATGATCAAAAGGGAAATAATGTCAATGTAATTGCAATTGCAGTACAAAGGCGTGATAATATGGGGCGTTTGTTTCCGAAATGACATATCTCCATTTGCGGTAACTTTACAAGGGAGACAAAAATCTTCTCGCATCTATGTGTTTTAGTTCGAAAGGGATATGGTCTCGCCACATTTTGGGGATCAATAAGCTACTTGTGAACAATATTCTTCTTGAGGGTGTTGGTCGAAACCCTGAACATTTCGTAAAAATGCAAAATAGCTAATTTAGGTAAATAATGGAATGAACTTATTTGATAATAAACTTCTCACATAATAATATGTAATTTTAGTAGGTTTGTTTTGCAAAATAATAACGAATATCAGTATAAGTTATTTGTTGGCGTAAACAAGCAATTAGAATCAAACTTTAAAGTTAATGTGTTAGGAGATTTTTTTAGAACTGAATAGTCTGTGATGGGGGAGTTCTGGGCCTGGGACGAATAACATATATAACGTCCTTTGCTTCCTTGATTAATCAATTGCTTTATCAATTAGTTAAACTACAAAGAAGTTTAAAACTGTGTGACATTCTATGGGGAGAGGAGCAATATGTGCACGAATTCTTGAGGTCTAGGATATGAGCACTAACTCATATCGATTACATATTACATTGATTTAAGAATACAAGTAGCAATGCTCATTTTTGGCAAGAATTGGTCAGAAAATATTCATTTCCGTGTAATCGAACTATTTGCAAAGAAAATAACCTCCAGATCATGGTTATTATCCCTTTGTGCCTTACTGGTAAAGAACTTCGAAAGAACTTTCGAAAAGCGTTTCGAAACGGAAGAACAGTTCTCTTTGCGGATGATACAAATATTCTTTGCAACAAAGAAACCGTAAATAGTACAATATCAGACGTTTCAAATTGGTTCCGTAATAACAAATTAAAAGTAAATGAAAATAAAACAGTTTCAATGCAGTTTTCCATATCAAATAAAAAATTCTGTACTCCATTGAAAATGAACGGTGTGCCATTGACTGATGTTAATGTAACAAAATTTTTAGGTCTATCAATTCAGTCAAACCTCAAATGGAATGTCCACTTAAATGAATTGAACACAAAATTAAGCTCATTATGCTACGCGTTCAGAATTCTTTCAAATTCCGTCAGCCTTCATACAGCTCGTTGTGTATATTTTGCCAATGTTCACTCCCGCCTGAGATATGGCATAATATTTTGGGGAAACACATCTTATAGTTCACAGACTTTCAGATTACAAAAAAGAATTGTACGAATAATAAGCAAATCCAACCCACGTGATTCTTGTAAGTCACTCTTTATTAATCTAGGAATTTTACCATTACCTTGTCTCCTGATTTACGAATCAGTAGTTTTTGTCAAAAATGACTTACTTAAGGACGGGAATATATTTTCAGCAAACGCCGATGTCTATAAGATAACACACGACGTAGTAATCATATTCACCAAGTGGCAGTATCAACAGCTCACTACAAAAAATTCACATACAATTCATGTACATTACAACACTTTGCCAGAAGACATTAAACGATTAAATTCAATAGAAAAGTTTAAGTCCCAAGTAAAATCTTTTCTGCTGCATAACTGTTTCTATACAATTCGAGACTATACCGAGCATCAAAAAGGAAAGTAGAATTAATTTTAACAATGATAGTTAATGTAATTATTTATCATTTGGACTGTATAATTCTAAAGAACCTGTAACAAGTATTGTACCACAGTTTCTGGGTTGATGGCCCCCATCTCGATCAGGTTTTTCGTCCAGTTTCCCTGATCCTTGAGCAAATGCTGAGATGGTCCCTTGTTTTGCTTCTGGACATAAATGTAACTTCATTATTTGTGCACGTCTTCTGAATTTCAGTGGGAAATATAGTTATTCAAATTATCGTTTTTCATATTATCGCGGCAAAAAGTATTATTCTTTCATGAAGAACATGAGGGTTCAGGGCAGGATTTTATAGCTAATTTACCTTTGAAAATATATTTTATTATATAGGAGCGAATATTTTGTCAACAAAACTCGAAAAAAACTCTCTTTTTTGTATTCAAAATTCGACTAGAATATGGTTTAGGATAGAGACCACAGAATTATGAAAACGTGCACAAAATTCACTTCTCCCCATAGCTCGTCATACGCAGTTTTTAACTGTTTTTGACGTACATAAATAAATAAAATAAATAAACTTGGTGATCGCGATTGAGGTCATTCATCTAGAAGCTGAGGTACATTTCTTGTAAGAGGAATATTTAGCCTTTTAAAATTATGAAGTCCAAGTGGTAACTAATACAATAAATATCATAATGAAAATCAATATTATTTTCCATTCTGATGCTCAATGTACTCTCTAACTGAATAGAAACAGTTAAGCAGCAGAAAATATTTTACTCTTCACTTAAACTTACTTATCTTACACGTTACGACAAACCAGTTTGAAAATCTGATATTGCGTTATTTACTGTTTCTTTATTGCAAGAATATTCGTGTTTACCCACAAAGAGTACTGTTCATCTGTTTCCAATAGTCGAGGGCACATTGTTTACGTATAGTAGGGAGAGAATAGAGCTTAGAGTCGGATCCTTTTAGACCCCATGTTCAATTGGCAATGAATCGGAAAGGTGAATATATAATGACCCATCTTTCCAACATTCTACTCCCTGAGAGCGTCGTTTAGGGTACGACAATAACCAATCTACAGCAATACCACGAATTCCATACGAAGGATATTTTGAAAGTAAAATGCTATGATCAATGATGTCAAAATATGTTGAAATATCTAAGAATAATCCATTAGGTGCTTCATTTTAATCCACTGGGTTCAGTGGAAATAAGTGATACGATGGCACAATTAAGTAAGTAAATTCTTCACTATCTAAATTATGTAAATTAAAAATAAAAATGTTCTCATAAAAAAGTAAAATGAATTAGTTGTTTTGTTTTAATGTGGCAGTTATTTTAGAATTGCCACAAAATAAAATTTTTTATAACATGATGTGATCTAGTGTCATATTTTTATATATAATGAGAAATACTAGTTATAGTTGTTTTATATAGTTTGTTTATACATTTTATATATTTATTTATAATTTATAGTTATTTATAGTTACTATTTATTTATATGCAGTTTTTTATTTATATATTTATTTTATTTAAATTTATTTATAGTTATTTATCTATACAGCTATTTATAGTTGTTTATATAGTTTGTTTTCAATGGAAAATTTGTTTACATTACCGAGAAATAATGGTGAGAGGGGGCGGGTGAATATTTGCAATCGGCTTTGTCGGCAAGTGATGTGAGAAAGTTTTTCAATTCAGCAGCAAATACATCACGTCTGCATTAAGCACTTTGTGAAGCAGATACTTTTACACCCTTAGAGTTGTCACGACAAGAGGTTGCTGACTTCACATGCCGTGATAGTGAGAAGCTGGATTCATGGTTGGCGAAATCTCTTCATTGAAGACACCCTCATGAGATGTATCAAGCGCATGTCGACATGAAAGTGTCGAACGTCTGGCTCACATCAGGATAGATCTTCCCAGAAAGTGAAGGATTTATGCTGGCCATTCAGAACCAAGTTATCTTGACACGAAGCTACTTGAAGCTAATTGTCAAAGGTACTATCGAGTACTATCGATGGTTGACCAACAGCAGAATGAGTCCAACATATTACTTCGGATGCACACATTTCTGTGATACTGAATGTAAGCAACGGCATGTCGCAGTGGCCAATATTTTACACCAAACGTTGGTTGAGAAATTTCAACTTCTCACTGAAGCTGAAGTGCTAACCTGTAAGTGTGGCTGTAAATCTAAGAAAGGCGTTTATATTGGGATATAACTATTATAACAGATAGAACGATAATGAACAACAGACCAGATCTGATTGCGTTTAACAAGAGAGAGAGAGATGTCGCGCTAATTGATATTTCTATCCCAAATACTAGCAACCTGCAGAGTAAATACGCCGAAAAAATTAAGTACTGAGAACTCACTGAACCCATAAAGAAACAATGGCTTGTGGAAAAAGATGAAATTATTCCAGTAATCCTCTCAAGCACATGATTCATGCCTCGAAATTTGATGCGGGGCCTTAAACATCTGGGTATGAAGGTGGACATATACAAACTTACGCAAAAGGCAGTGATGATAGCAATGTAAAGAATAGCGCGGACATTTCTGGGAAATGATGCATTTTAAATTAGTAAGTTTCATATTATATTAATATTGTATATTGATTGTGCTATGATTTTGTCAGTCTCTACAATTAATAATATGAATGTACCAGAAATGAGAAAAGTAAAGATAATAATAATAGTTATAATAATAATAATAATAATAATAATAATAACAACGCCCTCGATGTTCCAAACACATGCCCCCAAGTAGTACGACACATCAAATGTGGCAACGTCTGTTGGACTCTGTGCACTATTGTACGACCAACAAATTTAAACTGATAGCACGATAGTGGCAAACAAATTGGATATTGTTATCCGGAATTTGGAGAACAAATCGTGTTTACTTGTCGATGTTACTGTACCTTGCGATCAAAACGTCGTTATCAAGGAGGAAGAGAAACGTCCGAGTCCGATGCCTTTGGGATTCAATGTCTACATTGTGTAGTTTCAAAGTCAGCTGTATGCTACTACTACTACTACGTCTTAAATACAAGAGTTTGGAAATCGAGATCAGCCGAATGTGGGGCGTAAAAGCACAGGTCGTCCCGATAGTTATCGGAGCTCTGGGATTTGTTCCGCAAAATTTGTGTAAGAACTTGTCTAAACTCCCAGGTAATTGAAAACACTGGGAAGTGCAAGAACTCAATTTATTTGGAACAGCCCACATTTTGCGCAAAGTATTTTAGAGGCACCGACAGTCCCTAGATCTGCTTCTTAGGTAGCTGGTTGCAACCTGGAGTAGATTTTATAGCCAGCCGACACATAACATCTTTAGTCATGATAGAGAGGAATAATAATAATAATAATAATAATAATAACAACAACAATAATAATAATAATATATTACCATTAAGTGGAATGAACTAGATGAAACTCCTGTTAGGATTTTTTCACATACTCAAATAAAATAATTTTTTGTTAGAATTGGGTTTACTTTTTTACGTTGCGATTACATTTTTTGCCTTTGCATTTAATTGCGTTTACATTTTTTGTGTTTAAATCATTGAAATTACAACACTTTAATAATACATGTTCAATAAAATGTTTGTAAACATATTTTAAGTGTTTCCTTGAATTAACTCTATTCCACCCAATTTTTGTTGTGTGATTCCCAAATATGAAATTACTGGGATTTAAAAAGTCAAGTAGGATGATGGTAAAATGTAAATTTCCTATTGAAGTAAATAAGATATAATACTGTACGGAAAAATGAAATGAGACGCGAAATGAGTGCAAACAATTTTGAAATTCTCACAGAAGTTCAATTTCAATTTTCAATATACAATTTTATTCCCAATATTCCTGTTATTTTTACACCAATAAGCCAATAGAAGAAGGTGCAAGACGATACAATACAGATGGCAGATGGCTACACCGGACGCCGTAGAAAGACTGCTTCTCGTTTCATATTGAGTGCAGTCTCTTAGTAATATTCTTTGGCCGGGACTCTCTCCAAGCTCCCGACACACCTCCCGGCATGCGTGGTGGCGTAGTGTATGGAAGTGTAAACGTGTGCGGAAAGGGAGAGTGTAAGACGAGACAAAGAAAGGAAAGAACGCTCGTCTTCCGTTGTTCATTCCATAATCAGTTTATGGCATTAAAAGAAGTTTAGTTAAATGCTGTGTTTCTTGCCTTTGAAAAATTAGTGAGGATGCTATCTGCTATTCGGACGGTTATGCGCTATGCGCACAACCAGCTTTGCGCCATCATACAAGTTTTGAGATAATTGTGTTCAAAGTTTTATTACATTTTCAGCTCTAAAAACTGTCATTTAATTATTTCATTCATTGAAGCGCCAAACTACACAAACATGAATGGAATATCTGGCGCTTATCTACATAATGTGAAATTAAGAATAGCAGATTTGAAGATCTAGGTTTATAGCTCGTGGTTGCGACACACAAAATCCCTGATGTGACTGATGGCGTTTACATTTTCCATTAAGTATAAGGCTATTTTACAGATTTGGCGCCAAAAGTTTACGTAGACTTAGAACACGGTCCAATGCAACTGACGGCGTCCATATCTAATTTTTTTCAAAAATGGCGCTTAGCTGGTTGATGCATAACACCGTCTATTCTCTTTGTTTTGTATATTTCATGAGAAAGAATATATTCTCTATTGAAAGTATAACTGGTAATCGACTATTTCTTTGCTTTCATATTCGATCGAAAATCGAATTCCAGACCCTGGTTGCAGTTTAGTTATATTTCGTGACATCCAATGTGAACCCGGATGACACGCTTCGAGCATTTTATTATATTTGCTTGAGTCATCAAGTCCAGGAACCCCAGCATACTGTAAACCCGAGTGGTAACAGCTCCGGCATTGGCTCGTAGAAGCCAAAGAGAACTGCAGATCAGAGCAGCGGGCCACTAAGGTTTTTCTCCAGAAGACGGTTGAATTCTTCCTATACTGCGATTTTTCTAAGAGCGACCCTCAAGGCCACTCAAATCCCATCTTCGCGATGGAATATGTCACGGCATTTCGTGTCTTTTCTCGGTCTTGCCGGTAGAAGTCGCATGATCGCAAGCACTGCTTCATACGGTCGCGATCGTGCGAAATCTAGCGGAACGACTGAGAAAGACGCGAAATACCGTGACATATTCCATCGCGAAGATGGGATTTGAAGGGCCTTGAGGGTCGCTCTTAGAAAAATCGCAGTATAGCTTTCGAGCTAGAATCGACAATCCGCCAACGTCGGGAATCTAACCCTTGAACTTCCCGGTCAGAGTGGCAGCGGAGACAGCTGCAATGCTGGCTTTGAGCGAACTCTGTCGGTCGCTGCCTCCGCTCCGCCCCCGCTCCGCCCCCGCTCCGCCCCCGCTCCGCCCCGCTCCGCCCACGCTCCGCCCACGCTCCGCCCACGCTCCGCCCCCCGCTCCGCCCCCGCCCGTCCCCCTGGTCGTAACCGCAGGTCAGCGCCGGCGCCGGCGTTTGACAGCCTCATCCAAGTTGCGTCTGCTCCGGGAAATTCATTACCGCGCTGCGCCCCCTCCCAGTCCCCGCTCCGGCCCCGCTCCCGCTCCCGCCGCGCTCCCGCTTGGGCGTCCGGCCGCGGCCCCACAGGTGGGGGAGCGTCTTCAGACTGCCCTCGCGGAGGGACAGCATTTTCAGCTCTCTATCACTCATTTCCAATGCGTGAAGATGTGGAAAAGAAAATTTGAAGCCTCCAGACATGTGTGATATTTCGATATTAATATGGTTACGAGCAAAATACCCGGCGCTGCCCAGGCTTTCTCATTTTGAAAAAGAAAAAATCTCCGTATTTCTCTCGGTCTGTCTCTGTCCCTGTCTCTTTCTGTCTCTCTCTGACCCTCTTTGTCTCTCTATTTCTGTGTGTCTGTTTTCCTCTGTCTCTCTGTTTCTCTCTCTGCGTCTCTGCTCCTGCCTCTGTATACTTCTGTCTTTGTCTATCTCTCTGTCTCTCTGTGTTGTCTCTCTCTGACTTTCTTTCTTTCTGTCTCTCTTTGTCCTTCTCTGCTTGCCTCTCTCTGTATCTCTCTCTCTTGTCTCAGTCACTCTCAGACTCTCTATGTGTGTCTCTTTGTCTCATGCTTCTCTCTGTCTCTCTCTGTCACTCATCCTCTTCCTTTTTCTTACTTACGCGCGCCGTCTCTCTCTCCCTCTCTCTCTATGTCTGTCTCTGTCACTCTCTGCCTCTCTCCGTTGCTCTCCATCACTCTCCGTCTCTCTTCGTCTTACTCTGTTTGCCTTTCTTTGTCTCTCGCGTGTGCCCGTCCGGTTCTCCTGGACCTTGAATGGAATCTGAATTGAATGAAGCGTAATTTTGTTCTGCAGTTTAATGCGGATTTTAATGAAATGCCATTTTTTCTTTTTACTTTAGAACAATGCCATTTAGTACATAAATTCATTTTATGTTACGACAAAACGAAACGATTAATTTTTGGTCATTTTTATACATTTTTCGACGATTTAGACTTTCTACATTTAACGTAATTTTTATTGCATTTTTCGATGATTGCATTGATTTTAATATCATTTAATTGGAAATTACTTCAAACAATATTTACGAAATGCAAGACATGTTCCCCCACAGAATTCCTGAGTAGCCTATTCGATTTCTTCGCTCATATATGTAATGCCAACGTTTGTGAGTACTATGTAATCTAAGGTCCCTGTGGCGCCTATCGGCGGCATTGTCAGTTCCGCCGCTTTCACGATAAATGAAAACAGATATTCACTTGTAAAGAAGAGTCCAAACCAAAAGTCTGCAAACTGAGTTCACATCAACAAAAGTAAGAAGTCTCGATCACATCAGTAACATATCCAACACATTTCATCCGAAGTGGTTTTAATTACATTTTCAAAGTCATTTTTCTTCATTTTTAGGGCATTTTAAAACATTTTAAGAGCATTTTAGTGATCATTTTTGGCGATGTTTTAACGTCATCAAAATCCGCCCCTTAGCTATAACTTTCTGGTTACAACCAGGTAATTGGGAAAAATAAAAAGAACAAACAATGAAACATTTTCGATTTTGATTGAAAAAAAGAGATATTTCTTTGCGTTATTCCGCCAATTTTCATATTGCTTGTACCGACAGAATTTTCTTACTTTACTCGCTGAGTGACTGCTTACGACACATGTGACATCATGCGGTAAAAAGGTTTCAAAGAAGAGATTGCCATTAAATATTTGCTATTCGCGTCTTGCGTTATGGAACAGCAATTTCTTTGATTAACCGATCACCGCAATCAACTAATTAGTCACTTCAAAAATACTTTTTACCATTTTTTAAGAACGGAATTACTCCACCTTGATGTCAACATGACAATCCCATTTATTGGAAAATTATGAATGGTAAACAATTATTTTGAGATAATTGAATAGAAATCAAATAAATGAGAATTCTCGTCTTACTCCTAATTGATTCTGCGATAGTGATGATGGGTAGGCTGGCTAGAGGGCCCCTTCGTCGGTCGGAGAAAAACGCTGAGTGAATCGAGTCGTCGTTGTTACGACATACGTGACATCACGAGGTAAAAAGGTTTCAAAGAAGAGGTCGCCAGTAAATATTTGCTATTTGCGTCTTGCGTTATGGAACAGCAACTTCTTTGATTAATTAATCACATCAAAAACATTTTTTCAAATAATGAGAATTCTCGACCTTCTCTTAATTGATTCTGGAATAGTGATGGTGGCTAGTCTGGCTAGAGGGCCTTTCTCGGATGCAGATTCCCGGTACCGTTATCTGCGGCATGCAGATAACGATATTCCATGTTGGCCTTCCACCATCTACCACTTCCTGTCGCGGCCACGGCCACATTAGATTTAGGGTGCATTGGAGTGCGGCTAGCCGCGGTAAGCTGCCCCCACTCGATCAAGTTTTCGTTCACTTTCTTTGGAACATTGCTGAAAATTCTGAGATGCCCTCTTGTTTTTCTTCTTGGCAGAAACATAGCTTCATGAGATCTCGGGTTATCTGGGTGACGCCGCGTACCAGGCTGTGTAGCTACATAGCCTGATACGCGGCGTCACCCGGACAACGGAGATCTCAACTCTGGCCCGCGGTAGCCTAAGACTTCAATATAGCTTCATGTTGCGTTCGATCTGTTGAGCTCTCCTTTTCTAGATGTAGTCGGAATGAAGCCGGGGATGTCAGTTACTATTTTGTTAGCAATATTTTAAAATCAAATCTATAGTTTGTTTACCAAAACAAATAAGTTTTCTTCTGCTCGAGAGCAAAAATTTCTAGTTTTAAAAATATTTCTGATCTCGCTTTGTTGGCAGTTTTTATACAACATAGGATCGGTGTAATTACAGCCAAGGATGCTGGTCTTAGGATGTGTTGGGTAGATGTGCGGCGAGACGCAACACTTGGGTGGCGACACAGCCCAAGATGTGAAATAAACGTATTACAACGGGGAGTTCTGCGGGACGTAGTCATTGGAATTTCTCATATTTATAATGCGAAATTGCAGAATGGGTCAGGTCGTAGTATGATGGCCAGAAAATTCGCAACACGTCTTTCGGGCTGCCAAATCTGAAGAGGCGGTAGAAGTCATCAGAAGAATGAGGTTCTCGGGAATTTTATGTCAGTTCATCTTTAGAAGGAGTCTATGCACCTCTAATGAATGTACCGCTGAGCCAGATAACTCAGAGCCAGAATTGCCGCCGTCTTGTAGCGACTCTGACCCGAAGGTCCTATGGTTAATGTCCTGACGGCGAGGGATTCTCGACGCTAGCTACATAAATAATCGACTTCATCCGCTGTCTGGAGGAGATTTCTAGCGACCGCCTGCTCTGTTCTGTTGCCGTGACTTCTCCGATCAATACCAAGCGAAGACCAGAGCAGTTCTCCTACACACAGGACAATGACTTGGCGTGATCTTTCCTCAGTCTTCCTTGTCCCTTCTTTCATTGCACACACTTTCAATTACATTCATTGCACTACCACACATGTCGGTAGCTTACTGCATGTTCTGGCTGGGGCGGAATCCCTTTGGTGGGAGATACCTGGAAGGGAAAATTTGCACGCGAGCCGACGTGTAGGCTGGCGCCGGATGTCAACATCCAACGAAGGGACGAATATCGCCACTACTCGGGAGCCCTCACTGCACTAACTGGAATGATCACCTTAGCAATTGATTCGCCCCGAAACATCCCTAATGACCAAGGAAGGTTTGCTGCCGCGAGGCCATTAAGCCAGGGAGCAGAGGCCGGGTCCTGAGTCGAAGTTCTGTATTATGTATGGAGATCGAAACAGCAACATTTCGCACGACCTGGTGTCTCCTGGAAAGCTTCAATCTCAGACGTACCTTTACGTACTATATGCCAATATAAACAAACATGTGCAATCAAAACACGTATTTATACAGACACACGTTTGGCTGGTCGTTACGCCTTCTCGCCGCCAATCTTACAGCTTCTTCAGAGCGAATACGCGGAGAGCGAGTGGGCCGAGCACAAGATAGTATAGGTTTAGGGAACCCTCATACTCCACTGAAGCCGGTCACGGAAATCGGGGTAGAAGAACTGACTAGGATGTTTCAAATATTCATTCTTAATAGATGTCATATAATCTGATATATATTTTGATTTTTTAAAAGTGGCCGATGACATTAGATCATTGTTACACCTCCTGTGTTATAAAATGAATCCTTTTAACGGTGATAAGCACATTTCTGAGGCCACGGGTCCCGTTGAGAAGGACGCTAGTGAATTAATTAAAAATATTCATTTTAGAAAGCAGGAGATGTAACCTATATCATCGTCCACTTTAAAAAAATCGAAATATACGATAGAGGGTGATTTGCTGAATAATGGTTACGTTGCGGAAAGCATAAAGAACTATAAAAAAACACTAAGAAATTTGTTTCGCTTTCCAGCACGAAGACGATAGCATGTTATTGATAAATTTCAATATCAGACATTTTCTAGCGAGATCTGTAAGGTTGCAGAAGCTACCGTCATTTAGCATGCACTTCACTCTCAAGCATGGTTATCGAAGAAAACAAGCAGATTAAAATGTCTATGCCCGAAATGTTGTGAATGTGTCGCTGAGGAATTGGGAAAAAAGTGTCTCAGAACATGTGTTGCCGGCTATTTGTTCTGTTTGTAATGAAGATGCAACATTTTTCTTCACAATTTGCAACAGGCGAAAAGGCTGTCTTTTTCGAGTTTTCCTGGATAGGTTTAGCTTAAATATAGTGACTTACACGTTAGTTCGAAATCATGGCACGGTGTAAAGAATTTACAGATTGTGGATATTGCTCCTGTGCCCAGCCCTTTTCGAATTACGACAAAAAATACATTTTTCAGTCGCTGATCAGATTGTCTCACAAACCCATGATTTTTAACCATCGTTCATCGAACCAACGTGTAAGTCACTATATTTAAGCTAAACCTATCCAGGAAAACTCGAAAAAGGCAGCCTTTTCGCCTGTTGCAAATGGTGAAGAAAAATGTTGCAGGAATTTACGCACAGGGAAAGACTTTACAGTTATTCCTTTGCATATCATTCACATGAACGGCTCGCGCACGCCTCCAAGTGGGGTAGGCAACCTCCGCGACATCCCTGTTTGAACGGTTGCGTTACTTCACACGGTCGTTTCCAGAGTGCTAAAAGACCTACTGGGGCAAACATGATGAATCATTCAGATGAACATTCCTCTTCCTCTATTTCCTTTTTACCCTCTACTCTCCCTTTCATTCTTTGCCTCCTCTAATACCATCCTACTTTCAACACGTTGACGGTAGTAAAAGAGGTGATTTTATTTACTTGTGTAACAAATAGTAAGAACCATATGTGACGTTATGTACTACATTTACTACCCAGAACGTAAGAAAACTATCATCTTAGCATTTCATTTGCGGAAATCTGGACAGAAAACATGGAGAAGAGATCACTGACTTAAAATTACAATTATTACAATGAAAATTTAACAACTGAAAACAACTAATACTAAATTATTTTTATAAAACTAACAAATTTACAAATATTTCAGGCTTCTACAAAAACCTATAGCGGTGAGCGTTCAGGCAAAGTCTTATGCAATGAGCACACCGGTGATTGGGAAGTCGCAAGTTCGATAACAGCAAGACGCTAGAAAGTACATGATGGGTAAACTCCTTTCGATGTGGTTCGAGTATGGTAACTTTAAATAAATATTTAAAAAAAAGCTGGTACATAATGAACATGGCGTCCAATTCCTCCACCCAGGATCCACTACTACCTGTTATGAATCCACAAATGTACTGTGATTGCATAATATTTTGAGTGAAAATTACTGTAAAAATATTATTTTAAGATATAATATAGGTATTATAAGATAGAAATATAGGTATTCAAAGTAACCATTAAATTGTAATAATGGAATGGTATCAGAAACAGATAAATATTTAAACATATAAAAAAATTCCCAATTCATTTTCTGGAGGTTTTAGAGACTCTTGGATCGAATATGAGTACATATACTATGCTCTGTCTAAACAGAAAGCTTTAGTACCAAATCTAATGAAGACTTGTTTACAGAGGGTCTCCTCTCAGACAAACTTCTAGGGCAAGGGTAGGGAAAGGTTACAAACTTCTAGGGCGTGTAAGGGATCGAAGGCCATTCGTTTTGTGGCAACGAACATGTAAGAACTTTCATGTACTGAAGTTCCACATGAGACATTTGAATCAGGACAAACAAAAAGGTTCGATGTCACATTTTTTCAGGGTTTGGGTTAACAGTGGGAATCTGTTCTTAATACGTAAATACAAATTTCCTTGCATTAAAGTTCATTGTCCGAGGCCTCTGTGATGCTGTAGGGGATCACTTAACTGTTAGTTGCAAGGGAAAATGTTTGATATCTCTAGCTTAGAAACCTCTTTGCTTATTGTCCAAACATCGAATGGCTCCTTGACATCGAATGTTTTTGTTTTTTCCAATTCATCTGTTCTTGCCTGTCATGCAACTCATGCAATGATGTTGGGCGGGTATACAAAATCTCTTCTGCTGCGTCAGAACTTCACATTCCGAATACAGTGCATGATGTGTTGTCTATCAATCGATAACAATTGTCGCATGAGGAACTTTGTTATATGATATTTCTCACATGTTCATTGACAAAAGGTTATTACCTCAAATCTCTTAACAAGCCCTGGAAGTTTGTTCTGACACTTGTATATTTATTCCTTTTTTACGATGTTGCACCCTTCGGTGTTTGCAGACATCCCTCTCCCCGGTTGAGACTTGCGACTTTAGGTCCATCCACCGTGGGGCTTAGCAGTCCTCCTATTTATCTCGTCGATGTGGCTCGTGAACCCATTTCCAACATTGTACACACTATTTGGACAGGCGTAGCTCTAAGGTCATCGCGTTTAGCCCTGCATTAGAGGAAGGGAGGCAGACCACACCTAGGTCCTTACGTTGCTCTCATGATCTTATCTCTTGCCCATACAGTTTACTGATGAAGGAATGTAGAATAGGATTTTAGATATAATTTTTGTACATGATTGGTTAGTAACGTACACTATTACGTAACACACAACAACTTTTTCTTAGTCGGAATTCAAATTGGCAAAAACTCCTCGTCCTAGCATCATCCAGGCTGGCTAGGAAGGAAAGGACGAGGACTGGAAGGTAACAGATGGTGGTAGGGTGAGCCCAACCATTCAACACACAAGCAAACATCACGTGACAGAATGAGATCCCGAGAAAATTCTAATCGAGATTTGCAAAGGCGCTTTAGTTCTTCTATACAAGTCAGGTGCCTTCTGAAGAGATATACTAAACAAAGCAACATTTTTAAGAATGTGAAGTGTTTATTATCATTTGTCGTCACATTTCTATTCAATTTTTCAAGCAGTCATTGCCTGGAGAAATCTCGACAAAACACGAAGAGAATGAAAATACGAAATGTATAAAACCACAATGCTGCTTTGCTGAATAGAGGTTAGCATTGAAGTATGGAGAGTGAATGCTTACTGTTATCAGTTGAATTTTTGTTTTCTTAACCGACCAATCATGCAAAAACCGTGCAATCTTAACCGTGCAATTATGAAGCTGAATGTGGTGGACATATTTATTTATTATTATATGTAAAACATTCAGAACCAAACAGAAAAATACGAAAATTAACTCAAACACATACGGTTAAGAAGTGTAAATTTCTATCTCATTGCCCCATTTATCCTCTCAGGAATTCCTGTAAAGCCCATAATTATTAGTAAGATGACTTTAACTACTCAAGTGGCCCAAGTTTTATCACGCATTCACAGACGGCAATATTTTCGATATAAATGAACGTAGCACAAACATTGAAACATTGAAATTTTGAGAATTTATAGAAACAATTTGATCCATTTGAAATTATTGTATACTTGTGATTTGAGATTGCAATAAGAGTTGATCAGAGATTGCAATGAAATAAATGAAATTTGCCGACCAAAGTGCGAGACTTGTCGATTGCTAATTAATTTAAAATGAATAGTACAATTAACCAACAGTAAGCATATTTACTAATGTCAAATATTAAAATTGGTAGTGAGAGCGGAGTATTAATGTAATACGAACCAATATGCTGATTCATAGTGTGGCCAAGTTCTTCAGAAAAGAACAACAGACTATATTTTTTGTATAAGAAAACAATTGAACCACGCTCTGTGCACTGTGGCTTTTGCCAAATTCATAGAAATGCGACATTTGTGAATATTATTTCATTTTTAGTGAGCATTCCTTTTTGAGATTTCGTGCAACAATTTTCGGTACTCGGTTTAGTAAGTTTTTGTGAATAGGAGCGCGCTACTTAAATTAATTACTTGTATTGCAGTACGACTGAAGTTAATTACTTCTATTGCAGTTTATACACGAAGGAGTCGACTTTAGAGCGACAAAAGGACGTAGAATTGTCAAAAGAACTGCCAGATACGTCACAAAGAAGCGGATTACTTTTTGTGTATTTGGCATGCGAAGTCGTAACCTCAGCCCTTTGCGAAGCCGAGTTCCAAAAGTAATTTCTTTATGCAAATTTTCTCAGAAAGGTTTCCGTCTGAAAGAGTGGGTCCTTTTGCAATGAACAAAGCGTCTGTAATTTAAGGATAAAAACATACAATGTGTATTTTTTATGTCCAAACAACTGAGCAACACCAGTAAGGTAGGGAGCTGTGAAAATCCAATGTCGCTCCGTGTTCCTTTTAAATACACTAAGAGCTGCGGAGGTGCGGAGCCAGAGGGGCTGCGTAGCCGTTCAAAGGGCGCGGGACCCGTGCCGGCCAGAGCGCCTCTCCGCTTCGACAAGACTCCACAAATCTGTGTCTTCACTAACGCGTCCACAAAAAAGCAATCTCCCGCTGGCCTGCGGGTGGCGGAAGGACGGCGCCGGGGGTGGGCGGTGGGATCTCACCCCCCTCCTCGCCACGCTGCTACCGCCTCCGCCGCCCCCGCCGCCGCCGGAGCGCCCGCCGCACCACCGCTGGGACGAAGGCGGCAGATTTGACGGCGACTTTGGAGTGGCTGTGGAAGAGGAATAGGAGGCAAAATACGAGGAGAAAAAGGGCGACGAGAAGGCTGATGAGAAGTTGATGGTGGAGAGGGGGAGAAGGGAGGGGGAGGAGATGTCGAAGAGGATCAGGAGGAGAAGAAAGAGGAGGGAGGGGAAAAAGAAGGAGGAGGAGGATGAGAAGGAAGTGGATGAGAAAGAGGAACAAGAGAAACATGGGAAGGAAGACAAGGAGCAGGAATATAAGGAGGTGAGAAGGAAGAGTAGACGGACGAGGCGGAGATAAAAATGGACCTAAAAATAGAGGATGAGGTAGTAGTGGGATGACAGCATTGGAAGCGAATACAACTTCAGAGTTGCTGGAGATGCAGGAGTCAATGGATGGGATTATTGTTATTCTTGTTGTTGTTGTCGTTGTCGTCGAAGTTAATGACGGCCGTAGCTGCTATTGGGGAATTTATATGTAATATGTGTTACAAATATATTAAATTAAATAATGTTGGGTGCTGACGCAACCTGTAACACGATACTAAAATACATTTTGTAATAATTGACGCACGTGATTGATATTTGTTTTCAAAACCATTTGTAGTGATGTTATTTTTTTCACTTAACATAACATTGCACATAAAAAGAGTAATGGGGAGAGTGTATTCGACTTCTGAAGGACTTTGCTCTGATGCGGTTGAGATCACGAGAGCAGATTACGTTGCATTTCTCATTTGGTGCGGGAGGGGCGAGAAGCCCAGTCATCCCTCTGTTTTCATAAATTTTCAAATTTCAGAGGTATTGCAGGGAATCAAGACAAACACACGCTTGTGACTTATTCGTACACGCTCGCAGATGACGTAATAGAACCGTATTTTAAAAAAAATCTGCAAAAATTATACAGATATGACAGAGGGACCTCAATACATTAAAAATTTAATGGACTACGGGCGAATTTTGACCACTAGGCGACCACTAGTGTATCATCATCTATTTTGGGATTTTAACCCTAAAGAACCAGGGAGTCTTGCTACAAAAGTAGTTTTGAATATGATGGAGCTATGGTCTTGACTGTGGACGCATGTACGGACAACTTTTATTTCTCCATGAAGCTGGCTGAAATTTTATCAGAAAGAAAAACTCATTTCATAGGATCATACCGTGAGAACAGAAAAGTGTTTCCTCGTGTGGTGTTAGCAAAGAAAACCTAAAGAAGGGAGAAATTGTTCCTCAAGAAAATGACGGTATTCTGATTATGAAAATTCTAAGAATGATGTCGACAAAATGGCATGGTACAATGGGACAAGAAAAAAGAGAAGAGTAGGTCAAGAAATCCAAAAGCTGAACAGAACCGTTACAAAAACATAATAGTTTCTGTTACAGAATAGTTGTAGCATTAGTTCTTAAACTAGTATATTTTTTCGTTAGTTCTATTGCAATTTAATCGGGGGGGGGATCTGTTGATTCCGTTCCGTAATGGTATTCTCCGGGGTCCGGTATCGCGTTAGGACACGACTGTTAAAAACAATCAGTTAAGAGACATCTGTAAGAAACGGCTGAATCTGATGGAGCCAAACAGCTCTGTCCAAATTCCGCCTTTGTCAGTTTTCGAATCCTAGGACTTCCCGATCAGCGATGCTGCAATAGCAACGAGTGCTGCCATTGAGCCACCACAATCGTTCGCGTTTTCTTGACTTCCGAAAACATTTTTGTGCGTAATTTACTACACGTGGTTGAATTACAACTAAATAGTAGAGTTTTTGGAAGCCTTTGAAATATTCGCTCCTGTGTAATAGAAAGTATTTGAATACGGGAACGATGTAAACATTTTTTATGGTACCGCTAACAAAATTACAAGACTTCCCATTCCACAGAGCTCAGGAAAACGTGCGCAGACAGACAAGCTTCGTTTATCGTCTGGAAGCAAAGCAAGGTGCCTCCCAACATTTCGTGAATGCATCAATTATAAATTGATTGATTGGTTGTTAGTGATTCCGGCCGCGTCAAATAAAGGTCATTATTCCCGTAAGTTTAGTGCATGTTTTTCATTGCGAGGTGGCGGTGATTTTCACCCGCAGGATGGAGAGATCCCGCGTCGACCTACCGTCGACTAGTGCTGTTTCCCCAACCAGGTATCTTCCACTAGCGAGCACCGCGTCAGTCGGGACGAGCCAGCGACTGAATACGACCTACCTGACATGCTAGTGTCGAAAATCCTACCGGCGAACGCCTGCCGATTGGAACCTAGGACCTCCCGGTCAAGAGGCATCAGTTGATGCACTAAGCCCGGTGTGAATGCATCTAGGGAAGCGAGAAACGCCCTGATCGAGGGGGGTTGGGGTGGGCGGGGCTGAGGCCGCGGTGGCGTGCTGGCGATCGCGCAACCTCAGTGCTCCGCAAGCGAAGCGCGTGTGTCGCGGCATTCCGCGCCTGCCACGCCAGTCGATAGCCCCTCCGCGGAGCGGGGCGGGGATCGGGGGCGGGGCGCGGGGGCGGAGAGCGGGGGCGGGGCGCGGGGGCGGGGTCTTTCGGGGACGGAAGCCGCGCGCCTATCGACCCAGGGCGATCGACGGATCGGCGGCGGCGACAATGGCGCCGGGGGCGGGCAGGAGAGGCGGGGAAAAGGCAACGGGGGTTCCGGACGAAGGCTAGGCGAAAAAGGGCCAAGGGCGTAGCGGGAGTGGCCTGCAGACGGAAACGGCGCTAGTGCTACAGCATAACTAGCTCTAATATCGTCTTGAGTTTGAATCCTTACATATGTAGCAAATTCAGAAATACCGAGGACAGATTGTAATTGAACGACACCACATGGAAATATATATTTAAGTGACGAAAGTTGCCCAAAGCATTACATTAAATAAGATAATTATTGAATATTACGTAGCTCACTTGTTATTTTTTTATTTCACAGCTTCTGTGAAAGATATTGCCTAAATTTGGAATGAATTAAGGTGGCATCAGCTATATGATGTATCTAAAAAAATGTTAGGAAATTTTGTAAGAGCCATCGGGAAGATGTCAGTGTGTCTATGATGTTTGACACCAAACATTCTAAGAGTGATGTGTCAGTGGCGTGACTTACGTCTTTATAAAATTGTATGATGGACCTACTTTAAACACGTAAAATCCATATCACAAAAATCAAAGAATTATTTGCAATTATTGAAACTTATGCAAAGTTTTGCCCACGGTATATATATATATATATATATATATATATATATATATATATATATATATATATGTATGTATAATGAAAAAATTACGCATTGGGCGTTTGTTGCAATATTTTGCTGAATATTAAACACATTCTCTTGGAATGTCCATCAGGCCCAAGGTTTTTATAATAAACATTTAAACTCTATTTTATCAAACTATCCATTCAATTTCATTCCAACTTAAGGTAACAAACATCTTCGAACACGCATTTTAAATCGAATTCAAATTTTATACATTTCTTATTTGTAATGTTTTTGTTTTCATTTCTATGCGCATATCAGAATCCATCGTTCTGTAATATATCCTTGTAACAATATTTCTAAATACTGTTGAATATATTGACTGTTGCTTCATTGCGTGTTATAATGTAAAAGAATTGTATTTCTAAATACAAGATCATGATTGATGTAAAGTCCCCTACAATAATAATGCATTAATATTTTAGCCAATTATCCAATCTAACTATCAAGCCAAACCAATCTAATTATCTCTGATGTGGATGCGACTTAATATTCATAAAAAACAAAACGTGTGAATTGCAATGACGTTAAAGAGTTAACAAAGAAGCAAAGATACCCAGAAGGGCTTTGAAGTGAGCAAGTAAAACAGAATAGCAGAAAAGTTGAAGTACATTTCCGGAGAATGTCGGAATACAAACGTGAATACGAGCTATTTATCTAGCTTAGTCCACGTTACAGATTGATTGATTATTTGATGTTACCGGGCACGTCATGATCATTAGTAATAAAGGTTTCAGTGCCTGAAGGTGGTGTTCTTCCCAGGTGGATGGTGAAATCCGGCGCACGAACACACGTCGGCTTTCCCCCTGCAGGTCCAGCGATGCCCCGCCTCAGCCTGGATAAGCTCTAACCCTTTGCACTCGTAAGCAACGAGCATAATACACCTCCTACAGCTCGTATGGCATGTCAGAGATGCCACAAGAAAAATTGGCTTCTAGCTCGTAGCAGTATGTAATGTGACACATTCTACAACTCGTAGGACATGTCTCAGATGCCACACCAAAAATCCTAATTAACTCGTTGGGCATACCACAAATGCCCATGTATTTTCCTGGTATGTAAAATAAAGTTTTCATTGTTGAATAGATCCGGGCTACTATTTTTAAACAATGTTGATGCAATAATGAGAAAACGAGCTGGAAAGGGGGAATGGCGAATACCGGCTTCGAGCTGCGCCGCCTTTTTCCATTGTCATCTTAGACATGCCTTATGAGTTGTAGGACCTCGCAGTACTCGGAAACCTCCGACCGCAGAGTGCATTCATGGGTGGCATGTCTCATATGACCCTTCAACTTCCCGATTTGTTTCCTGAAGTCGGTAGTATTGTAGTGCATATAAGTGAAAGTATGTTACGTAAGTGGAGAGGATAGGACAAAAAAGAAGAACGGAAAATCGGGTGCGATCCGTGACCCATTTGATAGAATGCTGCTCCGTCATTCGCCTGGTATTAATCGAAGAAACTCCAGAAAATTACCAATCAAGGCAAACGCCGATAGAATTTTTCTCCAGATAGCAACTGAATTCGATCTAGCTATACAGCTATCACCATTGTGACTCAAATCCTAGGAGCCCTCGGTTTGAAGTAAACGCTTTCGACACACCTTACAGAATTAAGAATTTTAGTTTTTTGTTATTTAAAGTCGCATTAACATCTAGATAATTAGCAACCACTATTGGGTTTAACGTTATGGTAACTGTGAAGAAGACATAGGGGGTGAAAGGACGAACACAAATACAACCAACCAACGTATTTTTCTTTATATAGGAACACGATTTATCTACTTTTTTTTACCAGGGCTCGGCAATACGTTTTCCTGTCGAAAAGTCGCCGTTTTCCGGAGCATGATTACAATACTTTCTCTTCTTAAGAAGTAAGGTCGAGAAAGTGAAAAAAACAAAAAATAAATGTGGTTTCATTATCTATGCACGAGTTTTAGATTTCAGAGGATAATATATTTATTAAAATAATCATACCCCATGTTTTTGAGGTAGTAAGTCCATTCCTTCTCGAAGGGGTAATAGCCAATCCTATGGTTGATTTGCCTTTGAAAACAGTTTTTATAGCATGGAAGCGAATATTTTTATCATTTCTTGCCGAAAATGCTGCTGTTTTCAACTTAAATAAATAAAAAATTAACCCGTGTGGAGGAAACGGTGATTTTCATAATACATTTTTGAGATTTACAGTCCTTTTTAAACTTCATCACTTTATTCAATTTACGACTCTGACGTGTTTTTGTGACGATGTGTTTATATTGATTTTTGAGGTCAGTGAATACGAATCCGATATCAAAAACAGATTTTGACCAATGACAACTGTCACTCAAAATGTCAAATTACGTCAAAAACGCTTCGCGGCGCGATTTTATCATTTCTTTATGAATTTCTTTGTCTCTTTTTATCATTGAATTTCATATGAAATTCGAGGTCGATTTTGTCAGGAGATGTCAATGAATTATTATATTAAGAATAAATATTCGTTAACAATCTTTACAATTTAATACGTTTTGGATCATAGAACTAGATTATAGGGGCAAAAGTAACTGAAAGTCTGTTTGGAAGTGTATTTATAAGCTTCCAAAGTATTGCTTTTGTATGTTTCACTTCGTGAATCGTTAGGAAATGAAATGAGGATTACGAAGGAAGGAAGGAAGGAAGGAAGAAAGAAAGGGAGAAAGGAAGAAAGAATCACGCTCAATCCAGGGTTCGTTGTTTTGGACAGTTTCCGTGGGGAAGAAAGCCACGGAAGATATCGATTGGAGCAAATAGCCTCCAGAACTATTTTTCTCGAGATAATTGCGTTATCTGTCTCGGTTATTTAGCTGGCCTGGAAATCCGGCAACACTCGAAATGGAACCAAAAATTCCCTGGCTTCGCAATATGCATAAAATGAAAAATTGGTGATGATATTGGCATGATCTGAATGACGATGGAACAATGGTAGAACTCATTCTATCATTGTTGGAAAATGAGACGTGGGAAATGAAACTCAGAGACACCCTTCTGCAAACCTGCCTTATCCTCCACCAATGTCAATGGATTGTCCGAGCCCCTCTAGGAGGAAAGGTAGTAAGTGAATTGTGTGGTTACTGCACTACCCATCGCCCTGCACGGAGTGAGTGTACGCGTAAATTCAATGCTACGCAACTACTTATATTGGGCTAATGGAAATCTTGAATTGTTTAATGGTGTAAATACTCCTCAGACGCACCATGAAAAGAAGAGGGGACCAATCAATTTCTTCCTCTCCTGTCTCTTCTTTCCCGATATTTCGGAGAGCGCAGGTGTCTGTCTGAAAAATCTGATAATAGACTTTCTTAAACCGTTCGAAACGAATCAATGATGATTTAGGTGAAAATTCATGGCGATTTCCATTTGCCTCCTTCGCACATATTCAGACATTGTAATGCGGACAGAGCGTGTCCACGCCCCTTGAAACAATCAAGGACACAGTGTTTTGGAGCAGTTGTTGCTTCTCCAAATTGTGTCTCTTGTGTCGGATGTGGATTGTTGAGTCGAATACTGATCATACAGTAAGCGTGCGCAAGCTGGGGCTCAAAAATGAGAAAGGAGACAATAATAAACAACGAATGAAATGGAAAATAAATGGCTTGTACGATAGGGAAAAAAGTAGTTTCCGGTCAACATTTGCCACTCACACATTTGTCCGCCAACGTCATAATTCGGGAAGCGTATTGACATTCATGCTTTATTCTTATGAGAAGGGTATTACTTTAAACTTACTTTGAAACTGTTTTAGCAGTATGCTGGCTTTACGCTCGTTGTCATAGAAACGGACTGGACCCTGTAACAAGAGAATTAAGAATATCAAATTAAAAACTTCCAGTCTGCAGCAGAAAAAACGTTGCTGAACAAAATCACAAAAACTGCTTATCCACAAGGTAGTACGCAGGCGCATTGACAACAATAAAATAGTCTCGTATATCACAGAAATAAATTAAATATTTTCACAAAATCAGCCTTCACGGATACTGCAACAACACACTGTAGTATATTTACATTATAATTATTTACCTGCTAACAATTTACAAAAAAAAGTTTCTGTTCCATAACGCAATATGTGAATAGAAAAATATTTGATACCTTCTTTCTTAGAGACTTGCTGTCAAACGGCGTCAGTTGTGTCGTAAGAACAAAGAGTGAGAATTTAGTCAGTATGGACTGACCCGCGTGGCCGGAGGATGCAAACGGATGTTTGAAATTTGTAATAAAGATTATAAAATATCAAACAACCCATCATTACTAAAAATTCATATATTTCGAGTTATGCCCAAGCGCCAGTGTACCCAATATCAATATCTACTAATCACTGAATAGAGCATTTCCCACAAATCGCACAGGCGGAGCGTGAGACGAAAACAAAAGTAATCCGCCAAATCGCGTAGGAAATTTGTAGAACTTGAGGGCGGCCACTTGAGGTGCACACGAACCGGTTGAAAATCCTTTTTGCTCTTTTGCCTTTACGAAGGTGCTATTTAAGAAGAGTCATGTAATCGTGTTCGGAAAAACGGCGAATTCTGCAGAAAAAATTATTGACGGATCCTGGTAAAGAAAAAGTGGATAAATCCTGTTGCTATATACTTCTGTATACTAATTACTTCCTCTAACACGTGGTGTGATGGATTGAAACTGAACGTTAGTGGAAAAAATAACTTTCCGCGCAGTTTTTGTTCTTGAAACCTTCGTTTACATAATCCTTAACACCCGTCAGGTCACATGAACTGCAGATATGTTGGCAGAGGTGAATAGTGAACTGGGGGTACCTGCTGAAGGCTGACCAACTTCTCAATGCTTACGCCGTTCAGAAGAAACATCAATATTGGTGATTTCTCTCTTTCTTTCTCCTTCTCTCTCTCTTTCTTTCTCCTTCTCTCTCTCTTTCTTTCTCCTTCTCTCTCTTTCTTTTCTTCTTCTCTCTCTCTTTCTTTTTCTTCTTCTCTCTCTCTTTCTTTCTCCTTCTCTCTCTTTCTTTCTCCTTCTCTCTCTCTTTCTTTCTCCTTCTCTCTCTTTCTTTCTCCTTCTCTCTCTTTCTTTCTCCTTCTCTCTTTCTTTCTCCTTCTCTCTTTCTTTCTCCTTCTCTTTGTTTCTCTTTCTTTCTTTATGACACGATATGACAAATGTCTCATTTCTAGAGGTGAATATGTGCTGTATCTGCTACAATAATGATTTTCCAAGACACTGTGCGTTCTTTTTATTGACGACCTACGGGAAGTTTACTTTTGGTGTCGCCTCTCAACCCGAGATCTCCAGCGCTTGTCGATAATTTTCTAATTAACATAATTTCTAATAATTCAAATGGGAAGTGGCATCTGAGGATGGAGCCCGCTCATCGCTCGGCCCAAAGGATGGGGAAGCGAATACAGGGCGAGAAAGGAAGATTGCAGCCAGTCCATGGCAAGAAGTGGTCCCACATTAATTAACGAATTGCTCCCACAATTGCGAGGAATTTGTTAGGGAAAATCACGGAAACGCCAATCAGAGGAGCTGGTCTCTAGACTTCTCGCGCAGACAGTGGTCAACTTCCCCCAGGTATTAGTTTGTGCCGAAAATGCACGTACCGTCAGAACTTGAAACTAGGAACTCGCGTAGGTTGCAGCCAGTAATGTCGTCTAGGGATCATGCGAGATATACGTACGAGCTATTGGAAGAGGAGGTTGATCGCTTTATTTCAAAATTGTATGATGTGTGTGTGTAAGTGACGTAACAGAAATGTGTTCCTACTGAAGAATATACAGGGTCTCATCTGAAGACAATTTGTTAGAATGGTCACGGGAAGTGTCGTACATTTTCCCCCCAGAAAATAATACTTACAATTATGGTTAGTTTATAATTCTTAGAAAATTATGATAGGTTAATTATTTTATTTTTTACAGACCGTTTCGTTATTTGCTATACATCTGATATTATATTTTTAATTCTGTCAAATGTAAAGAGTACTCATGTAATGTATATACATTTACTTCAAGCAGTACACGAGTTGTTACAAACATTTATAGAGAGGGGGAGAAAAATGGCGATTTTGTGCATATTTTTTTGAACGATCGCTAGCGAGCTCTACTATGAAAACCCACTGGCTCTGTCTGGTAGGGAACTGTATGGCGGCGGCGTGGCGGCGGCGGCGGGGTCGGCGGTGGCGGCGGGGCGACGGTGGGGAGGCGGCGGGCGACGGCGGGCGTGGCGGCGGCGGGCGGCGGTGGCGTGGCGGCGGCGGGACGGCGGCAGGGCGGGGGGAGGCGGCAGTGAAGCAAACCCCTTCCAACTTCCGTAATTCGCTGAGTGACTCCGAGCGAGTGCGCGTTAACAGAAAACGATGGCACGGAAGTTCCGGGACAAGCATACGCAACTGAGCATCTGCGTCGAGGCGCTTACGAGATTAACTGCCGTTAACTCGCACCCCAACCTGATTTTAACTCTGATGAACCGCATCAATCACGACTCAAGTTTAACCGATATTTCGGCGCTATTCAATTAAACCATTCCTGGTCCAGTGATTTTCAGAATTTTCACCATCCGCGCGGGCGAAGACGTGCCACCGCGAGTGGATGATTGAAACGTTTTGAAGCAAATTCTTAGTTTTTGTTATCCATGATGATTCCACCCGGCAATAAGCGCGGATAACGGCAAATATTCCACAAAAACTACTAAAATGAGCACATTCGTTGAAGCATGTACGGTTCCTGCTATATTTCATTAGAAAGAAATTATCGTGATGTCATTGCTGGTTATTTTCTTTGATTGATTGGTACTGCATTAAAATGATTTTACATTGACACTACATACAATTGATAAAGAATTCAGAATATAATATTTATATCTTGAACTATTATTGAATTATTGATGCCCCAAAGGATTTAAGGAAATGAAATTTCATTAAAGAAAAATTATCTAAAATGATTTTTTTAGTTTTGAAACGTCAATTATTTGGAAATTACGAAACTACTGTGTGCACGTAAAATTTTACTTGCGC
>JAHLJT010008446.1:14691995-14724527 GCA_031308135.1 Acheta domesticus | reverse complement strand
ACTAATCAAATAGACTCTTTCTACATTAATTATTTCCTGGCTTGGACGTCATGTCTCCTCCTTCCAGACTTGACCTCCGCAGCTTCTGAAACGGAACAGCGCGAACAAAATACTCAGGTTCGGCGCTTACTTCTAGTACACGTATTCCTATATATAGCAAATGAGCTCATTTACTTTTCATTGATAGTTTGATTTACTTATTACTTAATAATTTGCTTTCTTACAAATTTTTAACTTAATAACTTATTGGATTATTTATCATTTATTTATTTTCCCAGTCCCTAATTACTGTATCTGTAATAGTCCCAAAAATATATGTTCCCCCAAGTGTTTCATGAAGTGAGGTCTTTTTTCTACAATTATATCCTGGGCCGTTAAGTTCCAATGTTAGGTGTAATTGTTAATCATTCTCATTTCGTGCGATTTTCGGCCGTTGCTGCTAGGATATCTTACTTTTTATACGAAAGTATCTGAAATTAACCGTTCTATCTCGCGTGCTCCCCTACCTCAGATCGGGAGAGGGGCTCAGGGCACCAACTGATCTCACTGCAGTGCCTCTGATCGGAAGGTCGTAAGTTCGAGTCCCGACAGTGGCAAGACTAACCTAATCCGTAGCTTATTGAGTTTTCTTTTAAATCTTTCCAAATTCCTTACTACCGACCTCTCAAGATACCAACATTTTCTGCGTAGGTTGACTCCAAGATTTAATTTGTAATAATCGTTGTCGATGCTTTCCAATCTGCCTATCATATCCACTTCCTCCCCGATTACCGCTCCGTGATTCAAAGCCGGGAGAACTAACGATTTGTGTTGCAAGCCTATGAAGGCAAATCAGGTATTGTACGCACTGCGCTGTTTTCTCAAGCGAAATTCGTTCTTGACTTTTAGCCACCACAATACATGCATTCCATAACTCCATCACCGCGTAGGGAAAATTTTGCACCAAGGAACAGAAATGTTTTGACATGTTCACGTAATACCGTTTCTCTTTGTTACCTCCAAATAAACCATTCTTGAAAAAACACTTTGCCTCTTTATAATTTAATTTTAGTCCCCGTGACTCACAATACCTTTCAAGACTGTTTAATTTCTTCTGTAAGCCCTCAACAGTGCCCTGCTTACGGCTGAGTTCGTAATAACACATTTGTTTGTTAACCTCTTCGGCTGAATGATTAGTGATTCAATCTCGAAGGTCATTAGTGCCGTAGGTATAGTGCATGTTTTCCTCGAGAGGTAGCTGTGGATCTTCTCTGGCGCCGACCTGCCCGTCGGATGACGGTATTTCCATTATTTTATTTATTTATTTATTTACGTCAAAAACAGTTAAAAACTGCGTATGACGAGCTATGGGGAGAAGTGAATTTTGTGCACGTTTCATAATTCTGTGGTCTCTATCCTAAACCATATTCTAGTCGAATTTGAATACAGAAGAGAGAGTTTTTTTTCGAGTTTTGTTGACAAAATATTCGCTCCTATATAATAAATATATTTTCAAAGGTAAATTAGCTATAAATTTCTGCCCTGAACCCTCATGTTCTTCATGAAAGAATAATACTTTTTGCCGCGATAATATGAAAAACGATAATTTGAATAACTATATTTCCCACTGAAATCAGAAGACGTGCACAAATAATGAAGTTACATTTATGTCCAGAAGCAAACAAGGGACCATCTCAGCATTTGCTCAAGGATCAGGGAAACTGGACGAAAAACCTGATCGAGATGGGGGCCATCAACCCAGAAACTGTGGTACAATACTTGTTACAGGTTTCTTTAGAATTATACAGTCCAAATGATAAATAATTACATTAACTATCATTGTTAAAATTAATTCTACTTTCCTTTTTGATGCTCGGTATAGTCTCGAATTGTATAGAAACAGTTATGCAGCAGAAAAGATTTTACTTGGGACTTAAACTTTTCTATTGAATTTAATCGTTTAATGTCTTCTGGCAAAGTGTTGTAGAGTAATGTACATGAATTGTATGTGAATTTTTTGTAGTGAGCTGTTGATTACTGCCACCTGGTGAATATGATACTACGTCGTGTGTTATACTTATAGACATCGGCGTTTGCTGAAAATATATTCCCGTCCTTAAGTAAGTCATTTTTGGCAAAAACTACTGATTCGTAAATCAGGAGACAAGGTAATGGTAAAATTCCTAGATTAATAAAGAGTGACTTACAAGAATCACGTGGGTGGATTTGCTTATTATTCGTACAATTCTTTTTTTGTAATCTGAAAGTCTGTGAACTATAAGATGTGTTTCCCCAAAATATTATGCCATATCTCAGGCGGGAGTGAACATTGGCAAAATATACACAACGAGCTGTATGAAGGCTGACGGAATTTGAAAGAATTCTGAACGCGTAGCATAATGAGCTTAATTTGTGTTCAATTCATTTAAGTGGGCATTCCATTTGAGGTTTGACTGAATTGATAGACCTAAAAATTTTGTTACATTAACATCAGTCAATGGCACACCGTTCATTTTCAATGGAGTACAGAATTTTTTATTTGATATGGAAAACTGCATTGAAACTGTTTTATTTTCAATTACTTTTAATTTGTTATTACGGAACCAATTTGAAACGTCTGATATTGTACTATTTACGGTTTCTTTGTTGCAAAGAATATTTGTATCATCCGCAAAGAGAACTGTTCTTCCGTTTCGAATCGCTAAGGGCATGTCATTTACGTATAATAGGAAGAGAATAGGGCCTAAAATCGATCCTTGCGGGACTCCACGTACAATTGGCAAAGAACCGGAAAGGTGTGTACATAAAGTTCCATCATTCCAGTAAGGTATTTCTACTCTCTGAGATCGTTGTTTAAGGTACGAACATAGCCAATCTAGAGCAATACCACGGATTCCATACGAAGGTAATTTTGAAAGTAAAATGTTATGATCAATGACGTCAAAAGCTTTTGAAAGATCTAAAAATATTCCAATAGTTGCTTCGTTTTGATCCAATGATGAGGCAACATCCTTAAGAAAAGAAAAAATGGCTGTTTCCGTAGATTTTTTGATTTCCGGAATCCATGTTGGCAATTTGAAAACGCGTCGTGTTTATTAAGAAAGGTTTCCATTCGCACATAAAAAAGTCTCTCTAATATTTTTGAAAAAACTGACAAAAGAGAAATTGGCCGATAATTTTGAACTTCATTTTTGTAGCCTTTTTTGAAGAGCGGCTTAATCTTAGCTGTTTTAAAAATATCTGGAAAAATTCCGGTGCATAAGGATGCATTAAATATGTGAGTTAACGGGTGTATAATGGCTGGCGCGCACGTCTTTAACAAACAATCCGGAAATTCATCTAAACCGGCCGAATATTTATTTTTTTAATTTACCGATTATTTTGAGAATTTCATGGGAAGAGGTTTCGGAAACGAACATAGTGTCTAAGACTTTTAGGGAAACGTCAGATGTTGAATTTTGTGGCTGAAAACCCTTAGTGAGATCGACAGCAATTGTCGAAAAGTATTGGTTAAAGAGACTAGCCACTGTTTGCCAGATCGTTCACATCTCTATCGTTATCTTTTAAAACAACATTCTCTATAAGGTTTCTAGTTGGGTTTGGTCGCATTTTTTACTATATCCCACATTGATTTTGTTTTGTTATTTGAGTTCAAAATATCCTGATCGTGTTTCATGATTTTAGCCTGCCTTATGACTTTTCTTAACAATGATTTGTATTTTTTAAAGTACAGGAGGAAATCTTGAGATACGTTATGATGCTTAGAAATGAAAGAAAGAATTCGTTTGTTTTTACATGATGTTCTAATCCCTTGTGTTATCCAAGAATTGTTTTTTGCGTGAAATATTTAATTTTCTTTTCTGAAGAGGAAAGCAAGTGTTAAAATGAAATGAAAGCGTTGAAAAAAAAGAATAATATTTATCGTTTGTATCAATAGTATTATAAACTGCGTCCCATGACTCCTGCAGCAAGTAATCAATGAATAATTTTATTTTACTTTTAGAAAACACTCTACTCATACGTGTATTATTTATTGTGTCATTGTTCGCATTTCGTGGTCTACATCATATATTATCTACATCATTGTCTACATCATATATGGTCCTACATCATATATTATTTTCCTTGAACTCAGATCCTTGGATTCTGAAAAACTTCAGTCATTCTGATCAAATTACTTTAGTTCTTTTCAACTTGCTTTTCTTAGCCACATTGACGTTGCAAAATAACAGGTTCTCGGAAACTTCTTTGTGTTGCGAGCGTCCAGCATTTAAATCGTGTTCATGTCTGCAATTTACTCTTCGGGTGAAATTTCTCTCGAATTTCCTGGAATCTTTACGGGAAACATTGCCAATTTTTCTGTATTCCAAAACCAGAGGTCTGTATCCGTCATGTAAGCTGCGGTTGACAGCGGAGAAAATTAGGAATAGTATGAAAGTTTCCTTAATGAGAAAGGTTTTCAGTTCTCAGGGGAACACGAGGAGAGCTTTCGTGACGGAGGAAGTTATTTTCAGAACGTTGTTATTAGGTCTCTCAGCTTTTTATTGTTTTTTTCGGAACAGAAGGAATGTGTAAACACTCGAAAAACGTTTCATTCCGTATATTAACACGATTGGTAGTATCTTAGTGTAAAGTATTTTCATTATTAGAGTGAATTGGGAATATCAACTCAAGAACATGGTCCTTGTTCCTAAGAAGTACGTTACGTTTGCCATATGGATGTTGCCTAAAGAATTAACCTAACCAATAGATAATGAGTACCGTGTTCGTCTGTCTGTCGTATTTATCAAAATACAAGGCACTGTAATAGGCAAAAATGAACCAAATTTTCCATTGACTTTCCTAATTGAACAGTAAAACACGTCCCCAACGCTTCCCCGCACCCGGACTCATCATCCATTCGTTTATAAGCTCCGTGTAAGACACAATCTGTACTAAGGAAATGAACCCACTTTTATGAACATTTACCGCTTAAGAGGAACCGTGGCGGCCGAAATGTTCGTTGTCAAACTTTGGCGATGAAATCTCGCGCGTAACCATAAATGCTGCGTTACACGAAAGGGACATGTGGAGTTGCAGATAAAAGGTTAAATACAGAATTCATCTGACGTCAATATATTTGCAACAACAAACGGGATTGCCTCTCTAAAACCTAGGTTCGCTTATAGCAATATTGACTGGTACTTACCTGACTGCACATTGTCTCTTTTGCTGAATCGAACAGAGCTTTCAAGTACACTACAGTGTTCATAACAATATTGAATGGATTCGTGTATATACTATTGATTGACAAGTCAATACATTGTAATGAATGCCTGGAAAATCCACATGAAGCTGTGAACACCAGTTGAACCCAGCCGTCGTTTTGAGAATTACCGGCCGATTGCTCCGAAGAATAGTTTCCATGGTTTCTCCGATCAACACCAAGTGAATGCAGGAGCTGTACCCTAACAAAGAGGCCACGGAACACGCGCGATCTTCCCTTCCCTTCCTTGTCCTATCCTCACTATTCTCAATCTTTACTTACACACTCTTACAGTTCCATGCACTACACTACCACCACGTCGGGAAATCAGTCAGAAACTTAGAGATTGTTTCGGCTGGGATGGTGCCACGCTACTGAGGGATACTGGCGGAGAAAACCTACCAGCCTATCTTCATCAAGAGAGGGAAGAACATAGCCACCTCCCGCGATAAAACATGCAATACATTTACGAGGCTAATGACCTTAGCAGCAACGCGCCCGGGAATCACTAATCAATCTGTCTACCAGACGAGCAGATGATTGATTCACAAGATCAAATGGTGTTGAAGGCTGGCTGGTCATTTTGACATGATGGGATTTCCACGTCGAGCTAACATTTCGCTCCATCTGCACCGAAGTGTAAACTTGAGTATGCCAGCGCGTTATCACAAGATTGACAGTTCAGCAAACCACACCTTGTGCACGGCCACACGCGGTCCATGAAGTAAGCCAAAACTTATGAACTTAAATGATAGAGTAATTCAACAACTCAAAAAGGCAAAGGATTGCATCTTAAATGTAATGTATATTCTTAAAAAATACGATCTTTTAATTTAGGAGATATTGGTAAGTACAGCATCTTAGAAAACATGTCACAGTTATCAATGTCAAATATTATTAATAATACACATTCAAGTAATGTGCCTTCTTCATAATTATTTCTCTGGTAATATTAAACTAATGGTGCAACAACACACTTTTTTGAATTGTTTGTAAATTTGCAATTTTCAAATATTTATAACGTTAATGAAAATGACACCTGATTTCAAGGACCTCTTGTTTATTCACTGGAAAAAATCCAAGAACAAGTTTGGAGTTTTTTAGAAAGTGTTTTTTTATAAATTGCACTAATTTCATGTTGAAAGTTAAGTTCATGTTAATTTCATGTTTTGGATAACCAAAAACGATTGGTTTTTCCAAGAATTATCAAGGGCCTTTTTAAAGAGCTATTTTTTAAACAGTTCACAATCTCTATCTTTAACTTTGTAGTTTTGAAATGTTAACTTTTTATTTTATTATTGCAATTATAGGGTTGAGTAGAAATGTAAATATGCTAATGGTTTCTTGTTCATACATACAACAAATCATTCGTCTTTGTATCCTGTCTAAATATCTGCTATGCCCATCAAATGCGATGGTGCAGCGGTTAGAGTATTGCTGTACCCAAGTTCGCGGGTACAAACCCGATCGAAGCCGTGGATTTTTAGGGGCGAAAAAATCCTTCGTACGCCTTCTTTCGGAGGGGAAGTAAAGCCGGCTGTCCCATGTTTGTAGATTTACTTGCATGTAAAAGATTATCAAGCCGAAATGAAGCCTCTAGGCTAAATTCAAATGGTCTGTTTCGTCGCCCGAGATAATACCTTCTTTCTCTGCTAGTTGGTGAAAGGAGTGAAGCGAAATTTGCGTGGTCAGACGGAAGAGCAGGCCTCATGGCCTGAGTCTCGCCACGTAAAATAAGGCATCAATTCAATTAAATTCAAATATGTTTAATCAACATGTGGACTTTACCAACTTGTTTACCTGCGTCCATATCCCTAGAGCAAATATTTAGATGTTCCTTTGTCCTACTTCTGGAGAAGGAAGGTTGAGTGAGTTTACGTGCAGGTGGGTAGGAAGATGCCTCGGTCTGAATGAAACTCTACTCAGCGTGTATTACTCGATTATGCTGTCCATTTCCGGACCATTTCTTCTGGGTCAATGGCTTTCATCTCTGTCACCTTCTCGCTCAGTTTCGCTGCTTCCTTAGTTTTCCGTAGAGGAAATGGCGAGACGGCTCTTTGCTTGCTTCTGAACGCAAAAGCGGAATTTCTTCCTGATAAACCTCACTACACGCAGTTGACACTGTTTCTCACGTTTAGTAAATGCGATGGTGAGTCAACTGAAAACCGTAAAAGTATAATAAAAAAACCAAATGTGGCGCTAGTGTCCTGTACGTTGATAGGCATGTTTGCAATAGTGTGCCAGATGTTTCCTAGGGGGGATTATTGGGAAGAAACACAAACTCTGGTGCAGGAACACTGTAAAAGTGGCTTCCCAGTAGCAACGTGCACCAGAACAGCGTTTTGTGGTTCGATTTTTGCGAAGTGAAGGTGTGAAACCTATTGGCATTCTACGACGAATGCAGGTTCAGTATGGTGACACCTGTTTTTCACACAGCAAGTGTACGAATAGTGTCGGAAGTTCGCAAATGGTGTCACATCACTGGCCAACGCTCCGTGCCCAGGCCAGGCACATCGCGTTGTGATTTCAGAGACCATTGCAGCCGTTGAAGCAATCGTGATGGACAACCGCCGAGTGATATTAGACGACATTGCAAATGCTGTACACATTAGTAATGGTTCAGCACATCACATTGTGCATGACGTTCTCCAATTTCATAAGGTATCTGCAAGATCGACAACTGACCTCGGAATTGAAACAGCGACGTGTCGATGCGTGTAAAGAATTTTTAGGCATGTTGATCGTGACGGTGATGCCTTCCTTGGACGAATCGTCAAAGGGAACGTAACCTGGGTCTGACCTGAGATTTGAATGCCTCCCACATCCACCTTTTCTCGCCCGATATAGCCTCAAGCGATTTTCACATGTTTGGGCACCTCAATGGGCGGGAAGAATATTCGGATGATGAGGTACGCCACGCGGTGCACGAGTGGTTGCGCCGTCTCCCAGAAACATTTTTTCTACAGGAATTCAGGCACTTTGGAAGCGGTGGCTGACATGCATTGCACGTGGGGGAGACTAGGTCGAAAAGTGATTCAGTTTTGTACCATGTGTGTACAATAAATAATATTTAAAAAAAGTATTATGGTTTTCATTTGACTCACCCTCGTATTTATTTAGTAAATTAATTAAATTAAAACATTTCCAAGCCAATATTGTTGGAGTATTGTAACAGTACTGCTACAGGCGAGTGAGATAAGTTTTCGTCGCAGGCAATGTCTGCGACGTTATTATTTATTTTTACCAGGCCGCCGAGCCACCCCCGTACGGGATCTGTGGGTATTGCCCGTTCGTACCCGTCAGCAACACCATCGGGGTTATTACGCCCACCTATCATACGTAAAAATCGCTAGTGCGTTCCCTCTCCTCCTCTCTCTTCCCTCTCTATCCAGTTGGGAGCACCTGTGGGTTGTTAGGTACTAGTGGATCGTCAACACACAATAATGAATACAATGACAACAAAAACACACTGAAGACAAAGAAAACTCTGTATTCTGGACAAGAACATGCAAACAAAGTGGAACATATAGCAAACATACTCTATCAAAAAAAAAAAAACGTACACTTGATTTGAAACCCTATGGTGCGCGTTGCGCTATGTTAAGTCATGACTTAATTTATGTTCCCTTCAGATATCTGAATTTAAGATGAACTGTTTATCCCATGCACACTCTGACGATTTCGTTCCCTCTCCCCCCCTGTTCACTTAGCTGTTAGCCGTCGCTGCCACACAGCCGGCTCCTCCTGGGGTCCATCTGCCACCTTCCTGATGTTGCCTCCACGGGGCTGCCTCAGACGCCACCTCCGACAGCCGTTTCACCCACGCGCTCAATACACCGGTCACAAATCCACTGGTTTGCCTTACTTTCCGCTCCCTCTCTCACACGTCCAACCTCTGTGGCTTCTGCGCACCGTCTCTCTGCTAGCTCCGACGAACTCGCCGACCCCTCTGCTTTTCCTCCCCTCTGTTCACTTTCGCTCCAACCGGCCAACGCCAGCTCCCCTAACTGAGCCCCTGCCAGTTCAGCCGCTAGAACACTCCACCCTTCCAAATCAGTGCATGGTCTCCACATGTGGTATAGTCCGTATACCACATCATCTTAAACGAAAAACTACTACCCGCACTACTACTACCTACTACCCGCGTTCTTTTCCATGGTGACCTCATAACTACCGGGCTGCACATTGGGTTGATTTCCAATTTAATATGGCTCATCCAATAACGATAAAAGACGACCAGTTTTGCAAATAGGTGGGCAATTGTGTTAAACGCACAGAGAACATGAGTGTTATGAGGAGAAATCGAGTACTTGAGGAACTTAATTTACAAAGCATTTAACGCACCGTGTTTGAGTCTCAATTCCGGGTTATCAGTTACTGCAGTTCAGTACTATTAGTAGTTGCAGCTACAGAAATTATTGCATTCGATACTATCGTAAGTCAACGATGCTAGTTACGTTTTTTTGTGATCATTTCGCGATCGAAATGATTTAATTGACTTTTGCTACAGTCTGGGTCGATCGACGATACTTATACTTCTCTTGCACGCCAAGCTTTAAAAAGCAAAAATCATGATCGCTACTACAGCACTGCCATCACAATAATTTTCTTCCCCTTTCTCGTACCATCCATATCATTCATATCATGTGTAATTCACTGTGTTGGAACTGGTCTCCGTTTCCACTTTCCGAGGTGCCGCGGTGCCGTTGCTGCAGCTGCAGCTGCATTTAGGACGCGCTGGGGTGAAGTCTTCCGGTGGGATTCACCCCGTCCCTTCCCGGCAGGTAGGACCGCCACCTAACCCCACCCTACACCTCCTCAACCGCGCCCTACACTACCGTACCCTCAACTATCCTACCCCACCACCAACTACATGTATTGTGGCGTCATACGGATGTATTAAAACACAGACGAGGGTGGGTAGAATAAACAGTTGATTTATTAAAAAAAACACTGACCCAAGTCGTAAAACACCATAACACTACCTTCTAGTAACTAAATAAATAGAGCCCACCACAAGAAGTGATATTACAGTGCGGCTACCACACCGCCAAACAACAAACGTTTCCCCTCGGTGTGATGCACCGCTCTGCCGAGACAAACCTACATGTCTCACGACTGACGACAAACTAATGCCGGTTTCCCCTCCGCGTGCTAGACGCACAGCCTCCTGCTCACACAGCTCGAACAACGGAAAAGAAGAAAGTGGGGCGTTCGTCACCCGGCTTTTAAAGGCGCCCTGGCCTCTTCCCCCGCCACCGTTGCCGTCCCAGCACCTGAGAACGACGCTACGCGCTCGGAAAAACCGATGCGTCATTGCGCGTCACCACGCCAGATGTCCAGCCCTTTGTTCAGCTTCCGGTGAAATTCTACCGTCTGCGCGTTTGAGCGTGCATGACGCTACAGTATGTTACCGCACCCCCACCCTACTCGTGACGTCCCAACCGGACGCGTCCCGCCCAGTCCGCCGCGCCCCGCCCCGCCCTAACACTCCCTTCTTCGCCTCGCGCTGCCTCTCCCCTCCTCACCCCACCCCACCCTACCGATCTGTGTCGTCCCACCCAGACATTAACCTGCCCAGCCCCGCCCCCTCGCAACCGCCGCGTCCAGCCCGTCACGTCACTTGACACTAGCTTGTCAGCTAGGTCGAATTCAGTCGCTGTTTGGAGGAGAATTCTAGCGGCCGGCTACTGTGATCCGTAGTTCCGTGGTTTCTCCGATCAATACCAGGCGAATGCCGGAACAGTACCCTAACAAACGGGCCACGGACCGCGCGCGATCTTTCCTTCCTCTTCCTTGTGCTATCCTCTCGTCTTACACACACACACACACACTTAGACTAATATGCACTACACTACCACACATGCCGGGAGACCGATCGGGAGCTTACAGCTTGTCCCGGCTGGGGCGGTGCCCCGCTGGTGGGAGATACTTGGTTGAGGAAAATCCCCGCTAGTCGACGGTAGGTCGACACCAGATCTCGCCATCCAGCGGGGAAAAGTTCATCGCTACCTCCCGACGAAAAACACGCCCTATTGACGGGACTAATGACCAAAGTAGTTGGCGCGCCAGGAAACACGAATCAATCAATCAACCGTTGCGTCACGCCCCGCCCCTTTCAGCCACACCCCACTCCTTTTCCCTTCTCTCCCCGCCCCTTGCGCCTCTGCGCCCGCCCGGGGCCACCACCCCGAGGCTGCAGCGAGTTAGCAATGAGGTCTCCGGCCCGCACGACGCGACGCCGCGGCCCGGGGCCCGGATTCTCCTGCAGTTTACTTAGCAACTCGAGGTTCGATCCGGCTGCATCGCGCGGCTGCAGAAGCAGGGGGTGGGACGTGGCGAAGTGAGGCGGGGTGGGACCCGGCGAGGGCGGCCGGCGAACGGTGGCCTGCGGCGGGCCCGATAAGTCACGAATTGCGCTCGCCGGCGTGCGCGCGTGCAATATGCACGCACGTGCCCTGCCCACGCCCCGCCCCCGGGAGCCGACCGCTGCCCTGCCGCCGCGCCGTCGCCGTCTCCAGGGAATTTATAACGAAGCCCGGGCACACTCAGGAGCCAGAAGGGTCGCGGTGGAGAGGGTATCGACGGGGCCGCGGCCGTGAAGAAAGACGCCCACAACGGGAGCGTCTGTGCCTCTCGGGATTGCGGCCGTTCAACACCGTCCATCCGTGCCCAGGGGCAATGGCTCAGGGCACCGACGCTCCTTACTGCAGTGCAAGCTGCTGACTGGAGGAAGATTCTGGCGCCGGCTGCTCTGGAGTTTTCCGTGGTTTCTCCCATTTACACCAAGCAAATGCCGGAGCCGGTCCCCCAACGTACGGGCCGCAGACCGCTCCGTCTTTCCTCATCATTGCACGTTCCTCCCCCCCCTCTCTCTCTCTCACACACACACACACACACAAACAACCACACACACACAAACACACATCTTACTTCTACCGGTGTGTACGTTCCACTGTTCATGAACAACGAAGAAAATATTTCCTTAAAACACAAGAATAAATTAAACATTGTAAGAACAGTTTTCACGAATACTATAAAAACATAGTAAAGTATATATGCCAGAATATATATTCTTGGCATATATATTCTTTACATGCCAAGAATATAAAAAAACTTGCTGTTTCATAACGCAGCACGTGAATAACAAACATTTGCGGACGACCTCTTCCTTGCAGCCTTGCTCTCACACAACATCAGCAGTGTCTTAAGTAGTGATACGCTGAGAATTGTAATTCTCTCCGTACCAGCATTATGAGAGGAAGCGGGAATACATATTTAAATATATACACTTTTCTGTCAAAATCGAAACTGTTTCTTGTTTTTGTATTTTCCACTAGCTACTGCATATAATTTAAGAATAGTAATAAAATAATAATAGCAATTATAATTTTAGTACTGCTAAGGGGTGTTAGTTAAGCAAAAAAGACAGTTCGACAAAAAATTAACACAAATATAAAAATAAGAAAAAAACAATACATACAAATATTTAAAATCACATATATATTGCAAGGAAACAAAAAGTAAAATAAAAACAAAAAAGGGAAATATAAAAAATAGATAAAATGTACCCATATCAAATCCGTACCTATTACTTACACCACTTTACAACATGTCCCTCTTATTTTCCCGTTGTTTCTCCACTCAACACCAGGCGAATGTCAGAGCAATACCCTAATTAACGGGCCATAGACCGCGGGTGATCTTTCCTTACTCTTCCTTATCCTATGTAGTGGATGCAGCACGGTGAGGTCCGTGCTGCGAATGCAACGACATACAGGCTCAGAACGGATTTCTGGGGATTGTTTCTTTAGAGGCAAATGAAAGGCAATGCACTTGTGAATGAATTTCATTTAATTCTTGAAATATTGGTTAGTTTTACAAGTAGGTAATTAGATAGTAAGCCGGAGGACCAATGAATGTTTGTAGTTTAAGTTTCTTCTTTCTTGAAGTTTACATTTACTCAAAGATTGATGAATGTACAGCAAACACCAACCCAGGTCAGACGGCTGAGTGTGTGTGCCGTCGGTTGAAATGGGCTGCGGATGATACTGCTGGTAGGCTGGATGTCACCATGGGCGCATACTTGACTACTGGAGCGGCCCGTACTGTTGACTTGGCCAGGTGAAGGCTGATTCACGGGTGGCCCGAATGTAGATCGCGGTCTGCTGGCCGCGCTGATTGATTGCCGGAGCCTTGATAGGCAGAGCAAGGACAGCTGACTCGTTTGCAGGCTGTCTGACGAGTAGAGCGAGCATTGACACTCGTGCGGATGTATTGACAAATGTGTCAATGGTAGTCGTTTGTCTCGTAGAAGATGACTGAAGAAGTGACTGGCTAGTCTGACTGAAGAAGTTGCAGTAGTTTGTAGTAGTGACTGATTAGTTTCCAGTAACAGCGTAGAAATGACTGATAGAAGTTAACTGAAGTAGTTGGTTGGAAGTTCGACTGAGAGTTTGACTGAGTAGTAGAAATTACTGTTAGAAGTCGACTGAAGAGGTGACTGAATGGTTTTCAGTAGCAGCGTAGAAACGACTGAAGTTGTCGCTTGCAAGTTTGACTAAGAGTGACTGAGTAGACCGAGTAGTGGCTGAGTAGTGGTGCGTGGGAACGAAGTTGCCGTATTTATTGAAACGTATGTTTCCGAGTGCAGAGGGGGAGGAGTCACGTGACATTTGCAGCTAGCCTATGACATGCAATGAGACGCAGTGTGCCGCGAGAGTTGCTCGCTATTTGTTGTTATTTTCTGAAGTGTGTCACGTGACTTTGGCGCGGCAATTGCGGTGCTTGCGATGGCTGCATCTCATTAGCAAGGTTTGGTATTTTCTCACGGGAACCGCGGAGCCGGCTGAGAGGCGGGGGCGGAAAGGTGGGCGCGGGCGCGGCTGCCTTGCAGATGCGTTCGTGGTTGGCGAATACTAACGCCAATATTGGTGCAGGAGGCACGTAGCGATATTTATGAATGTTTGTAAACACATCTGGCCACCGAAGGCTGAGTAGAGGGCAGGTAAACGGCTAGTGGCTTGAGGAAGTGGCCCCGCGCACCGGCGGTGGCCAAGCCCTGGGTAATGACCTGTCGCCCCTTCGCGGACTAGTACAATGCGGTACGTGGCGGTTCGGCGCTTGCGGCCGAGAGGGCTCAACGAGAATTGTTTTGTTACCTGGCCATCTGTGTTTCACTTTTATATTTTTGTATAGCCTTGCTAGAGCCGTGAGAAGCTTTGAAGCTGGGGTAGCCGAAGAATGTTGGCCGCGCGGGGGAAAGACAATTTGAGGCTGCTCGCTGCTAGCGAATTTCCTTGTGATTGTTCGCGAGATTGAACATCCTATCCTCACCACTTACACTTACATAAACTACACTGTCACACATGCTGGGAGGACGGTACGGGGGCTTAGACCTTGTGCGGGCTGGGGCGGTGCCCCGCAGGTGAGAAATACCTGCTTGGGGGAAAACCCCGTTAGTTGACGGTGGGTCGGCGCCGGATCGCGCCATCCAGTGGGAGAAGACCCCCGCCACATGCCGCGATAAAGCATGCACCACACTTAAGGGAATAACGACCTTACCAGTTGACGCGCCCAGAATCAGTAACAACTAACCAACGAAACATCGAAAGTATAACTCGCGTGCTCCTGGCATCTCTGCGGGTAAATTGTTCCAGCAATGATCCTATTCACAAAGCTGAATTTTCCTCTATCCGTTCTTTGCTTTCTAGGTTTCTGCATTTTACTTTGGGTGCAGTCGTCTCTACTGAAGTAATATGCCATTTCAAGTTTTCACTGATCTCTTTTCAAGCCGGTTGCTTTGTGTATCCCTTAAAGAGAGCACACACTGGTGCTGCCTTTTTACGAACAAACCATTCTCATTAGAGACCGGATTCCGAAATTATAACGGTAAAGGTATTTATACTTGTATAGAAATATTATCCCTTTATTCGAAATACCTTTAAAAATACCATCATAAGACGTCAAATACCTCGATTTTTTAGAGGTTTATTGTGTAAATACCTGCATGTTTCAAAATCGTACCGGTATTTTTCCAGAAATCATTATAATCTTGACGGCTGCGATGACTCACAAGTACTACTATTGGCACAGCGAAGTTTCTGACCACAAAGTTCGAGTCTCGAGCAAAATAAAGGCAATTTTAGACGTACGTAAAGAAAATGTTCTCAAAAATGGCTGCAATTTTTTTCTTGAGTAGCGCAAATTAGGTTTATAAAAATGACGCTCATCACGTTATCGGTGAACACAGTATTTTCAAATATAATTATTTGCGAAGCTTTAATAATGTTTTCCGGCGTGTTACTGCAATTCCCATATAAAAAGGAAATACTTTTCTAAATATTTTTTCTTCAAAATCAATTTTTTAAATAATGTAATGAACATTATTTGAAAATGTGAGCGTATTTACCCTAATTTTGAGCTACCAATACAAAAAGTGAGAGAGGGTCATCGACTTTCCTTGAATAGTAATTTTTGTTAAACCATTTTTATATCATATTTTTCTTAAATTTCTTTTTTCTCTTGTCAGTCTTTGTTTTTTCTCAATTTTTTTCTTTTCCGTGTAATATAACTATGGAAAAAGAGTTCTCAAAACTTGATTTTGGGATGATTTAATAACTATTCAAAGTGTTATTGCTGTGGGTGATTATTCCTTAATTCACATCAAAAGCTTTCGAAAAGTACATAACGATTGTATCCATTCTTTCTCCTTCGTCGGGTGAATCGAAAATGTCTTGAAAAACGGTTGCTAGCTGACTTTTCCAAGAATAACCTGATCTAAATCATCCGTGTTAGTATTCGACAGTTAGAGTTCTACTTTTAATGTTTCATTCATGTCGCAAATAGTCGACAAGTTTATGTTCTAACAGTTTACTTTCTACCGATGTTGAGCTAAATGGCTTAAATAGCTACCGATGTTCAGCTAAATGGTCTAACACTAGGAAACAAGATTTTTACCTCCAGGAAGCTAGAGTGCGCAATTTTATACGTAGATTACGAATATCACAATAAAAATGTCACACCACGTCACAGTTTTTAAATATACCGTCTCTTTACATCGTATCATACCATATTTTCCTATGAATGCAAATACACTTAAATTGCACCTGCATGATATGCATATAAAATCTATTTAAAAATTATATATTTGTTCATCTATGCCACAATGAGCAACCTGGAAAAACACTGCAATTTAACTAGAATCTTATTAACTAACATTAGATATCATACACATGTGTGACACAGAGATGCCGTAGTTGGATTTGTACGATTCTCAAAACAATGGGAAAGTCAAGTCAACTTACCTGTTATAATTAACTTTGTCAAATACAAGAGGCTAATTTATTAAGATCTTCTTTTGCCTTTTATACACACCATGTTTTATTTTCAGTTGGTGAAGGTGGCAAATGTTATTTCCAGAAAACATCCGATTGCTTTTCATAGGTTAGGTTATGTAAGGCATGTACTCATACTGCAGGAACAAAATCGAATAACTGCAATTACATAACACAATGCAATAAGATCGAAAAACACTCAACCTGTTAAAAGTAATAGTGATGTATTATCTTACAATTGTGAAAACGCAATGAAACTCAGCAATTTGTCATAATTTTGTTCTATTAACTCCAAAATAAACTGCACACTCTTTATTTTAGCTATTGCAATTGAAACAATGAAACAAATAATTTTTATGAAAAACGTAAGTCACAAGAATTATGTACAAAATAGTAGCATGTTTGACAGTCACACGCAAAAAACGCAACTTGAACCAGAGTGAAGTAAATTTATTTAACCCTTGTGACTAACTCTAGTGGAGAAGTAAACCCAACGTTGACGATATCACAATAAATATCTACATCTTTTTTCAGGCTTTCTATGTATTTTTTCGTCGTAATTTTTAGAGTTGGTTACTTCCTTTACTCGCATGCCAAAATCAATTCTTAGGAATGAAATAATATACGTGACAAAATTCATATGCTGGAGAGTCAATTTGGCATTATAGCCACTGGTAACAAGATGTGCACGCGCAAACGCTCAAGCTCAGGTTTCTGACATGGCGCGTTGGGTATCTGTTATCGTTTTTAAAAACGTTTTCTAAACGCTATCTTTTTCACGGACGTAGATAGACGCAGATGAATTTAATCTAAACTTGTAGATACTTAAATATTCAATTTTTCCTAAAAGTCCTAGCTGGGTGCTCGGAGGCGAATAAAAGTTACGGCTTTTTAAGGAAAGACCATATTTCCCATTTAAATAACAAGGATTTTAATTTTCTTAACAAATATGCTTCGTTTTGAATGCTTTTTTCTAATATATATTGTGTATAACGAAAAGAATATAAGAAAAAGTGTATAACTGAAAGAATTAGAAAGAATGATAAGTATTCGAATGACAAAATAATACAAATGTTCCATTTTCAATTTTTTTCCATGATTACGAATTGAATTGACTTTTTCCTAGTAAAAATTGATGAGTTTTGTTTATAACATTATTGATTGTATCATGATTGTAGAGCGTTACCGAACAGAGATTATTGTGCGCGTTGCTGTAGGTTGAGTGGTGGGGCCGTAAACTAGGCTTGGAACTATCAAAGCCCCATATTGAAGCTCTACCTGCCCCCGGTTCTCACCGTCTTGCCATCTCCGTCGCAACTCTGTAGCGCCAGCGTCGCCGTCTGCGCGGCACAAATTTGGGGCATAAACTGGAATGTGGCCGTGAAATGATTTCTCCCGGCCCCGCTACCTGCTCCAGGAAACTGAACAACTTCTCCCAACTGTTTTCCGATATTCCGCGTTGTGGCGAATTATGGGGAAAAGTCCTTTGCGCCTCCCGCGCGCCTCGTTAAAATATGCTTGGCAGAAATATTCTAGTTTTAGGACAGGGCGGGAATATGAGATCTTTTTGTTTTTTTTTGCTCTAGATTTGTGGGAGTTTCGAAGTTTGCATACAATGCTGCGTTCGCTACTTTTCGCGAGTTTTCTTTCTCATGTTCTCAGGTGTACTTATTAACGAAACAAGGCTTTAGTTTTCATAATCGTCGCGAATGTTTTTGTTACTATGTTTGTTGTATATTATTCATTTCACTCTTTTTGTAGGAATTGATTGCTGGTTTGATGTTGCATTTAGTAATTAATAAGTATATAAAAATTGCGAAATACTAACGAGTCTGATAAATATGCAGTTTTGCAACGTGTAGATAGTTCATCTAGTCTTAGTATGTAGTTGGTTCTTAAGATATAGATAGTTGAACTTTGCTGATGAGTGATACTCTCCTGTCTTCTTTATTGTATTACCTTGATATTTATTTTTCCTACCGCTGAAATGGACACAATGGTGCTGCTAAACTCGAATGTTGGCTCATGCGTTACTCGTAATATATGCCCTGTTTTAAAATAATTCCAAGGGAAACAATCTTCTGTGATTTTATTAGCAGGTCGTATCACTGAGCATTTGTTTTGTAAACTGCAGACTTTGTGCTTCCTCCATATTCAATCTGTTTTCTGTATGCTAGCTACTTGTCTCCCACCAGGAGGCCTCCTCGATTTCTGGCTATCGGACGCACAAAGAAAGCGTAGGTGTCGTGTTTCTTCTCGAAACACACGTAATGCGTTTATTGATGCTTCATTTATTTATTTATTTACGTCAAAAACAGTTAAAAACTGTGTGTGACGAGCTATGGGGAGAAGTGAAATTTGTGCACGTTTTCAGAATTCTGTGATCTGTATCCTAAACCATATTCTAGTCGAATTTTGAAATTGAGAAAAAAAGCTATTTTCTCAAGTTTCGTTGAAAAAATATACGCTCCTAGTAATAAAATATATTTTCAAAGGTAAATTAGCTGTAAATTTGTGCCCTTAACCCTCATCATGTTCTTCATGAAAGAATAATCTTCTAGGCTGCGTGCTTTCTATTCATTCGTCAATACATCTCTCGAAACAGACTATCGTAGGCGTAGAGGCGACGATAGTAAAACAGAACTGCGCCCGCGTGCATAATAGATTCGCGTCTGCACAGTGAAGACAATGCAGCGACGCGCCGTGCTGGTGCGCGCTGATGTGGTGGCCTAGGGGGGAGTTGGGTGGAGTTGAGGGGTGTTGGGGGTGTTGGGGGGGGTACTGGGTGTTGGGCAGCGAATAGGGGCGGCCCCCTTGCGAGCGCCGCGTCTGCATCGCCGCTCGAGTGGCAAATGGGCTCGCGATAGATCACAGGGCTCTCACGGCCGTGTGTGGATGGAGCGCGGTCAGGGGCGTCATAAGGACCCCGCCGCCCCCCGCGGCTTCCATTGAGGCGTTGCCTCGCCCTCCTCCTCCTCCTCCTCCGCGCGCGCCGTCGCTCCGAGGCTCCGCCCGTTAATCCTCTCCCCGCCCCCCTCAACACTCCTTCTCAACGCTCCCTCCCTCTACACATTCTCCGCTCGCCTCGTCATACGTCTATCTGATCACCCTCTCCATACACTCTCTCCGCACCCCCTTTCACCATACGCTCTCTCTCCGCTCCCACTCTCCATACACTCTCTCTGCTCCCCTTCCCATACAATCTCTCTCCGATCCCCCATTCCATTCTCACTCTCTGCTCCCTCTCTCCATACACTCCGCACCCCATTTCTGCATACGCTCTCTCTCCGCTCCGCTCTACATTCAATCTCTCTCCGCTCCCCTCTCCATACACTCTCTCTGCTTCCCGTCTCCAGGCAGTCTCTCACCTTTCCCCCTCTTCATACAATCTCTATCGGCTGTGCTTCTCCACTCATTCTCTCCGCTTCTATTTTCCATACATTCTCTCCTCTCCCCTTCTGCATACACTCTCTCCGCTCCCCCTCCATATACTCTCTCCATTCCCCCTCTCCATACTCTCTCTCCGCTCCCCCTCTCCATATACTTGCTTCACCCAGCTCTCCAAACAATCTCTCTCTCCACTCCTCCTCTCCATTCTCTTTCTCTTCCACGCTCTTTCTGCGTTCGCGACTGCGTACCGGACTTGGGACGTCCCGAGTTGTGCTCTTCCGTTGATTCCGATCCTTCGCGCCGCAGCCGTTCGTCGTCTTGAACAAGTATTGCTTCTACGTTCACCTCGAGGCGCCGGTTGTGTTCAGAAATTCTGACACTCTCTCGTAAATCTACGCTCTTTCACCCATTTACAAACACTTCGACTCAAATACAGTTTATCTACAGACTCGTCACCTTTTCTGTTCAGTCTTTCCAAAACGCGCATCATGGGTACTTCATTCTAATTTAACCAAGGGTACGTACGCCGCATTCGTCCATATGTTCCGCTCGGTGAGTGCACCGTCCTCTGTCTCTTCCTCTGCCAGACTGCCTCATTCACCTTATTTGCTTGACCCGCCGTGCCCCCCCCTCCCACCACCGCCCGCACCCCCGCCCGCACCGCCGCCCGCACCGCCGCCCGCACCGCCGCCCGCACCGCCTCCCGTACCGCCTCCCGCACCGCCGCCCGCACCGCCGCCCGCACCGCCGCCCGCACCGCCGCCCGCACCGCCGCCCGCACCGCCTCCCGCACCGCCGCCCGCACCGCCGCCCGCACCGCCGCCCGCACCGCCGCCCGCACCGCCGCCCGCACCGCCGCCCGCACCGCCGCCCGCACCGCCGCCCGCACCGCCGCCCGCACCGCCGCCCGCACCGCCGCCCGCACCGCCGCCCGCACCGCCGCCCGCACCGCCGCCCGCACCGCCGCCCGCACCGCCGCCCGCACCGCCGCCCGCACCGCCGCCCGCACCGCCGCCCGCACCGCCGCCCGCACCGCCGCCCGCACCGCCGCCCGCACCGCCGCCCGCACCGCCGCCGCCGGCCTCCTGGCGCACGCAGGGTGTGGTCGAGGTCGATACGGCAGTGGTTGGCGCCGCGCGTAGGGCTGAGCCGAGCGGCGGGGCAGTGGCGGGGAGGGGCGCGGCGCGGCGCGGCGTAGCGGAGCGGGAAGGGGCGGGGCGGGGCGGGGGCGAGGCGAAGCCGCGACCCAGAAAGTGACCCGCGTTGTTGGTCGCTCTCCCCACCTGGCGCCGGCGCGCCGCCCCACCGCTGCCCCCGCCGCCCCCGTCCCGCCACCAGGCCGCCGGCGCCTAGGCGCCGCCGCCACCCCTGCCGGTGCCGGCGTCGCGCTATGAATGAGGCATCGCGCGTCTTCGGCGCCGCCGCCGCCGCCGCCGCCGCCGCCGTCGCTGCCGCCACCGCCACCGCCACCGCCTCCACCTCCACCACCGCCACCACCGCCACCGCCTCCACCACCGCCACCAGCACCGTCGCCGCCGCCACCGCCGCCACCACTGCGTCGCGCTGAATGCCGATGCTCGCGTCGCGCTCGCCATCTTTTCATAACAGGCAAGGACGGGCGACGAGTGCGCGGCGGGCGGCGAGCAGTGGGACGCAGCATATAGATAAGTGATGGTGAGCGAGGGACAGCGTCGCGGCGCCGGACGCCTCCCCGGGGAGGGGATGGCAGCGTCGCGGCGCCCGCTCGCCCAGCGCACACGCCGACGAGTGAACACAATGTGTGGAGACGACTGTGCACATCACGCCCACTGTGCGATGGTGCAGGGGTCGGGGGAGACCCGCGGGTTCCGGCTTATCTTTATTAGTGGCGAGGCTCGGGCCATTTGGCCTGCTCTTCCGCCTAGCCTCATGAAATATATACATTATTTCATAAACTATGAAGAAGATCTAGGAGGGCAGGAACTTTACTTTTACTTCTGGGAGAGAAAACTAGGTACCATCGCGGCATACGTCTTAAGCAATTGAGTAAGCCCAGAAAACCTCAATCATGATGACGGCTGAAGATCGAGGACATTGACAAAAATAGTAAATCTAAATTTACTTAATACATTAATTAGAAAAATAATAAATTACAATACAAATTTAAATTACAATATAAATACAGGATACAGTATTCTCTGCCCGTTCAGATCCAGCTCAAGTCTGTGAGCCGTCTGAACAAGAACATTGGCACCTGGCACATTTTCTTCTCGTCCTGTCCTTATTTCGGTGATTATTGAATTACTTCAATATCCTTAAAAGATATTTCAGCAGTTCTGCGTGGAAACTAGCCCAATCATTCACTGTTTATCGATTGGAAAGTATTACTTTGCGGTTAGCGTACACGAAAGTCTATTTTGTTGTCCGCAATCACAGGAATTTATTGCTATATGAAACAATTGATTTCCGCAAAGGAAAGAAAACTTTGAGACGTCACGAATCAACGCGGCTGCCACCGTTCGTATTAAGAATAATCCAAAGAGTATACATTTCTATGTTCGTACTAAACATAGCGTTCGACGACGTACGAAGTACGTGTGTTCGGCATACTTCCTTCATTATTTTCCGTACGCCAAATACTCATTTTCTAAACTAGTTCCTTGAATAACTATTCACCTAATAAACGAAATGCCTGCAAAGGTCGTTTGACTTCCGTAGACTTTGAGCAATCACCTTCTTTGACGTTATATTTGGAGTTGGTCCGGGCTGTCCGAATGCTAGGAGGAAAGTTGAATTATTTTTCCATATTCGATTCCTGAAGAACAAAAAAGGGTTTAAGCGACTGTTACATATTTTGTTGGTATGTTTTCTGGAATTTAACGATTGTACTATTACAAGAAATATTCTTCCTGGAATTTACAGATAAATGCATTGCGAGTATGAACTTAGTACTAAAAATCCTCCAGAAATGTTTACGTGAAGAGTGCATTCCGTGGCCAAAACAAATGATATGGGGATTAACAAACTGCTCAGGACAGTTTTAGTCCATCTTGCATACATAAAACTCTGTTTTGGATTTAGGAATCGATGAGATGAAATCTGACTGAACAAGTTTGTTTCCGAAACTACTTCCAATGAAATCCACAGAATAGTCAGAAAATAATACAAAAATAACTATTGAACTGCTTTAGATGATTCTCCGGATTGTTCATTAGAAACTTGAGCGTCTGCTTTTACACGTCTGTTAACACAGGTTTTTGAAAGTTGATTTTGAACAGGAATATTTCAAGATATTTTCAAAACAGCCTTAATTAAGTCACTTTTTAAAAAAGGCAAAAAAATAAAAAATATCGACCAAATTCCCTTTTGTCAGTTTTGGGAAAATTTTAGACTTTTCAATATAACACAGTAGAGCGTTGTCAGACTTTCATCGTGGATTTCGAAAATGAAAATCTACAGAAACAGGCCCATTTTGTTTTCTTAAGGATTTTGCTTCATCAATGGATCAAAATGAAGCACCTATAGGAATATTTTTTAGAACTTTCGTTAGCTTATGACGACTTTGACCTAACAAAAATTGACTTTCAAAACGGGTTGCTTTTACACCGTATGGAATTACATCGTTTACGTCATATGGAATTCGTTTTATAGCTGTAGTCTTTATTTTTACCATACTTAAACCATACGCCCTTGATTCAAACGTAAGAACAGTTCTCTTCGCGGATGATACGAATATTCTAAGCAATAAAGAAACAGTAGATAGTAGAGTATCAGATGTTTTAAACAGATTTCGTAATAGCTAATAAATAGTTAACAAAAGGAGCTGTTTCGATGAAGTTTACAAGTTCAAACCGGAAATCACATGTGCGATTAAAAATTAACAATATGTATTTGGCGGATATAAAGGTAACTACGTTTCTGGATCTCTCAATTCAGTCAACGTCGAATGAAAATCCATAGAACTGAATTAAACACTAAATTAATTTCATTACGTAACGCATTAAGAATTTTTTCAAATTCTGTCAGCGTCCATGCAGCTCGTTTGTGGCGTTTTTGCAATGAGCATTTCCCCCTGAGATAAGGTATAATATTCTGGGGAGACGCATCATAAAGTACCCAGCCCTTTGAATTGCGGAAAAATATAAAATACAATCCAAATGCCATTCATATGATTCCTGCAAAGCTGTCTTTGTTGTTCTTAGAATATAACCATTATCTTGATTAAACATTTACAAATCAGTGTTTTTTGTCAAAACTGACTTAGGATGGGAGCATATTAACTTTATAATTACAGTACATGTAGAAATATATCAGTTCAAGAAATCACTACCAGAAATCCCCTAAAAATATGTTCTTAAAACATTGCCAGATTGCATTAAACAATTAAAATCGAAACACAAATTTAAGTACTAAGTAAATTTTTTACTGCTGCATTACTGTTTCTGTACTATCAGAGACTATAGTGACGATGAAATAGAAAATTAATAATTATTTTACAATATGTTTCATTAGTTAAAATTTGTATTGTACAATTTTTTAAAATACTTAATATGCCTGTAACAAGTGATGGATTTCAACTTTTTGGGTCAATGACCCCAACTCAATTAGGAGTGTCGTTCAGATTCCCTGATCCATTAGGAAATGCTGAGATGGCCCCTTGTTTTCCTTCTATATATAAATGTATTCGCGAGTTTTTAGCTTTCTTTTTGCTATTTATTAGGGGCGGATTTTGATGACCTGAAACATCGGCAGAAAATAGATCAATAAATGCTCTTAAAATATTGTTTAAAATGCCCTAAAAGCAACGAAAATTACGTCCAAACATATGATCAAAACCAAGGTCGGATGAACAACTTCAGACTGCTGGATACATTACCGATGTATTCGAGGCTTCTCTCTTAGTCGTTCAAATGAACTCAACTTTCAATCTTTTAGGTTTGGTCTTTTCTTTATGAGGAAATATATCTTGAGTTATCCCGACCCGATATTAGGGTGGATAGCCGTCACGTGCTTACAACGGTTGACATTACAATTATTACGTGAAGAAATCGAATATGCTACTCAAGAATTCTGTGGATGACATTTGTTGCATCTCGTAAAAATTATTTGAAGCAGGTTCCATTAAAATTATATTAAATTCGGTGCAATAAGCGAAAAGTGCACAAAAATGACGGGAGAAAGGTAAAAAAAATAGACTTAGACGAATCCGATGAAAAATTCAAAAAATGACATAAAAATGGGTCATTTACTATAGTCATAACATACAATTAATGTATATTTTTAAACGACATTGTTCTAAAGTAAAAAGGAAAAAATGGCATTTCATTAAAATTCGCTCCCTAGTTGTTATTTTGCTACCAATACGATACATTCAAATCTGTACTTGTTTTACCGATGCAAATAACTCGAGAACGAAGGAGCCTAGATTTCAAATGTTACTAATTTTGCTGTATTGTTACTTTTATTCATCATTATCCATTCATAATAAAGTGGGTTGAAGGGATTCTGGAGTTCAAGAAAATTTTGTAGATTATACTCCTTCGTATGCGTCATAAACAGATTTACTGTTTATTGATGAAAATCAAATCATCAACATTTATAGCACTACTGCCAGCGATTCCGAGTTGCTAATTGTGGTGTGATTTCAAGCAATAATAATCAGTAAATGGTCAAATGGCCAAAGTTAAGGAAAATGAAACGATAATAAATTAATTTTCTTTAATGTATCCAGGATTCCATTCTGGAAAAATCAACTTTCTTTGTGATGTTTTCAAGTATGAAAAAAGAGCGCATTGCTATGTTCTCTTGTGGCGTTATCTCCGATCGATCGTGTAAGCCTGTTCGCGGACCTGCTACATCCAAATGGTTCTGCTACGAATTGAGGACCATAGAAAAGTTAAAATCTGTTAATCTTTTCTAGTTCATCCTTCAGGATGCTCTGCCGAACATTTCACTACTTGTTTTTGATGTTATGAACAAAATGTAGTAATATTTTGAAGCAGTTATGTGTGTGCGAATACGCTTGTCGTTTGTCCCGCGTGAGTGCAGCAGTGTAAATAAGAAGAATAATGTGTAATGCCACAGTGATACACACACTACTCGTCTCAGGCAGCCAAAATCCGGTTCCTTTGTGAGATATTTATGTTGCTGTGTAATATTTTGAACTCACCAAATTAATGTAATATCTGCTTACGGAACATTGCGTACTTTTGAATTTATATGAAGAATCATTGTTCTTAAGTTAGATTCAAAACCGCGGTCAGGTGAAATGTCATGTGCTATGCTATTCGAATATTGCGGCTGAAACCTCAGTTGTACGTCTGAGCATATTTGTAAATTACTTTGATGTTTAACTGTAGAGATTGGTTTCATAACGCGCGATAAAAATTATATTAATTGTATGTTTATTTTGAATTACATCGAAGAGAAGACATGTGCCAGAAATAAATAAATTGAAACTTATAAAGTTATGCAAGTCATTATTATTTTCTAATACTAGCAAAAATGGATATTCACTTCCAGAACTTCTGAACTTTAATTATTACATTTCAATTTCTCCTACACGTAGTAAAAGAAGATGACTATTCTTAGTTGTTCAGTACATCTCTAGTGGGTTTGATAGTCGTTTACGTGCTATCGTTTCATCTCTTAAGTATGCTTTTCAAATGATTCGCATCCCCAATAATCCTTTAAAAATCTGGAGGGCTCCAAAGTATACTTTGTTCGGTTTGAGCTACAGTTTAGATGAAAGATAAAGAGAATCGAATGGCTTGCAGCGAGCGCTCAATGATTCTTTGACTGCGGGAAACTCTTGACGAAATCACCTGTGTATCGGAAGATCAATAAATCACAAGATCCTTGCAACGACCTCGTCATAACGTCGGCCGCCGCTGCTACTTTTTCTTTGTCCGCCTTGGGCTGCCCTCCCCTCGATTCCACGGTCGTAGCCGTAGGTTCATAAACATCAGCCTCAGACAAAACACCGCTACGCGGGTATTGATTGTCCCGCTGCTGTGCGGCTGTGTATCAGGAGGAGGAGGAGGAGGGTGAGATGAAAGGTTGTGACTGTTAGAGGAATATCTTACCAAAGACCGGTGTGCGATATTCTCTGTGGTTACGCGCAATTTTCTTTGTGAATGGAAAATATCCACGTAAATGAAGCTTCATTCTGCCCTCGTTTTGTGGAGCTCTCTGCGTGCTAGTTGTAGTAAAAGTAGAATCGGGATGTGGATCGGTATTGGGTTAGCAATACTAACTCTTAAAATATGCCTAATTGTGTGAAAATATCATTAATTTTCCTTGCAGTCAATACAATCAGCGTAAGTAACTAAGGAAAGTGCTTTCGGTAACGACATAATGAACTCTGATTGCGCCCAAATAGTGAATTGACCCTGTGCTCATTCAGTATTTTCAGTAGAATTGTTATTTTGTCATTTGTCCAGAATATATTTTGTTAAATATTCTTTTCAGCACCCGAGTCCGAGTGGATTAACCAAGGTTGACGATCTAAATGTGGGCTAATTTCAGAAAATCATGTTGTTTAGCACCAGTAGAATAATAGTAGAGCCAATACAAACGGGTACATGTGTTCATGTGTAGGAAATTTTGAGCGTGCCCTTTTTCTCCACAAGTGGTCAAGTCACAAGTGGAAAGCTTGCGTCCCTGGCGAAAGGCGTCGAGAGACCTTTTTTTGCTTCAAGAGCCACGTAAAATGACGTAAACTGATAGACAATGATCATCATCAGAAAATAAAAAATCTACGCATGCAGCCATATTTTTTTTCTTAAAGATGTCGCTTCTTCCCTGGATCAAAATGAAGCACCTCTTGGAATATTTTTACGGCTTTCAAAGGTTTTGACATCACTGATCATAGCATCTTACTTTCAAAATTACCTTCGTATGGAATACGCGGAAATGCTATGGATTGATGATTTTCGTGACAACAATCTTGGAGAGTAAAACGTCCGTACTGGAATTACGGGCTATTATTTACTCTCCTTTCGGGTTCATAACAAATTACACAAGGGGTCCCCCACGATTCGATTTCAAGTCATATTTTCTTACTACTGTAAATAAACGATATGCCCTTGAATATTTTAAACAGCAAGAACAGTTCTCATTGCGGATGATACGAATACTTTGAAGAAAAAAACGGTTAATTACAATATAAGATTTTCAAATTGGTTCTGTAATGAAAAAATGATAATAAAGGAAGGGAAATAAATTCATGCTATTTTCATTTTAAACAAACAATTGTACACCCTTGAAAATGAACGTTTACTGATGTTCATTTTCTGACTGACTGACTAACTTTCTGACTGACTAACCAAATTTGTGGTTCTCTCAATTCAACATCAAAAGGAACGTCAGTTGAAATTAATTGGACACAAAATTAAGTCCATTATGCTGCACGTTAAGAATTCTTTCAACTTCAGTCAGCCTTCATACAGCTCGTTGTGTGCATTTCTCAATATTCATTTCCGCCTGGGATGTGGCATAAAATTCTGGGGAAACGTCGTATATGTCCCAGACTTTTAGTTTCCAGAAAAGAATTGTAAAGCCGGGGCGAGCTCTAAACTCCCGACTGGTCTCCCGACATAGTACGTGGTAGCGTACTGTGTGATAGTTTGTGTAATTTAGTTAAGAGGATATAACAAAATGAAGAAGGAATATCGCACACCGCCCGTGGCCCATTTGTTAAGTACTACTCCGGCATTCGCCTGGTGTTGATCGGAGAAATCACGGAAAAATACAGATCAAAACTATCAACCAACAGTTGCCCTCCAGACAGGAGCTGAATTCGGTCTTTCCATCCAGCTAGTGTCGAAGTTTCTGCCGCCGTAGGGACTTGAAACTAGGACCTCCTGGTCAGAGGCACTGCAGTGACATTAGTATAGAAGTATAGAGGTATCAGTATGGAGGTATAGAAGTTAGCCACGCCACAGCCACAGGATAAGACTCGCCTGTGGCTACTCTCTGTTGGATTCTGTGAATTGTGTAGAACATCATGTTCGACTTAACGCCTTTCCGTGTACTCACTGACTTTGGGGAATGCAACCCGCTTGTTGCGTTGGGGTTCAGTATTACATTTGGAAGACCTTGGGGCAATAACGTGCTATGCCACATTTTTGATGAAATTGAGATATTGGTATTTTTCGATGCCTCATAGATGTATCTTGATTTTTTTTTCTTTTAAAGATTCGCCGCAAGATGGCTGTGTAATTCATAAATCAATGTTCTTGATCCCTATGTGTAGAATGCAATGCCTAAACGTTTACTCTCAGTTTTGTGAAAACTTACGTATTGTAATATAGCATGTTATTGCCTCGACGTCTTCTTTGACATAATGGGGCACAACTCTAAGTTTCGTATATTTATCTCACGGCTTTTAATGGTCATCATCCATTTTTGATATACAAACGTCACTACGAACAATTCCGATCTTACAGATCTTGTGAAAAACTAATTTGTTTTTTACATCCCGAATAAATATTTCTTCTTCGTGCCTGGAAATAAAAATGATGATGTTAATGGGTTTAAATGAAAATATATTAATCCATCCGCCATGTTGACCATAGAAAATTATCGTTAGTACCGTACCTTGCGTCTGTGGAATGGGTTTTGTAAGTAGCTTGTAAACTTGTTTGACATCTTCAGATAACTTGTTTGCAAAGTAGAATTTTAGTTTGCAGAATATAGGTTATGGATATTGGAAGACTTTTACATGTTCCTGCTTTTTTAAAGATTTGATTAATGCGCTGTTGGTTGTCATAAAATTATTATTATTTTAAAGTTGTCATATTATGTGCATACTTTGGATAAAAGAAGCTACGCAAACATGCAAGAAAGAGATAGCCTAGCTTAAAGGTGTAGTACATTTATCGCTCTTCCGCAACTGAAATATTGTAACAAACATCTAATAATCGTCGATTTGCCTTTTCTCAATTCAATAAACATGTTTGATGAGAATTGGTTGAGATTAAAAATAAAAAGATAATGCCTTTTTTATATCTATTTCTGCCATTTTGAATTTCTACACTCTTCATCGTTTTTTAGAGTAGTGCAATTAGTTGTAGTTGTGGCATGCGATTAGTTTTCTCCTTTGGCTTTGTGCCCGTCATTTTGTAAAATTTTATTGCAGAATGAGGTGATTATACAACGCTTAGCCATAGGGATTTTCAGTTGTTTGGAGCGAGCTTTTTCAGACGAAAAATATACGAAGGGAGTAGCTACGGCGTCCTCCCTGTAACATTATAATGGTTCAGTACGAGTATCTGAGTGGAGGAATACATATTGTTGACTGGTATTGGGAGGAGTATTTATTTCATCATCTTATATCAGCCAGATTACGGAGGAAGATGTGAAAGGGGAGTCGGTTTCTTAGACGAGGTTCTATGGGGGTACTCTTTACCTAGATTGAAATGAGATTCACCGGTAACTGAGGGTAGATTTTGGAAGAAAGTATGAGAAAGTTTAGTGATATATGTTAGAACGGGTTCTATGGCTAAGTCTTTGTGGAGATTTGTATTGCTTACATACCAAGGGGCGTTAACTGCAATTCTGAGAACCTTATTTTGGAATATTTGAATTTCGTTAATTGTGATGGGGGCGGCGTTACACCAGACTGGACAAGCGTACGTGAGCAACGGACGTAAAATGGCTTTATAAATAAGGAGAACAGAATGGAGCTTTAAAGAGGAGTGACGGTTAATTATTGTTCGGAGAATACCTATGCGTCTGTTGACTTCATTCACCTTTGAGGTGACGTGATCTTTCCATGTCAGTCTGGTATCCATTAGAACGCCTAGACAACGGATGGCGGCGGTTGTGCCCGTGATGTAGCTGAGGCGAGGAGCCGCCGGGCGCGAGAGTGGCCTCCAGGCGAAAACTGCCGGGGACCTCCCTGCCCCGACCTTTCCCACCTGCTTTTCTTTTGTCCCAACCGCGTCCGAGGCCCGTCCCTCTTCGGGCTTTCTTTCATGCCGATCTTGGCCCACATTCTCAAGCCGACACGCATCCACCCAGCCCACACTTCACGTATCCCATCTCTCCTTCCACCCTCCCATACACTCATGCCCACTCTCCCCGCACCATCTATCATTCGCATCACATTCATCGTGCACCCACCACCACTCTCACCGCACCCTTCCTCAACCGTCCCCCACCCTCACCCCATTCTCCGTGCCCTCTCCACCATTCTTATCCCGCCCACATACACCAACCACTATTCTCATCCACCCTCTTTCACCGTTCCCTTTCTCACCCCATCTTCCCTGCGCTCTCCACCTCTCTTATTCCACTCCACAGATAATTTACTAATGAGCTTTTCGGATGCAAATAGAAATCTTGCGTACATAGGAGCAGTTGCGTAACGCACAGTTTCACATAACGCACGTTACGTAACGCACAGTAACACACGACGTTCAACAGAAAAATGGGCGTCGCCCTGAAGCTTCAGGAGATTCTGTCATGTTCCCTTCCGAGGAATTTGTACCCTGTAATCATTGAACCCGCTCTGGGATAAAGTTACAGGATCCCCTCAGTGTCACCACGACCTCTAACGCCACTACTGACACTGTAGCCTACTATTACCCCGCTCGTTCAAGATTGGATGCACTGAAGTTTTTTTTGTCGAAACGTAAAGGAAATTATTTAGAATATTCAGAAATCTTTAGATGGATATGTCTCATTCAGATTTTCAACTTACGCACGATTTTTCCTCAAAGAATACGAAATGCAATTGATACTCACTAAATGAAAGCTCAATGACTCAAACCTCGATGTCTCGTTTCTCTAAGCTTTTAGTGCCTTTTTTCTTCTCTACAAATATGGTTATTTGTGGCAGGAACGTAGATAACTCGGAATATTCTATAACTGGCACATTTACCAAACCTATTGAGATTCTTGATGTTGATGTTACACAGTGTTTCTTGAAATAATTGTTTATGGATCATTAAACTTCGCATATGAACCAGGTAGTTCTTCAGGATCATCTCCAAACAGTATCAACTTCTTCACAATCTCTTTCGTTATCACAACGCCTTCAACAATTCTCTTTTGTTATCACGTCTTCACAATCTGTTTTCATTTCTATGTCACTGCCATCTACCAGCTCTGCCTCTTTACATCGCGCTCCCATTTCCACTCGGCTCCTCTTTTTTTCACAGTTCTGCCTTTTTCTCACTGTTTCCTTTTCTCTTCGTTATTGTCAAACTTTTTTTCTCATTGTCCCCTATTTTTATCAGTGTTCCCTCTTTCCTCCCATCGTTTTTGTTGTTCTCATCGTTCCTTCCTTTCTCCCCGAACCCTCATCTTCTCACCATTCCTTTCTCTTCTGACCGCATGCTCATCTTCTCACTATACCCCTCACTTCCCCGCATCCACTCCACTTCCCACCGTACCTCCGTTTTCTCACCATACCCTCATCTCACCGTACATTGATTTTCTCATCGGACTCTCCTCTTCTTTCGTAATTAAATCTTCTCACAGATTGACTAATTGTGTTAATGATTTCGGGTGCATCAACTAATAAGGTAATATTTCCCGTAAGAGTATTACATGTTTTTCATCGGGAGTTGACGGTGATCTTTCTCCTCTGAATGG
>JAHLJT010008446.1:14608043-14690995 GCA_031308135.1 Acheta domesticus | reverse complement strand
AGCAGTGGTTATGCCGAAAGCCAGCGGCAAGAAAGAGGCATCGATGAAGGGGATTGGTGATTGTATTTATTCAGTATGCAGTGTGATGACAAAAGTAAATTGTTTGTAAACTTGGAAATAGGTGGTAAATCTGTATTATTCCAGGTGGATACAGGTGCAGCAGCAACTCTAATAAGCATGACTACTTATGAGCAGCTGGGTTCTCCGCCTTGCGCCCTCGCTGAACACAGTTTTTTATGGATATGCTAGACAGAGAATCAAGACGAAAGGTAAGATAAGCCTGCTAGCGAAATACAAAGCGATGGAAAGACAAGTAACACTGGTGGTTGTGGACAGTCGTGATGCGGTTAACATTCTAGGAATGGATGTTTTCACAATTTTTGGATTTACGGTTCAGGACGCGTTTGTCATTCAGACTAGCGCCCTGCCAAAGGAGGTAAAGAATGTGATAGATTTGAATTCAGAAGTTTTTTCGGAGCAATTGGGAAAATGCAAATTTTTTGAGGCGCATTTGCAGTTGAAGAAAGATGCCACCCCTAAATTTTTTAAAGCACGACCTGTTCCCCTGGCAGTGAAAGATAAAGTAAAAAAGGAAATCGACAGGTTAGTAGATTTGGACGTCTTGACCCCCGTCAGTACTAGTGCATGGGCAACTCCAGTAGTCATAGTAAAAAAGAAAGACGGTAAAATTAGAATGTGCGGAGATTTCAAGAGCACCGTTAATGCGCAACTCATGGTAGAGCAGTTCCCCATCCCCAGAGCAGAAGAGCTTTTTCAGAAGCTAGCGGGCGGGCAGAGATTTTCAAAAATAGATTTGCGGGACGCGTATCTGCAGATCCCGTTAGATGAAGAGTCTGCGAACTTATTGGTAATTAACACACCGTTCGGGCTTTACCGATACAACCGGTTGCCTTTCGGGGTCGCTTCAGCTGCGGCTATTTTCCAGCGCTGCCTGCATACGCTGACAGCCCAGGTGACGGGCAGCGCCAACTACCTAGATGATATAGTGGTAACGGGCGAGTCGGATGAGGAACATCTACAAAACTTGAATCTCTTATTAAAGACTTTAAATGAATGGGGCCTAAGGGTTAACTTGGATAAGTGTGATTTTTTTTAAAGAACAGATTACTTATCTAGGTCACGTGTTGGATAGCTCGGGGATCAGGCCAACCGGAGAAAACTCAACGGCGATTCAGCAGCTTCCGGTTCCTGTTAATTTGCAGCAGCTACAGTCATTTCTGGGGAAGATTAATTACTATGGCAAATTTATCAAGAACATGGCGGAAATAGCAGCACCCCTCAACGCGTTGCGTAAGAAAGGCGTAAAATGGCATTGGTCGGCAGATTGTGACAAGGCATTTCGGAGGTTGAAAGAGAATTTAATGCAGGCAGTTAAATTGGAACATTTTTTGCCAGATAGAACGACTATACTAGCTGTAGATGCATCAGAATATGGTATTGGGGCAGTCCTTTCGCAGAAGGATGCTAAGGGTGTTGAGCGGCCAATTGCTTGTGTGTCAAAAACGTTGAATGTTCACCAGAAGAATTACTCTCAGATAGAAAAAGAAGCTTTAGCAATTGTATACGGCGTGAGAAAATTCAACGAATACTTGTATGGGTCAAAGTTCATAATCATTACTGATCATAAGCCGTTGGTGTCTTTGTTCTCGCCACACAAGCGTATCCCAGATAATACGGCGCGTAAGATGCAAAGGTGGGGCGCTTTTCCTGTCTGATTATAGTTACAGGATACTTTACAGATCTACATATCAGCATGCTAACGCAGATGCACTATCCCGTCTTCCGCAAGGGCCGGATGCAACTTTTGACTCTGAGGACATCGCCTGTCTCCAGCTGGACCAAGCCGAAGAGGAGGCAGTATCAGGTTTTCCAGTCTCGTCATATCAAGTGGCAAAGGAAACAAAGAAGGATCCGCAGCTCAGGCAAGTGCTGTACCACGTGCAAACTGGTTGGTCCAGCGCGCATAGGCGAACCAGGGCGCTGACGGAATGGTATAAGCTCCAACACAGGCTGTCGGTTAAGGGCGGCGTATTATTACTGGCTAGCGATGAAGGAGTTAGGGTAGTGATTCCGCATAAGTTGCGACCAAAGGTATTACGCCTTTTACATGAGGGTCATTGGGGTATAGCCAGGACAAAGCAAGCAGCCCGCCGTTATTGTTATTGGCCAGGAATAACCAAAGATATAGAGGAGATGAGCAAGCATTGCGAAGCATGCCAAACTAGTCAGGCAGCGCCGAGAGCGGATTTAAGCTCATGGCCCCAACCCTGCGAGCCGTGGGACCGCATACATGTAGATTTTGCGGGTCCTTTCTTAGGGCATATGTGGTTGTTAGTAGTGGACGCATTGTCAAATTATCCGTACGTGATGCGCATGCAACACACAACTGCACCACATACAATAGATGCTTTGAAGAAAGTTTTCGTAACAGAAGGCCTCCCACGAGTATTGATCTCCGATAACGGCCCGCAGTTCATATCAGCGGAATTTCAAAAATTTTGTAAAAGTAGCGGGATACAGCACATTTTGGCTCCACCGTTCCATCCTCAGTCAAATGGAGAGGTGGAAAGATTAGTGCAGACGTTCAAGTCAGCCATGCTTAAAGCAACTAGAGCGGGTGCATCAGTAGAGCAGGCGTTACTTAGCATGTTGACCACCTATAGGACGTTACCAAATATGTCAGGTAGAAGCCCCGCTCAAGTATTGCATGGTCGGCAGCCCCGTACCTTATTGTCCTTGTTATTTCCGGAAGAAGTGCCAGTGTCAACCAAAGGCGCTAAATTCAAGAGAGGAGATAAGGTACTGGTAAGAGTGTACGGAAGTAATTGTAAGTGGCAACCAGCAATAGTAACTGCAATAAGAGGAGGCAGAGTTTACGTCCTCAGGACAGAAGATAGATCAATCTCTCGGCATCAATCACAGATTAGGAGACGGTACTACGATTCTGTAGTAGATAAGCAACAGGCGGGGGGGGGCAGCGCAGAGCAGGGCAACAGAAAGTGTAATGCGTTTTCCCTTTTCAAGCCAGCAGGAGGAGCGGCCCACACTGGATTCCGGCGCAACCATCGAGGAGCCATCTCTACAGTCGCAGCAGCGGCCGGCATTGCGGAGGAGCAACCGACTGCGTCGTTTCACCCCCTACATCACAACTTCGGTGGGGAGGGTGTAGTATGCGGACGGCAGTTCAAAGTTGCCGCGCTAACTGCGCGGCAAAGAGCGCCGGCAGCATGTTCCCGCCTCCGGCAGCGCGCAGCACAGAGCGTCGGCATCAGGCGCGCTGAGCTTCGTCAAGCGCGCCAAGGGTGTGCTCAGAAACCAGCCACGCCTGTTACCTGGGCTCCGCGCACTGGTGAACCGGCCAATCAGGGGAAGCCGCGGGAAGCCTTGCGCGGGAGCTGGCCCAAATAAAAGGACGCCGACGGAGGATCACCGGCAGTAGAGCGCTCGGCGTGGTTTCAGCCAGATGGCATATTGTTTTTTGTATATGAAGTTTTGTGGTAACTGTACATAGCGGCCGAGTTGGCCCAGATTTTTGTAAATAAATATTCTTATGGAAAGTGAGTGTTTTTGAGTATATAACAGTTACAAAAACCGACACATAGGTTCCCATTATAAGAGCAATTATCTTTACTGTATTGTGAAAAAGGCAAGTTTGGACAAAAAGGGAGCAGACTAACGTAAATATATATACATTATTATTTTGAATATATAACAATGAAAATCAGTTGAAAATTAAAGGTAGAAGGGGGAACAACAGTCTAAATATAAGTATGCCAGTAAAATTGTAAAAGAAAAAAAACGAAACAAACATAAAATATATAAATTTTATTTCATTTTAATTTAGAAAGAACATGTCATACATGTTAGTAAAAATATAAGATTCTATCATGGAATTAATGATCTCAAGTGTTTTTATGCCATTTTTCAGAGATTAACCACAAACATATTCTGGGTTCGTTATCCAAAAGTGTAAGACTGTCAAAATTAAATGCAGGGACAAAATCAAGGCGATGTCGAGAAATAGAACTTAATTTTGTGTCAGTCTCCTACACCTGAGTATTTTGACAAAACACAAACGTGCAATGAAACGCGCCCGCTCGCTTATGTGCTGACAACTCTACCCCAGATCCAAAATCGTTGGAAAGGATGCCACCAGTTGCTACAAACGTATGCCTACAACACAGCAAGATATTGAGTTCTTAAAATGCAATGTGTCTTCAAGAACTCTGCGCTCCCAACGAAGGCTTAATGTGGTAGCGTAAGTTTACGCGATCGGAGTTAATCGAAACTTGGCAGTCCGGGAATCGCCGTGTCCTCGGCATAGACGAAGGCGTTTTGGACGTCATATCGTAGCGTCGGGGCTAAATGCGTGGAGGTAGACTGATTTGTACAGAACAGGTCTTCTCAAGTCAGTGGCTCCACGAGTCGGGCTTAAGGTGGCTCTACACATTCGGCATTCGCCGAGCAGCGAGCTACTGCTCGCCCGATCCCGACCAGCTGATGTGTTCGGCGAATGTTCGCTTCCTTTCATGTGTCCAAAAGACCGATACGCAGTGGGTAGGGCGAGCGTCGGATGTTCGTCACTCGGCAAAAAGCAAGCGATCCATCCACACTACTCGAAATTCGGCGAGCGGTTGCTCGCTGTTCGCCGAATAGCGAATGTGTGGAGCCGCCTTTAGACACTCCCGGCGCGCGAGCCCAGAAATTCGCCTACGAGTTGCGTTGCGTTATGTGGGGGAGGGGATGGATGTCACTCAGCGGCAGGGAAAATGGCTTCGAGAGGGGATTGCGGAATAGGGCTAAAAGGGGCGGAGTGTTGCGAGGTAGAGAAGTGGCAGAAACGAGAGGGAAGGAGCACAGAGGGTGGTAGCAGGGCAGGGTCTCGCGGAAAAGGCGGGCAAGGATAGTAGGTGAGACATGACCCGACAGGAGTGCGTGGATAAAAACAGTGAAACGGGAGTGTGAGGAAGGGTGGTGGGGAGAGAAGCGTGGCGGAAAGTAGTATGGTAGGACTGCTTAGAAAGGACAGGGAAGGATAGCGAGAGGGAGACTGAAGGGACGGGGCGACTGGGTAAAAAGAAGGGGGGAAGTGGAGGAAGGGCAGGACTAATGAGGGTGGGGCTTGGGTAGGAGGGTCAGGGAGGACAGGGAATCATACGGCGTGGCGTGCCAAGCCAAGAAAGAATGAAAAAAGACGGAGAAAGATAGGAACGGACGGGGAAGGATAGGGCGGGGAGGCGAAGCACAAAAGGGAGGACAGGGCAGAGGAAGCGCTCGCGAGGTAGCCAGCCCCCCCACCCTCCGGGCCAGCAGTGCGTCGCCGTGTCCCTGCGAATAATTAAGCACACGCACTTCTCGGGCCCCCATCACGGGCGAGGCATACATTAGACGGGCTCCGTTTAAGCGGACTTCGTATGCGCCGCACCCGCGCCTGCACTCTGCGCTCTGCGGCCGGGGGGAGGGGGACGCAGATGGTGGATGGAGGCGGGGCGGGGCGGGGCGGGTGGGGAGGGGAATGGCGAAGGGGGGTGGGGCGGGGCGACGTGCTTGACGCGGGAGCGGATTCGCAGCCGGGGACAGGGGCCCGGCGGTATTCGGAAGAGGAAGTGCGGTGAAAGCGGCTGCGGAGGGGAAGAAGGCGAGATGCGGGCCATTCGGGTTTGTTTGATTGATATTTCCTGGCACGTCAACAACTATGGCCATTGGTCCTGCTTGTGTAGTGAATGTTCTTATCCCGGGGGGTAGCGGTGTTCTTCGCCGCTTAATATTCAGATCCAGCGCGGACATACACGTCGGCGTGCCAGAGATTTACCTTTCTGGGTGGCTTTCTAGGTGGCCCTGCAGTGAGCCACCGCCCTTCCCTTCACAAGCTGAAAGCTCCCTATTTGTCGACCGGCATGTCTGCCGAAACGAGTTGCGGGAGGCGAGATACGAGAGGCGAGATACGAGAGGCGAGATACGAGAGGCGAGATGCGAGAGGCGAGATGCGAGAGGCGAGATGCGAGAGATGAGATGCGAGAGGCGAGATTCGAGAGGCGAGATTCGAGAGGCGAGATTCGAGAGGCGAGATGCGAGAGGCGAGATACGAGAGATGAGATGCGAGAGGCGAGATGCGAGATGCGAGAGGCGAGATGCGAGAGGCGAGATGCTGGAGGCGAGATGCAAGAGGAGAGGAGCGCCAACGTCGGCGCCGGCGCCAGCTTGTGCTAACTCAGTGACGCTCAAAATCTCTTTCGCTCTCTGCCTCCATTTGCCCTGCGAAGCGCTATGCATGTTTGAATTCATTTGGACGGGATGCGGCTCCCGCCCCATGAATGCCATTCGTCGCCTCGGTCTCTCCACCGCCCCCGCCCCCGCCTCCGCGCTCCTAATGGAAAGAGACTTTCCTCGCACGAGTCCAGCGAAGTGCGCTGCATTTTGAGGAGGCTCTACACGAATCAATTGCTGCCGTCCGCCTTCTTTAATTGAAAATCGTCACTGCTCGCTACACGGACACGAAGAGCATCAAATGTGTTACACAAGGAGAGATTTTTATGGAATAAAATATTTACCTAAAACTATATAACTTGTACACGCTTACTTAATGATTAGAAACTATATGGTGATATAGTTTCTTATATCCCCATATAGTTTAAAATCTTAGGACCATCGCTTGGAAAAAACACACGATCAATAAAGACTACTCAGTACATTTCCTTACGCGTACTATTACTTGCAATAATTTTTTAATTCGTGCTTCCTTTTACATTCACCAAATATCGCAACATTCTACTTAAGGTGAAAATACAAGTTTTAATGTAAGAAATAAAAAATAGTAGTTATTAATGTTAACATATACTGTGGTCTCACCCTTTCTTTGTCTTCCTCTTAAGCCCCGTTTTATCTTCAGGGATTCCTCTCTTTGCGAACGTTAGTATCAGATCCTTTGATTGCAAACGAGAAATATCATTGCTATTTTGTTCCAAAGGAATTCCATAAGTAATTAAATTAGGGATTCTCAAGATTAACGTGTTAATAATTGTTAAACCGTAAACTGGTCAGGGAAATATATTTCATTATGAACACGACTGAAAAATATACACCTTAAAACATTTACATGCAAGTTAAAATGCAAACTCCCTTGTCACAGAAAATACCAACACTCATACAAAATATAATTAGCAGTTTCACTTAATCAATAAAGTAAATTAATGAAAAGAAAAGTGCAATGAAATATTTGATAAATCTATTTCACAAAAATCACAGGATATGTTGCAAAAATGCGTAAATGTCAATCATACCTAAATCTATCACGAGGAGCCGACTCTTCCTACTTTGTTAATTAAACACGTTTTATAACTATCAATTCACTATCATTTAAATATGACTGTTAATGTTTTTTGTTTCAACGTTGACTGCTATTGAAACCAAATCATTTTTTATACTTAATAAAATAATCTCTATGATGGTTCTAAACTCAGCAATATTTTATTTTTCAGTAAGGAAAACTCTAGTACACTAGACTAGTTTCAGTATGAATGGAAAAATATAAATTTCCCAAGATTTTCTTCTTTCATATATTTTTTTATAGCATGTGGACTCTAATGGAATATCCCAGTAGTAAAATAGTAGGGAAAGAGGTTTAGAAAACTAGCCAGCGTTTAATTCAATGTACGTAGAAAAAAATGATGTACTATCCTCGATTCTAAATTTCTGTAATCCTGTAATTATGTGTCTGTAAACTAATATAATGTACAATGTCTATACTAATGTTTCTCGTGTCCGTCGAAGTTCGGAGAGCGGCGAATTTTTCTGATCTTGAGGCACCTCAGTGCTCCGGCACTTCCTATGCCAATCTCATTTTATAATTATTTCGTTTCTTTTGCGATGAATTTTGTAACGTCCAACACACTCTGTTCAGTTCAAAATACGAAACCTTACTAGAAGTACGGAATACAAAAGGAATTATTTAGTACCTACAAATTTATTTTTTGGACCCTAGCCAACTATTCCTGCTACTCTACGCATTTCTTCGTGTACAAGACATTCAGACTTATCCGCACCAAAATACAGCACCGTACACACCTTACAATGATGACCTAGAATGTATAAAACGTTTGGTCAGAAGCATAAACATAACGCAGAAAACACTATTTTTTCGAAGAATGAGTGTACCTATTTTTTACCCAGCACTATACCATGATCGGGCACAACTAGGAAACTATTGTATTTGGTATTTACATGGCCCTCCGGGAGACGCCGCGTCCAAGGCTTGGCTTCCGATTCACCTGAATTGTAATTGGCTTCCGATTCACGCGAATTCATTGTATTCGCACACAATTCCGCGTCGGCTTGCGACCTGTGTTCTTATGGCTGGGATCACTTCGATTCATTGTTGCCAACCATCCGGTAGTCGCTCTGGCCGGGCCGGTTTTTTAGGATCTTGCAGAAGGTAGCGGTTTCTCCCAAGAGAAATCAGTGCCGGAGACTGCGACCACTCCTACAGACAAAAATTTCCTCACCGCGGAGACGTTGACCAATCACCAATACGTACACTCCAAATTTCCAAACGCTTTAAAGTTTTCATTCCAAGTGAGGTATAACGGGGAAGCTGACGTCTGCCTCTGCCGAAATGCCGTTATGCGAGTTTGTGTGGAACCTTTACGTATGAGCAATTGAAACAAATGTAACTAAGAATCTAACGTGTCGAATTTTAAAATATTTGATAAAGCCGTTCGCTGTCATCACAACTCAATTATAGTTTCTGGTCGTACTAAGTACTAGCGGTGAAGAGAAAATGTAAAGCTGCGGCAGAAATCAGCGATTTTTGTCAGAAAAACTCGAATTGTCGTATCCTGGTAAGAAAAAAAGTGGATAAATCTTGTTCCTATGTGTTATAAATTTCTTCCTCTAACACGTTCGGAATTTAGAATCCATATTTTGTGGGTATTTCGTACCGAAAAGTCGAGTGACGGCCGAAACGCGCCTGTGCGTTCGTCCATCCGTCAGTCCGTCCATAGCCAACGCTAGTACCCTAAACAGTTCAGACGATTGGTACTAGGCTATCTGGGACGAGCTATTTTTTAAAATTATTCTTAAGCGCGCTTTTCAACAACTTGATCACACAGCGACCACTGTAATTTTTTAACTGTCGGGAGAACACGTAAGGATAACACAAACATCCATGCCCGAAGCAGAATTCGAACCCGCGACCGTTCGAGCCGAGGCGCTACGGCCCTTCAGTCTCAGCAACTTCGGCTATCCAGGACCGTTGAAACTATTGTTCAGCTTTTGTTAGACCTTTGACTGTGACGCGGTCTCTGTCACTGTGACGCGGATCGTTCTGGACCGCCAAATTCCAATTGACTGCGGTCTCAAAAGCCAACGAGTCCACATTCAGACGATTTTCTCCAAAATTTGATATATTCAGATCAATATCAACGAAATTTGGGCCGTGCGAGTATGAAATGGCTATTTGGATTTTTGAGGGTGCTTTGCATAAAGTCTCAACATTTGATAAATTTTCTAAAAAATGGCTCCACATTTTTTATTAGACTTTGTCGTCGGAAATGGTAATGCACGCTTACAAAATAGCAATATTTCATCTGCTGTGATACACAAAGTGATCGAAAGTATCCGGACACGTGGCTGAAAATGACTTTTCAGTTCGTGGCGCCCTCCATCGGTAATGCTGGAATTCAATAGGGTTTTTTGACCCACCCTTAGCCTTGATGATAGCTTCCACTCTCGCAGGCATACTTTCAATCAGGTGCTGGAAGGTTTCTTGGGGAATGGCAGCTCATTCTTCACGGAATGCTGCACTGAAGAGGGGTATTGGTCGTTGAGGCCTGGCTCGAAGTCAGCGTTCCGAAACATCCCAAAGGTGTTCGATAGGATTCAAGCCAGAACTCTGTGCAGGCCACTCTATTACAGGTATGTTATTGTCGTGTAACCGCTTTGCCAAAAGCCGTGCAGTGTGAACAGGTCCGATCGTGTTGAAAGATGCAATCGCCATCCCCGAATTGCTCTTAAGAAGTAGGAAGCAAGAAGTTGTTTAAAACATCAACGTAGGCCTGTGCTGTGATAGTGCCACGCAAAACAAGGGATGCAAGTCCCCTGCATGAAAAACACGACCACACCACACCACCGCCTTCCAATTTCACTGTTGTCACTACACACGCTGGCAGATGACGTTCACCGGGCATTCGCCATACCCACGTCCTGCCACCGGATCGCCCCCATGGTGTACCGTGATTCGTCACTCCAACCCAGGTTTTTCCACTGTTCAATCGTCCAATGTTTACACTCCTTACACCAAGTGAGACATTGTTTGGCATTTACCTGCGTGATGTGTGGCTTGTGAGCAGCCGCTCGACCATGAAATCCCAAGTTTTTCTCACTTCCCGCCTGTCAGTACTTGGAGTGGATCCTGATGCAGTTTGGAATTCCTGTTGGTTTAGTGGTGAAATGTCGTTGGCATTTAAAATTAAATGATCACAGGTGTTGTCATTGCCAACAATGTTATTTATTTTAGGAGCAGCTTTCGATGGCTTAGCCATCATCATCAGTTTTCTGCTGTCTGGAAGCCACGAAACGAGTCGTTCTGTTCATGATTTATTTCACTTGTTGAATAATATTCTGCAATGATTATAACGGAGTTGAGGTCCTGCAAGAGAGCACGTGTCAAATAACACAAAAACTCAAATGGTAGTAGTATCGTTGGGCCGTACAAAAGAATGTTTAATTATCCTTATGATGCTCCCAATCAAACTAATGTTTTCTGGAAACTCGCTCTATGAACAGGGGTTTGTGTAGTGAGTTATCATATTAAATTCATTTGCATTCTGTCTGTTCTGTTAACCAGCCCATTTTGTTAACCACAAATGTGGTGATATATAAAACTGGGGGTACTCTCGCTTTACATTTGTGACTAGAGGTTATGTGTAGTGAATTGCGGTTACGAAGTGCATAACGTAAAGTACATGATGTAGTTTATAATATGATATACTGGTTTGTCAGAATAAATGTTACGAAATTTTAGGAAATGTAGAGGGATCAAAAATGATCACTTTCTGCCAGGGAATCTGTGCAGTGAAATCTGTCTTAACAGTTATTATTTATTTATTTACTTCAAAAGCAATTAAAAACTGTACATGACGTATATGGAGACAAGGGTATAATATACGTTTTCTTAAATTCTAGGATCCGTACCCTAACGTATAAACAAATTACATTCTGAAATGAGATGAAAACGCACGTTTTTTGCCAGAATTTATAAGATATTCGTTTCAGTGTAATAGGAACAATTTCAAAAGGAAAATCAGCTACAGATGTTGCCTATTAGTCCTCATCGTGTCCTTCGTGAAGAAATCGACGTATTTCCACAAGAACATGGAGAATGATAATTTGAATATTTCCCACTGAACTCTAGAAAAATGTGCACAGATAGTGAAGTTACATATATGCCCAGAATCAAAACAAGGGGCCATCTCAGCATTTTCTTAAAGAAGTAGGGAGACTGGACGAAAAACCTGATGAAGATGGGGTCATTGACGCAAAAGCTGAGGCACAATAATTTTTTTTCTTTTTGTCTTTTGGTTCAATTAGTTTTTTGGAATATTACAGTCAAATCGGTAACTAATACTTTAAATATCAACTTCCAGTGAAAATTGACCCTTTAAATTGGTGGCAGCTTACTTGAGGTTCTGACGTTACGAAATGCGCACAGGAAATTGTGTTAATTGCTGTGACATGAAATATTTTCTGTAGAATAATTTTCGAAAGAAAACTTAAAAAAGAAAACTTGTATTATACAATACAGACGCCTTTCTTCCTGTATGCTTTTTCGCTATTGCTATATTAATGGTGTTAGTTCAGTAAGTTTACATTTTATCTGAATAGGTATTAATTTTATTAATTTTTTTCTTTCTTTACGAGGGTTGGGTAAGAAGTCATGGCAACTATTTTTGTGAGAATATGGGTAGGGGTGGAAAATTTCAAATATACACATGAAAGGACAAGGTATAAACTAAGGGCTTGGACATTTACCAACACACACAAATTGAATTTATTATATTTATTTAGGTATTTTAAATTACATTACTCGTTTCATGTTCTAAGGCATTTTAGAGAATACTTCCCAAATTCGAAAGCATTTCATACCAGTTCTAAAGGCCTGATTAGGTAGATGCTCGATTACCGCACATCATATTGATCCGCACATTCACAGGTCGTTACGTGCGTTGCTGATCACTGTTTGCTGCGCATCTTTGCAGAAACTCTCCTGCGCATCTCGCGGCTGTCCAGTGTGGAAGGGCGTTATTTCATGAGCTTCCATCAATTCCCTATGACATTCTCGGGCATTCCATTCATGGTGAACGGTTCTCTTGGAGTAAGAGAGCTCTTGGAAACATGTTACATTCACCTCGCACGGCGGTAGATGGACAACTGATTCCAAGTTGCTCTCTGTGCTTATAGAGGTACTTGCAGAGCTATCTCTTGATATAAACACACCGTACTGTAGCATTTGTTTCAAGATATAAATGAAATTTTGCGATCCGATAACATTTCTTCAAAAAATAGTTGCCATAACTTCTGCCCCAACCCTTGTATTAGAGTCGCATTAACGTCTAGGTCTTGAGCGACCACAGGTTTAGTACATGAGGTTGACAATATTTGAAGTTGTCAAGTATTACAAAGCAATAACATACTAACATGATATAAGTAGTATAAGTATTACAAAAATGTGCACAAATTTATTATATTCTTTTTACATTAATAAATGACAGAAATATAATGGGACAATATGTAGATTTTTAGTATTCAACTTACTATGATAGAAGGAAAAACACAAAAACACTTGCTAAAAGCATCATAGTCCTGGATTATTTGATGGATATTGTAATTACTATAAAGCTTATTTACAGTTTGTTATTTTTAGCATTTTTCCTACTTTTATAGGCTATGAGCAATTGTAGATTTAATGAGAAATTTCATAATCAGTATTATTTGAATGAATAAATGAAATTGAGTATCTGAGTCCAAGTGACATCGTTTATCACTCGTAACTTGGGATACACATCCTTCATTTGTTTAAAAGTAACATCAGTTACTAAGAGTAATTTAAAATGCAAGTTAATTTTTGTATTGTTATTTGCAATAAGAAGAGATGGAAAGATAACTTGTACATTAAGTTTTACAACGAGAAAAATTGTTTCTCATTATGTTCCATATATTAAGCACATGTTGTTGCCTGGAAGCAGCATGTAAATTAGTTTGGTTTTTCTTATGACAGAAAAGCACAAAGTGAGTTAAAAGCCTCCAATATTATAAAAGAGTTTATTTACAGCAATCCAAGGGGAAAAAGCTGCCATACTGCCAGCTATCTGTTTAGTCTAATGTTGGGATACTACAATTTTTAACTTTGAACTTGGAAAATAAATTGAGTTTACATAACTCAATAAAGAAATGCACATAACAATTAGAATAACACAAGCACAAGTTTACCTAGCTAGTTTACATAAGGTCATACATGTTTATTTCTTTTAGGAAGTTCATTACTTTAAAAATTTCAGTATTTTCATTCAGTAATTTGTTAATGTCATTAGATAGAAACATTTTCTTCGCAGTTCATTGTATTTTTCTCACTTTATAAGAATATGCGATATAGTTAATGTAGTTTTACAATAGTCACATTATTTAGTATCTTCTTTGGTTAGATATTTTTATGTTAATTTGGAATGGCCAATTCGTAAACGAGTGAGAATATTATTCTTTTCTATTTTTATGTGAGAGACATGGCAATAAAAGATTGAATTCCTTATTTTAAATATCTTGGATAGAGGTGATCTAATCCATTTTTCCATCCCTGATTTTTTATTTCTACGGCGAAGCTCTTTTTTGAAGTATATGTGGGATTCTGTGTATTACGCAGAATTCTGTGTATTCTCCAATTCTGTGTATTACACAGAATTGGAGTGGCAGGTTAGGTGCTAGAGAAATCAGGTTATGCTACTAGAGAAACCATTATGTTTCTCTAGCACATTTTCGGATACCTCTGGAAGCATGTTTTTGCACCTTTAGGTGCTAATAAATTGTTATGTTCCGAAATTAAACTACTAGAGCTCTCCAAAGCGCCAAAGCGATTAATGTATGTCCATCTATTCGTAATTTGAGTAGAATGTTGGTGATTCTGTCTTTCCATAAAAATTCATATGGCTTCTCCAGACTTACAGCAGCTACATGTTGTTTTGAACTGAATGCGTCACATATGGGTCATTCCACGCCAAGTCTCACAATTTTAAGGAAAATTTGACCTTGGTGTCCCAGATTTTTTACCTTTTCTCTGGGAAGAGTATAAGCAAAAGTATGAAACGTGTTTTTTCCTTTTTCACAAATATTATTTTTCGAAATTAAATTAATTTTCAAAATTTCCGAAAAATGTTTACATCGCTAATATTGTTAATTTATTTATTATTTTACATCAATTATTTTTAACTCGTGTTGTAATTGTGACAGAAATTTAATATTTTGCGAAATTAAAGAACAAAGATGCTCTTTCATTTGGTGTACATATTGAGTTCATTAAATTTTAAAAAAATAATTTTTTAACCTCCTTTTTTAGTTTCTCTCAAAACTCGACTCTTAAAAAATTAAAAAAAATAGCATTGGAACTACTAAAGTGTTCTACATAAGTCTGGTAAGTTACAAAGTGGGACACCGAGATGATTCGGAGACATTAGATACAATAGAAATGTCTACTTGCTGTTTTGCTGCAGCGTCTGCTGGAGCGTCACCCCTGTAACACGAGCCAATCAGCAGTAGACGATTACTATCAATATACTTTTACGGAGCAATAAGTAAACGTATCTCTTCACATCTTACTATGTGCCGTATATATGAATACGACATTCATAGCCGATTAAATACAAATTAGAAAGTGTCAAAGGGATTCAATTTAATATAAAACGGACGGAATATTTGTTCGAACAAGAGTGTATGATACAGTTAATTAAACTGATATTTCTTTTATTTCATTTTACAGAGAATATCGTTAATGGACTTTTTCATAAAGAAACGAACTTTGCATTTTCTTTGTGCGTGCTTTCTTTTATCATTGTATGATTGTTGCAGTAATCCTCTTTGTAAGCATTGTTCAGCTTTGCTAAAAATATAAAGGTAATGTTTTTCACATTATCAACAGTCCACTTACTGAACTTCCTGGGTACATTAATAGGTTCCTGTCAGGATTGAAGGATAGCTGTTATTGAGAATATTATAGTTGTTCCCCCTCGCACTACGTAGAGAGGTCCGTTTCCACAAAACATTGAAAAACATAGAAATGCCATTCAGAACTCACATTGAATACATCTTTGTGGAAGCATAAACTCGCTTTATTGTAATACTAGGCACTGACCCTACCCGAAATATGTTTGTTAACACTGTCATTATCATACTTGAGAAGTATTGTGAGTTTATACTGAAAACGGTGAACAGAATTCGTGACTTGTTTCAACCATCCAGAATTTTGTTTTGCGGGGGGGGGGGATTTTTAAATTCTTTGCTTTCTCTGAAGTACTTCACAAAAGGATGCCGAGTAGCTAAGACATTAATTCAAACAGTATTTGAATTACATCTTCAAGTACGAAAGAATAATTGTCTAAAAATCACACTAGACAATGGATACTCCTAGCGACAAATTTTATTTGTATCTCAGAAATACGTTTCTCGTTTTAAGATCATTTGCTTCCTCTCAGGTATTGTGAGACACCCTTGACTTGTCACTTATTCTCTTACTCGGGAAACTCACTTTACTTCCGAACTGTACGGAACTCACAAACAAACTAGACATGGAAATGAAATTCACATTCTGTGGACAGGGCCGTCCCACGAGGGAGTTCCTGTGACAATTGCTTTGAATTCGCACACGTGGCTTTCCAAGCAGGTCATTGTCTAGTTCCTAGAGGAGGGAAGCGAAGAACGTCTCTGTTGGGGAATGCCGTGTCTTATATACTTAACCCTTAACTGGTATCGTCGGGTCACATTTGACCCAGAAGAATTTCTTTTTTGTTTAAACCTTGCAATTTTGCCGCAATTTGCCTGTGCTGCCACCTGATCCCTACACTCTATACTTATGGGCAGTGGTGTTTTAGAACTCATGAAAGGAAGTTGATTTGTCCTTGCAGTGTGTGTTCCGGGTCAGTGGAGACCCGACGATACCGTTGACGTTAGTCTTTTAATTATAGTGTGAAAATCGAAGTCTGTTTTCTCAACAATGGAATATGAAGAACATTCTGTACAAATTGAACAGTAGCTTGCAGAGGTAGATAGTGATCTCAGTGACGCTTCAACAATAGACAGAGATCATGATTCATGCAGTGAAAATGATGAGGGTAACGAGCCGAAGAAACGGAAGCGCTGCTCTCTTTGACCGTCATCAAAGGTCAATAAATATAACACAGTCTGCTGTCAGTGCAACAAAACTGTTTGCAAAACCCTCAGTTAGTAAAGTGTATTGTAATGAGTGCATAGAGTCTGAATAAATTACATCCAGTCCATAACTGCATAATTATTTGGCTAATTATAAACAGACAAAAAATTAAACATTTGCTGTATACCACTTTTGCATGCTTGCAAAGTTTATGAATTAAGTAGCATTCTTGAGTTTTTCTGTCCCTATTATGTTTATACAAGTGCTAGTTCTTCGTTTTGACCCGTGCCAATGAAACATTTCTAGTATTTTGAAAATTGAATCCCTTTTCAAATTGATCTCATCTAACCCATGTAAATATATACGAATTCAGAAATATGGTACTTTAGACACACAAAATGAATTTAATTGAAGAAGTCTTTCAGTTACAATCCTTGAGGGAAGTTGTTTTAAGATTTATATCGATTTCTAGTTTCATTAAGTAAGAATTAATATGCCAAATTACAAAATTAATATCTGGGTCTGCGATGACCCGACAATACCGTTTACGTAACCAAAATCCATGATACCAGTTAAGGGTTAAGTAATAATGCCATTATTTACAGTAGTACTGTATGACATTGCCTACTGAGTTGTGTAATGCGTATATCAATTATTTATTTTATTAGCATACTATGATTTAGACAAAGAATAAGTACACACAGGGGTTAACTAAAAATTATCAATATTGTTGAAACAAAACGTTTAGTAACAGAACGGACATAGAAAATCTCAGTAGATTCTATGTCAATATTCTTCACAACAGGTAGACATGACACACATAGTATTGTTACAATGTTCTAATATGAGCTTATAGAGTGTATTCAATATGCAAAATCGTAAGGTGAGTTGTTAAGATAGATAATAGCAGAAGTAATGTTTGAGAATGATTAACGACCACAAATATTAACTTGGAGTCACTGACCAAGCCCTTTTAACCTGACTAAAAAAAAGTAATGTTACGTATTCAGAGACGCATGGCGTCTTGATTGACGCATCGCGTCTCTGAACCTTTCTTGGGCATAGAGCGTTTGGCATTTAGTAATTCTCCGTTATTATTTTGCCAAGTTTCTTCACGTCGCAGTCAGTGACTTTTATTTCCTTCGGCCAGGGGCTCGGCGCCGTTAGATCCAGGGACCCATCCAGGAACCCGTGAAGTGTAGAATTCGATCAACCTCCATGATTTCACAGAGCGTAGCTTAGGCATTCGGCTAACGATGCCGCCAGTTACGTGACATGTCACGGTTAAACGCAGTCAAGAATATTTCATGTACTTCCGGGACGGAATTTCTGCCCAAACGGGATTTCCAAACAATCATGAGCAAATGTCACACATGTAAGTCGTTTTCCATTACATATTCATTGATAAGTGATAATTTTCGAGTTCTTTATATTATCTATAATTTTTGTAACATTTATTATGAATCACTCTTTACGTGTGATTGTGTCTATAATGTAGACTTCGGTTGTAAAAATTCGGTACTATCGTGGAAGAATGGTACGTGAAAAATCCAGGATGGGAGAGATCCAAATGAGAAAGAAAGCGTGTGTCCTAATCTTCAATCTTTCGTTAGTATTCGAGGGATTCAAGGGTTTGAAGTCTGAAATACGTAGTTTTTACTACGTACTGTGTTGGCATTCTATTTCGTCAGGCTTTAACCCTTTTTTGGTCGGTCGCAATTCGCTTTCTCCGTAGCGTCCAACACTCGGCTCTGCCCCCAGCGACTCGGCGTGGGCGGAGCGGTGAGAGGCGGGGGAGGGGCTGGGGCGGAGCGGGGATGGGGCGGGGCAGCTCGGCGCGGCGTAGATGACCCCGGGGGAAGGGTGGCCGCGGCAGCGGGAAAAAACCAGCTAGCCGACAATCATTGCTAATCTTTCGTCAGTATTCGAGAGACTGAAGTCTGGAGTCCGTATTTTCTACTATGTACCTCGTCGGCGTTCTATTCCGTCAGGCTTAAACCATTTTTGGTAAAATTCGCTTCGTTTTGGCTTAAATTCGCTTTCTCCGTGGCGTCCAAACACTCTGCCACAGCGGCATCAACCGCCCGCAGCAACTCGGCGTGAGCAGAGCGGTGAGTGGCGGGGGAGGGCTGGGCGGAGCGCGGGCGGGGGCGGGGCAGCTCGGCGCGGCGTAGATGAGTCCGGGCGGACGGGTGGCCGCGAAAGCGAGGAAAACCCGGCTAGCCTACGGTAGGTCGGCGCCGGATCTCGCCATCCAGCGGAAGAAGGCCACCGCCAACTCCCGACGATAAACATGCACTGCACTTACGGAACTAATGATCCTATAATTGACGCGCCCGGAATCACTAACAATCAATCAATTATCTCTAATCTTTTGTCAGTATTCGAGGGACTGAAGTCTGGAATCCCTATTTTTTACTACGTACAATGTCGGCGTTCTATTCCGTCAGGCTTAAACCCCTTTTTTGGTAGGTCGCAATTCGCTTTCTCCGTGGCGTCCAACACTCCGCCACAGCGGCAACAAGCGCCCGCAGCAACTCGGCGTGGGCGGAGCGGTGAGTGGCGGGGGAGGGGCTGGGGCGGAGCCGTGGCGGGAGCGGTGGCGGGGGCGGGGCAGCTCGGCGCGGCGTAGATGAGTCCGGGCGGGACGGGTGGCCGCGGAAGTGTTGGCGCCACAAAGCCGAAAATTGGCGCTCGTTTTTGCGAGCGGTCTAGAGCGCGGCGAAGAGACAAGGCGGCGCTGCAATCTTCGCCGCAACTTCTCAGCGAAGGTTCACGCGGTTCAAGGGATGGCGCCCTCGGCCGTGCTTTCAATCAGCCAGACAATGTGATTGACTTTCGCATAAAGTTTACACGTGACATTGACCATTCAACTTGTGTTTTTTTTAATTTAAGGTCTCATCTACTACTCGGTCATTAGCAACCAGTATTGGAGTAACGTTATGACATGATGATGACACGATATGGTGATGATAGGGGGTGAAAGGACAAATACATACGACCATGCCCGAGGCGGGACTCGAACCCGCGACACCACGGTCCAAGACCACTACGGCACAACTGCCATAACGATCTCGGCCACGGGGCCGTCTGTGTGGGTTCTTTTATTTCTCAGATGGATGTACTGTTCTGCTAGCCGGAATTCTTGTAAATTTCTGCTGGACTATTGTATGGATTTATTTGCAACTGAAATGTACATACATTACGTAACGTACATTCTTTATTAATGGACATTTCTACCTACATACTTTATTTGGCAGCTGAAACGTGCATAAATGTATATATTTCCATCACTATTTACCATCACTATTTACCGTAAGTTTTTCGGAATAGGAGAAAGTATTACACGGAATTTCACGAATCCTGTCTATAGCACAACGAAACGTTTCACTACTGTTCCCTGCCACAAATAACTCATCCACTACCACAAATGAACTGGTTGAGCTCGCCATTTCGCGTCCTTTCACACACATACCCACACACAAGTTATATTCTTTCGCGTTTCAATTTCGAATTCACTATTTTCTTTAACGCTTCACTAATTAAGCAAAATAGTCTATTTAACGCACACTAAGAAGGAAACATTTACACTAGAACGCAGGACACATATGAACATAATAACATCGCACGAGTTCACGGATTGTCTCTGTCAAACCATTTTCTTACATGAAGGGAGTGATATTGTTTTGTCAGGCCTGCTAACACACATCAAGTTACCCAGTTGTACTGAATCAGGTTGAAATGTGCCTAAGAATTGTTGGCAGACTTGCTTGAGTTGTGAAGAAAGACAGTCCTGCCGTCTGCCCCCCGCTCCCGGATCCCAATCGTGGCACGTGACTTCTGGGATTCCCAGGCGTGTTGCCGAATTATGACTGTCTCAGAGGAAGGGGTATGGAAGGTTATTGGGAGGGGATACACAAAAGCCAATGAGAAGCCTTTGATGTGATAAACTATGTCACATCTGCGGCAGTTGAAACCACGCAGCTTGTACACAGCGCATGGCCGTGAGTTCAATGACCTCGCCAACGACTTGAGGTCGTTCAATGAATGTTTCTCGGCCCGTCACATCCAGCGAGGGAACTAACGCCTATTGGACCGCGCACGTAAATGGCGAGAGGGAATAGAGAATCAGAAGGAGATACTTTCAGAAGAAAAGAAAATACTTTTCTGAAAATATTTTTAAGTGATGGAAAACTAGGGGATGTAACACATCACTCGCATACATTGAGGCTACGCCACTGCTCACAAGTCTGTGGTCACGGGATAAAAGTTCTTAAATCAAAAATCTTAGTGTGGCGAAAACAAGGGTTAGATCTTTGAGCCACCGCTTGTTCCTACGCTAAACGCTATTTCTTAATGTTTTTTTTTCTCGTTAAGGAGGCAAAATTTGAATTCGGTCGTTTTACTAAAGTAAAATGTAGATACGTAATTAGTAGTTTCAGTACTCAACCCAATTTTGCTTCCAAATTCACTTAAGAACTTTTACTCCGTGACCACAGAAGTGATCTCGGGCGCCTCTTGTAGGCTTGCGGCCGTCACACGACACGCATGTGCGACAAGTGTCGCTAAATGCGTGCCGTGCTTGATCTTAATTGTAATGGCCGTTAGCACAGTGGGCTCGCGTGCATTACCGTACAACAAAACACGCTGAGTTCACAAGAAAAACTCCGGTGGTCGTCAGTTCCGAGAGTGTCTCAGCGAATGTAACAGTGAGTGCCTTGGGGAGAGTCAATGTGCCCGTGAAGGTGTTTAAGACAATATGTGCGTGAATGTGTGCGTCGATTCGCGCGCTGACACCACCCTTTTGTTACCTCCATCTTTCTCGCAGCTCCCAGGCCAACATGTGATGGCAGGACGGGTTCGGATTTGCTATTTCATCTGTCTTCTGGAACATTGTCATAAGATTATAATCTGCCGTGTTCGTCTTTCTTCCTGATCTCTATAGGAGAACGTCTCATTGGATTTCTGATCGTTCTCTTGTTTTTTCCTGCGCAGTGCGAGGCGTTTGTTGAGTTGAACACTTGCAAGTGATCATTGCTTTGAAATATGGGACTCAGGATGTTCTGGCTACTATCGGCTACCGTACAGATGCATCTCTTTATCAAGCATTGTTTCTCAACGGATGACAATGTCTTTGATTGTGTGAAGAGGATTGTGAGTTGGGAGGACAGTAGGCGCGGGCAGGGGCTGAAGGGTCATTTCCGGGGCCTACCAGGTCTCCCAAGAACTTCCAAGCGGAACGAATTTGGAGCGGGGGAACGCGAGGGCAAGGGGGACTACCCGTTGCAATGTGCGGACATAGATACGTTGCATTATTGTGTGCAATTCGTAGAAAGAACATGTTATCGTTTAACACTGGTTTAAAAAATTTAAATTATCCTTCGCTATGTTTGTTATCTTTTTACTTTCTCGCACTTCATAAGACGGGGAAGTTATGTAACCGTGCGCCGGATGACGGCGAATCTTCGGATGAAAAATTCTTGTTGGGCGCTGGTAACGAAAAAGTGAATAAATTCTGTTCCTATACATAGTAAATAACTCTTACTTCCTCTAATATAGTGTGTAGCCAGAATCAAGGTTTCGTGGGTCCTTGATACCGAAAAATCGATTGACGGCAAAACATCTGTCTGTCGGTCTGTGGTCAACGCTAGCGCCTAAATGGTCCAGCTAATTTACTCCAAAATTGATATTCCTTGATCGATCGGAATGAAATCGAGACTTTGGGAGTATCAAACGGATATTTCGAATTTTGAGGGTTCTTTCAATTAACCCTCAAAAACATTTTGCAATTTTTTCTCAGAAATGACACACATTTACTTGATTGAATTTTCTCCTCGGATAGAGTAAAGGACGCTTAAGAGAATGCAGACTTCATATTTGTTGAAATCCGTGGTATTTCCAAAATTGCAAAAATGCCATTTTTGGAGTCATCTTGCTGCAACTGTGATATTGAAGATAGAGATTTTTCCTAAATGAAATCTGTTCTTTAAAGATAGGTCTTGAAAAAAGGTCATGCCCAATTTTTTTTCAATTTTTACTTTCACACTACGGAGTAGAGAGCAATCTATGTAATGCTGCGCGAAAAACGGCGAATTTTCGACAGAAAAACTCTTATTACAGACCTCTGGTAACGAAAATGTGGATAAATCCATTGCTAAATTTAGAAAATTTTCTCTAGTACGTGGTGTAGGCAGATTCCATGTTTTGTTTTCCATGGTACCGAAAAATCTAATGACGGCAAAACATTTGTTCACCTGTCCATTCGTCTGTGAACAACTCTAGCAACTAAACCGGTGAGCCAATTTTCTCCAAAATTGATATTCCACAATTGATTTGGCTGATGTCGCGGCCTCTTGAATTTGAATCCGATATTTTAATTTTGGGGGTACTTTACATGAAGCCCCTGGGACATTTGCAAAATTAAAAAAAAATGGCTCTATCGTTTTTTATTAAACCTTGTTGTTGGGTAGTGTGAAGGACGTTTAAGAGAATGGTACAGGTCTCATGTCCGTTGAAAACTCCGAGTTTTCGAAAATTGCAAAAGTTCAGAATTTTTTAGAGGTTTCCTACAACTAAAATATTAAAGATAGATATTTTGTCCTTAATGAAATTTATTCCTTAAAGATAGATTTTGAAATAAGGTCATATACAGTATTTCGAACGTTTGAGTACTGTTGGCATAATTTTGCGTGAAAGTACGCGCTGTTTTAGCACTAGTTGCGACGATTAGAAGAATTCCGCGGGTGTTATTTTCATTGAACTCTGAATTTTGGAAAAGAGCAAATTTAGAATTAATGAGATAAAGTATGTGCTGTTGTAGCGCCGTTGTATTTTCAAATACGTAATGAGAAAGTACGAATCAAAGAGGAAGTATGACAGAAGTAGAAGTATGACAGTATTTAAGAATAGTTTCCAGTTTATAGCATTGTGATTCGCCGTTTTGTGAAAAGTGCAAACATGCTCTTGATGAATAACACATTTTTCGTTTTGTGAATTATAAAGTGGCGACATTCTAATACCTATTTGTTTGCTGTGCATGCGTGTTTGAGGTGGCAACAATATGAGAGAAAAGCATCGAAATAATGAATGGGACTTTATGGCAGCAGGACGGGACGCTCCCATGCCGCCAGACTCTCTCCGCCTCCTTAATCTCGGCCCGGAAGAACTACCTGCCGTAGGCGAACGTTGCGCTCGAAAAAGGCGTGCTCTCAGAGCTGATCAGAGCAGACGGCCGCTAGAATTCTCCTCCAGACAGCAACCGAATTCGACCTGGCCTTACAAACTAGTGTCGATTATAGTGTCACCGTCGTGTCGTTATAGTGTCACCGTCGTGTCTTTATAGTGTCACCGTCGTGTCGTTATAGTGTCTCCGTCGTGTCGTTATAGTGTCACCGTCGTGTCGTTATAGTGTCACCGTCGTGTCGTTATAGTGTTACCGTCGTGTCGTTATAGTGTCACCGTCGTGTCGTTATAGTGTCACCGTCGTGTCGTTATAGTATCTCCGTCGTGTCGTTATAGTGTCTCCGTCGTGTCGTTATAGTGTCACCGTCGTGTCGTTATAGTGTCTCCGTCGTGTCGTTATAGTGTCACCGTCGTGTCGTTATAGTGTCACCGTCGTGTCGTTATAGTGTCACCGTCGTGTCGTTATAGTGTCTCCGTCGTGTCGTTATAGTGTCACCGTCGTGTCGTTATAGTATCTCCGTCGTGTCGTTATAGTGTCTCCGTCGTGTCGTTATAGTGTCACCGTCGTGTCGTTGTAGTGTCTCCGTCGTGTCGTTATAGTGTCACCGTCGTGCCGTTATAGTGTCACCGTCGTGTCGTTATAGTGTCACCATCGTGCCGTTATTGTGTCACCGTCGTGAGTGGAACCCTGAGACCTCCCGGTCAGTGGGACTGCAGTGACATCAGTTGATACACTGAGCCAACTCTCCCGGCTTCTGCCTCGCGGCAACGCCCCCTGAGCCCCCTCCCCCTCGCTCCCCAATCCACCGTCCACCTCGTCGCCGCTGTAGCCGCGCGACCAAAGCCGCGGCCGCGAGGGACGCGGGCTGGCGTGCCCCGAGGACGCACGTGTTAACGCATTAGATATTTATGCTCGCGTAATATATTATGGCGTTAAACTGCGTAGCCGCCGCAGCCGCCTATGAATAACGCATGCGGCGATCGAAGACAAATCTCAAACCTGCCGCCTGATGACAGTGTTTTTACTTTGCAGCAAAACGGCTTAAAATTTCATTTCTTTTAATACTCCATCTCTATTCACCAAGTCAGGCCGATATTTGTTGACACTCTGTCTCCCACCATAAATATTACATGACGGAAACGCGAAGGGCGAAAGAATTTTAAAATTAAACTCGCGTTATTCCTAAAACAAAGTCGTTCTCGGTCACACGCGGGATGAAAAGGACGGGAAAACATTCTGTGGATAGCGCCGCGCTTCGCCAACCGGATAAACACGTGAGGTCGAGTGCGTGGACTCAACTCCACTGACGCCACCGTTGACCTCCTCAGAAGTCAAAGGTCAGCGCAAATAAACTTTGAGCGAGCCGCTACTTTGCAGCGAACCGTTACTCTCGAACAATTAAATGCAACAACCCCTGGGAACTTTCAAGAGGTTTCCACCAAGAGGCTTCTCTCTTCAAAGACGCACACAAATTTTTAAAGTGCATCCATATTTTCTACAAAATGCTCTGCTCTGTTTCTTATAATAAGTCGAAGTAATTGTAGTGCATTAATTTGGATGTACCAGACGGGGAGGGAAAGAAGAGATATTTCCCCCCTTCAAACTTTTCAGTAATTAATTTTAACTTGTCACGAAACTTTCAAGCAAAAGTATTTCCGGATAATCATTAAAACGAATGTATTCGCTTCACAGCATGAGCTGAGTGTAATCTGCGACATTTTACAAAATCTGTAGTATTCTCCAAGACCCATTCGACCAAAACATTTTTAGTTTCCCCTCCCAAAAAATTTCTCTGGATCCGAGTAACCGGGAGAAATGGCTCAGTCAACTTGTGTTACTGCAGTCCCTCTGACCAGGAGGTCCTAGGTTCGAGTCCCGACGGCGGCAGGATTTTCGACACTAGCTTGTCAGCTAGGTTGAATTCAGTCACTGTCTGGAGGAGAATTCTAGCGGCTGGCTGCTCTGATCGGTAGTTTCCCGTAGTTTCTCCGATCAACGTGGACGCACGTGTTACCAGGCGAAACGGACCACGGACCGCGCGCGATCTTTCCTTCCTCTTCCTTGTCCTACCCTCTCCTCTTACACACATACACTTACACTATAAATGGAATGTGCTACCACACATGCTGGGAGACCAGTCGGGAGCTTATAGCTTGTCCCGGCAGGGGCCGGTGCTCCGTTAGTGGGAGATACCTGGTTGAGGGGGAAAGGGTTCCCCGCTAGTCGACGGTAGGTCGGCGCCGGATCTCGCCATCCGGCGGGAAAATATCACCACCACCTCCCGAGAAACATGACGCACTACACTTAGGGGACTAATGACCTAAGCAGTTGCCGCGCATGAAATCACGAACAATCAGTCAATCAATATGGATCCGCCCCTGGACGTACGATATGACGTAGTAACCGCTACCGTTAGCGCAAGGGCGACGATGAGGGCGATGGCGAGAGCAGTTGCCGTCTCCGCCGAAGCCGTCAGCGGAACGCCCACCGGCATTACAGCTCTTCTTGCGGCCAACGTCACCCGCTTCATGTACATTCATGAGCGAGCGGGGGCGGAGCGGGGGTGGAGCGGGGGTGGGAGCGGGGGTGGAGCGGAGGCGGAGAGCGGCGCCGTGCAGGTAAGCAAGCCGTCGGCGGCTAAGACCCCTCCGCCGCTCACCCCACCACCCCCACTTCCGCGCCGCGTCCCCGTCGCGCGCCAATCGCTCGCCCGCCTCCGGCCCATGCCGCCGCCGCCGCCGCCCCAGCTGCTCTGCGGCGCGGGTGCAAATAGATGTCATTGCACTCAATTGAATTTACAGCACCACAAAACGCCGCGCAAATACGACGCAGTATTAACGTCATTCCGTCGCTTCGTACTACACATTCTTGCAAGAAGGGTGCGCGGCAATGGGTGGGATGTACACCTCCGTCTGCAGCATGGAGCTCCTTTTTAAGCTTCTCAGCCGCCTTTTATCAGTACATTCAACGCATAGGACACAAAAATTTATATTGCTAACTTCCAATGCTCGCCATATTTGAAAAAAATAAGTACAAGCCTCCGGACATGGAAGAGGTGTCTATCAGGAAAAATACAAAAACAATGAAACGATTTACATTTTTTCTGAAAAAGGCAAACAATTTATTATTATTCCGCCTATCCTTATATTTTTTCGTACCGACTGAACGCTCATGTTGAATGCGTAACTGCTTATTATACAGCTGACGTCATGCAACGTAAGGCATCAAGTAACGGGCCTTCCGAATTTAATATTTGCCAATATTTTAACCCTTTTTATTAATATAATTATAATTTAATTATAATTCTAGTATAATTAATTATAATATATTAATCATATAATGATATTATATACTATAATATAATAATGATAATTATAATAATTATTATAATTTTAAATTTACGTAACAGCAACTTTCTTCGTATTCACGCCGGAGCATTTAGCGAACCGCCGAAAGGAAGCCGCGGCGACAGGCCGGAGACAGAGCATGCGCTGGAGGGGCCTGAGGGAGGCACCATTGCCACTCCGCCACCGGCGACAACGCGTTCGCTCCAGGAGAGGTGGCTCAGTACATCTGCTGATGTCACTGCAGTGCCTCTACCGGAGGTCGTACGTTCGAATCCGGGTCCTACGTTCCGTGGTTTCTCCTATCAACAAGAGGCGAATGCCGCAGCAGTACCCTAACAGACGGGCCACGGACCTCGGGCGATCTTTCCTTCCTTTTCCTTGTCCTGTCTTCACTCCTTACACGCTCACTTACACTAACATGCACTACACAACCACACTTGCTGGGAGACTGGTTGGGGTCTTAGAACTTGCCCCGGCTGGGGCCTGTCCCTCTTGTGAGAGATTCCTGTTTGCGGAAAACCCCGCTAGTTGTCGGTAGGTCAGCGCCGGATCTCGCCTAGTTGCAGGGGAAGATAACTGCCACCTGCCGATGAAAAACATGCACTACATTTACGGGGCTAATGACCTCGGTAGTTGACGTGCCCGAAATCACTAACATTCAATCAATCAATCGAAGCAAAATGGTAATGTTCAATGAAAAATCCGTTTGCTTGAAAGCTGCGTCCGGACATTAAGCTGCCCTAATGCAAATAGTAACGAGGCTTGGTTCTAGAACTCCCTATTATTTCGCCACCAGATCAGATGTCGCAGGACTCGGCTCAAAGCCAAGACGAAGAGTGTAACGAACAGAGAATCAACATAATTAGAGAAACAGGAATAGTATGGAAGAGAAGAGGGAGGGAAATTTAGGGGCGATGAAGGGAATATGTAAAGACAGGGCTCTTTAAGGATCCAAAGAAGAAAAATTAGAACGTATCCGGACTCCCGGAGTCGTACGCTAAGATAAAAAGGAATGGCGAGGGGCAGGGGAGGACTAAAGGCTAGGGTCTAGTTTTTTGTGTAGGAATCGCAGCATGGCAGCGCATCTGACCCGTTTCAAATATCTTTTTTGGATATATTATATGGCCGTATCGTTTCCTTATTATTCGTAGGATATTTCTGTAATCTAAAAATTCTCTAGAATGTAATGGTGGAATTGAATTACATTCCCAAATATACACAACAAGCTGCAGGAAGGCTGACTGAAATTGAAAAACATCTGAATGCGTAATAAAGCGAACATATTTTACTGATCATTTCATTTATGTGGATATTCCATTTGAGATTTGAGGAATTTGAGAGACTGAGAAATTGTTTTGTTTTCTTCTCAGCTACTTGCATATTGCTCATTATCAATGAAACTGCAAATTTGAACATCAAATCTGAAAACATCAAATTTGAAACATCTGGAAACATACTGTTAATGTTTCTTTTTGGCAAACATAATGTCATAAGCAAAGAAAAGATTTTCGTTTATAACTGACGAAGGCATGCAGTATCCGTGTAAGAGAAAGTAGATGCATTCGCCTAATAGCGTATCATGTGAGACCTCTCTCTCAATAAGCTACGAATTGGAAAGATAAGTAAATAATGTTCGTTAAGTCAGTGCCGTGTTTCTACTATGTGATCGATATTAAAGATACTGGAAACCCAATCTAGAACAATACGAATTCTATATAGAAGTTATTTTGAAAGCGAAATTGTGAGATACATCACGTCAAACCTTTTCGGAAAAATCTAAAAATATCGCACTGTGTCCTACATTTTCATCCATTAGTGAACATGCTTTAAGAAAAGGAAAATGGCTATTTCCTTACATTTTTCCGAAACTACGTTGAGAGTTTCAAAACGCTTCGTTTTTGTAAAATGAATTTGCGTTTTTGTATAGAAAAATGTATAGAGCTATGTGGCTCATGGCGTAGCGCGCTCACTTTGCATTCCGGAGGCCCGGGGTCAATCTCTGTGCCGGCCATCTTGACTGAGGTTTTCGTGGTTTCCCTCTGCCATTCAGGACGAATGCTGGGATGGTTCTATTGAAAAGCCACGACCGCGAAACCGGCATCGTTAGCCAAATGAGTTCACCACATGAAGTTACGAAGGTTAAGCGAATTCGCAACTTCGCGGGTTCCTGATTGGATGACTATGAACCCCTGGAACTAACGGCGTCGAGGCCAATTACTCTTTACGGGTCATGTAATGGCTAAATACATAAACAAAAGAAAAATCTCCCTGACATTAAAAAAAATGTTATAAGATAAATTAGCTGATGATTTTGAATTTCATTTTAGTTGCCTTTTTAAAGTCTTTTTTTGCTGTTTTGAAAATGTCTGAAAGTATTCTGTGTAAAAGGGCACGAAGGAGCACAAGTTTTAAATAACAATCCGGAAATTTGTGAAAACTGCCGAAGATTTATTTTTTAGTTTATTGATTATTGCTGTTTACTGATTACAGCTAGAAACGTAAAAGTTAATACCAGTTTAGAATATTTGAATTTTACTATTGTGCACGCAGCAAATAAGTTAGTGTTCGGCAATGGTGTAACTCTAAATTTGGCGGAAATTAACAAATAGGAAAAAGAAATGGGATTTTTAGCTCTTGTTACTGGTTTAATGTCATACCGATGCTTCTTAAATTTGTGTGAGCAGTTGTGATGAACCTCTGCATTGTAACTTTGTATTTTATGTGCGATGTTGACAATTCTAACGCGTTCTTGGAATACAACATTTTTTTCGTCGCGCGACTTGCAGAAAAACTGTCGACTGTCGCGCGACTCTTGTTGCACTCTTCGAATTTATTGTTTTTCCCCTCTGTACTATTTATTAGTACAGTGGAACTCCGTTTTAAAAGGCATATCGAACATAGATTTTTACCTCTTGTTGGCCGGTTTTTTATACAAATGCAAGAAACTAATAAATTATGTAATTTAATATAAATTATGTAATCACCTCAAGTTTTTTATAATTTTTACTGTTCTTTACTTATTATGTAAAGTTTTTTCATTCGGACAGAATTTCCAACTTAATTTTTTTGTGAATTGGAGAAGTTCACAAGACCATCAACACCAATACACCACTGTAGTGTCTCTTATGCGCTTATAACCATTTCCATTATAGCTGTTTCAGTACTGAACTTTTCTATTTGCATTTATATATTACAGTTTTTTCATTTGTAAGCACATTTTTAGACAAATTTAAAACTAAAATTTTTTCTTCGAAATAGTTTTTCAAATATGACTAAGGATGAGGATGGACTAGGATGGAATATGACTATGGATGTCAGTCATATGAGTCCCTAAAGACTTTGGAACTGTAAACGCAACAGCGCAGGCGCCAAATTAAGTAAATTAAAAACATTTGAAAGAAAATCGTCAACATCACATAGCCTTCTGAGTCTTGTTTTTTATTAAATACTTGTCTGTATCGTTAATACCGATTGGGACAAAGGGATTATTCCAACTGAAATGGTGTTGCAGAGCTTTTGACTTTCCGTGGCGGTGCCCATACGCAGCTTGTGAAATCCAGAGTGCGGTCGCGATGCTCATTGTGGTACACGAACGTGGGTGCCTATAGGTGGGGCGGGGCAGAACACGTGACGGAGTTTTGTGCCAGGGCATAGCCCGGACTGGGCGAGGCCCTGCAGGCTCTTGAATATTGCAATTGTTGTGGCTTCGGGCCGCGAGCAACGCATTGTCATGCGCAGCCACCGCTGCGTTTTGAGCGTTTGACGCTTGCGCTAGCAGCCGCCTCCGCACATTTCTTGCGACGGGCGATGAAGCCAACGATCCGACACCTGTCCTGCATCGCAATGCGCTCCTTCACAATCCCCTGCCCAGCGGGATGCTGGGCGCCCAAGCGGAGAGGGCGGGTGGCTAGACAGAGAGGGCCGGAGAGGAGGAGAAGGTGAGAGGACGAAAGGGTGTGAAGACGAAAGGGCGTGAGGACGAAAGGGCGTGAGGACGAAAGGGCGAGAGGACGAAAGGGCGAGAGGACGAAAGGGCGAGAGGACGAAAGGGCGAGAGGACGAAGGGCGAGAGGACGAAAGGGCGAGAGGACGAAAGGGCGAGAGGACGAAAGGGCGAGAGGACGAAAGGGCGAGAGGACGAAAGGGCGAGAGGACGAAAGGGCGAGAGAACGAAAGGGCGAGAGGACGAAAGGGCGAGAGGACGAAAGGGCGCGAGGACGAAAGGGCGAGAGAACGAAAGGGCGAGAGGACGAAAGGGCGAGAGGACGAAAGGGCGAGAGGACGAAAGGGCGAGAGGACGAAAGGGCGAGAGGACGAAAGGGCGGAGAGGACGAAAGGGCGAGAGGACGAAAGGGCGAGGAGGACGAAAGGGCGAGAGGACGAAAGGGCGAGAGGACGAAAGGGCGAGAGGACGAAAGGGCGAGAGGACGAAAGGGCGAGAGGACCAAAGGGCGAGAGGACCAAAGGGCGAGAGGTCGAAAGGGCGAGAGGCTGAGAGGGGTGAGACTGAGAGGACGAGAGGGCGAGAAGTGAGAGGATGAGAGGGCGAGACAGCGAACACGCATCTGTGATATTAAATATTTATGCACCCCACTTGTTTGCACATAAAACGCATGGAGTATCTCGTACAAAGCTTTTGATATGTGCAGACGTGTCGTCATCGAGGCATTGCTAATGAATGTAACAGGATTAGCGGTAATGGACAAAGTGCACAGAAGTATAAATATAACTTTTTCGAGCGTGGATCGGCGTCGACGTCGGATGCTGAGGTCACTGCTCCAGGGGCTGATTATGCACTGGATTGCAGGAATAACAGGCTGGGCGCTGCATAATGGAGCGGAGAGAGCAATGGACGCACACGCGCCTGTTGATGTGGGTATGTGCGTGGGTGTCAGAGTGGCGAGGCAAGGCCCGGATGTATATGACCTAAACATGTTAGAAATATGCAAGCATTTATGACCTAAAAATACGAAAATATGACCATAAATATGACTGTAAATATTTTTGGTTGCATTTTCGGAACCTTCCAAATCTTGACGCTTAACTATTAAAATGAAAATATACTTTTAAAATATAGTACATTCAAAATTTACTATTTTTCCTTTGGCACTCCATGAACATAATTCTACCTGCTAAAGGTATTTGTAGAAGCTTTAAGTTTTGCACAAAACCTGACAATATTAAACTTAGTCTTCCATCGCATCTGGTGCTTCCTACGCTTTCTTTTTTCGGATATACCTTACCCTCCTAATTCACATACACAGTTATTTTTAGGAAAGACAAACGTCAGTTAGATACAATTATAAGAAATTTGATAACAATTAGACTGAACATTTTCTTTAAGACGACTACTCGCAATTATGCAAAAATGGAATCAAAAAGATAAAAATATGACAAAAAATACGAAAATTCATTGAAAAATATGACCGTAATATGAAAAATTAACGGAAAAGGATAAAAGGTTTTTAAGAAAACCAAATTATGACTGTTTATGACTTGTCAAAATTGCTTAATTAGAATAATTTTAGATAAAATCATGCTAAACTTACATTTTCCACGAAAATAACATAATGAAAAAATGGCACTCAAAAACACCCGAGCCCTCCTTTTGAGTGTACACCCTAATTCCATTTTGGGTGCTGGATATTTAATTTAGCTGCGATTCCATTCCTGGCGGTGTATTCCACGATGCAAATTTGTGTGCTTTCCTTTGTGATCCTTTGTAGATCAAATACTGCTGAGGACGTTGATTAACTTTCAGTGTAATACAAATACTTTAGTTTTTGTTCTCAAAATAATTTTGGAAGTAGTATTTCATCATGATATAACTTCTGAAGACTGAACCACGGAAACGGGTGTAAGTGAAATCTTTGCAAACTAGTAGTCTGGAACAACATTTTATTTTCGTATTATTTGTAAAGGTTATAAAATAATTATGGTATTACAACTTTTAGCTTATTTTAACAATACTCACACAAGTCTTCATCTGTCGCTAGAAAAACACCTAACCAGCGAAGGGAGGGACATTTGAACCTGTAATTACTGCGGCAACAAGGAACAGTTTGCTTTTTTATCCATTTACAAGAATCAGTGACATTTACAATAGTTGTTACTGATTCGTTCACAACTATAACTGTTTTCTCAGCACAAAATAGTACACAATAAAGGGAAGTAAGGTTCATTTCATAATTTTGTTCACCATATTTTCAAAAGTCCGCAGAACGTTTTAGACGTTAGTGTTGTCCACGGGCAGACGAACGGACAGACAAAGAAATGAAACGTGCATTTTCACTATGATCCATTAGAACCTAATGTCAAATATGGGTGCACGGAGGGCTTGTTTTTTCGGTATTCGTGTCGCTCCAAGCAACTTTTTCTTTCAAATATTGACACGCGCTTCGGCAGCGTTACATACCTCTCTAAACGCAATGGAGAAAAGAAAAAATTGTAATTGAACATTTATTACGGATGAAAATAATATGAATATTAAAAGTAGGAAAATTTCAATTCATAAAAAAAAGATGTATTAGGAATGTTAAAGATTCTGTTCCTCTTTTAAACAAAGAAAATAGTTTACTCTGTTCCCTATGAAGACTGTCCGTTGCGGTGTATAAGCCAAACTAAAAGACGCCTTCAGCAGAGGATGAAAGAACACGAAAATAACAGAGCTTCTGCTGAATTAAATTCCATTTTTCGCCACAAGCTCAATAACTAGCAAAATTTCGATTTTCAAATACATTCCATCTTAGAAGCTGACTAAAGAAAATATTCTCATTTGATTTGAGACCTTATATATAAAATTTCATCCGACTGCCAATAGTAATGTTCAATCCAATATTTTCACTAACGCCTATGATAATGCTTTGACCGAAATTAAATTACCTTCCAGAGAATAATTCAATATTTTCCGTCGTTTCTTTAATTGTTTGTTTATTCTTCGCTCTGCTTGACTACTTCCTTCTCCCTTCATACTCCCCCCCACATGTCTTTTATCACTTTCTACTATTTGGCTTTCTGATTTCGATGGTGTTGGTTGATTTCGGAATGGATCGTTTTAATATCTTCCATCCCTTTTATTTTATTATGCCTTACTAAACTTAACTTTGTGTTTTTAATGTTCTTCTTATTTTTCTCAGGTGAGACTTGTGCTTCGTATTGATAGATTTTAAAAAACTATACTGTGAGCGATTTTGTAAACTGTATTACAGAAACACCTGGAGATGCGACCAATTGGGTCGCGAGACGTGTGTTATGAAATTTGCAAATAAAATATAATTAATTTAAATATGAATTGTTTTAATTATCTGTGATGCAAGAATATATTATTGTATGCAATAATATGAAGGGTGAAAGTTTCGTAATTCGTTCCAACGTACTCCCAACTTTGCTTTAAAAATTACCTCAATTTTAAATTTGATACTAATTTATATTTGAATGTTGTTGGCAAGATATATCCATTTATTTTAGTAATGTCAGAATTACCCTTATTCAACTCGATGTAATTCACGATAGTTGTTTTACTTGTATATTCTTTAGAGAAAATACCCTGATTATTATAAAATAATACTGATACGACATTAAGGTTTCCTTTTGTTTCAGGTAAGGGCGGATACCTGCCTGCTGTGCTGCGTGTTTTGACTTCAAGTGGTATGTTCTATAATTTCACCATAGTGCTCTTAAAAATGATATGAATTTGACCGTGCTAATGTTAGCACGTTTTACGCCTAATGATTGGCATGTGAGAAAAATGCGATTGCTAGCTTTTTTGCCGGTAGCAGAAAGGCTGCGACTAGACGATCGGCAGGCGAGACGTATAACACACTGCGAATCGTGATGGACCAATGGTGGAGTGAATCAGGTTTTTTTGTTCTGTCGGCGGGTCGGCCGTTGGGATCGGCCTCAGAGACCAGAGTCGGCTGTGGGGGCGCCACCGGAATCGGGCTTCGGATTCGGGCGCTGTGGGGTCTTCGGCAGTGGCCCGCTGTGCGATGATTTGGTTTGAGGCTACATCAGGCCTGCTCAACTTGATAGCTCGCGGAGCGGCCAGGAACTGACTCGCTTCTCATGAGCCCGGAAATTCGCCCGCGAGCACTGTTGTAACGTGGACGTCACTCATCGGCAGGGGAAATGCTTTGGGAAGGGACTACAAGTCTGTGGAAAAGCCATCGACTTTGGAGTGCACGGCATAGCAGCTACGTGAATCATCTTTCACTTCCCGTCCTTTGTTTGAGACAGTGTGTGTAAACAAGCAAGTCGGCGCAAGAAAGAATTGTAATAAATATAGAGGTTTTAAGATCATGGTTAATTTTAAACTTCTTGTAAATCCTTTTCCAGCGAAAATCCTAAAATCGACATAACAATTGCAGGGTGGAGTTAAATGTTTGCAGATTGACTCGCACCTACAACATAGAAAGAAGAGCGAAAAAAAACAAGGAAAGAAAATATAATACTTGAATTTATACTTACAATTTGTCAAACAATAATACGAAGTGTATTAAAGGGATGGAAGACAAGTACTACTTTAAAGCAAAGTGTAATGTCCCATTATTATAATGGAGTTTGATTAGAACGAATAGTAAAGTAAATTAAAATCAAAATCGGCGTTTGAAACGATTTTCTTTATTTCCTATGATAAACACTATTACAACATTGTGCTTTTTGTTAGCATGTAAATTGATATTACAATTTGCATAATTTAATAAATGAGACTATGAAATATCAACGCGTTTGTTTAGCTCAGTTCACAGGACCCTCTCTCTAGGCATTTGTCTTTGGGTCCGCAACGCACGAGGCGTGCGCCAAACCGTTCAAGGCTCAGCTCTTCTGGGAGTCTGCCTACTATCTATTTTTTCAGACAGACGTTGCTGTACATTTTGTCAAAAATATGTACTATTTTCACGTGAAATTCAAGGAATTTTCTAATAATATGTTCTCTCACAACAATACCTAATGTTTCGTTAATTTAATAAATATAGCAATGACAGCTTGTAAACTCGCTAATTTGGTCTATCTCTCTGTATTTTCGAAAATTTAATAAAACTTAACATAACAAAAGTACATTAATGCAATTTTTCCTCAATTAATCTGTTCTAAAAATAGATCTTAATAAAACGTCATGAACAATATTTTAAAAACTGAATTTTTTATGTAATTATTACTTGAAGTAAAAGCAATTTATATAAAAAATCTCAAAACATCGTCAATTTTTTCTTTTCATTTTTCCTCAGATATGGCAAACGCCGCTTAATAATGGCTCAGGTCTATTTTATTGAATTCGATGAATGTTCGAGAATTAATAATAATGAAAATATGGCTGTGCTACAAGTATAAGGCAATTTTCTCTATATTACTTATACTGACCTTTTTTAACAGATAGGCTGGTGTCGGTTATAAAAATCAGTAATGGTATTAGTCTGTCCTTTCTAAGGAGTGGAAATAATTGTTGAATTTCTATGTAATTGTTATTTAAGATATTTACGAGGAAATTTAGTTTCAGAATGAGAAAATGGTAGTAAAATTTAAATTTTAAAGTCTGAACTTAGGTTTAAAGATGAATAGTAATAGGGTAATCGTATCCACCTTTCCCGGCAAAACCCTCCCTCACCAACTCTGCCGGTCACCGCGTCTGCCACAATCCTCATAACCTTCTGCGACCCCGCTCGACCTCTCTCCACTCCGCTCGACCCCGCTCGTTTCACCGCCGCCTCCACGATCCTCTGCAACCCTCAGCGTCCGCTCCCTCTTGCTCCCCGGGCTTCTTACGGCTGCGCGGGCCTTGCATTTCATTACGAGCCTTCATTTTTCAGCCCCTGAGCAAGGTGGTAATTAGCATAGACTTCCACCCCGGCGGAGAGGCGCGGTCGATTTCTGCCCATGGACGCGCACACCTGCGCTCGCTTTCCGCCGCTCGACATGCGTTGCTGCGACGGAGCACTTAACACGACACGCGCTGTGCACGCCTCAGTCAGATGTGACAACAAGGAAAGGGATGACCAAATCTATGTATATAAAAATGGATGTTGGTGTTTATAAGAGCGGTTAACTCCGACGCCGTGTGAATGATCTCCATCTACGTGTTTTTTTTTCACCCAGAAGCTTTAGGTGCTTTTAATTTTGTTGTATACTCAACTAGATGGCGCTGTAGAACAAACCAAAATATTCATGTCAAATGCAACCCGCCACACTGCAGACATTTTGAATCTATATCGTTAAATAAACTTCTAAACGAATCGTTCTAGGGCATTTAAAAACTAAAATTTTGAGCCGAAAGTTTCTCACACACCGTAAATCTATCTTCTTAAACATTCTATTACATTTTTGTCAGTCCGGCGCTTCTCGATTTACCCCACCTGCTCAGAGACGAGTAGAAATTACAACTAAATGTGATTGAGAGGGCAGAGAAGGCAGATACAGAGAGAGACACACAGTGTCAGTCTGAGGCAGGGACAGAGAGAGGGAGCGAGAGGGACAGGGAGCGAGAATGAGAGAGAGCAAGAAGGAGAGGGTAGAGACGGGTAGGAAGACGGAGAGAGACGGAGAGAGAGACGGAGAGAGAGACGGAGAGAGAGACGGAGAGAGAGACGGAGAGAGAGAGACGGAGAGAGAGAGACGGAGAGAGAGAGACGGAGAGAGAGAGACGGAGAGAGAGAGACGGAGAGAGTGAGACGGAGAGAGAGGCGGAGAGAGAGGCGGAGAGAGAGGCGGAGAGAGGCGGAGAGAGAGGCGGAGAGAGAGGCGGAGAGAGAGGCGGAGAGAGAGGCGGAGAGAGAGGCGGAGAGAGAGGCGGAGAGAGAAAGGGAGAGGGAAGGAGAAGAAGGGAGATAAAGGGCAGAAACAACGTCTGCCAGGTTCCGCTAGTTCCTGATGCGCGCAGAAAACAGGATGAAAATTATGCAGCATCCGACCATGTGAGAAGATATCAGGGGAAACCCAAAAAAGCCATGATACAGTTCTCGCACTGCACGTACACACAAAATGTTCAAACGGAGTACACATTGTCTACGACAGATGCCATCATGCGTTAGTAACCCTCCAGGAAGAGGCCGCCTGCCATTAGATTTAGATTAATCACGTGCTCCGTTTTGGAAAAGCAACCTTTTTTAAAATTATCGCCTTTAACATGGTTAGTTAATGCAAAGAAAGTGTTGTAACGATGCTGCGAAAATAACCGATTTTACGGCCGAAAAACTCCTAATGTCGAGCCCAGGTAACGCAAAGTGGAACGAAAAATCGTGCTCTTTTACCTAGAAATAACTTCCAATGACACGTATTGTATTCAGAATTCAATGTTCCTGGGTCATTCATAGCCCCAAATCAATTGACGGCAAACTCCCGTCTGCCCGTTTGTGGTCAACGCTAGCGCCAAAATAGTTCAGAACGTTCTCCAAAATTGGCATTCCCCGATTGATCTAAATGAACACAAAGTCTGGAGTTTGAAGCGGGTATTTTGATTCGGGGATTACTTTACATAAAGCCTCAAACATTTTCAAATTTTCTCAAAACATTGCTCCAAATTTTTTTATTAAACTTTGTCCTCGGATTACGTAAAGGAATCTAAAAAGAAGACGCAAGATTCATCTGCGTTGAAATTTATGAATTAACGAAAATGAAATTCAAAATATTTTTCACGTCGTATAATTACTGTACTGAGGGAAGAGATTTTTTCCCAATAAAATGTAATTAAAAAAAGATCTTCGAATAAACTCCAGTAAAATTATTGAAATTTGTTCGCCAAATGTAGCGTGAAATATAGGTAATTTCGTAATTTTCAACAATTATTTTCTAAAAAAAGCGGCAAAAAACCTCTGGGAATTTTGAAAATTTGCAAAAAAATTAATATGGCAGAAGTAACATTAATGCTACTTTTTTTCTTAAATATTTTTTTCTAGAAATTATATCTTTAAAGCTTTTTTTTTACGGATAGAGCAAAACGGAGGCTTAAAATTTAAATGTTGATGCATTTATGACACGTGGCTCTCTGTCCCAGTGATAAAAAATGTCTGGTTCCTGTTTATCTCACACTGCTTGGTCTCTTGAGTGGCTCTGAGCAAATCCCATTTTATATTATAACTGTGTGGGGTTACCCACTGAACATAATTTTGTATTACAACATACATGATACCTGCATTGTCTTCAGTAGTAGAGAAAAATGATTGTAGTTGATGAATGAATGTGGACAATTTTTTTTTCAAAATGCAGATGTGTTTTTATAGCAAAGCAACCTGATCTATATTTATAGAATAATTGGTTCTAATATTATATTTTGTGCATTCCTGTTTGATCATTCGATTATGAGGGGTCATTTCATTACTTTTCCCAATAAGTTCCTTGTTAGAAGAATTTTCGACACTATGTACATAACTAGGTCGAATTCAGCTGCAGTCTGGAGAAGAATGCTAGCGGCCGGCTGCTCTGATCGGTTGTTTTTCCGTGGTTTCTCCGATCAACACCAGGGGAATGCCGAACCAGTGACCTACAAAACGGGCTACGCGCGATCTCTCCTTCCTTTCCCTTGTCCCATACTCACCGCTTACTAACATACACTGACACACTCCACAATATCACACATGTCGGGAGACCAGCCGGGGGGTTTAGCGCTAGCCGTGGCTGAGGCGGTACTCTACTAGTGGGAGATATCTGATTGGGGAATTTCCTCGCTAGCTGACGTGTAGGTCGGCACCAGATCTTGCCGTCCAGCGGGGGAAGATCACCGCCGATCGAGGTAAAATAAAGCACTACACTTACGGGACTAATTACCTTACCACCTGACTCGCCCTTTAAACAGCAAAGTCAACCAAACATTGTTAGATACTATTCTACCATCATTGCAACGGATTTTGAGATCCTGCAGGAGCATATGTCAAATAACACAAAAACTCAAATGGCAGAAATATCATTCACCGAACAAATATTTTATTTTATTATGTCAAAACCAATTTGTGACCATGCCACGGGGAGAAGTGAATTCTGTGTACGTTTTCTCAATTCTGCGGTACCTACCCTAACCAATATACAATTGTCAATACAGACACAAAAAACTCTTTAGTTACCATTATGACGCTTCGAATCAAACCAATGCTTTTCGGCAACTTATTCTAGGAACAGGCGTTCGTGTAGTAAGTAATTAAATTATAGTCATTTACATTTTGACTTTCTCTGTTAACCAGCCCATATTGTTTCCCACAAATACGGTACAATATGAAATTGTGGCTGCTCTCGTTTTCGAATTTGTGAGTAACGTTTTTGAGTAGTGAACAGCCTAATGCAAAGTACACTAGGTACGAGGGTTGGATAAAAAGAAGTGGCATATTTAGTACAGCACTATATTCACAGGCTATCGGTTATTACAGCCCTTGTCTGCCACACGTATGGAGGGCGTCGTGTACCCTCAGCGCGTCCATCCCTGGCGGTGGCTCGCTGGGACCGCGCTCTGCAGCGATTGATGGCTTCTCATGTGGCACAACGCTGCCTGCGAAGAGGTTTTTCGTCTCGGCCAACAGGTCATCATCGCACGGACTCAATAACGCGGATGTTCCAGTACCTCTCAACCTAGTTTAAAAAGAAAATAACACAGCTACATTACTAAAATGGATGTGACAAGTGCTTGATATAATGTATAATAATAATAATAATAATAGTAATAATTGTCCAATATACATAATAAGAGATTTTGTGTTACACTTGCGCCATCGTCAGAGATCACTAAAATTTATTTCAGGAAATAAACACTACAGAAAGTCAGTAGGTTCTTCCTTTTTAATCTGTTATTTTTCCAGTAGGAATCGAGGAGTTTTGATGCCGCTGTTTATACTCAGTAGACGTCGCTGTTGTTTTACTGATACTCTTTAATTACTTCTTCTACTGTCTTTATGTTTAAGTCCCGGTGTAGTCGGTCCATTGGCATATAAGTAGGTGAATCGGACCGCATTGCGCAGTATCGTATTCTGAATTTTCCTCTATTTTCTGCGTATGAACTTTCCTGGCACAACCCCAAAGCTGTATGCCATACGTCCATATTGGTTTTAACACTTGTTAAATTGAATTGAATTTAACTGATGCCTTATTTTACGTGGCGAGACTCAGGCCATGAGACCTGCTCTTCCGTTTGACCACGCAAATTTAGTTACTCTACTTTCACCAACTGGCGGAGAAAGAAGGTATTACTTGGGTGACGAAACATACGATTTGAATTTTGCTCAGAGGCTTCATTTAGGCTTGAGGATTTTTTACATGAAGTAAATCTACTAACATGGGACACCTGGCTTTACTCTTCCTCTGAAGGAAGGCGTACGTTAGATTTTTCTCCCTTAAAAATCCACTTGGATATAACAGTTGGATACGCTAACCATTACACCATCGACGCCACAAAATGCAACTTGTTGGTATATTAGTAACTTATTATAAACGGACAACTGAAATTCTCTTCCCAATAACCAGTACATTTTATTTATTTTCAAAATGAGGTCCGCTTTCTTTATTTTGGCGTGCTCTTTCCAGCGCACCTTTGAATCCAGTCATGCCCAAATATCCTATCTCTAATGACGCAGAAGCTCCGTCATAGCGGTAGTCGTGTGACGGCGTGCATTGTCATGCAGGACGATGGGAGGCGTGCCAGAACGTGCCGTCGCTTCCTTTTGAGTACGGGACGCAGATGGTGTTGCAGGAAGTGACAGTAGTAGGCTGCGTTGACCGTCCGGCTGGGAGGTACAGCGTGATGGAGAATGACACCATGAACATCGTTGGCCACAATAAGCATAGCTTTGAGACCACCTTGTGGAGGCATGATGGAGCATGACACCATGAACATCATAGGCCACAATAAGCATAGCTTTCACACCACCTTGTGGAGGCATGATGGAGCATGGACACCATGAACATCGTAGGCCACAAAAAGCATAGCTTTCACACCACCTTGTGGAGGCCGCCTGGTTATGGGGCCAGGAGAACCTGGGTACTTCCATTCATTGGATTGCTGCTTCAACCGTGGTTCATGCGACCGAACGCATGTGCGACCATCATGGTGACGCTGCCGAAGAAGGCCTCATCATCCTCTACCTGGTCGCTATGCTGTAAGTCTTGTGTTAGTGCGTAGCGATGCCCCTTTGGCACCCCCGTGAGTTGATGCGATATCTGACGAGATGCAATCTTGCGGATCCCCAGCACATCATTCAGAATGCGTGACACTGTTTTGAGACTTACGTGCAGTCCATCGGCAGTCCATATCCAACAGGGTGGCGAGGCGCTGAATTGTGAAGCTGTCTGTTGGGGTCTGCCTGCACGCGGGAGATCCGTGTATTCACCGGCCATTTTCACCCATCGTGCCACTGTATGCCAGGGCAATCATATATTACCACACGCTTCATGCAGTCCTTGCACAGATTGTTGTGCACTCCGACCATCTGCAATTTCAGTTTTGAACCACGCGTGTTGTTCGTCTTTCCCGTACATTTGCAAAGGGCGCATCTGCTCTTCAAGCTCGCTTCATGGCGCTGCTGCTGGCAACTAACAAATGCGTGAGAGGCACTCGCGCCAGTGCCTCTTCTTACATTTTCATGATCAGCACAACGGCCGGCTATTTCCTTCCAGACAGCGGATGAAGTCGATCTCGCTCTCAGGAAAATGGAAATGGGAAATGGTATGGAAAATCGTTATCGATAGAAGTGAACGGGAGAGGTGGCTCAGTGCAGCAGTGCCTTTGACCGGGAAGTCCTAGGTTCCAGTCCCAACGGCGGCAGGATTTTCGACACTCGCTTGTCAGCTAGATCATTTATCGCTATCTGGAGAAGAATTCTTGCGGCCGGCTGTTCTGATTGGTAGTTTTCTGTGGTTTCTCTGATTAACACCAGGCGGATGCCAGAGTAGTACTCTAACAAAGGGGCCACGGATCGTACGTTATCTTTCATTCCTCTTGTCCTATCTTCACCCCTTACACACACACACACACCAACATGCACTACACAACCACACATGCCGGGAGATCGGTCTGGAGCATAGAGCGTGTCTTCGTCTGAGGCGGTGCCCCAGCTGGTGGGAGATACCTGGTGGGGAAAACCCTGCTAGTCGACGGTAGGTCGGCGTCGGATCTCGCCATCCAGCTGGATAATCACCGCCACCTCTCGATGAAAAATCATGCAATACACCAACAGGCTAGTGACCTCAGTAGTTGACACGCCTGGAATTACTAACAGTCAATCATCACCATACATGCCCATACGACGCTTGCACTATCTACGTTCGCTTTACGGCGCTGCTGCTGGGAACTGACGAACGCGCAGAGCGCTCCTCTCGCCTCAGTGCCTCTTCATACATTTGCCTTATCAGCAGAACGGCCGGCTGTTTCTCTCCAGACAGCGGCCGAAGTCGATCTCGCTATCTGGCTACGATGGAAAATCCACCGCCGTCGTATCGCGAACCTTAGGACCTCCCGGTGAGCGTCGTTTGCAGAGACAACGGTAATGGCGGCTCTGGGTTCACTCGGCCGGGGGCACGCCGAAAGTGGCGGCAGCGGTGGCGGCGTCTGCGAGCGTGCCTCCCTTTCCCCCGTCCCCCGGTGTGCTGAGTGCTGCGTGATATGGTGTGGCGTGGTGTGGCGTGGCGTGGCGTCGTGTGGCGTGTTGAGATGAGAAGTATCGTGGCGTAGAGCGTGGCGTGGCGTGGCATGGCGTGGCGCGACGAGGCGTGGCGTGGCCTGAAGCCTGACGTGGTGTGCCACGCGTGGGCATTTTGCATGTATTGTAAGTTAAACGCTTGGTTTTAATTTCACGAGTGGAATATTCAGATGTAATTCGATTTAAATGTTGCAATCTGGTTTGCGTAGGATTCCACGAAGACAGGATCGAAGCCTCGCCTCGTATGCACGTCCGTCCACTACACAAAAGACTAGTGGAATGAGCACTATTCATAGCTTCCGGCTTTATGTAACGGTTTTTGTACCTCACTAGTCAATGCACCGAATTCATTCATAATTCATTCATTCAGTCTCCTTCCGTTGATGTCTGGATCGGGCAATCTCACCACGAATATAAAGTGAGCGGTTACGAAGGGAACCAATTGTTGTTTTTCTGCGTGTATGATTTAAAATTAATTTATTTTATAATTTATTAAATTTTAATGTATTTAATTGTTAGAAATAAATAAACGTACATGACAATTGGGGGATACGTATGTGGGTAAGCAGTTAAAAATTACCCACCGCTTTATTTTTTTATATGTTTATCAAATTTTAATCTACGTTTCGTTACGACAGGTACCAAGGAGTTTGTTTTTTCCGATCGCTTTGTTTATTTTTAAAACAGTCAAATAATGACAGAACCTGGAAGTTTATATTAACAATTTGCGTACATGATGGAAAACTACTTTTGAAATACTCTATTTATTATTCATCATCTCAGAAGTTTTCAAGCAACGATCTGGTAGAACCAGGGAATATCACACGCGGAACAAGAAAGAACATTACACTTGAAACAATTGTTTTAACTTATTTGATTAGATGGAGTCAAATTTTCAACACCTGCAAGAACTTGATATGTAATCTGTAGAATATTTATATATTGGTGAAGTATGGCTGGCATATGAATAGTACAAATAATCATTGCCTGTACACCAATATATTTATATACAAAATAATGCGCATTTGATGGACTAACCTAAATAATTAGGTGTACATCAGAAAGCGACAATTCTTCCAGTCGTGTATTGGTCATTTTTATATAAATATACTGGTGATGGAGGTATCATTTATTTACCGATTTTGTAGGAGGGAAATGTTAATATGGTGAATCCTCAGGCAAGAATGCCGGCATCAATCGAAGTGTGATTGGAGGTGACAATAGAATCTTTAGTATCATACTACTTTCATGTGGTAATTGCATCAAAGGGCTCGTTCGCACACATGCCTGATTTGATATAGTATTAAAAAAATAATGTGCACTTTATGGACAAATTTATTAATTTAATATTAGACTTCACTAAACAGTCCCATATGCTTTGTGGATTAGTAGATTTTGGAAGTGAGTGTTTTTGTGAATACCTAGATGAACGTATTAACTTATGTTAATTTCATTTACCAAATTTATTGTCACTGATTTCCACTTAGAACGCATTATTATAATTATTCTTCTCTTTCTGTCAATAAGAGTGATGTGATATGCAGAATCGCAGCAAATAGTATGTATGCTTTATGCTGTCAAGTAGCCGTCTAACTTGCATAAAATTGAAATAGAAGAATGTGAATAATATGAGTCAAAATATTAACTTCGTGTCGTGTGTGCTGTGCATTTCTTTACCTACCTGAGGCAGTAGCACACCTCTGGCCATTGTGGTCTGCCATGAGTTCATCAGGGCCGATGGCCTCGGAAAATAAAACTGTCAGCGCTTTTCGTGCCCGATTTTGCTAGCGATGGAACTGTAGAACCCTTGAGCTACGTTCTCGACGTGGAATGTGAAATGTTTTCATCTTTGTGTTCTCCTCAGTCAAAATATTGTAAATCATATGAAATGTTTACTCTGTAATCAACTGAAATAAGATAGAATATCTTAAAGCACAATATTACGAAGCACTGGGATAATATGAATACGTGGTTGGAAGGGTTGAATATGCTTTTACTTTTGTTTTCTTAACGTTGGTAAAATCACAACTAAAAACGAAGGTCAGTTCAGGAAAATAAAAGTAACAAATTTATTTAAACAAACGGACGTATCTAAGTGCAGCCTCTACCTGCTAGTATCTCCCGTGTAAGTTCCAGAGTTGATACAGGTCTCTTGTAGGGAGATTTTCTTGACACGCAATGCTACTGAGTCTCACTCATGGCGCGGGCTGCCCGAGATATACCCGAAACAGAATGTGTACTTTACCGCATTAGTGATGTTTGTTGCTTCTGGACACGTTAGTGCAGTGAATGCTTTATGCGGGAGGACGAGTTCCTTCCCCGCTGGATGATGGGATCCGCCACCGACCTAAATGTTGGGGAGGGGGCGGAGCGGGGGCGGAGCGGGGGCGGAGCGGGGGCGGAGGCGGGGGCGGAGCGGGGGGCGGAGCGGGGGCGGAGCGGGGGCGGAGCGGGGGCGGAGCGGGGGCGGAGCGGGGGCGGAGCGGGGGCGGAGCGGAGCGGCAGCCGGCGAGGCCGGCGCGGAACCCGCGAGGCCGGCGCGGAACCCGCTTTCAGTCCGATGAAAGCTCGCCATAACAGGATAAATGGGAAAGCTGCTTCGCTGAACCGGGCGAAAACGTAATTTACGCATTTTGTACTTTGAGATTTACCTCGGGCATCAAAGCAAACCGAATGATACCCAATAGACCAACGGCGCGGTGGCGAAGGTCGGGGGTGGGTGGGGGATCGCTGGAGAGATTCCCTTGCGAGTGATTAAATTGGAGTGAGAAATATTTGAAATATTCCATTATGAGTTGGTTCTTCCCAAAATTCGATACATCAAAGTGTGGTAGCAATATTTTTTATAGCTTAAACGAGCTTACGATCTTCGGGACAGCGAGTAGAGCCTATAGCCATAACACTGGATATAGTTTTTTTATTAATTATGTGCCAGTATCAATAGATCACCAAACACATACACAATTTTCACATATAATACATGCACAATATTTTAAAATACATCCCCAGATGACATTAAACGATTAAAATCGATTCACGAGTTTAAGTGACAAGTAAAATCTCTTCTGCTGCGTAACTGTTTCTGTACAATTAGAGACTACCGAGCACGAAATAGGCAAATAGTATTGATGCGCTTCTTAATTCAAAAAGTCTAAATATGCCTGCAAAAAGTAGTGTGTCTCAGTTTGTAAGTCAATTACCCCTATCCCCATCAGATTTTTCGTCCAGTTTCTCTGATCCTTTGAGCGAATGCTGAGATGTCCCTTGTTTTGCTTCTGGTCAGTGTACGGGGGGGATATTATCGTTTTCCATGTTCTTGCGACAGTAAGTCGTATCTTACCAAGACCACGAAGGTAGCCAAAATGTGTAGATGATATGTCATTGGAAATAGTTTTTATTACACGGGAGCGTACAATTTCTTAAAAGTTCGTGCCAAAACCGTTCGTTTTGACTTGTATTCATAACAACACAAATATGGGTTAGGGTGAGTCTAGAATTTAAGAAAACGTGCACAGAATACGCAGGTTCACATAATAACCTAGGTTACACCTTTCAAAATTGTTTTTGCCGTTAAATAAATATTAAACATTTTCTTGCTCCTATTTTACCCAAGTAAATTAGAACATATATTGTAGACAGAATCTCCTCTTTATGATTCCTTGATTCCGAAGAAATGTTTTTTCTTCTGACCGCTTCTATATGAACAAAAGTAGCGCCTAAACCCTGATTGGTTGCTGGCGGAATCTGTGTTTCTAAGTTCGACTCTCAATCCCGGCAAATATTGTTGCAGGATGTAAACAGTTTTGCGGCTTCAGCTGGAACTATAATATGACGTAACCGTTGAATATGATGCGAGAATCAATGCATTATTGTAGCATTAGTTTTTATAGACTAATGCATTACGTTTTCCAGTCAAGAATTTAAAGGATGTTTTGCTGTAAACTATCATTCAGACTAATCGACGAAATGTTTGGAATTCTCAGACACATTTAATGAAAGATGCTATTTTGGCCGTATTCATACCTCTGCAATGAACGAGTTTTCCATGCGATCTTTTCAACAAAATGAGGAGGGTACCTTTCTTCATACTGTTCGCTTTTTTTTCATCGCATTAATATTATTTCCTGTTTCTTGTTTTACTTCCGAAATAATATCTTTCTTCGTTCTTGTCCGGTTTTATTTTATACTCTTGTCCTGTTATTCAGTTTCCATCGTTGTTCATTCACCAACCAGTTCGTCAAAGTGCATTACCTGTAATAGACGAAAAATCAGTATCACAAACTTACCTTATACATATTTTAAAAGATTTAAAGACGATGTAATTGCAATTAATAATGTATATGTATGTTAATGTAACTTAATTTATTTACGTTAAGGTTGTGCCAATATATAGCATTATTGGTAAAATGAGAAAGCGGCTCTGACTCTGTAGCCAGGCGTGCCTCTCACAGAAATATAAGCCAATTGAACGCCGTTGGCGGTGGCTGAACACTTCGTCAACACGGCTCTTCCCCCTCCTATGCCATTTCTCCTCCCTCCTCCTCTCTCCCCCTCCCTCCTCCTCCCTCCCCCTCCCTCGCCCTCGCCTCCTCCTCCGAGCCTCGCGCTGCGCGGAGCACCCACGCGCCGAAATCGAGATAGCGCTCTTTGTTCACCAACGAAGTTTGAAAAATTAGATTACGTCCATTGTTAACGCGCGGCTCAACTGCAGCCCTTTCAGTTTTCCTATTAAGCCGGAAGAAGCCGGCGGAATTGCGATTCGATGCTTCTGATACGAAGTGCCAGCACTTTCAATTACGCCGGTGCGGGGCGTGCGGCGAGCGGCGGGCCTGGCCGGGAGCGGACCGGTTATCGAGTGGGCGGGGCGAGCTGGTGATGGGTGATGTGGAGAAGGAGCGAGCGGTGTAGCGTTGGCCCCATGTGGTGAGGGATGACAGCCCTCCACAATCTGGCTAGTCGAGAAGGTCGGGAGCGGGGCGATTTGGTGACGGTGATGTGGTGAAGAAGCGAGCGGTGTGGAGTTAGCCCCATGCGGTGACGGATGACACCCTTCCACAAGGTTGGCTAGTCGAGAAGGACGGGTGTTGGCGGGGCGAGCTGGTGATAGGTGGTGTGGTGAAGGAGCGAGCGGTGTGGTGTTGGCCCCATGTGGTGAGGATGACAGCCCTCCAAAAGTCGAGAAGGACGGGAGATTAGATTTTTTGTGTTTGTATTCCGAATGTGCTGGAATTTGATTATGTTATGATAGAAATTTGTAGCAATATATCCGACGTGATGATCTAATGATACTCTATTGAATTCTTTATGAAGCTGATTATTGGAGATGAGCCACCTATATTTATTCGATTTCGGAAAACAATTTGAGGAGTACATGAAATTGATATTTGTTTTTAATTCTTGTATTGTAAATTGGGTTTCTGCATAACGTGAATGCGGATAGTGATGGTATTTGCGTAAGGTTTATATAAAAGATTGAGAAAGGGTATATGATGTGATGAACCATTTGCTTTGATATATTCTTTGCGTGTTTGTAGCATACGATGGTGCATTTGTTATTGTAAAACATAAAATGGGAAATTTATGAAAGCAAATAAAGAAATAGAAGGGATGGCGTAGATAGAGGAGAAAAAAGGAGGGGTCGAAGTACGGGAAATGGAAATACGAAAAAGGCTCCATATTAAGTAGGAATCAAGGATGCTTGAAGATAAGTCAAAAAAAACAAGGGTAAAAGAAAACAAAAATGAAGCATCTTATTGTTAATATCAAACTGACTTACAAAGATAATGAAATGAAATTTAATAAAAACCAGACGATATTTGTGAATAAAGTTTGAAAGACTATTTATCAGTTAATAGTAATACATATGGAAAAATTTCGTTGCATCATTTTTACTACACCTTTATTATTAATTTTGAATAAAACTGATGGAAACCTATGCAACTATCCCGTCAGCGACAGGTGTTTGTTTTCGTTAGATAACAACGAACTAGGGATAAATTCATAAACAATGAAGCAATTCCTATTTCGTCTGAAAAATGCTAACATCTCATTATATTAATCCGCGTATTCTCATATGGCGCGTACCGAATAATTTCTCATACTCAGTGAGTTATTGCAGTGAGTGTCGTGCAGTGTATAGCAGAGAATAAAGAAGGAAATGTTTTCAGGTCTTAGTGAAGTGAAGTGCAGTGAAGGGCAGTGTGATCCTAATTGTATAAACATTCAGTGCGGAGTTAGAGTATAGAAGTTTTTCTTCTTTCTTTTCCTTTTCTCCCTTAATGTAATTTAATGTTTAATGAATCAGTCAGTTTTTATATTATTATCATTATTTTACCATTATTTTTATTATTTTACCATTATTATTTTTACTATAATTAGTATATAATTTGCTAGTTATATTACCTTATTATTGTTGTTATTATTATTGGTTTTAGTTTTCTATGTTACTGAGAGAAAGTATATTTTTATGTTTTTGTAATTAGCTGCCACCGGGTTATACCCAATTGCAGTTTAAATAAATTTATCTATCTATTAGGGCACAGCTGACGTTATGTGACATCAAAGCTTAAAGAAACAGTCCACCCGCCGTTGAATATTTGCTATTCACGTGTTGCGTTTTGGAACAGCAACATTTTTGATATTCTTAGTGTGTAACGAACTGTCACTCTAAATACTACACTGTAGTAAGTCATTGCAGCATTTGTGAAGGGTGCTTTTGTTAAAACGTTTAATTTGTTGCAATGTTCTAGGAGTATTTTGTATGTTCTGGAGTGTGGCACCTCACCGGGGCGGCTGTGCGCAGCGCACTGGCGGGGCAGGGGTGATTTCACTCTGTCGCCAAGTCGCCCTGTCGCCCTGGGGCCAAGGCAAAGTCGCTTGGCAAAGGGGCAAAGAGCCTTGTCACCCTGTAGCCAAGGCGACGTGGCGTGGCGTGGCGATGAGGGCGAAGTAAGGGGAGGGACGAGGAGGGGCGAGAGGTGCAGGGGGTGGTAGGGAGGGAAGTTTGGGGAGGGGCGGGGGTTCGGCGAGGCGCGGGGAGGGGAGGAGAGGGCAGAGGGGGACAGTGGCGCTTCTTGGCCGGCGCGAAGCAACTCTCGGCGTCGGCGTCGACTTTGTGTTGTGTCCGCCCCGCGGCGGCGAGTGGAACGCTGATCGCATGTCACGAACACACGTCCCCTCTCCGTCCGTCCGCCCACCGCCTCGCACTCCTAGGCTGCCGGGGGGGATGAGTGGGCGACGGCGAGTCCCCGGTGTGCTCCGCTTGATCAATCAAAGCCCTCCCTGCAGCTTGCCGGGAGCACCGAAAAGCGACCTGGCTACCGTTAGCTCCGATTCTGTCTCGCCTTCACCCCCTCGGCGACTCCCGTCCCTCTGCGCCCCGTCCCATCCCGTCCCAGTCACACCAACACATCCCACCCGACTCACTCCACTCCACCCCGCCCAATACGGGGGCGTAAGGATTCTGGAGTTGGAGACAATACGTGCAGGATTGTACTTGTTTCAGATACGTCACAAACACAAAGGCGGCGAGGGAAGCACTCTGTCCGTGGCGCGTTTGTTAGAATACTATTCCACCATTTGCCTGGTATTGAGAGCGAGGAAACCTACCGTTCATAGCAGCCGGTGGCTTAAATTCTTCTTGAGACAGTGGCTAACGTATTTAGTCAGTGTCGAGAATTCCCCGCGAACGCTAGAACCTCCCGCTCAGAGTGGCTGCAGTGATAACTGTCGCCCTCAGCCAACCCTGTCGATGCGAGGCCTTCAATGTCACAGCCATCGCTGCCTTCGCCTCCGTATTCTCCGCCTCAGCGCCGCCGAAAGGGTACGCGTGGGACGGCGGGGAGGGCAAGACAAGGGAGGGTGGGGGCGTGAGGGATGCGTTATGAAATACATCGGGCGCATCTTCTGCACCTGCCCCAAGCACACTTGCCAGCAATTCACGTCACTTGCTGCCGGAGGAACAAGAAAAGTCTATAGAAACGGAGACGAAGTATAAATTGAATTATTCATCTATTATTAAGCGTTGGGGTATTGTGAACATTGAGATGTTTTGGACACTGAAAGGATAACGTCAAGGCAATGATTATGTTAAAGCGTTTTGGACGGCGGAGGCAACGAGGCGGGCAGAATCCATGTTTTCATTGAACGCTTTCCCGCTACTCGCTTGTAGCATCTGTCCGGGATATACACTGTTTTGTTTATCTGACGTCATGTTGACAAATGACTACTACAATGCGTCTTTTCGCTCTAGACCCAAGAAATATAAAATGTTTCAAGTTCTAGTTTTATTCAGCAACGAACTACTAAACCATGAAGTTTTTGTATTCACCACGGGCGTTAATATATGTTTTTGCCCCGACGGTGACGTCCAAACCTGAAGGCCTCTGGTCCTTGGGTTTGGAAGTCGTCCTTCGCGGCGAATACATCTATTTAACGCCCTTGATAAATGAATATTTAAACGTCAAACACCGAAAAAAATCAAAATATATGTAAGTGTGCAATCAAAATAATGTTCTAGACATTTTGTTGATTAAATGAAAACCAATCACTTATTTGTCTCCTTCATCAATACAATCTGGTACTGCATCTTGTTTTGCAACATGAATCTGCCGCCAATCATTACAAAAAGTATTACTTGCGTGATCTTCTACAAGGAATATTCGTTGCTCACAAGAAATTTCGTTAGTAATCAACAGTTAAATGAACACTCACCATGACCCACGGAATATGCTCTCCATCGGAACTCTTGTTTTATGCCTGCACAGGGAAGAGAACAGGGCGGAGCTGGGGGGAGGGACAAAAACCGGTTGGGAGGGGTGAGCAGGGTGGGGCGGGCGAGGAAGGGTGGGTCGCACCGTGGTGCGGTAGGTTGGCGGAAAGTGAGGTGTGTGAATAATGCGTTTCACACGGTGATATTTTCTTTCATTTTCTTCATAAAACGTAACTTTTATAAAACCTAGGCTTCATACGCTAAAATTCGCAAATTTTAAAAACTAAATGAAATCGAACATTTCCTATCTTCATTAAATAATTTTATGCAAAACCAATAAGCATTCGCCAGTATCGACGAGAGTGATGCTATCAGAAAGAGACCAGCGAAATTCAAACTTCCCCAACTGCGCCACTTTATTTGCGTCAGGACGTAGGTTGGATTCATCGCAAGAGTATTGATATTTGCTATATATTGTCAAAGAACAGTAAAAACTGTATGTGACGTACCCGGGAAAAGGAAAATCTGCGCACTTTTTCTTGAGGTCTGGAATCTCTTCTCCTCCTTTTCACCCTAAATAATTGAATGGTCAATAAAAGTAGAAAAAAACTAGGTAAGTAACAATTGAAAACTAGACATTTTCGGCCTGGGTTAAAGAAAATTTATTTGCAACGGTACAGGAACCACAGATTTAATTTTTTAGTATTGCTAACAAAATAATAACCCAATCCCCAGCCTCCTCTCCAACAATTACTAGCAAAAGGAGAGATCGATAAAAAAGGGCAAATTGCCAAGTTACCAAAAGGAAAACAGTAGATCATTTCAGAATTTGCTCAATGGATTAGGAAAACTGGACAAAAATCTTATGGAGATAGGGGTCATTGACACAGAAGTTGAAGTACATTACACGTTACAGGCAGTAGTTTTAAAATTATGCAATACAAATGTAAACGAATGCGTACTGTCGTGACAGCTCACTCTTTATTGTAATTTGCCTCGCTTCTGACATCTAACAAAGAACAGTGACTATTGTCCGATTTAAATGTAATGTCTCTTCAAGGTCACGAGCTGGAAGGAGAGGGGGACCATCCTTATCAGGGTGCGTGGTGATCAATATAGTACGTGCTTACGTACGTACTTTAGTACTTTCGGATCGTTGAGCGTTTGGCATTCGTCACGAGACCGTTTGGTATCTTCTCTTTTCCTTCAATAAACAACTGCATTCTCTCATCCTCTTGAACCAATTTTGTCCCCTTCCTGCGTCCCTTCCTTGTCAATTGCTCGCATGTCTTTTCGTGTTACTTTGCTTTCTAGTCGTCACTGGCATTTTCGCTTGTCATTCAGTTCCGTTGGAATATTTTCAAAACTCGACATCCTCTTTAGTATTTCTCCTCTCTTCTACCTTTCTGTGTACTTTGCTTGGCATCTCTGACGTGAATACATTTTATACTCTTTGTCTTGCCTCTAGTACTTCACGTCACAATTTCCTTGGTTACTTTCTTGTTTGGCATCTTTTCACGATTGAGTTTAACAAAGCGATCATCATGACCTTTGGTCCTGTAATCTATTATCCTGCTTCTGAATTTCCAGGGTTGTGGTAGTCTTCCCAATTTGTACTTTCTCGCGTTACTACGTAAGAAACAAAGAGAATTACAATCATGGGCAGAAAGCCGGCGATTTTTTCACAGAAAAATCTTATTGCCGGTGCATGATGATGAAAAAGTGGTTAATTCTTGTTCCTATATAAGTAGTATATTGCGTCCTTTAACACGTTGTTTGGACAGAGTCCATTGTGTTTTGTCGGTCCTTGATACCGAAAAATCAATTGGCGGTGAAACACCTGTTCGTACGTGTGTCCATCTGTGGTCATCACTACCACCTAATCCATTCAGACGATTATCCTCAAAATCGATATTCCCCAATCGATCTGTACTCAAGGTTCTTCATGTTTCAAACGGATCTTTTTATTTTTGGAATACTTTACACGATACCTCAATATTTTCACAATTTTATCAATAATGACTCGGTTTTTTTATTAAGCTTTTTCATCGAATGGCGCAAAGACCCTTTAAAAGAATGGTGGTTTTATTTTCCTTGAAATCTCAGATGTTTCAAAAAGTAGAATTTAAACAAATTCTCAAAAATGGCTCTACATATTCTCTTTAAATATTTGGTACGACTAGATCAAATGACATTTAAAAGACTGCTGCATGTATTTTTTTTCCCTTTAATAAATTCTGTTTCTTTACAACTAGACCCTGAAATAATGTTCAAGAATGTTGAAATGAGGTTCATTTAGTTTATACTGTTGCTTAGCCGTTACAAATAATCCGCGAAAGGATGTTGTATCTTTATTACTTTATGTAATCACAGCGTCTGCATTCGCTCACTAACAGACTTCATAGCTTTTGTGGAAAACATACCTGTCTTTCACTTCTCTCATGTTTTACCTGTTCTCATTAGTGGATTTCATCCTTTCAGTTGACGTTACTGCATTGTATTCACAACAACTCATTGACGTATCACATTTCTCATTTCATGTTCCTTTACATCTCTTTATATTTGCTTCATTGTATTTTCAGCTATATTCTTTTGTGTATATTCTAAGCGGTGCAGATGTGTAGTTTTGGGTTAATGGGTCACCTGCACATTTCGCAACATTTTCATCCCGTCGCCCTGCAATCTCCGCGGCCTTGATCTACCAAAGGACTTGTCATCCAGTCTTTCGTTTCCGTCTCTCAGTCGAGAGTTTTTTCTATTGCCTCCATTCCACCAAGTTGTGTGAACCACCATGTCCCCCGCTGGAGGTTGTTCCGTCTTACCGTGACACGTTTTCGCCCCATTTGATTGCGTGTTTCTTCTGTAAACCATTTGATCGCACTTCTACCCTCTTCCGCTTGCTTGCCTTGCTTATGGACTGAGAATCTGAAACCGTTAGGGGCAAAATTGCATCATTTGTATTATACATAATTTAATTTGCGGCTTCTTTATTTACGTAAATCTGACAGTATTTACAGTTTTGTATACCTTACTTCCTGTACCTAACTTAACTTTACGAGTTCGAGATTTTATATATCCCTTTGTTATGTAATTTCTGATCGCGGTCCTATTTTTCGAAATACTGGATTTATGAACCAAACCGATTCCCGTTTAAAATAATTTGATGTATTTTCGTCATAGAACAGTAAAAGCTGTATGTGGCGTGGAGGGATCTGCGCACGTTTTCTTGCTGTCTCCCGCCTCAGAGACTAGGGATGCGACATCGATGTCTATGTTTTCAAAACACTGATGTTTATATAAAAATATCGATGTTTTAAACATATATGCATGAAAACTGATGTTTTTTGAACATCGATGATTTAGGTGCGATGATTTTACATTTTCAATGTTTTGTCCGTGGATGAAAGATGTCCATTATCACTCTTTTGCAAATCTTAAAATAAAAAACAATATCTGATGGTACCAATATCTGTTTGTATTCTATCGAAACGACCGCGGTTAGACTACCATCCGTTACCGCGTCATCGAGTAGACTACCATCCGTTGCGCGAGAGGATCCCTATGGCCTGGTATTTCCTTCGTCTTACCTGTATTTCGCACATGGAGATACATTGCATAACTTTGTTTTTGTTAAATTTTAATTACAATTAATAAGCACGGCCATTGTCAAATTAAATTTTATGGGCACGAATTTAATGATGGAGATAGCTAAACCAACTTTAAAACATCCATGCTTAAAAATATCCAGATTTTTTTGTCGAGGTATTAACATCAATGTTTTGATTTGGAGCATCCATGTTTGACCACATCAATGTTTGGTCGATGTCGCATCACTACTCCAGACTCCAGGCTCCGGACTTGAGGCTCCCAGCTGCCGCCTCGCACCTGTCCCCTGCCGCCTCCTGACGCGCGGTTGGTCTCGTGTTCTTTCAGCGCGTTTCCGCCTCCTACTTTGTGGACCGTCACGTTTCGCGCATCCCGTTCCTCCTCACCCCTCGTCTTTGTGTGTCGCGCGGCCGCCGCCGCCTCCCTCCCTCCCCCTCCCGCCACGCCCCCGGCCACGCCCCCCCCCCCGCGCTCCCACCGCCCCGCACGACGGCGTCCCAGCGCATCCAGCGGTGTGTGGCGCTCGCATCTCGCGGCGCGGCGTTGCGGCCCGGCCCCGCCCCTCCCCACCGCGTCCCGCCACGCGACGCCACGCCTCGCTCCGTCCCTCCCCGCCCCGCCCTGCCGCCCTTCGCTGCGCGCGATCGATGGCGACCGCGACCGCGGGCGGCGGGCGGGGCAGTGTGGGTCAGGGCGGGGCAGCGCGGGGCAGCGCGGGGCACGGGTTGCCGGCAAGTGGGCGGGGCGATCGGGAAGAAGAGGTGTGAGGCGGCGCGGAACGAGAAGAAATGGGGCGGGGGCGGCGGCGGAGGCGGCTGATGAGGCGGACGCAGCGGCCCGTTCGAGCACACGCGCCGCAGGACGAGAGGAGGCGTGTCAAACAAATAGGACTGAGAGTTGGGCAAAACGCAACGTACTCTAGATTCTGTTGTTAAACGACACAGCTACTTAAGCCACATGAAAGAAACTACTCAGTGTTACGTATTTTAAAGTTGTACAAAAGCATTAAATGCACACAGAACACTTTATGTTGATAATAATTTGAGTTGATTCAACAGATTTCGGCAATATTTGAACGGATTTCGTCAATATTTGAATTTGAAATTTTATTTACTGAATGTCACTATGAATAAGAATGGTCTCGAAATAGCTTACTTAGTCCATTCGTTTTTATTTAAATCAGATTGATTTCATTCTTTTTTTGTTTCTTTTCATGCATTCATGTCATATCGTATCATGTCATAGCTTCCTTTCACTCCTTTTATATCACTCACTTCAATCGTTTATCGTTCACCTCTAAAATTTCAATAAAGTAATATATATCACCTATTAATATATCATCTTGCAGTTCTTGCAATTTCTTGTTGTCTACACCAACTTATGAATTACACACCGTATTTCTTGGATCATACGGTAATTCTTTCTCTTTATAAATCTGTAGGTGTTGCGACGCACTTCTATTCATTCGAAAACACCGAGGTCACTTGGGTTTACAAGCGTCTATGTCAAATGTCGAAATGGAGAGAATACTTCATTTGACAATGTAGGGCAATTGACGATATTTAAATCAATGACCCCGCCTCTCTTCAAAAACAATGATGTCTTGATGTTTAATAATCTTGTCTTGGGAAGCATTCTGTATTTATCAGCTAACTATCATCTGAATTAACTATCATATCAACGTATTGTGTCACGATGTCTGTTCTCCAATGACAGATCTTGAAATAAGGTTATTTTTATTTCCCAATAAAATGTGAAAGCATGAGAAGTTTTTGCTTAATTTTGTGAGAGATAGAGCAATTTCTATGCAATTATTTTCTCAAAAGCGGCTCCAAATTTGTTCTTTAAATTATCTCGTAGTATGTATACAAGGACGACAAAATATGATGCCTGTCATATCAGCTAGAAATAATGAGAGAAAGTATGTAAATTTGAAAAAACACTAATTTCATAAAATGAAAATTTAACAGACTTTAACATTATTTTTACGCTGGTATTTTCTTCTTTTTTTTCCTTGAACAATGGGTAGACACCTTAAGAAGAAAACGCCTGGTTCAGATGATTTTTTATAAACCTAAACTTTCTTCCTTTTTTTCAATTAGCGATTCAATTTAAGTGTTCTGTTTTGCTAAAAGTTATAAGAACTTAATGTTCTACAATACGACCGCTTCAAATAGTGACCGAAATTAGTTGAATCAACTCAAATTATTATCAACATAAAATGCCCTGTGTGCTTTTAATGTTTTTGAACAACTTTAAAATACGTAACTCTGAATAGTTTATATCATGTGATCTCGTGGCTCAAGTAGCTGTGTCGTTATCAAGAGTAGGTTGTAATATGATCCGGTCAGCAATTTCTCCCGGTGTAGGATCCCGGCAGGCGGTGGTCGTGCTCGAGCTGTTTTCCCTGTCCGTCTTTCATCCACCTCCCACCTTGCTATCAGACGTCCCCCCCCCCCAAAATAGCGACACGATATTTCTTTCCAAAACTTCTTTCCGTGAAATTTTGAAATAATCGGTAAAAATATGTATTCGGCGGGTGTAGATGAAGTTCCGGATTGTTTGTTAAAGACATGTGCACCTGCCATTATAAGCGCCTTAAATCACAAATTTAATGCTACATTATTCACGAGATCATTTTCAGGTGTCCATATTTTGAAAACATCTAAGACTCTGTTTCTAAAACATCTTAAGCCACTCTTCAAAAATAGACACAATATGAAATTCAAAATTATTGGCCAATTGCTCTTTTTTCAGTTTTTAAAAAAAAATTAGAGAGACGTTTTTACGTAGGAATGGACACCTTTCTCAAACAACACGAAGCGTTTTTGGTTGCCAACATAGATTTGCAAATCACAATCTACGAAAAAAGTCATATTTCCTTTTTTTAAACTATAAATAGCTCTTCATACATGGATCAAACTGAAACAATTTTAGGAATAATTTTAGATTCTTTCAAAAGCCATTGACGTCATCGATCATAACATTTACTTTCAAAATTAACTTCGTATGGTATTCGTGATCTAGATTGGTTATATTCGTAACAACGAACTCAGATAGTAGAAATACCGTACTGGAAAGAAGAGACTCTATTTACTTTCTTTCCGATTTAATGCCAATTGGAGTTGGGGCCCGGTAGGGTTTGATTATAAGGCCCTATTATCTCCCTTAATATAAGCAAACAATATGACCAGGCGATTCAAAATAGAAAGACTAAAAATATATAATTACATAAATATCTTTAAAGATATAACTGTTCTTCCATGTTCAGTTCTCACAATTGTGATCTTGGCGAATATAATCTCCAAGCCTTTGTTACATCTATTTACACATTTTGTACTAAATTGCGTACACTAAGTGATCAAAAGTATTCGGAAACGTGACTGAAAATGACTTACCAGTTCATGGCGCTCTCAACTAGTAATGCTGGAATTCAATAGGGTGTTGGCCCACCATTAGCCTTGATGACAGCTTCCACTCTCGCACGCAATCAGGTACTGGAATCTTGTTGGGGAATGGCAGCCCATTCTTCACGGAGTGCTGCACGGAGGTCGATGTAGGTCGGTGAGGCCTGGCACCAAGTCGGCGTTCCAAAACATCCCCAAGGTGTTCGATAGGATATAAATCAGGACTCTGTGCAGTCCAGTCTATTACAGGGATGTTATTGTCGTGTAACCACTCCGCCACAGGCCGTGCAATATGAGCAGGTGCTCCGCCTCCAAATTTAACTGTTGGCACTACACACGTTGGCAGATAACGTTCACCGGGCATTCGCCATTCCCACATCCTGTCGTCGGATCGCCGCATGGTGTACCGTGATTCTTCACTTCACACCACGTTTTCCACTGTTCAATCGTCCAATGTTTATGCTCCTTACACCAAGCGAGGCGTCTTTTGGCATTTACCTGCGTAAAAAAATGTGCCTTATGAGCAGCCGCTCAACTATGAAATCCAAGTTTTCTCACCTCCCGCCTGTCATAGTACATGGAGTGTATCCTGATGTGGTCTGAAATTCCTGTGTGATGGTCTGGATAGATGTCTGCCTATTACACTTTACGACCTCTTCAACTGTCTGCGGTCTCTGTCAGTCAACAGACGGGTTAGACCTGTACGCCTTTGTGCTGTACGTGTCCCTTCACGTTTCCACGTCTCTATCGCATCAGAAACAGTGGCCCTAGGGATGTTTATGAGTGTGGAAATCTCGCGTGCAGACTTCAGACACATGTGACACCCAATCACCTGACCACTTCCACGTCCCATTCTGCTCTCTCACGATGTCTAATGATTACTGCGGTCGCTGATATGGAGTACGTGACAGTAGGTGGCAGCACAATGCACCTACAATGAAAAACGTATGTTTTCGACGTGTCCGGATACTTTTTATCATTTAGTGTATTTTTGAATATATTTTGCAAAAACTTTATTTTAATAATGCTTTTACTCTTCAATATATCATTTCTTGCTTAGGAATCAACAAAGTATGGCTTGTCTTAACGAAATCGATATTAACTTTCTCTTGGTCGGTGCTTTTTTTGCTGAAGAAAACATATGACATTGTCTTAAATTTCTCACATTTTTTCGATCTCTCAGGGATAAATTTTGACATTAGTGATAAATAACGGACATGACGCCATACACTGTGCACGGGCCTCTGCAAGTTTCCTTTTGAATTTCTATTGGTATGTTCATGTTTTGACGCATGCGTTAATACCGAATAGATTATTCATCGTGTGCAATATAAATGCAATATAATGTTTGACGCAATATAATAGTCTGCAATATAATAGTTTGCAATATAATAGCAATATAATAATATAATAACTGCAATATAATAGGTCTATGATTTCAAAAACCAAATAAAATTAATAAAACGAATGTGGAAGGCTTTTGGCTGTTGCGTCATGCTTAGGGCGTTTCTTTCTGAAATGTGTTCATTTCCTTACTTTAACATTTATGTCAAAGACTTTAATTTTTCGTAATTGTAATCGATTAGCATAATACTCACCATCGCGCTGTTCCCCAAAGGCCCTGAAGCGCATTCAATAACTTTTGAAAGCGCAGAAGGCGCTCTTTACGTGATACTTTGTATTCTGAGATGGTCATCACTTCCATATCTCTCAAATGAGCGGGGCGAGAGCGGCGTGGTGGCGCTCCAGTGAAATTTGATGGGTGATTTCGGCAGCGAGGCAGGGGGCAGGGGCGGGGGCCGGGCAGGGGGCAGATGCGGGGACGGGGCGAAGAGGCACAGGAGCGTGGGGGGTGGCAGGACAGGACAGTGGAGGGGCGGAGGCCGGCCAGGGGCGGGACGGGGCGAGGCGGGGCGCGGAAGGGGCTAGGAAGGGCGGGGAGGGCTTGAACATCGCTAAGCGGAACGCGGCTTGGCGGGGCGGGCAAGGGGCAGGGCGGCGGTTCCGGAGCGTGGCGGGCCGTGGCAGGACAGAAGCGGGACGGGGTGGAGAGCTGGGCGGGATGAGGACGGTGGCGGGGCGGGCCACGGGTGGGGACGGGTGGGACGAGGTTATTCGGGAAGGGCTAGGACGGGGCTGGGCGGGACGGCACAAGGCGGGGAAGGGGCGGGGCAGAAACCTGCTCAAACCCTATGCATCAGCCTCGGCTACTCCGCGCTGTAGCGCCAGCTAGCTCGAATGAGCCAAACGCGCATTTGCGTGAATTTGGACATCAAAGTCTATGAAAGAAGGTTGCGGACGGCGTTCAATTTTTATTAAAATCGTTTGAACTGCACAATTTTCGGGCAATGCAACATCAAAGACCTGTAGCGAAAGGTCATTGGAGAGTTTTAATTTTCATTAAAATCGCCCGGTATTACCTGTCACTCGATTTGGAGGCCGCGCCCTCGCGTCTACGTTGCCGCCGCCACACCTATCACCTCCTACCGCTCGCCCCACCTCGCCATCGCCTCCCGCTCGGTCGTCATCCGGTTCCTCCTGCTTCCCCTTTCCCCGCTCCTTCCCATTCGTTCGCCACCGGGAGAGGTGGCTCAGTGCATGAACTGATATCACTGCAGCTCTGACGGGGAGGCCCTAGGTTCGAGTCCCGCCGGCGGCAGGATTTTCGACACTAGCTTTTCAGCTAGATCGAATTCAGTCGCTGTCTGAAGGAGAATTCTATCGGCCGGCTGCTCTGATCGGTAGTTTTCCGTGGTTTCTCCGATCAATCTCAGACGAATGCCGGACCTTAACAAACGGACAGTGCGCGGCCTTTCCTTCCTCTTCCTTGTCCTTCCTCGCCCCTTACACACACTAACATGCACTACACTACTACACATGCCGGGAGACCGGTCGGGAGCTTAGAGCTTGTCCCGGATGGGGCGTTGCCCCACTGGTGGAAGATATCTGGTCAGGGAAAACCTTTCTAGTCGACGGATCTTGCCACCCGGTGGGGGAAGAACACCTCCACTTCCCGATGAAAAAGCATTTACCACACTTACGGGAGTTATGACCTCCGTAGTTGAATGGCCGGAATCACTAATCAATCAATCAATCCCTTCCTAGCTCTCGCCGCTCTTCCTGCTCTCACGCCATCTCCCACGTCCTGAAGGTACGCCTCCTCCATCCCTGCCCACCCTCGGCTTCCCCGCCCCTGCTCCTCCCTGCCTCGCCCACCCCCCACACTCGGCCGCTGACCGCCGTTGCTGGCACATTGCCAATGCTTCTTTCCTCTGGCCTATATTCCCGCGCGTTGCACTTGCTCTTTGACAAATATCAATTATCTGTCAGGTTACGACGATATTACTGCAATTTTTTTCTTCAAGGCTTTACGCTCTAGATCTTCAAAAATAGAGGTGTTCAATGATTCTACATCTACGCCTACGTCATCAATTACAATGAGTTTTTTGGGGGTACAATGCTCGGAAATTATTCTTTCAATGAGACTGAAAAGTACTGTATTTGTAGTGTAATTTGTTTTGGAAGCATTATGAAGAATTTCTTTAAAATGCCTTGGCGTATTGAGTATTTTTTATTATTGTTTTCCCGCTCAGCGTTTGTATCTACTTTGTTTTTTCATTTTACACATACATGCGGACACATTTATTATGTGGGCACATATTGTTCTAGGGTAATTGAAAAATCAGACCAATCATATAAAATTTAATGAGACTTAATAAAAGGGGAATGCAATTCATATTGCAATGCCTCTCTCGTAAGGAAAATTTATTAAATTATTCGTTTTGCACATTTAAAAACTGGTACTTTTATTCGCTCATATTTTAAAAATTAATACCCTAATTAATCAATGATCCAATTTAGGTATTTTATTAACTTGTGGCTACAAATGCATTAAACTTTATCAGACATGCAGTTAATGCATTAAAATGTCTCTTTTTCAATTAGTGGTTAAAACAAGTTTAAGAGCAATGTGTGGTAAAACCGTGATATGTTGTGTGTGATCGCCTTGCGCTTTTCGTTTTTGAAAGTGTTCTTCGTCCAATGGTTTAGTGAAAAGTTTAGATAGACTAAAATGATTCAAATATAAAATGTATACCACGTCCGTCAACATTCTTAATCACTCATGAAAAGTAGCGTTTACAGAACATTTAAATATTTTATGGAAATAACATGTGATGAGTAGAAAGTCAAGTCTACAGCATTTCAAAGATAAAATTGCTTTTAAAATCAATCTACCTTACGGGACAGGTGGAGGACTGGATCAAAAATGTTTGCTAGGATAACATCCTTTTTTTGTCCGTCAATTGCATTTATTACACGAAATCATATGAAAGTTCATATTTCAAATTTTCTTAATTTATCTTCTGCAATTAACGTTTCCATTATCTCATTAAAGTTTTTGAGTGAGATTGTGTCTCCTTCAGCGTGTAACGAAACATTTACTATGTAATTACACGGCGAGGGCAGAACAAAGCATTAGTTGCTACTTCGGCGGTTCTCACAACAGGAGCGAGTAAGAACGGGAAGAAGTGCATGGCGCCGGGGAGGACAAATGGTTTCCGGCGAACGGAAGAGCGGACAGTGATGGCTGACGCGGCCAGCGCGGCGGCGAGACCGATGGCCGTTGGGGGCCTCGGCCGAGGAGCCGGCGAATCTGGCAACGTGACAAGGGACAAGGGCTCCTTTGGCGGTGGCCATGTGGAGGGGAGCGTGGGTGCAGGGCTCGCTTTTCTTCTGCTTCTCTGACAAACGCTCTATCCACATTCGCACGTTTGTTGTTTTTTTTAGTAATTCCCCTCCCCAGTACCACATAAGAAGGCGGGAATTTATTTGCTTAACTGGTGTACACGTAAACTGCTGCCTTGCGGCTTAAGCAGCTAAGAAGAATGGAATTTCTTAATAATGAACTAAAGTTAACTAAGACTAACATAATTTTAGCTTAAATCTAATTTATTAGTAATTAACGTAGCTTTTTAGCATACCTAACTTTAACAAATTTTTTTTCTTAATCCTAAAAGTAATGTTTTGTTTTGTTTCGTCTTGTTAAATTTTTGTTTTTATTTATTTATTTAATTCACGCATCATTCATTATTGTTTCATTGCATGCATAACCATTCATTCTACTCATTCACACCCATTGCACTACTGCACATTTCTGTTTTTTATACAAGAGTATAAAAACCTTGTTTTTGGTTGTTGGTTTGGACCGGTTTGGTTGCTGGCTCGGGTGCAGGTCGCCGTAGCCCTTGTATGCTTTCAATTTATTGTCGTATTCATTCGTAGGTTATTTTAAATGACAGGTTATGGAAAATAATGTGATAAGCCACAACAGCCAAAGAAAACCTCGTACTAATCTTAAATGTTAATCTCTAATAAGATCGAAGATGCCTCATCTTGTTTCCTCAGCGTTCTTTGATGTGTTTTGGTATGGCACAAAGCGGTTTGCGGAGCGCCTGCGAACGTTTCAGCCAATCCGAGCAGCAGGCGTGCAGTGAAGTCAGAGTCCTAATTTTGTTTTCTTTAATTTTTTCATTGTGATTTAATACTCTTTTTAACGCATTATCCTTCTTGTGAGAAACAATCGTAAATTATTATGCCAATAATTGAAAGACTTACAGATTGTTTCTGGCTTTCTATTGTTTTTATTACATTCTCATTTCATTCTATTTTGCAATTGTTCTGTCGTTAGATCTGCAGCAGATCATTCACATCTTAAATTTTGAAGAATTCCCTCTCTATTTAGTTTGATAGATAATGTTCTTGTGAGAAAAAATTGTAAATTATTATGCAATAATTGAAAGACTTAGAGTTTGCTTCTGGCTGTAGTTTGTTTTTCTTACATTCTCATATCTATCTACTTTAAAAATCTTCTGTCGTTAGATCTGTTGCAGATCTTTCACATCTTGAATCTCGGACAATTCCCTCTCTATTTAGTGTTTGATAGATAGTGTTTACCAATAGAAATAACACAATTTGGCTAGGTTAGTTAAGTTTCTTTGATCTCCTGATGCAGCTGTAACTTAATAAACGCTGCAAAATTGTCGTAAAATTGAGTCAAAGCGTGGAAACTGGCAAATTTTACTCGCACTCGTGTTAACCATCACAAGGGTTCCTTGAAGTGAATTGAACGATGGAAACAATCTACACACGATGGACGATAATATCAAAGCTATCAAAGAAGCTTTTTAGAAAGAAATATCTGTTCCTTCAAATTATTAACGAGATTGGATCACAATTTTTTGTGATTTTTCATGTAAAATCTCTCTAGAAAATTTGCATTGTTTCACACATTTCATGACACATTTGAAGCGCGACATACGAATGACACTCTTATTGTAGGTGAGATTATTTTGTCATTGGTATCATACTTGAAATTTTGTTTTTATCGTTACTGTTATTGTTATTATTATTAGTATTATTATTATAATACAATCCTAGTGGTGCTGTGATGGTTCAGTGATAAAGCGCTGGCTTCTTGAGCTGATTGACGAGTGTTCGAATCCCTCCTCCCCGTACTATAGGTTTTGTATCAGGCATTTTGATTTCGGGCGGCTCTGTGGCCGACTCAGAGCTTTCTTTTCAAGCCCATTAAAGGCGGCCGAAGTGTTCTGCTTGCTTGACAACAACCTGCTCCTTGTCTTGACAACAAATAGGCGGAGCCCTACCTTCACCTGTCATTGGACCACATGGGCGTGTTTGCAATTAAAGGGGGACGCTCCTTTACGTGTGGGTTAGAACTAATAAGTACGTTTTTCAGTTAATAACATAACTAATATTTTATTAATTAAGTTTGTAAGTCAAAAAAATGTGTTGCACGACACCTAGGAAATTTAGGACAACTCAGTTGTGGGGTGTCCAAGCTATTCAACATCCACCTTTTCAGCTACAATTTGTCAAATTCCACTTCTAATTTTACAATCAACCAATACAATTATCAGATCTGTAACAGATATCACTGTCGTTATAAAACTACAATTTGCTCTCGTAAATTTTACTGATCGTGTCCCTGGGCACGTGAGTGCTCCTAGACACGTTTGACTTCAATCAGTTGGGTCAGTTTAATAAGTTGACTTTAATCAATTGGGTTACTCGAAAGACGGAGCCTTCTGGAAAGTTGAATCGTCCGCATATATCCAGGACTCTCTATTCTTGTTCATTTGCGAACGTACAAAAAAACATGACTCTAATCTTGTTCATTTACGAACGCGCAAAACTCCAGGACTCTCACTGAGAGAGATGGCTCAGTGCATCAACCTGATGTCACTGCAGTCCCTCTCACCGGGAGGTCCTAGGTTCGAGTCCCGACGGCGATTTTCGACACTAGCTTGTCAGCTAGGTCGAATTCAGTCGCTGCTGTCTGGAGGCGACATCTAGCGGCCGGCTGCTCTGATCGGTAGTTTTCCGTGATTTCTCCGGTCAACACCAGGCGAATGCCGGAGCAGTACCCTAACAAACGGGCCACGGACCGCGTGCAATCTTTCCTTCCCCTTCCTTGTCCTATCTTCTCACTTCATCACACACTTCCACTAACATGCACTACACTACCACACATGCCGGGCGACCGGTCGGGAGCTTACAGCTTGTCCCGGCTGGGGCGGTGCTCCGCTGGTGGCAGATACCTGGTTGAGGGGAAACCCCGTTAATCGATGGTAGATCTCGCCATCCAGCGGGGAAACGATCATCGCCACCTCCCGAGAAAAAAAAACATGCACTACACTTACGGGACTAATGACCAACTTAGTTGACGCGCCTGGAAACACGAATCAACCAGTCAGTCCAGGACTCTCTGTTCTTGTTCATTTGCGAACGCGCAAAACTCCAGGACTCTCTAATCTTGTTCATTTGCGAACGCACATCGCGCCGCCACCGCGCGGCTCACGGGCGTCCAGCGAGGGTGGGAGGCGGGGGGTCAAGCCTCTAAAAATCATAATACGCCGTGTGAACACGCGTTTACGGCCGCCTGTGTTATGGGCTCCGTGGCATCCTCGCTCCAAACAAACAGCGCGCGCTCGGCAGCGCTCGTTAAACGGGCGACGAATCCAAAGCGACGGCTGCGTGCCGGGCCTCGCCGGCGCAGCGCGTAAATCCCCCGGCCAGCCAACAGCACACATGCACACACGCAGGCGCCCGCGGGCACTCGTCTTTATCCATTCTTCAAATACCGCGCACAGCAGCCAGCGCAAGAACACGACGCGTTCTCCACGGCCGGGTCTTAGACACTGGGTTGTTGGATTGATTGTTAGGGATTCCGGGCTCGTCTACTGCTAAGGTCGTTAGTCCTGTACGTGTAATACTTTTTTTTCATCGGGTGGTGGGGGTGATCTCCCCCCCGCTGGATGGCGAGATCCGGCTCCGAACTACTGACGGCTAGCGGGTTTTTTCCAAACCAGGTATCTCCCACCAGCGGGGCTCAACCACAGCCGGACAAGCTCTAAGCTTCCGACCGGTCTCCCGGCGTGTGTGGTAGTGTAGTGCATGTTAGTGTGTGTGTGTGTGTAAGTAAGGGATGGCTATTGGATAAAGAAGAGACAGAAAAATCACGCGCGGTCCATGGCCCGTTTCTTAGCGTACTGCTCCAGCATTCGCCTGGTGTTGGAGTACCCACGGAAATCTACCGATCAGAGCAGCCGGTTGCTAGAATTCTCCTCCACACAGCGAGTGAACTCGACCTAGCTGACAAGTAAGTCGAAAATCCTGCCACTATCGGCACTCGAACGTAGAACCTCCCGGTCAGAGGCCGGTCAGAGGCACTGGAGTGTCAGCAGCTGATGCCCTGAGCCACGTCTCCCGGTATTAGTCACTGGAGGTGGAGCGGATTTCGCTTCGTGCGTGACGCGGATGTTCTTTCGTCATAATAGCAATATTGTTTATTTATTTATTTGTCAAAAAACATTAAAAAAACTGTATATGACGTGTGGGAAAAGGGATTTATCTGCGCACATTATCTTGAGGCCCAGAATTTAGAAAAAAAAATTGAAAAACTAGAAACAAGAATTTAGAAAATAATTATTTTAGAAAAATAAAAATATTTGAAAAATGTTTGTTCCCGAGTTATAGAAAATCAATTTCAACTGTAAATGAACTACAAGCAAAAGAAGTGCTCAGCAAAACGTGCGCACAGTGAAGCTACATTTACTACTATTGACCTGGCTGCATCAGCAGAAATGATGTTTACAAAACCAAACAATCAAGTTTTCCCAAAAATAGCATATTTACTGCTCAAGAACATGTAAAACACTCTCGTATAATACTGCAATAAATAACATCTTTTCACATAAACAGCCTTCACGAATTCTGTAGTAACGTAGTATAGTACATATAAGATCTTTACATACCGAGAATATAAAAAATGCTGTCCCATAATATGAATAAAGTTAATGTCTCTTCTTTGGAGTCTTGGTTTTGCATGACGTTGGCTGTGCTATAAGACCGAAACGCACTGAGTATGAGAATTTACTTGGTTCGCACAGAATGAGAACAGACGGAATAGCGCAAGTATTTGCATTTTGCGGTTAAATTCGGAAGTGTTTCTTTATTCTTAATGTAAGAAAACCCTAGTCATCTCTTACAAGGCCACAGGATTGAATGTGTTTTTGAATTTAATAATAATAATAATAATAATAATATTAGTAATAATAATAATTAGTGTTATTAATGCAAATTAGCTTACGCTGTGTGGCCGTAAAGCAAAGAAAGTGAGTATAAATTTAAAAAATTAAGAGAAACGATTCGTACAATTATTAAAAACAGATATATAACACAAATAAGCAACGAACAATATAAAATAAAAACACAGACAGATATAAAAAATAGATCAAATGTGCTCATCTTTAATCCGTACTCATCTATAATCGATACCCATCTCTTCACTTCACTGATGTCCCTGTGGTGCCCAGTAATTAATACCTTAACAGTAAGTATATCACCGCAATTTGTCCGTACTTTTGTAGGCCTTTCTTTATCCTCAAAAACGTCACCGAACTTCATTGATCATCACTGCACTCTATACTTACGCTTTTATGAACTCTCAAGCGCATAACTAGCGTACTTTTGGGAAAATCACTAGAAACTCTGTGGGCAAATTGTTCAAGGCAACAATGCTTCTCTTTACAAAGCTGAATTTTCCGATACCCGTTCTTTGTTTTCTGCATTTTATTGAGTGCCAGTGATCGCCTCTACTCCAGTTAAGAGGCAGTGCACGTCTTTCACTGATAGCTTTCCATTCCGGTTGCTTTATATACGCCTAAACGCCTCACCGACACGCTGCCTTTCTACGTGTAACGATTCCTAATTGACATTCGCCACATTGCTTGTTAGCGAATTTACCAACTGCTCTCTACACAGAGTTTAATGCTTTGATGTGACGTTCCTCATGAGGATCTCAGCACGCTAGTCCGTATTCCACTATGGGTCGAATCAACAAACTGGACGTCTGTACTTTCGTGTTACAATTAGCTTTCCGTAATATGCGTGAACAAAATGAAGTGCTGTTTAAGGCCCTCTATGTAGTATCACTAACGTCATCAGCCCAGCTCGGGTCACTTTGAACTATTACTCCTAGATATTTACAGCTACGAATTTTCGGAATTTCTACCCATTGTGTAATGGAGTGCGCCCTGTGCTCGAGCCTTCGTAAAATTAATTGTAATGCTTTCGAAATTATTTGAGCATTCAGAAATCAATTATTTGCGCATAGGAAATTAGTGATATAGATTTAGGCTGGAAGCGGCGTACTTAAATGAGACAATAGCATCGCATCTCCTTTCCCTGCACAATAGCATTTTTTCTGTCAGAACTATTTTTAAATATGCATCCCACTTTATCAAATAAACTTACAAAATTATAGCTGTGATAGATTTTAGTTTTCTATGCTGATATGAATTGTTAAGAATAATTTTGAATGAAAATGTATTAAATTCAATTCTCGTTTGCTTTTAAGTTTCTCCACTCAAAACAGTTCATCATCCTCACTCATGAATGTTCAGTTCTTTCCCGCATTTTCTGAAATGTTTTGTATGTAATGCTCTTTCCGTCCATTTTGTCAAGATTGGATTTGAAGTAACACACACACCACACACACAAACACACACACACACACATATGTGTATGTGTGTGTGTGTGTGTTATTTAATGTCGCATCAACTGCTAGGTCATTAGCGACCACTATTGGATTTAACGGTATGGTATGAGGGTGAAACGATATGGTGATGATAGAGGGTGAAAGGGCGAACACATACAAGAAGGCCCAATTCGTGACTCCAACTCGCGACTCCTCGACCCCTCGGTCCGAGATCACTATGGCGCTACTGCCTTAGAGATCTCGGCCACGGGGCCGACAGAGAATATCTTGGAGTTCTTTGGTAACATTAGGTAACCAATATGATTCTTTGTAGCGCTACAATTATGAGAATAGAATTTTCACAATCAAGAAAGATAAAAAAATGAAAAATCTTCAGTTCATGAAAAAATGATTTTACATTAATAAAGATATAATAGGATATTTTCTTTTTTATGTAATCTCATTTTTACGTGGAGGTTCTATAAATTTACAATAAAACAGCTTTGAGAATTGGATCAGAAAAAATGAAAAGTAGTAAAACCATTAACTTTGGTAAGAGATAGAAACTTTTTACCAAAAAATGGTTTTACTAATTTCGATTTTGTGTAATCGATTTTGTGTAATACAGTTTTCAATACAATTTTGTAGTAAATGTACAGAACATGCCCCTAAAGATGAGTTTTTGTTAGAACCACGAAACATCGCGTTATATTTGTATGGGTTAATGGAAAACAAATTTCTCATGTACTGAGAATTTTTCATTTGTTTTTGGGTTGTTATAGAAATTTCAACTCTCATAATTGAAAATCATATATATTGACGTATTTTGGAAACTGCTCTCCTTATGTATTTTCCAATCTTTCGCCCTTCATTACGATGGCGTGTTGGTTGTGTTTCAGGAGGGAAAAGTGGGTTTCTCTCGCGATCGGAATGCCGGGCACGCTGCGCCTGCAAATGTATATATTAACCGCTGCAATAGTTGGGCCCAACGAAGTATTAATGGATCGCAGCGCGGCTCGTCGCATGAAAGGGCGCTCGAGTGAAGCGCGAAAGGGAATAACCAGCCTTGCCGCTAATGAACATTTCGGCAAACGCGTCTCATGCACCTCGACTTTGTTGTTCTTCACTTCATTTTCGATACCAGCAATGCGCCCCCACGCCCACCTCCTCACCGCTCCTGCCTTTCGCCCAAAGCGTAATACCTCTTCAAGTTGTGGGGCCGGCGAACTCCGCCTGCAAATTTCAACGGCTCCTCCGGGCCGCCTACCGCCCCCGACGGCGACAAAGAACCCATCATTACACAAACTAATTTCGAACGTGCGCCTGCTACTCGCGGGGGCCGGAAATTTCACGCGGAGGAGGCGGGGCTGGGGCGGGGCTGGGGCGGGGTTGGGTGGTATGTCGCCGCTGCAACAGCCTTTTGATCCTCATCAAGAAGCCAACAACTCGTGATCAATAAATATGACAGTAGAGCTACATACAGTGATATCCTATGATTTGAACTACTCGTCTAGAGTAAAACTTCGTTTTTTGTTAATCAGTTATCTCTAATCACGGTCACAACGTAAAATCATAACGTGATTTTACCCAAGTGAAATATTGTTGATGATTGTACAAAATTTGTTTATGGTCATAAGAAGCCAAGTTTCACAAAATCTGGTTCATGGTCATGGTCGCCTATTAGTGAGCAACCAGAATAAATTTAGCATATCTTATTGTGTATTGATTGATTGATGAATACCGACGCGTCAACTAGTAAGGTAATTAGTCCTGTAAGTATGGTGTGTGTTTTTTTCCTCGGGAGGTGGCGATGATATTCTTAGGATGGATGGTGAGATCCGCCGCCGGTCTACCTGTTTGTCAGAAAGGTTTTTCTGAAACAGGTATCTCCCACAAGCGGCACACCGCCCCAACTCCGACAAACTCTAAGGTCCCGACAGGTCTCTCAGAATGTATGATAGTGTAGTACACGTTAGTGTAAGTGTGTGTTAGGGGTGCGGAAAATTACGCAGGTGGCATGCCTCTGATGAAAATACAATCCATCATAATTTGGGGTTTGACGTGTCGACGAAATCCATTTGCCGATCCGGGTGGCCGAGATCGCTAAAGCAGTAATGCTTTGCCGATCTGGGGCCGGAGAATCGTGGGTTCGAATCCCGCCTCGGGAATGATTTTATTTGTGTTCGTCCTTTCACCCCTCATTATCACCATATTACTTCATTCAGTGTTCAGATACTCCTAACGTTAAATAAATAGAGGTCGCTAACGAGCTCATAGTTAATGCGACCTTAAATAAACAAAATATTTTTGACTGTGTCACAGCGTGACCCGTGATACACCGACGCATGATGGTTGCCTTCGAATCAGGATCACATGACACCCCACACGTTTATTAGCAAAACTGATCATTTTTTTATCTCTGAACATGCTTGCAACTTTATTCTGGGACACTTTGTATTAGTGACTGAGATAGAACTGATTTCATTGAAGGCGTGAGGGAGACCAACTGTGTGGGGATGAGAAACGGCAAAGGAAGCCACGGCAAGCTCTGTGTGAGGAGAGGGCCCGGCTGCAAGGCAAAGAGACCGCAGAGGACGTGACGGAGACGGCGGGCAGCGCCGGCGCCAGCTCTGGCGGAGCAAGTTACACTCGGAACATCCACGTACTTTGATCGGTCTCTCGGATGCAACGCCACGCACGGACCCGCCAGTTGGCTTAGCTCAGAGCCAGAATTGCCGCTGTGTCTCTGCTAGAGTCTCCGACCGAGAAATCCTACGTTCTGAGTCCCGTTATGGTGACGAATTTTCTAGCCTGGTTGATAACGAGGTTTAATGTAATCACTGTCTGGAGGAGAATTATAGCGCGCCGCTGCTCTGATCTGTAGTTTTGCATGGTTTCTTCGATCAGTACTAGACGAATGTCAGAGGAGACCTTAACAAAGGGTAACGGAATACGCGAAATCTTTCCTTCCTCATCCTTTCCTTATACACATATACTCTCATACTTACATGCGATACACTATCGGGAGATCAGTTAGGAGTTTGACCCAATTTCGGAGATTTATGAGAGGTAAACCGCCCGCAAGCTGACGTATACTGCGATTTTTCTAACTTTGCCCCTCAAGGCCCCTCTTCACGATGTCACGATGCCACGGTATTTCGCGACTTTCTGAATCGTGCCTTCAGGTATCGCATGATCGCGACCGTATCAAGCAGTGCTTGCGATCATGCGACTTCTAGCGGTACGACGGAGAAAGACGCGAAATACCGTGTGATATTCCGTCGTGGCCATAGGGGCTTGAGGGGCAGAGTTAGAAAAATCGCCCTATAGAGGTCGGTGTTCTGTAGCAGTTGATGCGTCCGGAGACGCACTTTTCACAGATGGTACGAGAAACTGCGAGAGGTGAGGATGAGAGTAATCTACTGAGGATAACAAATGACCTATTTTTTTGTTTTACTTCACTGGTTTACTTAATATTTTTTCCTGTTTGCAAGCGTTTTTTCTCAATCCAGTAACTGAGCATAACTGGCTTAGAAAATGTGAACAATTAAAGAAATTAATATTCACTGCTTGACGATTTTTTTTCGAAACGGTATTTAACTTGGTAACACGGAGTTGAGCAACAAATGTCACACCATCGAACAAAGAGTGTTTTGTTTGTTTTTCATGTCTCGTGGTGTTCGAAATCGACGATTTGGCTTGTGGATATCGAATGGAAATGTGTTCGATAAAATGCGTAAAATTGTGGGCTTGTTTATACTACGATAGCCGGATGCCCGTGTCACTAGATATTCAAAATAGCGCAGAGGAATTTGCGAGAGCAGATGTTTCGTTGCTGTCGATTCCATTGAGTAGAACCTTAATTTTCGTGATCAATGCGCTTGAAAAAGTTTTAAGAAAACAAATGTTTGAAAATTCAAGCAATATTTACTATACAACATGAATTACAGTAAATACTTCTGCCTGTTATTCAGAGTAATATTTTTTATAAAACGAATTTTATGAAACGTACATAAGAAATTTTGTAAAACGTTTTATAGAACAAGTGTGTTGTTTACGCTCAAACTTTTCGAAAAATTGTTTGGCCCGCATCCTTTGGGAAATAGTAGGTAATAACATTACTGTTTCAGCCTTTCGTATTTCATTATTATTATTATAGTACAAAAGGACGTTGACACTACACCACTAGTTAGGGTTATTCTGGTAATCAACTGGAAGTACACACAGCTCACCACTATCGACATTTAGAAGCTCGAATAGTTTATACACTTTTGAGGAAACCAACCTAACCTAAGCGAACCCAACCTAATCCAATTTAATCCGCACGCATACGTGGCGCACTTTGTTGTCGTTTGATCTTCTCGGATCTCTCATCACTTGCTTTGCTCTCGTCGAAATTGACGAATGCCGATTGGTTGCTGCATAAAATCATTCCATGAAAATAGGATGGATGCCATGGACATAGTGATTTCAATGGCCAAAGGCGACCTTTGAAACGCCAACAAGCGAGCGGCAGCTGGCGGCGTTGACCAGGGACGAACAGGGACAGCACCAGCGGTCGGCTGAGCAACTGAAGAGCGGTTGTTTCCCCGACTCCCCGCAATAGTGCGATGAAGTCCAGGGGAAATAGTATATAAAAAATATGTAATTTTGGACTTGGGACGCCTTCTGGTGGATTTGGTGCCAGCGGTAGCGTGTGTGGAACATCGTTCTTGTGGAAGGGTGTGTCGGCAGTGTATACGCTACAGGTCTTGGCTATCGGGATTACGGCAACTATTGGTAAGATTGTGTACTGTGAATTGAACAATGACGCTTGTATTTTTTGAATCCTGCATTTCATATGTGTATTATTTACAGACATGTTCTTTTTTTTTATGTGCAACAGACATGTTGTTTCATATTTTTGAAATAAAATTTTGAAGTTGACCGTGAGAAACCTACTTTCTATAAGATTTACGTTTGATGAAACATTTTCAAAACGTTTACAGAGAATATCATCGTGTGCAGCAGTTCTCATATGAGGCCCCATATTCCCAGCTAGGTTCCCATATGTATTTTGAAATACATTTTGTGGAAAATAACAATATTTTTACTAGCAGAAAACATTGACAAATAAATATAAATTAGTAATGCAGTGGATAGACTCACATTTGACATCACCGTTGTCTTTACTGAAATTTGTTATTGATGCATGAACGGCGAGAACGTGAGGACGTGAGAGACGGCGAGAACGTGAGGTACAGGAGGATATGAGCGTGCGTGTTAATGCTCGCTCATTCAACGAGATTCAGTGGCAGGTTGAGTCAGGATCGCACGGGGGTGGCTTTGTTCGGAGCCGCAATTTCGGGAAACCAGTAGTCGAGTCACACAGGCAAGAGGACGAGTTCGCCAAAAACTGGGACATTTCAACGAAAAATGCGGTCGAAAACAATCGTAGAAAATATGGGGATAGGTTTCGCAGAAGTTGGCAGCGCTGGCGCGTGTGCGCGTGGGGGCGTGGCAGTTGCGATAACGCGCCTGCTGTTGCGCCTGCAGGGAGCGCGTCTCGTCAGCGGCTGCGCCGTCTCAGTTTGTCTGCGGAGGGAGCTGCTTTTTGCCTCCTCCCCGCCCTGTCGCACGCAGCCGCGCGTACAAAGCTGATTTCCGCCGTTCCGGCATCTGTTCCTTTCGCGCGGATCGCGCCTTCGCTACGATAATTTCCTGCCGCGCACTGAGTCGCGCGCTGAGTCGAGGGAAGCGCCGAGCGCCATGGCGACCGAACGCAGATGCTCCCAGGCGCAAATAGAGGATGTCTTGGAATAAATGTTACAAGCTTCTAGGGCGTGTAAAGAGGGCGAAAATGATAACATTTTTGCCAATGAACGTGAGATGAGAATTTTGCAATTAAACACGTTAGAAATGTGAGATTTGTTCCTAATTAGTGACTAACTCATTTTCCACCCGTGTTTCGTACTCTGTCAAAATTGCTTACTCCCCGAACATCTATACATGAATTGCCTAACAATCAATGGCAAATATCTCATGTGTAATTTGTTATCTGGTGTGAAATTTCCCACCACTTGTTAATTGTTATCATTTCAGACTATTATCATTTCCTACCCCTCTACCTGCCCCAGTGTGTCGAGGGAAGCGCTGAGCGCCATGGCGACCGAACGCAGACCCTCCCAGACACAAATAGAGGGTGTCTTGTAATAAATGTTACAAGCTTCTAGGGCGTGTAAAGAGGGCGAAAATGATAACATTTCCCAATGAACGTGAGATGGGAATTTTGAAATTAATCACGTTACGCATATGAGGTTTGTTCCTAATTAGTGTGTGGCGACCGAACGCAGACGCTCCCAGGCGCAAATAGAGGGTGTCTTGAAATAAATGTTACAAATTTGTAGGGCGTGTAAAGAGGACGAAAATGGTAACTTTTTGCCAATGAACGTGAGATGGGAATTTTGTAATTAATCACGTTACGAATGTGAGGTTTGTCCTAATTAGTTCTAATTAATGTGTAACTCATTTCCACTTGTGTTTCGTACTGTGTTAAACTCGCTTACTTGCCGAACATCTTTTCATGGGTTGTCTTACAATCAATGACAATATCTCACGTGTAACTTGTTATATGGTGTGAAATTTCTCAGCGCTTGTTAATTGTTATCATTTCAGAATGTTATAATTTCCGGCCCCTCTACCTGCCTCAGTCTGCACTTATTTAAGCAACTATGTCTTTGGTGTTCAATCAAAATGTTTCGGTGTTTTGATATTAGTTTGCCAAAGCCACTTTCATTGAAGTTAGAAGATTTTTTGTGAGAATTCACTTAAATGTACAACTGTATGCTCCTGCGGTTATTATCAAGACGGCTGACAATTTGGCTCATGTTTGAGTGTTTTATGTATTTAGAATGTCTCAGACCAGGTGGAACTCCGCCATCATAATCTACGTGTTCCAAACAAGGTTTTTTTTTTAAAACAACCTTCTCGTTACAAAGATATAGGTAATTGTTTATTGGTAAATGTTGCATTATCATTTAAACCGACTGCTGCTCGGTGTTTACTCTTAAATACTTTTTACAACTTCGAATGTCATTCTGCAGCGCCATCTGCAACGGGTCGTAGCAATCACTTAGAGGTTCTCAGTAATGAAACACTCAATCATGTTTACGCACTGCAGTCTCGCAAGTTACCGAGTTCGTATAAGCACAGGTGCATTGACGACGTGGGAGATTAAGAAGAAATGAGGAGCAAGGGATGTTAACACGTTTACGTTTATTATTTTATTTACGTCAAAAACAGTTTAAAACTGTGTGTGACGAGCTATGGGAGAGAAGTGGATTCTGTGCACGTTTCATGATTCTGTGCTCTCCATCCTAAGCGTTTTAATGCTTCACGTTTTAATGTGTCTCTTGTCCCTTTTTAAATCAGCTACCATTGCTTTGAAGAGAATCGGACACAAGGCCTGGCGAGAAAATGCGCAAAAAATCATTAAATTAAGAATTTTTTCTATTCCCATTGTATAATGCTTTCATTTAATGACTGCAGCCAGCTGCATAATGATACTCATTACGATACAGAGTTCATTATTATACAGGTTCTTGGCCAATCCCAGAGAAATTTACAATGTAAGTATTGACAATTAATCATTGAGAATCGTTCTAGTAAATGTTTCGTTGGATTGGGTACATCCAAATTGCATTTGATATTATTTGATGCTAGTCAGTTTTTAATTTCTTTTATTATTAGTATTTTTCCTGGAATATTATTTAAAATATATTCGATCGTAATTTCACTTTCGTCACACACAGTTTTTAACTGTTTTTGATGTAAATAAATAAATACTTTCGACTAGCGCAGTACTCCCTCGCAGCCGGAATGGTAACCAGAGCGACCTGCGACAGCCTATTGAAGGTAGGATTAGGGAGCTGTGAGCTAGGTGGCTTTGGCTGAATCCTGCATGTCAGCAGCCACGAAACCATTCAATGTGAATGTTTAGCTTATAAAAGTTACCATCAGTCATACAAAAAGTACCGTATGAAACTCGATGTAATGGGTATTAATACACTCCTGTGAAGTTTACGATACTCGCTAGTTCCTCGCTTTTATCTTAGTATCACATCACGTGTATTAAAGCCATCATTACATCGTTGTTTCATAATGCATTATTAATAAGGCGGGTGCCACACCAACGCACAAATGCCCATGCTCCCACACTTCCACTTCTCGCACTACTTAACGTTGACCTGGAAGGGTTCCTAATTTAACGCCCTTGCTTTCTTCTCTGCGTACTACTTAAAACAAGAATTCCCGGTTTCTAATTTAGGAGATGTTTCTGCACGTGTGTATGATCATGTAAGATCATTAATGCGAATATACGCAAAGTGCCTCCTGTCTAGATCTGTATTAGATCTTCTGTGCATACTGCAGTCGTATTATTTGCATTTGTGTGCTAATATTATTTGGAGTTTCTTTTGCCAATTTATCATATGTTTTGTTTCCATCAATCCCACAATGTAAAAAGGATTACAGAAACCGTATTATTTTAACTTTTTTTGACTTTACTTCGCAAGAAGAGAAAGTATTGTGATCGTGTACCGGAGAGCGGCGAATATTCTAGAGAAACATTCTTATGCCGGGCCCTGGTGACGCTTTTCCTATGCAGTCGGTTACTTATAAAAAAGTTGTAGTTTTGCCTGCAACATCCGAAACCTTTCAGTGCACAAAAATCAAAATTTCAAAACGACTTCAACAACCTTTTTTGACAAGTAAAAGCTAGAAGAGACTCTCGAAGAAACCACCATGTCATGAAATCTTTGTATTGCTGTTCTCAGGCATTTCGTTTCTAAGGCATTTCCGCTTGGATTGGGCACTCTGTACAGAGGCACGTGCCCCGCAATGCTACTTTGACAAACGCGTGTCATTTTGCTTTGAAAAGCGCATGATGCTTAAGGTTTTCAGAACAGCTGGTAGATTTGGGAAAGACGTATACTGACGCGAAAGATCGACTTGTAAAAACGACATTCTTGTTGGCATCAACCTCGTGGAGAATTATCACCTTAATACAATAAGAAATATCAGCACCTAAAACCATTAAAATATTGTCATGAATATTAAATTCATCACTTTTTTCCACAAGTTTATAATCGATTACGAGGGAAAAGTATGTTTACTAGTAAGAGAATTCCAGTTATTTTACGGCAAACACTTTCAACACTTCCCTTCCAGATTTTAAATCATTCAACAAACGTCTTGAAAGATACGTTATACATTTCTACAATCTGTGTCGTTCTTAAAATTTCATAGAATTCGAGTGACTTCGGCGGCCTGAGCTCCGTGATACACTTAGCAATGTAACAAAAATCCTATATATTTACAATCGGAGCGCTAGGTGAAACAGCAGTTATTTTTGTGAGCTCTGCCTTGCGATTTTGGGAGATCTCGAGCGCGCACAAGTCAAAAATGTATGAGCTTAGATTTGTTATTGCCCAAGAAAGGGTTCATAACACAGCCACACAAAAAAAAATGTGTTTGTGTCTGCGGATCCGACCATGTTTTCTATATGTTTTTTTAGTGTTTGAAACCTAATCTGTCCATTTAACTTCATCGCATCATATTTTTAATTCAGGTAAATTATAATTGATAGAGAAGTGGCGTTGGCCCCTGACGGGACAACACATCATCACGACATCACAACACTCATCACGACAGATTGCCTATACCGTTGGCGCCAGGTTACTAGCCTTCTCTCCAAGCAGGCATGGAGTAAATGAAGCAGATGGAGTAAAATGGAGACCGGATTCGAATTTAGCGATCCCAAAAACATAGAAAACATGATCTGATCCCCAAACACGAACACACATTTTTTGTGTGGCTGTGTAATAAGCGCACCAGAGGTCTGTCGTGAAATTTAAAATGACAAATGCATTTTACGTGGTAAAACCAATCAATAAACCGTAAAGTGGTAGTTTCTGTGCATTAATGTCAGAAATAATTTTATAAAGGATTAGGCTTACGAGACTCGTTCGAAGCTAACCGTATTGGCGGGTTCGAAATGCTTACCCAGTATCACCAGCAAAAGTTTAGTAATGTTTCAGTGTATATTTCTTGTCGATATAATATTTTATATTAATAAAAACTATGTGATAGTGTTAACCTTGCAAAATGTATCACTTGTATGTAATAACATTTCAAAATGATGTTTTGTCTCATTCTTGAATGGAGACAACCTTATGCACTTCGAGTTCGTAAAACTAAAACGTGATAATACCATATAAAATTTGCTTTCAGCGAAAAATACACACTAAAACACTTTCGGCAAATTAAAATTCGTTAAGATGAAGAAATATAATACATTCCCGTTGCGATGACCTGACACGACACACATAGAAAACGTCGAGCGTTTAAAATTATGATGTATATAAAGAATGTGTTAGAATAACTGTCACAAACTTCAAGGGCCGATGATGATAATTTTTTTGTAATTGGCATTTCGTGGTAAATCTCATGAAACGAAGTTACACATGTGACATTAGACCGTGGTAGCTAAGGGAGGAATTCATCCTAGCTCAAGGAGGGATCTGTCGCCCAGGACATGTTTACACGACAAACACAAATGTAGGGCGGGTTGCCTAACAAACAGGTTCCAACAGCAGATAACTAACATTCTTACATAAGATTTCTCACCACAGGTTCATTAGACAATATGTCACCATTATCAACCGCTCAATATGCCAAAAACGTTTGTAATATATCTGACACTCTTTAGTCTAAAGTAATCGGCGCAATTTTTATTCTTGTGTATATTGACATTATTAGTGAGTGGATTTTTATGTCCTAAAAAACTTGAAATATGCTTTTTAAAATATGCAATTTATGACCGAAACATTCTCAAAACGCACTTTAATATCCATTTATGACCTAAAATTTCTAAAATATGCACTTTAATATGCAATTAAAATCTCTTTTTTTTATAAACCTTTCTTATAAAGTTGAGGAGAAGCATGATTGAAGGAAAAAAAATTGTTGCAAACCTAATATAACTTAATTTACTTCTCGCGAGAAATAATTGAAGTAAATGTGCACTTGAGTGAAGTTGGCTTTCTTTCACTTTTTTCTGCCTAGTTTAAAAAATATGTCAAGAAATATCCTACATTTGCTGAAGTATTTTATCATCTATAGAAAAGAAAAAAATTGAAAATTGTGACAAGCTTTGCTAACAATGAACGATCACAAATAGATTCTATGAAACACGAAACATTTTCTTTACTTAAAAAAATATGCAAAATATGCTCCCATAATTACACGAATATGCCTCAGCAGTAAAAATCGATTCAAATATGCACTAACAAATTAATCTACAAAGCATGCAATTATAACCAAATGTCAAGAAATTAACTCCTTAGCTATGCCTTGAGTCAATGAAGAAAAAAACTGCAAAATCATAGAAATCCGTTTCCCCTCTGCCCCTCCCCACGATTCCTTCTCTGCGCTACTTTTTGGTGGCTACCGTCTGAATTGCGGATTTTAGGACACTAGCTGGGTCGACTTCAGCCACTGTGTAGAGCTGAATTCTAACCATCGGCTGCTCTGGTTGGTAGTTTTTCTATGAATTCCCCGATCAATAGCAGGCGAATGCCGGAGCAGTACCCTAACAAACGGGCCACGGACCACGCGCTATTTTTCCTTTCTCTTCCTAGTCCCCTCCTCTCGCATTACATACTGACACATGCACTATACAGCCACACACGTCGGTTGAGGGTTCGAGAGCTTTGAGGTTTGTCCCGGGCGCGACGGTTTTCCGCTGGGGAAAGATACCTTGGTGAGCGAAAGTTTTCGCAAGCAAGTGCCCGATCATACTATTCCAGCAGGAAGATGACTCCGTCGCCTGTTTCTCTGTCCTTGGCTGGACAGCCCGCTATGGGCCTTGGCCGACAAGCGGTGACCCAACCTCTCGGCCATGGGAAAAGAGGTTCGTGTGATATAGCACGAATACATCCCTTTACCGTATATTGGGGTGAGCTTCTCATCGTCACACAGCAATGATACTGGGGCATTTGTAAGTTAGAATTTTGCCCCGGCCGGAAATCGAACCAGTGGTTGCGCCGTGAAAAGCGATCACGTTCACCAACTGAGCCCACCGAGGGTGGTTCACCGTCACCACAGGGTTAAGCACTAACTACACAATTTCAGCAGTTGACTGGTCTGAAAACATCAGATCATTCAAAAAATCAAACAATTTTCTGAGATGCGTGATCTGTCTGATATCTACGACTGCATGTTGCGTTCGGATGATGCACCTGACGTAGCTCTTCCTGCAATTTTCCCTGCAATAGCCTGCAGTGGCCCTCTTATTTGTTCTTCCTGCCGTTTCATGACTTGTTTCCAGTCTGATTAACTTCAGTTTGTGACCGCATTAGCGTCTGACACTCCTTGACTGTCCCGTTTCTTGTGACGCTCATGCTATAATTTCTTCTATGATTTCTTTGTTTTTGTACTTTCTCGCTTTACGAATATTTCGTATGTAATCGTGCGCCGCAAAACGGCGAATTTTCGCCAGAAAACTCTTATAGCAGGGGTAACGGTAACGAAAAAGTGGATAAAACTTGCGATCGTGCGATCTTTC
>JAHLJT010008446.1:14585507-14598589 GCA_031308135.1 Acheta domesticus | reverse complement strand
CAAAGATAAAAAATGACAAAAAAAAACGAAAATTCATGGAAAATATGAAAACCACAATATGAAAAATTAACGGAAAAGACGGAAAAAACAGGCAATATATGACACGTAAAAATTGCATAATTTTAGGTCGTTGTCGATAAAATCATGCTTAATTTATATTTCCACGGAAATAACCAAGGAAGAAAATATGACATGTCACAAACATCCGGGCCCTATAATACTCTTAAGGGTCGCTCCTCTAAAATCTGTAATATGTAGTTAAGTTTTTCCGTGAAGGCATCTGAGTATTCGAGGATTAGGATTAATATATTATTCATTAAAATTAGTGACAAAACGTATATAATACAGGGGAAGTCGCCGTCCGTCCCTTCCGCTTCCTCACCATCGCAGCATCACCGTCCGTTGCCGCGTAAAACCATCATTGGAGATTCCACATCCGTTCCCGCCACTGCCGTGCGGTCCTCACGAGTTTTGTTCACGCGGAAGTTGCGGGCCTCCTATGCGCGAGAAGAATCACCCAGCATTGGAGACACTGAGCGATTGATGTCCAACCCATCGCAACGGAAATCGCCGTCGTGTAACTACGAATTTGGTTCCATAAAATAGACATTCCTCCTCTGTGCCACTCACTCGTACATGCAGTTGACTACATCAACTCGTCTCCACGTTATGCTATGTTGTCGGAAAAATGCCGCTAATATAGGTCTTAGCCCTCGGGAACTTCTCTTGCGCTTTTACTACGAGGTCACTCATATTCCCGATGACGAAGTCAAGATTTCCCCGCCTCAGACACGTGGTGTGCATATTGCATGGTGCCATTTTTTTGCATTGTTCGTGAGAACAATGTACTGGTGATCAAGTGGAAATACTTCGAAACGTATCTGTGACGAATAGCTCGTCAACAAAGTTGTTTGGAAGATCATTTCTCTTTTATATTCTATAATGGAGTTCCACACTATTTTTGAGGAGACCACTGAGTTTATTGAATCATAGATGTTCACACGTGTAAGGTTCAGGTTATTCAAGAATAGAAAATTGCGAATAAAAAAAGAAAAGAAAATAAACTACTTACCTCATCGATTACGTTCTCTACCAGATGTGATATAGGATATCGGAACAGTTCTTTTTCGGTTCGAACTTGCTACTCTAGAGCTCCCAACTAGAGTGCTCCTAACTCAATAAATGTTACTGTTGTGCTGATCACCAATAAACACCTGTTACAAATTACGGCATTTACCAAGCGCTTGTGTTTGATAAGGTACACATAATTGAATTTATATATCAATATTTGTTTTTAAATAGACAACATATTTAAATGTGCATGGGGTACACACCACCTGATTCGCGGAGGATTAAAAACTCACGTTCTATTTCGGTAGTGATATTTTGCCAAGGAAGGCTAAAGAGATATTCTTTTTTCTAAAAGACTACATGACGTCTCGGGTTTTCGATATATTAGAAGGTAAACTGACGAAATTACCTAGATGCAGGATCAAATACTGTGTATGCTCTTTAGAATAGCTCACGAATTGAATTCTTTTCATTTTTCGCTGAAAAATCGTTAATGTGGGACATTAGGAAAGATGTTCTTAACTGAGGCTGATGGCTCATCGCAAGAAGCCCTTGTCATTCTCACTGCCACACTTCTATCACAAGAAGGAAGGCCGGGAGAGGTGGATCAGTTCATCAACTGATGTCGCTGCAGACCCTCTGACCGGGAGGTCTATTTATTTATTTATTTATTTATTTACGTCAAAAACACTTTAAAACTCTATGTAACAAGCTATGGGGAGAAGTGAAATTTGTGCACGTTTTCGTAATTCTGAGATCTCTATCCTAAACCATATTCTAGTCGAATTTTGAATACAGAAAAAAGAGCGTTTTTTCAAGTTTCTTTGACAAAAAAATTCGCTCCTTCATAATAAAATATTTTTCAAAGGTAAACTAGCTATGAATTAGTGCCCTTAACCCTCATCATGTTCTTCACGAAACAATAATACTTTTTGCCGCGACAATATGGAAAACAATAATTTCAATAACTATATTTCCCACTGAAATTCAGAAGACATGCACAAATAATGAACTTACATTTATATCCAGAAGCAAAACAAGGGACTATCTCAGCATTTGCTCAAAGGATCAGGGAAACTGGACGAAAAACCTGATCGAGATGGATTTTTATTTCTTGGTCCAGGTCCAGGTTCGAGTTTCGGCGGCAGGGATTTTCGACTTTAGCTGGTCAGCTAGATCGAATTCAGCGGGTGCCTGGGGAAGAATTCTAGCAGCCTGCAATACCCTAACAAACTGGCCACGGACCGACCGCGCGCGTTCTTTCCTTCCTCTTCCTTGTCTTATCCTCTCCCTTTACATACACACACACTTATAGTAACATGCACAACACTACCGCATATGCCGGGAGACCGATCGGATGCTCAGAGCTTATCCCGGCTGGGGCACTGACCCGCTGGTGGGAGATACCTGGTGTGAGAAACACCGCTAGTCGACGATAGGTCGACGCCAGATCTTGCCATCCTGCGGGGGAATTCACCTCCCAATGAAATAACTACACTTCACGACGGGAGCAATGACCTCAGAAATTGACGCGCCCGGAATCGCTAACAATTAGTCCACAGAAGGAAGGAATGATTACGCGCTTTTCTCGCAGGCTTTAATTAAGTATAACCGTCCCAGGTCACGCCTGAATCAGTCTATTCTTTCTTTGTTACAAGCAATTTTTAGCTTTGGATTATCCACTGCTTGTCAACTTTTTAGCCCGACTTCGCAAAAAGGCAAGAAACATAAGCAAACAAGAAACGAGGAATAACAACGACCTAAAATCACGAACGGTAGGAACATTAATCTCAATTCGGATTTAGTAGAGGATAACACATCAGTATTTTATAGCTTAAAATTTAATTGAAGAACTTTTCAACTCAAGACATTTTAATTCTGATTGTGAGGAACTGATAAAAGTTACCCTTCACAAGTTAGTGCCATTATGGTGGCAATCTTTCCTTTCGAACCCTTGTTTTCCTGCCAACATGCACAATCCTCAACAACTTGTTATTCAGTAGAGGTGAACAAATTAATTTTGTTCGTCTCACAGTCCGAGTGAAAATGTTCCTGAAAAAGTTTAGCAGGGTCCTTACTGTAATTTTTTCTGAGCCAGAAACGGCAAGACCGCGTATACAGTTGACAAAGTCCCTTCAGGCGCCTGTAAAATCCATTTCTCAGCAGTTTTCGATTGTTCTGGCCCCCAATGGACAATAGTGTTACTGGCCGCGAATCCGTTTCCCACCACAAATTCTATATGGATCGATCCGGATTTGAAGTCTGGCATGCAGAGGGGAAAACCAGTGGCCTCACCCTAGGATCTCAGCCAGGGACCTCACCACGGATATGCCTTGATGCTGCAATTTTCCTCGTGCGATTTTCTCTCACGACGCCACTCGCCCAACCGCAGCGTTGAAGTCAGCAGCTCTTGGAATGGGACGAGCCGGCGCAGCTGTGCAGACGTCCATCTCATCGCATCGCATCGTATCGCATCGCATCGGTGGCGTGGCGTCCGCATCGTTTGCCCGCGCGGCGTCGGGAAGGCAGTTGCGGCGGATTGGACGTGGACGAATCCGTCCAACTCCTTTCCGTCTCCGCGCGTGGCCGTCGCAGCGTCCCTCCCCAGGGCACGCACACGCCACAGCGAGACCGTGCGGACCACACGCCGCAAAGCCGCACGGTTTACATTTGTCTGCGTGTAATCCGTCCCGTATTGACCGCCATCGGGCGCCGGGCAGCCGCTCTGCGCGCGTCTTGGCGCGGCCGGGCGTGCGTTCGAGGCTCGGCGGCGGCACCGGGAGAGATGGCTCAGTGCATCAACCTGATGTCACTGCAGTCCCTCTGATCGGGAGGTCCTAGGACTCCACTCCCCACAGCGGCAGGATTTAGACACTAGCTTGTCAGTTAGGTCGAATTCAGTCGCTGTCTGGAGGAGAATTCTAGAGGCCGGCTGCTCTGATCGGTAGTTTTCCGTGTTTTTTCGATCAATACCAGGCGAGTGCCAGAGCAGGGCCACGAACCGCGCGCGATCTTTCCTTCCTCTTCCTTGTCCTATCCTCTCCTCTTACACACACACTTACACTAACATGCACTACACTACCACACATGCCGGGAGACCGGTCGGGAGCTTACAAATTGTCCCGGCTGGGGCGGTGCCCAGCTGGTGGGAGATACTTGGTTGAGGGGAAAACCCCGCTAGTCGACGGTAGGTCGACGCTAGTTCTCGCCATCCAGCGGGGAAAAGTTCATCGCCACCTCCCGAGGAAAAAGACGCACTACAATGACGGGACTAATGACCAAAGTAGTTGACGCGCCCGGAAACACGAATCAATCAATCAATCGGCGGAGGTGGATTGGCTGTTGAGGCAGTTCACTTTATCAGGGATTCGCCTACATTCATATCTCACTTAGAATTAATATTTAGAAAATGATATGTGGAGGTTGTGTATTTTGCTCAGACAGGTTAAGAACGTGTTTGAGCCTCCGAAATGCATTTATAATATTCTAAAGATATTCAGGTGTTTCACAATAAATGAAACTAACTTTTGTTGTATTCCAGCATTATAAACCATCTTTTCTGTTGCAAGAAATCGTTCATAACCACGCGTTTTATGGCACTAATGATGACGTATTAGATTTTACGGCTCTAATGATTGCTTTCATCACACATTCAGACAATCGCAACGAGAGAATTAGGGGCAGGTAAAGGTAAACTGAACAGATGACCACAGTTTTCTCGCACGCATGTCAAATACCCGGGATATCACGGGAAAGTTCTTCGCAATTTTAAGTTTAATTCTCTTATAAATTTATAATGCTGTCATACAAAAAATAGCATATGCAACTCGTTTAAAATGTTGCTTTATTGCATTCGTACATATTTGAAATCTCGCTTCTAACGTCGCTCGTTTTCAAAACATGTACTCATGCAATAAAGGTTACCATTATAACCTAATTGCATAAACTACTATTATTGTATGGAGGGGGTCGAAAAATTATAACTTTTTGCCCGTGATCATATGGTCGGGCATGTCAAATAACGCAATTATCCATGTGCCATTTCTATTGACTAGTGTTCGGAAAGTCACGTTCTGACGGAATCAGAGATTTCATGTACCTGTCGAACACCGGTGCAATAAGAGATGCCTAGTAATCAGAGCCTAATGTTCATGTTCAATGGCAATAAATTATCACTTTTGACCTCTAAAGATGCTCTTGAAGTTTGTAACTCTTATTCTGAGTAGTATTTATATATCTGAGTTGTATTTATGTACTAGTATTATATCCTATCATCTTTCCAATCACCGATTGGAATCACGAAATTACTATGTGTAATATTGAACTTTTTGGGAATTTACATTTCTCTTCATTCAATGAAAGACATTGTATTAGTGGTATAACTCACGCCACTATTTAACGTTAAAAACAAAAAAAGTTTATGGCTATTGAGGAAAGTACAATAATTTTTTATTTTTAAAGCGTTCAGAATAACCGTAATTATTCAATATTTAGTTTCAGAAAGATTTCTGTAAATTTAGTTTGTAATCAATTGTCATCATATCAACGTGAATTAGAACGGACATATAAATAATATTGATCATGCAAAATATTTGTTTCAATATCGAAATGTTATATTTTCTCCACATATCATTCTCTTTTAGTTTCTCGCGTTAGTGCATTTATTTCATAAAGATAATGTACTGGGACAAAAAAGGTTGATTTTTCGTCAGAAATATTTTTGACTAGTGAAGAAAAAAGTAGATAATCATGGTCCTATATTTAGTACATTTCTTCGGCTAACACATTGTGAAGTCAAAATCCACGTAATGTGGGTCTTTGTTACCGTTAAAACTGAATGACGGCGAAAGATGTGTCTGTTCTGTCTGTGGTCAACGCAAGCGTCTTAACCGTTCATTTCTCCAAAATTGATATTCCCTAATCTTTCTGGACGTACTCAATTCTCAACAACATTTTCAACGTCAACTTCATTCCCACAACGTTCTCCAAAACAGTTCAAAATGATTAGCTTTAACAGAATTTCGCTTTACAGAATTTGTGTGGATCTTGAGCAGTGCGCATGCTACTTTTTTTTCAAAATCCTTACGTGAGCCTTTATTCAGCACCATCCTTGAAGCTGCAGACCACTAGGATAACGTATGCGTGGGTCAATAGCTTGTTATTTGATAGAAAGTGTAATATTCTTCTCTACATCTCTTCTCCGCGGCGGCGTACGTCGCGCTCCATCTCTTCGCCTTTCCATTCTTATTTTCTTTCCCTCCGGGCGATCAAATTATTTTCTCGCCAAACACTTCACGTCAGGAGTGGCAATATCCATTTCTTCTCAGACCTCATCTCATTCGATAAACACTTTTATGGAGTGCATTGAAGAGCGCTATGTGGAGTGCAGACTGCAAGTTAGATCTTTCGCCGGGGCCATTTCCTCAGCAGTTGCTGTTTCTGTGATCGTATTTGTGAAATTGAGTGAAAGCATGGCTTAACCCAGGGGCGAGGGGTAACGCCAGGCCACTGGACGCGCTCTGTTGGCTCGGGACTGCGGGGGGGGGTGTTATTATTATTTATTTATTTAACGTCAACAGCAGTCAAAAACGGTGTGTTACGTACTATAGGGAGGAGTGCAATCTCTCACGTTTTATTCCACTCTAGGGACCCGTAGCAACGAGCGTTTTTTTGGCCAAAATTTATATTTGCTCCAGTGTAATAACAATTTCGAAAGGCAGATGAGTTACATATTCGGATGATTATCGATTACCGTGGCCTGCATGAAGGTATCTACTTACTGCCACGAGAACATGGAGACCGTTTATTTTTAATAAACATATTGTCCACTGAGATAAAGAATGAGTGCACTGAAACAGAAACACACTTCTTTGTCCATTTCTCCCTCTGTCCGCTTATCAGTCTGTCCGCTTATCAGTCTGTCCGCTTATCAGTCTGTCCGCTTATCCGTCTGTCTGCTTGTCCGTCTGTCCGTTTATCCATGCATCTGCTTGTTTGCCTGTCCGCTTGTGCGTCTGTCCATTTGTCCCTCTGCCCGTCTGGCCGTATGGGCGTTTGCCCGTCTAATCGTCTGTGAACGACACTACCGCCTTAACCGAGTTTTCCATCACTTCCTTCATTCACTGAAACTACTTCTTCCGACCTCTACGCGTGCCCGACATTTGTGCATCTCTCTGCGACTCCATGTGAAGATAAGGGAGCACGCTGAGAGCGTTCGGAGGGCTCAGCGCTGCCCACCTCTCGCGTGCTAATGCTTGCTAATGGATTGCTCGCCTGCTAATGGATTGACTAATGCTTCCCGGCGCGTCAACTTCTAAGTTCTTAGTTTTGGCAGGGTATTGAATTTGTTATCCTGAGTAGTGCTATTAAATGGTGAGATCCTATGTCAATCTACACATCGCAGGGGAATTCCCTCTCCAAGTATCTCCACCAACACGTCACCTACCCATCCGAGACCATTTCTAATCAGATCAGATATCAATATCAGATGAAGGCCGGTGCAATACCCTAACAAACGGGCCACTGACCACGCGCGATCGTTTCTTCCTCTTCCTTGTTTTATCGTTTCGCCTTACTAACATCACATACACATAACATTCTCCACACTTGTGTGGAGTACAGTGCAAAGCTTGGAGCTGTTCCGCATGCGACGGTGCCCCGAGAAACACCTTGGGCAAAACACTCGCTTCAATTAGAGAATTAAGGGCAGGTGACGCACCTGAAGAAAGGCATGAAGGGTATGTGAATCCGCGGAGAGGGAGACACTGCTTCAGAGTGAGGCTGCGCACACTGCGTTTTTTAAACATTATTTTATTGTTCGAATGATGAGTGCATGATTCAGTAGCTATTACTTTTTCACGCGTATTTGCATTGACTTATAGTTAATCTCTGTTATCTAAAACTAATTCAATTCTAACTACAACATTGGTTAAGGATACTCGTTGAGCAACTACGGATAGTTTACATCGGAAAATGTATGTAGCGGATGTCTATTTCGGATAGGATTCGGCTCCTTGTAGCCGTCTGTGCATGCTGGGCATCGCGAGGCGGCGCTCCTGTCCCTTGACCGGTCATCCGGCGGCAGCGGAGGCGTGGCGGGGGCGGGGGCGGGGGCGGGGCGTTTCCTTCCCTTTTTATCGTTCGAATGATGAGTACATGCTTCAGTAGCTATTAATTCTTCACATGTATTTGCAATGACTTAGAGTTAATCTTAATTATCTAAAACTAATTCAATTCTAACTACATTTGTTTAGGATACTCATTGAGCACCTACGGATAGTTTAACATCGGAAAATGTTTGGAGGAAGGCATGTAGCGGATGTCTATTTCGGATTCGGCTCCTTGTAACCGTCCGTGGATGTTGGGCATCGCGAGGCGGCGAGGGAACTGGAGCCGCAGAGCACCGCTCCTGTCCCTCGACCGGTCATCCGGCGGCAGCGGTGGTGAGTGGGGGGCGGGGGCGGGGGCGTTTCCTTCCCTGGCGGCCGGCGCGGCGCGGCCCCACGGCGCCCCGGCTCCGCCTCGCTCACGCCGGCCTCCGCTTATCCCCGCCCATCTCCGCCGGCCCCCGCCCTCCCCGCGCGACGCAGATGGACGGCGCCCGTAATGCCGTCGTTGCCCTCGCCCTCGCCCTCCGCGCTCGTTTCTTTCCCGACGGTGAGGGGGAGGGGGTAAGCTGTAACTTCGCCCGCCCTTCAGCGCCCCGCCCCCGCACTCGCTTCCTTTCGCCGCCTTCCTTGCATGCGCTCGCCCGGGGCTCCCGCACGCCTTCAGTTTTACCGAGTGCCGCACGAGTTTACTCTTTTACTTCTGAACCGAGTGCCGCTGTCTGTCATCTCTGGTGAAATCTCTTTTTACTTTTTGATCAAATAATTATTTGTTGATTTAATGTCGAAAACAGGAAAACATATTGTTATATTTGGGAGGAAGACAAGCTACTTGGTCGTTCATTTTGCTTTTCAAGTTATGTTTCATAGTATTGTTACTTTATAACATACAAAGAAAACATTGATAAAATTATTATTCAAAAGTTGTAGATTAATAGAAATAAAAAATGTTTACAACGTCTATGAACCAGAATTTCACTACATCGTAGTGGAATACATTATTGTAGACGAATTCTGGTTCTGAGGCAGCAGATCTGAAGAAAACCGTAAATCCTTGAAAGCTGTTTCTTGTGGCAATAAAAATATTAGTAAACCCATTACGTTTTACATCTTCTATTAAAATGATATCAAAATTTCACCAATAAACCAATATTTAAATGCAAAATTGAATCACTTTATCAATCACAGTATTACACTAATGATCACAAATACAGATATCCCCTATTATTATTTCTTCCTTTATTTGTGTGGTGACCAACTCTTACATTGAATGGCGATCCATTCGTTCCCGTCTCTTCGCCTTTCTGATTTCGCAGGGCTGCAATATTCCATATGTGATGTAATCTGGCTTACATATTGCAGTATCAATCTTTCCCTCGTTCCTTTTCCATTCCCCTTCCTATTAGGATTGTTTTCGACTCTTAAATGAGTCCCTGTTTCTAGCAAAGGATACAATATTTTTTTTTAGTTTCTCACCTTACCTCGTAATCGAAAAAAATAGTACTGTAATGGTGCGGCGAAAATGGCGATTTTTTTACAGAAAAACATTTATTCCCGGCCCACCTACCCCATGAAAATGTTACAGTGAGTGAAGATGAATACTACAGTAATGAACATTCAGAAGATAGAGGAGACATCCACGCTCACCCAACATTTCAGTCTACTGTAACTCAAGTGATCCACACTTTTTGTCTCATTTTTCTGTCAACGATCTTGTTGGGTATTTAAATTTGTCGGAGCAACAGTCTGAGTTTTTAGCCTCGCATCTAAAAAGATGGAATTGTCTTCCCCTGTACGAAGTGTGTTTTTTGTGATTGCTAAGTATTTTTTTCAAATATTTCTCCAAGAAAAGGGATGTAGCTTTTTGTAATGTTATCGAATCAGTTATGGAGACATTAGGTCTTTATTTAAATGTAACTGAATGTCACTTGTTCATAGATGCTTGCAAAATACGTTTAAAAGCAGTAGGGGAGAGTTAGGTAACTGGACCGGTTAGGTTAAGTGGTTCATGCTTTTAAATGTTGGTGGGAAATGTTTCCTGCCCTTTCCATTGGATGACATTCTTAGGATCACAGGGCTGATAATCTAAGACACAATCATAGATTCAGGCCTTGATTTATTCAGTACAGTAAGGAATTTTTATTCTGAAAGGTCAGAAGTTTTTTTTACCACTCATCTGCTTTGAATTTTTATTGCGATTGAATAAGAACAACAAGAATATTCACACCAAATTAAATGTTAGTATTTCTGCTCTATATATTGGTGTGGTTTGATTTTATAATACGTCGCGGCGTATTTCGGACATATGAAGAAAATATATGCTGTGTGGTTAACTGGAACGCCGGGAGGTTAGGTTAAGTGGACCGGTCCAATTACCCTCTTTATTTTTTCGGAAGTAGAATTTGTAGATTTGCAATTATTAAATCTGGAATGTTATATAATTTATTCGCCTATCACTATTTTATTAATTTATTTTATTATCACTGATATTTCGAAGTTTTATTTTTAATGCCACGTTTTGGGGCACGGCGCGCAGTCCGTGGCCCGTTTTCATAATAACGTGTGAAAAATGTTATGGCAATATGTAGAAGAATGATTTTTTCATTGAAATAGTCTATTAAATGTCAATTTTATTTTTACAGCTTATTTCAATTCCCGGGCCACTTAACCTTACCGGTTAGGTTAACTGGTCCTATTGCAAATGTATAAACATTTCGTATTTGACAAAAACTGTAAGCACCAAGATGTCGTTTGTTTCCATAATATAAAGAGAAAGCCTTTCTCAAATATCATGCGAAATTACGAGCGTAGGTCAAGTACATACAATTTTAGAACTAGTTTTAAAAGTGGACCAGATAACCTAACTCTCCCCTACTTCAGAATGGAAAACTCCACAAAGGGAACATATTTCCTTCCGTTCCGTTTTGTTCATACACTGAAACCGAAGGAGCCATGTGTGAACTTTTTTTCTGCGCTTATTCTCATCAATTATCAGAAATACAAATGTAATTATATATACAGATCTCAGGCAATTGCAATTCTGTTCGGGATGCATCTCAGGTACACTAAGCACTGCTACTTTCTTTGTGAGTGGCACAGCAGAGAGCAAAAATCACTATTGTGGGAACAAATGGACTCATCAGCCTGAACTACTGCATTTACAGAGAAATGTGGTTAACACACCTTTTGTTGACCTAAAATGTGTACGTGCCTCAACCGCATATTAAATTGGGTCTCGTGAATTTGGGTCTCCCATATTAAATTGGGTCTCTTTGTGAAAGTCATGGACAAAACAAGACGTAGGTTAATGTATCAGAAACGTTCCCAAGGATGTATTGCGAGAGAAGTTCCTGAGAATCAGGGAAACAAAAATAAAGGATGGAATATTTGTAAGACCGCAAATTAGAAAACCAATGACTGATTAGCATTACGTTGATTTGTTCAGTGAAGTTGAAAAAAAGCATGCCTTTTTTATTTCACTAGTGTCTGTAAAAGTTGCTCGGCAACTATAAGGCAGAGAACGATCATGATTGTACATGAACTATTGAGATCATACCACTATGTGAGATGTAACAAGTCATTTAAACTACATTTTTTGAATGTTAATTTGGGCTTTTTTCCGGATAACCTCCGTTAGTGATGAACATAGCCAACTGTTCCACCAGGACATTTCTTAAATGGAAATGCGTAATCAATACAATTGGAGTGAAGCAATGTTGTCCGACTACTGCTAGATCTTACGAAGAGACGTTTTCGGCAAAGTATTGCAAGAAATCGGGAAGGAAATATTTTTAGGTATGTTTCTTCACTTTTCGTAACCCTTATGTTGTCTTTTTACTGTGTATGTTTGCATCTGTTGTTATTATAGCGTGCAATTTTGCCAGATACGTATAATACATAGGGAGACATACGCCTTTACGAGAGTGATCATCACCTGAAAACTGAGGCCGATGCAGAAATTTTGAAATTAGATCTGGGTCAGAGGCAAATTATCTTACAGAAATAGTGTGTGTTGTAGCAGAAAGATCAAAGGACGATTAAACAATCACTTCTTTATCATTTTAGAAGGTCCTTAAATGTTTTAAAATCGCCCGAATTTAGAAACAACGCGAGAAAGTATGTGCTTATGTAGCGCCACTAATTAAATATTACAAATTATCAGTAGCAGAAATGTTATGAAATAATATTTTCATTGGCGTGAAAGAATTTCCTGTTTCTAAGAAGTTGTTGTTTTTTTGCGGGGATGAAATAATGAAGTCTAAAAAAATTGTTACATGATGCAGGAAAAGTCTAGAAGTTCGTTAACGAACCTGCGGGTTAATTCAAGCGCTACATATTTTTTTCTTTGAGGTACGCCAACATTGCGGTACTAAGAATCGGAAAGTAGTAGAACCATTATACAGGTGGTAAAAATACATCGCCATTTTCTCGCCAGTTATATGAACAAATCATGAGCAGTTTCATGACGGTTTGTCCTCTTCTATAACGTTCAGAAGGTTGTGTTTGGTATTTAGAAAATCAGATGAAACAAGTGGATACCAGAAGTTTGAGGTGCGTAGCGATCGACAAAAGCCGAGATCGAGTGGGAACAATACTTTTTCACTGTACGCGTGATGAATGGGGTTAGGTTCGAACGCTTTTGTGTGTATGAATGAGGCTTCGAGCCGTGGCCGGTGGTTGGGGTGGAGCAGCCAGGAGGGGCTGTGAAGGAGACAGGAGCTCCCTAGATAACCGACAGTAAACTCAAACAATGCTTGACATTTACAGTGTTGGGTTTTCTCCAGAGTAAAACAGGAGCACGTGACAAATTCTTGCGTGTTCTTGGGTTTGCTTGTCGACGGTGTGAGAGAGTGACCGTTGAATCCTTTTTTCTGATAGCACGAGACGTAATGACATTAAATAGAA
>JAHLJT010008446.1:14510915-14584507 GCA_031308135.1 Acheta domesticus | reverse complement strand
GCACTACACATTTGGGATAAATGGCGCTTAGCACTTGACGGGACGGCCATCACTAATCAATCAATAAACAAAGTATGAAAATAATTCAGCACGCATTATACGTAAATTTTGTCATAAACATTTGAAAATACATTAAGAAAAAATAGGCAATTAGTATTACCACTTTAAGTATACATAGAAAAAAGGACCAAATGAATGAAAGAGATGAAAGCTTTGAAGGTTACACATATGTTAGTCACATGGTCATTTATACGGAAAAATATTAATAGTTAAATATTATTTCACGATCGATTCTAGAAGAAAGAGCAGAGAATATATGACTTAGGGATATATTGGAGATTTGGTTTTAATGAACCTGTGAATGACTATTGAACATGGAAGGGACAGACCGAAGAAATAATTATTTACGTAACCAGTCAGAAAGTGACATTTGAAGTACATTTAAATGTTGACGGAAGAGGGACCGAGGCCGTAGGAGCCGAGTCCATTATTATGAATTGCGAATGAAACTTTCGTTCCACTTGTTATATTATATTTTTGTACGAACTGTTCAGGGGAACTTATAGTAGTATATGCTCTTGAGATCACTCTTAATATGCGAGGCTGAATCTATGTTGATTCATTTCGCTGCTTGTGGTTTCTTTATTTACAGTTTTTGGTAGATGGAAAAGCCATGATTTCTTTGCGGTCTGCGTACGGCAAAGTAAGATTCCATAGTGGAACCGCTATCACACAATTACACTTTCCAATCGATAAACATTAATGATAAGAAGAGTGCCTAAATAACAACTTTCCTACAATTTACCTTCTTTTCCCCTGTAGTTCGCAAGATCTACAGGGGATACGAAGGGGCGGTTGAAAATACAAAATTGTTTTAGTAACTAAGAATGGCCTTCAGATCATGATAGTTATGTTCAGGGAGAGGATTCTTGTACCACAAAATGTCTTGAACTTGCTATTTAAAATTATGCATTTATGACCTAAACTTCTGAAATATGCACTTTAATATGCAATAAAACAAAAAATTAACATTATTTAATTTTCTGTATATATCTTTCTTGACAAAATTCAGGAGAAGCATGCTTGAAATGAAAAAATATATTTTTGTGCTAACATAATACAATCATCCTTACTTCGCGGGAGAAATAATTGAAGTAAATATTAATTTTAGTGAAGTGCATTGTATGTCTTGTTGCATTCTTTCCGCCTAATTTAAAAAAATGTGACATCAAGAAATATCCTAGTATTTTACCATCTACAGAAAAGTAGGAGAAAAACAACGCAAACTGTGACAAGCCCATTCTAATCAATGAACGCTCAAATGAGTAGTAGATTCTATGAAAAGGTGAAATGTTTTAGAGATAGGTCTCTATTTTAACGAAATATGCAAAATATGCCCCTATAATCACACGAATATGCATCAGCAGTAAAAATCAGCCAAAATGCACAAATATGTACCAACATATTAGTCTACATAGCATCGAATACTGATCAAATATCAAGAAATTTTATTTAGCTGTGCTCTGAAGCAACAGACAAAAGTGTGCAAAATTACAGAAATCCGGTCCCTAGTTATGTTCACACACTAAAAGAAAAAATAAACAGTCGCACACCAATGAGGAGAATCACGGTGATAGCCAGCGCAGTTTTGCCTATCTTTGTTCAAGTGGGGAGGTACTATGTTATTGGTTAAGACCTTTCTCAACCCCTAGTAATAATGTCGTCTCTCAACGCTTATTGGATTTAAAAAAAAAACGACTGTCGTAATGTGTAATCGGCGTCGCGGGAACATTTTTTTTATTCTTCTCGTTCGACATACTTGTCTTTCGAGGAGGTTAAATTATGCAGTACATAGTTATTGATTTTTTTGGGAATGGCCATCCATAAGCAGTCGGTTTATATGACTTGGAAGAATGTAATTATTGTGCTAAAATAAATGAAGATAGGTTGAAGATTGTTTCAGTTTGATCAATTGACAGTTATGGAGGATTACGGTGGTTTGAATCGGTCTTTGGGATACCTGGATTTAATACGTGGGATGCAGCATTGCGACCTAGGCTGAAGATTAAGGAGCATGGGGAAGTGTGAAGGTTTTGGTAAAAGTTTGGGCTATTTGTGTTATGTGGTCGCTTAATGAAGGCACTTTTAATTCTCTGCGAATGTGGGCGTTAGGAATGAACCAGGGGCATTTAAAGTTCTTCTTAAAAATATATTTGAATGGCTGATAATGTTTGGAGATTGCTAGTCGCAGCACATCCCATCGCGGAAACTTCGACGAACGTTTACAGCCAGCTCCGCCCATAAACACGCCGCAATCTTACTTTAGTATCAGTCCGATGGAGATAAGTTGTGCAATAGGAGCATCACAGTGAATATTTGAACTAGTTCTTCAAAAAATGACGAGGCAATCAATTTCCGCCGGAAGGTCCGCAAGCATAGAAAAGTACATACTACGCTTGCCATACTTCAATACTGAATATATTTTAACTTGCAGAAAACGTAACATTTTGCTAAACGCATGCACTATTATTTCTTAAATATGTACCTTTTCTTCGCAACTAAAAATTCATTAATTATTTTTATTATTTATTTATTTACATATTAAATTGTCTCGGGCAAGACTTGTGCTTCGTACTTTCAAATTTTAAAAAATATTTCATACTATTAGTTTTTGTTGCATCATATTTCTTAATTTTTTCCCCTTGATTTATTCTTTTTAATTTTATAAGTAATTTTTAATTTTATATTTTAAGAAGGAAACATTGTAATTATTAAAAATTATATTACAGTACACCTGAAGATGCGGCCATTTGGGTTGCGAAACGTGTTATATAGACAAGAGAAAAATAAACATATGTAACGTAAAAATAATTGCTTTGATTGTCGTTAATATGAGACGGATACCACTATTTGAAAAATATATTGCAGTTTATTGCAGGTTGACCGTCGATCCCCTGCCCACACTGCTGCTGTTTGTGTTCCTCTTGATGTTCTCCAAGTACCAGAATGGCATCGGGATGCGAGTCGAAAGATTGCGTTGACTGTCGAAACATCTCCTGACGGCAGAAGGGTGAAATAGAGTAGCAGTGACTGCACCTTTCGCGACTCGAAATCGGTGCGCGGCAAGAGCTGCTTCAATACATCAAAACGTGAATGGCGCGCGGGAACAGCTTAACAGGGTGACGCGCGTTCTCCTGACGCTAACGCCGTCCGACGTCTGGATGCCGCCCGGAGTCCGTCTCCCCCCACTCCCTCGGGGGCGTTTGCACTCCATCGCCCTAATTCCAGTTTTCTGCTCCAGCGAGGGATTCGATCTCCCAGGAGTGGATGTCGACCCGCCGCCACCGCTCTATAGAAAAAACGATCAAAGTGGAGATGTATTTTATTGGGTTATTTTCATCTTATGAGGCGCCGCCAAGCACCGGGCGAGGGTGGGGAAGAGGGAGGAGCAAAGAGGGGGCGGTAAAGGGTGACTGAAGCTCAGAGCAGTACTTCTCTACGATATTTTCGATATCTCATTATTTTCCTCTCCTTGAGACGTAACTCATATCATGAAGTAGAGTAGTTACGTAATGCAATGACCGTTTTAATTTCTTCATGGAATACTTGCATCTCTATCAAAATACTCTCATTCTTTATCAAAACACATAAAAAATGTATTAGAACTGGAACTTTCAATCTTGATCCTAGTTTCTAAGGTTCTACTTCTCAAATTTATCACTAGCTTTACGTCAATTTTCGGAAATGTAATATTCCATGTAAGCTACAGTAAATATAGTCATTTATATATACATACAAGGAGCGGTAGTGCGCTGGTGCAGAGTTGGTTGACTCGGTGGCTTAGTGGTCAGAGCAGCTGGGTGTAAGCCAGAAGGCTCGGGTTCGAATCCCGGTATGGCCGACCAATTCTTTGAACAAATTTGTGCAGTACAGTGAATATAGTTAAGAAACAGTGAGTTATCCATCAATGCATGTACACCCTTAAGAAAGTGGAAATGTTTGAAGACCGATATCAATTATGTGCATATAACCGATACGAGTGCAACCAATTTCAATTACCGAAGACCAATATTACCAATATATATTTTGAAACTTGCTGCTGTTAAATCGTCAGTTAAAGCAACATTGCCCTCTTTCTACCCAGTGGCAGGCTGTTGACGGATAGCAGCGATTAGAGGGCTTCGCGTTTGATGCGGCAGTGCGGTGAGCGAAAAAGGCTCGTCTTGATGCTCTTTCGTTTAATATACCGCGCAATTGGATAAAACGTCAATAAAAGTAACCTACTTTGCCTGTGCCTGCCATTCACTGTCAACATTCACATTTCAGATTTTCACGGAGCGTTTATATATTTTTCTCGTTGTATTAGTGCAGTATTGACGATGCTCCATGGGGGTATCGAATGCTGTTTCTTTGCTCTCTTAATTCAACGTAGCTTTAATAAATGTAAAATGTTTCCCTTTATTATTAGGACTAAGTTTATTTGTCCAACACGAATTTCCTCCAGGGTGTTGAACAAGGACAATCTTTTACACAAAGAGGAAAAGATAGTGAATGACGCAAATGTTCTTGATATCTATTCATTTGGCTCAGATTATTTTTAATTACTTTGAACATTCACGTTTCTCAAATTATAGTTGCCTGGTATAATTCACAATGAGTGGTTTTATATCATTATTACTTCACCCTCAAAAAATTATTCTTCCTGCACCTGTGGCCCACACCAGCCGTGTACGGCTGTAGCCTTTTCTTTCACATACCGTAGGTTAACATTTATGGGGGTAATATCGAGTTCGCGATGGAGTAGGAAGTTTGTAGTAAACAGGGTGCTTTAGTGATTATTCTTATTTATTTCGGAAGGTTTGAATTTGAGAGGGTATGTTTCTGATGATGCGGCACACATTACAGATACGTAACTTAATATTAGTTGTATCATGGATTGGTAGAGATGTATGAATGAGTGTTATTGAAGTGAGGATCATTTCTTCAGTAGATGTAACTGATATGTTCTTTTAGTGTTCTGTGCTTGCTATTTTCTTTCCATGTGAGTCAGGTGTCGAAGAACTCTCCGAAGTTTTTGCTCGTGGCATTTGCGAGAATCTGATATATGAATCTGAATATGATTTTGGTAGCTGAGTGTAGATGAATTGAGGAGTTTTAGGAGAGTGAATGCTTTCCCTTCACTCTTGCTTTCGTTTTTCTGTATATGTCATTTTTGAGCCAATCGTAAAGAAGGGTGAAATGATGTAGAAGATCCTGTGTTTTCTCTAAATCTTGGTATATTGATAGATTCTTCTGCTGCATCGTGCGCAAAGGTGGCAATAGATGCTGATGGTGTATTTTCCTTGGCGTCTTTTCACATGCTTGTAAAATTCTGCCAGTTCTTGTCATCCCACACATCAGTTAGAAATAAACTGTGAGAAATGTTCGTGTACTGTAGCTTAAGATAGTCCGTTTGTTACGGCAATCTGTATTAAGAAGTGATTTTTGCGAACAATTTGCTCTAGAGCAGAAACGTGCTTTCGTTCTTCTGGAAAAATAATTGTAATTTTGAATAAAATACATTTTGAAGGAAATTTCTATCTAGCTACAGTATGAAGAATCGTTGGTTGTATAATGTTATTAATATAAAGAGGCTTTTTCTTTTATTTACTATATTTAGACAGAAAGATTACTGAATTCATATTATGTCAGTATTCAAGAACGTTATACAACTTAAAAGTAATGCAATCGAGGGCACGGTTTTGATATTCTTTTCCGAAATTGATATTATATGTATATATATATATAATATCAATTCATATATCAATATATATATATATATATCAATATATATATATTGATATATATATATATATTGATATATATATATATATATATATATCAATATATATATATATACACAGGGTGAGTCAATATATCAATATATATCAATATATATATATATATATATATATATATATACACAGGGTGAGTCACGTAACTTTAGCACCTCCTGTAACTTTTGAACGGTTTGAAGATATTGCAATGCAGTTTTCACGGAGTGAATGAGAGAATGGGGCTAATTGATATGTGTATTGATTTCTCTTTTATCACTTGTATTTTACGAGATATTTGAGGTAACTTTGTTTTTTTCAAATGGGATTATACATATTTTTTCAGTCTATCATGACAAGCGTAAAAAGATGAATCCAAAGATATAAATATTGTCATATGTTAGATAAGCATTTTTTTGAGTAATTGTGATTTTTTTGCGACTAGTGTTTAACGGATATTTTCATTGTAACTGTCAGCCCCACAAGGTCACGCAGCGCTCCCCCAGCAAACGCGGGGCCGGGAAAGGGAAGTACTTGAGGATACGAAAAATATTCACAAAACTGTTGCATTTTTTTCCTGAACTCTCCTTTCCATCTGATCCATTTTGAGATATTTTGTGTTCCTTAGGGATTGAAATACGGATTTGTCTTAAGTAGTATTTATTGAAATAAGATTATTTCTATCCCTAAGTTATTATTATATTCTTATTAACATTGAAATTGTTTGCTCAAAATACGCAATATTTTTTGTACAGTTTTAATTATTTATTCTTATTGTGCTTTGTTTCAAGACCCCATTAATACGTATCTTATGAAACCCCATTAAATGGAGTTGAAGTTATAAACAATTTTAATACGATAAAAACTAATGACAAATCCTTATTTTCCATCCTTTAATTCCTTCAATCAAAGAAAGTCGATAATCTGAAAATGCGGAAGGATGGAAAGCACAGTTCAGGAAAAAACTGCAATGGTTTTGTGAATATTTGGAATATGTTTCATATCTTCAAATCTCCCTTCCCTTGCTCGGGCGCGCGTTGCTGGTGGAGCGCTGTGTCACCTTGTGTGGTAGACTATTTAAAATGTCCGTTAAACCCCAGTCGCTAAAATGAAAATTAATCAAAAAAACGCTTATCTAGCATATGACAATATGTACATCATTGGATTCGTCTTTTTACGCTCGTCATGGTGGACTGAAAAAATATGTATAGTTCCATTTAAAAAACAAAGTTACCTCAAAAATCTCGTAAAATACAAGTGATAAAATAGAAATTAATGCACGTATCTATTAGCCCCTTCCCCTCATGCACTTTCGTGAAAACTGCATTGCAATAACTTCGACCGTTCAAAAGTTACAGGAGGTGCTAAAGTTACGTGACTCACCCTGTATATTACATATTCAATGTATTTTTGACCAATAAAATTTAATATGATAAAGGTTTATCACCAAAGTGCATTTCCGAAATAGGATTTAATGGATGTTTCGGCAAGATTATTCACGTTGTGACAGTACAATACAGACTGCAAGTGTAAGTGTCAAGTAAAGTTAATTAAAGGAGAACCGTACATTGTGGAACGACCGTAAAAAAACATTGGCCTTATTCTGCGCTTGGTGACGTAAGGAGGCAACGAGAGCGAGTCCCCCCGGGGCGCAACCTGGTGCCCGCACGCCTCCCCTCTGCAGATGCGACCGGCCCGCCCCCTTCACCCCGGTCGTCCCACCCCGCGTCGCCCCGCCCCGCGTCGCCCCCCCCCCACCCCGCCCCGTCACGCCCCGCTCCGACCGCAGCCGCCGTTGGACGCAATTCTCTATTGGGGCACACCGCGCTATTAATTATTCGTAAATGTTCGCACTGCGGGTCTCCAGCTCCCCGGACGCACGCCGCCACCGCCGGCGCCGCGCTCCCTGCCCCACCCTCCCGCCTCCCGCCGGCTTCCACCGGCGCGCTTCTTTCATTAACGCCTGTCCCCGCCGCCCCCGCCGCGCGCCCCGCTTCCGCTCCTCGTGGCGCGCGCGAACGGGGCGGGGCGGGGGCGGGGGCGAGGGCGAGGCGGAGATGCTTCCCGCCGCCCAAAGGAAACTCCGCGCCGTCGGAAATTACGCGAAGAATTAGCCTCCTCTCCCTTCCCTTCCTGCAGGAGGTCGAGCGAGGGCCTCGCGGCGCTGATGCAGATGCTTCCCGCTCTGCTCGCGCCCGCTCGTCCTCGCCGCGCCCCGCCCCGCGCTTCCCCGTTCATCCCGCTACTCTTCGCCTAGCTTTGTCCCGCCCCGCTGCGTCCGATCCACGCCGGCCAGCCCCGCTCCGCCCTCTGCCCCTCACCCCGCCCCATCCTGCCCCGCTGCGCCTCCTACCCTCCCGTCCGAACCCATCCGTCTCGCATGCCTTCTCCACACGCCCCGCTTTTCCCCGCTCCTCCCGCTTCTCTTCGCCTATCTCTTCCACACCCAGCTCCGTCCCACTCACGCCGGCCAGTCCCGCTCCGCTAAGCTCCGCCCTCCACTCCCCGTCTCTCTGCGCCCCGCCCCATCGTGGCCGCTCCTCCTGCTTCTCTTTGCCTAGCTTTGCCCCGCCCCCGCTCCATCCGACCCACGCCGGCCAGCCCCACTCCGCTAAGCTCCGCCCTTCACACCCCGCCCCGTCCCGCCTCGCGCTTTCCCGCGCTCCACCCGCTGCTCTTCGCCTAGCTCTGCCCCGGCCCGCTCCGTCCGATCCACACCGGCCAGCCCCGCTCTGCTAATCTCCGCCCTCCACACCCCGCCCCTCCCTGCCTCGGCCTGCCCCTCCCTGCCCCTCCCTGCCCCTCCCTGCCCCTCCCCACCCTCCCAGCCTTGCCCCGCCCCGCCCTTCCCCGCCTTGCCCCTCCCAATCGTGCTCCGCTCAGTCTCTCTCTGCCTTCTCCATCCGTCCCGCGCCGGCCCGCGCGGCGCCTGCACGTTGCCATGCTTCGCTGCCTGTTTCTGAGATGGCGGCAATAACACTGCGAGGAAAAGCGTCTACGTGCGCCAGGAAGGCTGCAAGGGAGCGAGGAGGCGACGCAGTGGAATGCGGGAAATGAACGGCAGGTGTTCGGGCATAATCGGGATGTGGACAAGATATGTAAATGGCATCAAAAGGAACCAGTACTTCAAAAAACCAGTATTTCAAATATTTCAAAGGCACGTGTACTATATTTATGCGCAGTATATGGCACGGTGATATTCCAATTACGGGAAATGATACTATCAACGAATATAATGGATATTCGTTGCGTTTCGAGAAAAAATGTTTCCGTATTAATATATAAATACAAAAGGATGTTAAAACCAATAAAATATCTCTCATAATTTTCTCTGATATACTTAGTGAGTCTGTCTCCGTCAAAAGTATGTTAACACATCATACTCCCAAACTACATTTCTGGAACTTCGTCTAGATTTTCCTTCACAATTCTCTCAAGGTACAAGTTAAAAACTCATGAGTTTTAATAAAATATACTTACGAAATATAATTCTGTGATATCATAGCAAATGCAAGCCAGAAAATAATAGTACGCACGTGCTATTTCTGTTGAACGTTTAAGTAAGACAGTGAAATTGCAAAATGCACGGATTCATTAATGCAACTTATTTTGCATTTGATCGTGGTCACAAAACATTTGAGCTGGAGGAAAACAATTCACATGTTGGAAATCGGCGTGGTAAACATTGTTGGGATTATGCACGTTTTCCAATGTGCAAAAAAGAAATGCTTAATATTGTTAACTAATGTTATTATTGCGCAGTGTTGTTCATGCCAGCAAATATTAAATATTAGCTCTTTAAAGAATTCATACGTCGTTTGTGTGTTCTGTAAAAGGTAAATGTTGGCGGGAAGCTTTACATTTTTAATTTTGATGTGGCAATTCTGTAGCCACTAGTTTTGATACGTGTTTTCGTTTCTGAAATAAATTAAATCATTACCTATTATCACAAACGTATTATTAACCTAATTACTGATTAATTTAACTAAGAACCTAACTACTGACTAATTAATTTAAATTTAGAAATATGTGGTTTTTGTTTGGTGTGGCACTCATTATGTGGGCAGTAATACCGATGTTCGCGGCTTTAAACACGATTAAAATCGTACGATTTTAGGGCACAAAATCTTTCCTTCAGAAGAGAAATAAAGGAGTTCGATTTGTGTCATACATTTCGGCTGAATGGAATTCGGAAGAACTTCAAGCCTGAATGACACCTCAGGGAAAAAATTGAAAATAACTTTCTTATTCAAATACCAAATTTATAGTCAGATTGGATGATAGAGCCACGCCTACCTCCTGTTAGTGTTTGGTACTAGGAAACAAGCGTAACCAAATTAGATAATGCCAAGTAGAGTGATCGTGAAAATGGTTCTAGTCTAATCCTTGAAGTTGATAATGAGAAAACAACATTAATTATTGAATATATAATTTTTTATATATAATTTATTATATAATTTTAAAACAAGACAATAGTGAAAATGCTGCAGAAAGGCACAAAATTTCTTGCACTCTTTAGTCTAGGCTAGCTTCTCGGTGTTGCCCCACCCACTTCCCAGCAGCTACCTTTCGGAAAGACGTTTTTTCCATTTTCCCAGTTTTGCGGTCCCCTAATTGCAAGAATTGTATCATTACGTATATTATAGAAGAGTAGAAACTGGTCCTGTATGCAAATTTTCATTTAAAAATACGGAGTCATTTTGAAGAAAATGTCCTTTGAGCGATTCTAAACCTGTGCAATTTAGAGTTCCCTTTCAGAGAAAATTTGAGTTTTTTAGGATCTTCTTAAAAAATCATTCCATGCACTTTTACTCACAAAAGCAATAATGAATATTAACGGCCATGAGAAATTTCGAGCTGTTTATGTGAAAATCGTTCGGAACATTGCCCAAATTTCTCTCAAAATTGCGCAAAAAATTAAAAATACTTAAAAAATGTGTGTAAAGGCACAATTTTATTTGAATAAAAATGTTCTAAAATAAAAATTCTTGGTACGAAAAGTCATAAGGCAAACCAAAATCTTGTAACAGGATGAGGATGTTTTAAATTCATACAAGAAGTAACTAGAAATCTTGTAAAAATGTTTTCAATGATAACGATTAAAAAGTGAACGATCCGGCCACAGTGTCCTGTCTCAACCACCAATATTTTCTAGAATTGCGATTGAACTCAAGAAGGATAACAAGACAAATTTACACAAAATCTTCGTTGCGATGTTAGTTTCCGAAACTTCTGCTTATGAAATTCTCAAAATAATTGGTACACTAGGAAATAAAGATTTGGACGGTTTGTATGAATTTCCGAATTGTATGTTAACGACTTGTGCTCCTGTCGTTATACACCCGCTTATTCTTTCATTTAATCCTTAACCCCGAAACATTTCTAGCTCTTTTCAAAACAGATGAGATTAAACCGGTCTGCAAAAAAACAAGAATGAAATTCAAAATTATCGGCGGCATATTTCTCTTTTGCCAGTAGTTTTTTTTCAGAGATATTAGAGTGGCATATCTACGTAGAATGGAAGATTTTCTCAGTAAACGCGAAGTATTTTCAGATTGCCATTTTGGAATTAGAAAATCAAATTCTACAGAAACATACAAATTGGTTTGTTTTAAGATGTTAATATGTTAAGTAAAATCATATGCCTTTTTGTGTCATCTCATTGATTATATTTTTTTACTTTCAAGATTACCTTCGTAAGGAATTCGTGGTATCGCTGTAGGTTGGTCACGTTCTTTCCTAAACTAACGATATCAGAGAGTACAAATACCATAGTGAAATTATTTATTCATCTTTTCCATTGATTGCCAATGTGCATAGCGTTCAGATTTTTGCCATTACTCTCTTCCTACTATACGTAAAGTTATGCCCTATTTCCTGACGATGCGAGTGTTCTTTGCACTAAATAAATAAAGTGTTCAATATCAGATATTTCAAATTGGTTCCGTAATAAAACAAATAATGGTATACAAATCATTAAACGGTTTCAGTGCAGTTTTCATTTCAAATAAACAATTGAAAGCGCCATTGAATATGACTGAGGTGCCATTGTTGTTAACATAACAAAGTTTTTGGGTCTCTTAATTCAATCAAACCTCAAGTAGAATATCCATATAAGTGAACAGAACACTAAATTAAGATCATGTTACGCATTCAGAATGCATTGAAAATGGACATTCCCGCCTGAGTTACGGCATGATGTTCTGGGAAAGCACATCTATAGCATCCAGACATTTAGATTGCAGAAATAAAATGTAGGAATAATGAGGAAATGCCATTCACGTGTTTCCTGCAAGCCTTTCGTTGCACTTGGGGGCTTACCATTGCATTCTCTAGTTATTTATGAGTCTTTAGTTTTTCTCAAAGAGATGTTTCGCCGTTTATCGATTTTCGGTAGTAAGAAACCACAAACGACGAGGATTGTGTACACGTGTTAGAAGAAGTTATTTTTTACATATAGAAACAAGATTTACCCACATTTTCGTTTCCGAAGTCTGACAAGATGAGTGTTTTGTTGAAAAATCGCCGATTTCCTCCATCATTACAATGCTTTCTCTTTACTAGGTAAGAACGTAATAATGCGAGGAAACAAAAACAGCACTTAAACTAGTGGTGCTACAACAGCACTTACTTTCCCGTATTAGAGGAAACAGCTAAGTAGTACTGTAATATTGCACTTTATGCGCTACTAACATCTTCGCTTGGAACTCACTATTTCCATTGCAGTGTTGTCAGAACAATGTGAATTCTACAACTTCACAAAAATAGAATGCAAAAGTTTTGTAACCCTGTATTGGAAAAAGAAGCCTGATACCCTGGAAATATAGAAATGCCTTCCATTGGGCCATGATTAGGGAAGAGTATTTTAAAACCATGCCACAAATTCTCTACTCTTTACTTATTTCAAATATTTCAAAATAAACAATTTCTAAAATATTAATGTGTAAGTCTATAACAAAGTTCGAATGTAAGAAACGAAGAAAGAAATAATATACAAAATTGCACATTCTAATTTACGACGCATCCCGCTGTCCGAAGCGCAGTAAATTTACAGCGGCCTATTACGTTTGCCACAAAATTAAAGAAAAACTACTCATATTTGAAAAATTAAGCATGACCGTATTATTTTATTTATTTATTTGTCAAAAAAGAGAAACAGAATGGCACAGACTTTCCCGTATTAGTTTTCTATTTTCCTGGGTCTTCGCTAGCTATTCAGAATTGCCACATACACTTTCTTGCCAGCTACCATCTATCATCGCCAAAAGTACATTTTTTTGTCATTTTCTTAATTTTTCGGTTTCCTATTGGTAGAACAGAAACATTAATTTTAGAATATTAAAGAACAATAAAACCTAGCCGTAAATGGCAATTTTCTTTTAAAAATTATGTGCCGTTTAAGAGAAAATGGCGTTTTAGCACTACTAAAAATGCGAAATTTGAAGCTCATTTTCACAGAAAATTTTTGAGTTTTCAAAATACTTTATTTGAAGTTATTTGAAGCACTTACACTCACAAATATAATAATCTTTACAAATTGCGGATAATGTGCGTATTAAAGAGGTGAGAGATCTTTCAAAAAATTTACATTTATATAATTTTTGAAAAAAAAAACAACCTCAAAATAAACTTCACGCTATACTAATGAGTGTAATTAGCACTATCCGTTACAAAAGTTTCAAGAAATAAATTGCAACCATATACGAGAAAATGACGTTTGAGCATTTCTGAAAATGCCGAAATTTGAGCTACTTTTCACAGAAAACTGTAGTGTTTTTCGAGAAACTTTACTTGACATTATTTAAAGCATATATACTCGTAAATATAATAATGTAAAAAACTCGCCGATAATGTAAATATTAACAACGTGAGAGACAAGTAAAAAATTTACATTTTGGTAATTTTTGAAAAAACCAACCGATAGACCAAAATGGCTTTTATGTCATTGATAGAGTACATTTACCACTATCCCTACCAAAAGTTTAAAGAAAAATTGGAGCCGTTTTTGAGAAAATCTTGTTTTTGTAATTTTTTAAAATTGCACATATTGCACGCAATATTGCACGAAAACTACCAAAAATTGTGAAAACATTTACATGACCTTTATTAAAGAAATCAATATGCAGAACAAATTTTATTTGAAGAAAAAATCTTTATCTTCAATTTTGTAGTTGGAGAAAGACGCCGAAAAAAATTCAAACTTTCACAATTTTCGAAAATTCAGAGCTGTACGTGAAATCGGACCTATGCCATGTTAAAAAGTGTATTTTCCTCTATTCATACAAGAAATTTAAAGAAAAAATTTGGAGCCGTTTTTGAGACAATGTTGAAAATCCCCGGGTGGCTTCATATAGAGTACCCCCAAATTTTAAAGAATCTTTTTCAAAATCACAAAGCTTCGACTAGAATCAGATCGACTGGGGAATATCAATTTGAAGAAAATCGACCGAACGGTTTAGGCGCTAGCGTTGACCACAGACGGACGGAATGCCGTCAATCGATTTTTAAGTATAAAGAAGCAACAAATCATGGATTTTGACCACACCACGAGATAGAGGATTTTTTTTCTTAATTTAGCAACTGGTTTTATCCACTTATTCGTTTTCACGGCCCGGCAATTAATTTTTTTCCGCCGAAAATTGGCCATTTTTTCGCGCAGCATTACGTAACTTTCCCTATACTATGTATATCACTCCGTGTATACGTACGTATACGGGAAAGTAAAAACACCGATCTTTAAAAATGATTTTTTTCTTTCACAAGAATGAATATATCAGTGGATGTATTTTTCATACTGAATTCAAATATCATTTGAGATTTTTTCCATCAGACAGGAGTTTTGTGTGATATTTGTTTAATTTTTTTAAATCAAATCAATAACTATATATCTAACTCTAAATGATATAATACTCCTTCTGACATACATAGAAAGTGGTAGATAGTGATTCTTGAACATATTTTGCATCTGGAACGTCTGGAACGTCACTCTCATATTTTGCTCTCCTGAAACCTGTTTCATATTTCCATGTCTCTTTCAGATAAGCGGTATGCGCTACAGGTATTGATGGAAGTTCATTGCCATTGCGTAACAAAACAGTCTTCAAACTACATCTGAAGAAGTCTATGAACAATTGCCACTAATCTGACAGGTGTTGATGCCCAGGAGTTTCCTTCTCCTATCTCTTCCTTCTCCTATCCTCTCCCTTTACACACACTTACAGTACCATGCACTACACTACCACACATGCCGGAAGGTCGGTCGGGGTCGAACACCCAATACTCACCATGCTGGATATTTGGATTCTCATGAAATTTCGCCAGCTGGTAGAACATCATGTAAAACCCACATATTTAAATTTTTGAAGTGCTATGTAGTATTAGAAATAGTGTTTTAGAGGCGTTTTACATCAAGATCTTTTGTGACCTCCGCGCCCTCCGCAGCGTGCTGATAGTTGCACCGACAGCGCCAGGAACTTTATGTGACATCTTTCAACCGGTGTCAGATTTCTAGCGTGTTTGTTCTTTCACGACTGAAGGCAAAGGCATATACGTCGGTGTCTTTTTAGTTCGATGTGCAGAGTGACTCGCATTCTTAATAATTCTATCGAAGTTATTTGTAAGGATACCTAAAACCAACGCTATTTTAAAGGAAATTGAAACGAAACTTACATACGGTGCACTATGACATTGTGTTGCACTATGTTTTGACACTATGTTGCACTCTATGTTTGACATTTTATCATATTTGTATTTATTGTGAAAATTTTGTTTTCTAACCAACAAGTAAAATGTATTTATTTAATTATCATATCTCGAGGTAACATTTTCAGGAACCCACTGCTTTGCGATAATTGTATTTGGATGTGTTCGATCTTCTTGTCTGTCTGAATTTCCCACGTCAACATCCGTTTTTGCCATCTACATGCTACAAGCCCTGCGAAGGCAATTGACACCCTGCCTGCAGATAGGCTGATAGCGGTGGCGCTACCCACAAGTGACGGCCGCCTGACCAGAGGCGCGCGGCAATTTCAGAATTTCAACAGGCAGTAAGGTCATCAAAGGTCTTAATACTAATTGACGCAAAAACACTACTTGCAATGTTCATGGCACTTAAACATTTGAATGTAGGGGATTTTAAGGGTTCTGAACAAGCTGGTAAAGTTTCATGTCAATCCGAGTATCCAACACGGCGAGTGTTACATGTTAGAGCTTGTTCCGGCTGGGGGCGGTGCCCCGCCGGTACGAGATACCCGGTTGGAGAAAAGCCCACTAGTCGACGATAGGTTGGCGCCGGATCCAGTTGCCATTCAGCGGGCGAAAATCACCGCCACATCTCGATGAAAAACCATGCACTACACTTGCGGGACTAATCACGTCGGTAGTTAACGCACCCGGAATGACTTCCAATCAATCAATCAATCGATAAAAAGCATGCAAAAGTTCCGATGAGTGCATCCAGACGCTAAAATTTGCAGAATAGAATGTGCAGGGGATGGAATAGGCTATGAAAGCAAGGTTGCCAGGTGCGTTGTGAGCTTTTTCCCTACCATTAATAAGGAATGTCCCCAAATAACCTCTCCAGTGAAACAAAATTCCCCAACTTTGAAACGAAAAATATTCACCAACTTATGATAAACGACATGAACTGTCCCTGGCGATTCCATTGCCTGTTCCCTTAAATTAAAATTATTCAAATAAACCAATCATCGTCTTTTCATCTGCTAGAAATGATAGAGGGGGATATTTATGTTTTATGCTCGAAACCTTATACTATCTTCGTCTTTTCCTTCTCTATGCTTGTCGTTTATTTTTCTCTTTTTGATACATAAAAATGCAAGAGAATAATGTTTTGAGTTCGTTTTTTATTCATAATACTTAAAAGAATAGCATTTCTATCTCGACATCGGATGACAATTTCCCCCAAAAAAATCGCCAAACATTTTTCCTTCATTTTCTGTTCCCCATTTTTTCCCCACAACGACAAAAATTCCCTATTTTGGAGACCAAATTTTCCAGTCTGGCAACCCTGGGCGGAAGAGTGGGGCGAGAGGGGCGCGAAGAGCAAACATCGAGAGAAGGGCGTGGCCACCGCGCGCGGGGCGGGGGCCGGCGATCCGTCGGTCCTTTAAATTGTAGAGCTAAAATATCAAGTTAGCGGAAAATCGCATTGCCGGTATTAGTTGAAAAGCAATAAAATTTCTTTTGGGGAAACAATTTAGGAATAAAAAATGCGACAAATTTGTAGTTTTTTAATTACCTCTGTAATATCGTTCATAATATTTTAGAGATTAGCATTCCTATCTCGACATTGGATGCAAATTTTCCAAAAAATCCCCAAACATTTTCCCTTCAATTTATGTTCGCCAGTTTTCCCCGACAACGAAAAAAATTCCCCATGTTGGGGACAAACTTCCCCAATCTGGCAACCCTGGGTGGAAGACCGGGGCCGGCGGGGGCGCGAAGAGCAAACAGATCGGGGAGGGGGCGTGGCCACCGCGCGGGGGGCGGGGTCGGGCGATCCGTCGGTCAGCGGTCGCGGCGATTTGCCACTCGCCTCTTGCCTCCAGCCCCTGCCCCGGCCCCGGCCCGGCCGCGGTCGGAAATGGAATTTATTCTAATGAGCCACGCCTTTTATGGGCGCGGCGCTTTAACGCGAGCCGCGGTCGCCGATTCGCCGCCCCCACCCTCACTCTCGACCCCATAAAACCCAACGCGTCAGATCGATTTCCGCGGACGCGCGGCGCGCGATTTTTCGAGCGATAAATTGGGTCTTTCTGAGGCCGTCGAGGGGAAGTAAAATCAACGGTCCCGCGTGGAATATTGATATAACTGTTTCACACACAAGAGAACGATTTAGAAAATCTTCGAACAACAAGGAATTGTTTTTCATTTATTTCTGTAAATCGTGATTTTCTTGAAATTGTCGGGCTAAAATGATATGAAATTAAAGAAAATCGCATTGCCGGTATTATTTGAAGAGCAACAAAATTTATTTTGAGGAAAGAATTCAGAATAAAACGGTGACAAATTCCTTTGTATGGCATGGCACTTTTGTGCATGGCGCAAAAATGGAACAGCAAATGGAAACAATGCAAAGAAAGTCAACTCCACAGCCACATTAATAACTTTTACCATATAAAAACTTCTAAGAAACTGAACCGAAGAGGATAAGTCGCATTGTCCAGAAGAAGATCGGGCCACACAAAATTTATCCATCTCTTCTTAATTACCAAAACATCCCCTCCACTTTGTGATACTTGTAACACCAATTTAACCATATACTACATTATAGAAAACTTCCCTAAATTCAGTCATCAAAGACAATTTACTAATCTAAATAATGCTTTAGATACCTTATTGTATTCGACCGAATATCTGAACTAACTGATCAAGTTCTGTGAAAATTGTAACATACTTAATGACAAATGATGATATTGTATAATTAAATTATGTATTATATATAATATATGATGCCATACAATGTTAGACTATATATATGTTATGATATTTTTGTCCATGTAATGATGGATAAAATTATATTTGTATAAACATTTATAATATATAATGTGGTTGCTAATAAAGTTTGTCGTTTATGCGACTAAAAACACAGAAATAAAAAAACCAGCATTAAAAATTCTATTAATATCTTACTTGAGTTGTTAACAAAAGTTGTTATATCTTTGAAAATGTCTTCTCTTTCGCTTTTATAGATTAAATTCTTGATATTATTAATAGTACTATATTGACTTTGGCAGTACCCTAAGTTTTTCATCGGATGTAATAATGCTGCGCGAAACGTTATTAAATTGATTATAACAATGAGCTATTCAATAAACTCCGATTGAACACTTAAGTATGCAGCATATAAAGACGGTCCGATAAGATGCAACATCTTTTTGTGTAGATCGCGTGATGCTCACGCTAAAAACATGTCCTACAAAAGAGCGGCCCCAACCACATTTCGCTGCGGATGGTTTGTGTTGGCAAACTGAAGGCAGCGGCAGCAGAGGTGTTGACAGGAGCCGCCTCGCGGGAGTGTGCAAATGGACCCGGGGGGGCACTCAGCACGCGGCGAAAAGAAGCAGCCGCTCGCCGCGGAAAACGTGCGGAACTGCCGAGCATTCATTTCGCCCACCGCTTGGAATGATAAGACACTCTTGCGAGCCGCGCCCTGCCCGTCCCAAACCCTTCCTGGGATCCTCTTCACCGCACACCCTCCGCCTCCGTCGCCACTCCCCTGCGACTTCGCTTCGCCTCTCTCTTCCACACCACGCCCCGTCCCACCCACGCCGGCCAGCCCCACTCCGCTAAGCTACGACCTCCACTCCCCGCCTCGCCGCTCCCCGCCCCTCCCCGCCCCATCCTGGCCGCCGCTCCCGCTTCTCTTTGCCTAGCTCTGCCCCACCCCGCTCCGTCCGACCCATCCCTGCTCCATGAAGCCCCGCCCTCCACATCCCGCTCCGCCCTTCTCCGCCCTGCCCCGCCCTGCATCTCCGACACGCCCCCGCCCTTTCAGGACCTCTCGCCGTCTTTCCCTCCGTTGCCACGCCCACACCTCACTCCAGCCATGCGCCGCCAGTCCCAGGCCGGCTGCCCGTCGCACCGTTGCAGCCGCAGACTTTTCCCACTTAAAATCACACTTGAGAAAATGAGAGGTTGAAGTTATTTCAATGTAGTTTTCTCACAAGTGCAAGAGGGAATGGGGCTAATTGATACATGTATTCATTTTTATTTTATCACTTGTATTTTACGATATATTGAGGTAGCTTTGTTGTTTGTTTCTTTTCAATTGGAACTGTGCATTGAGGGGTGGTTTAAAATCACACTTGAGAAAATCGGCAGAAATTCATTTCCGTCTTGCCGTCGCTAGGCAGATGATTAATTTTGTTTGTTTTTTTGCCACTCGTGTAAACGGATATTTTGAACGGATATTTTTTGAAGGAATATTTTGAACGGTCCGCCACGCGAGGTCATGCAGCCCTCCCCCTGCTATGGCGCGCTCGGGAAAGGAAAACTGAGCACAGAAAATCAAAATTACTAAAAAAAATGCCTATCTAACATATTACAATATGTATATAATTGGATTTCTCTTTCTACGGTCGTTATGATAGACTAAAATAATGTATAGTTCCAATTAAAAAACAAACAACAAAGCTACCTCACTATATTGCAAAATACAAGTGATAAAATAAAAATGAATACATGTATCAATTAACCGCATTCTTTCATGTTCTTGCGAGAAACTACATTGCAATAACTTCAACAGTGCAAAAACTGCAAGAGGTGCTAACGTTACGTGACTCCCCCTGTATACTTAATAACGGTGACACATTTTCAATTTGGAAAGTAATAGTTATATAAATTGGCTTTTTCAATTTTCTTTCAATATATGGCACTGAATAGTTTTCGACTCAGATTTGTATTATTCTCTAAGAATCAATACATGACGGAGACAGAAAAGAATTCGTTGAGTGGTGAACTAACTCATTTCTCCTCATTCGTTCTACCACTATCTCACTCTACGTCTTCTATACGTGAAATATTATTGACGTTTAACTGAAAATACGGGTTTGTTTGCAGCTCTTCTAAGTCTTTGCTTCCATTTCATCAAATAGAAGAGATTACGTGCCACGACAGCCAGAGATTCTTTGACTCTTAACCCTAATGGAGCAATATGTTACTGAAGCCAAGACATGCCTAATTATCTTTGTGTCGGTCATTCGATCAACACCATTCCTTCATTCTACGTCTTCTCTTCCCGAAGCCAGCGGGCGCCGTGCCAGCTGTCTTTATTTCTAGAAACATGTAATGAGATTGTAGTTTCGGTATCCGAAAATTGTTTCAGAGGAATGTTGCGGTGAATGATGCAAAAAACGTCTCTTTGAATGACCCGCTTTTCAATTTTTCTCTTTCCTGTTATTTTAGTTTTTCTTTTTATTCGTTTGTAGGAGATATGCTTTTGTAAAGTAAGCATCTTGATCTCTAACGAACATGTTTCGTTAAAAAAGCGAGAGCATTGTATGAGAGATGTCGGCAACTTTTTCTCCGCTGGCGGTGTATACTGCATATTTTCGTAGCTAGATGGGCATTGTCCTCGAGCGCAGTTCGCGCTCCTTTTTCGGCCATTCGCCACGTTTCGGCCGGCCGGGATATGCATTCCTCCTCCGCCCGCCAGCGCCAGCTCTCCTCCGCGCACTGCTGCTACACACGTCTCCCTTTCCATCTCTCTTCATTCGTAATCTTTACTCCCAACAGCTAATATCAGGTTTTTCCTCCAGTTTCCCTGATCCTTTGAGCAAATACTGAGATGGCCCCTTGTTTCGCTTCTGGACATAAATGTAACTTCATTATTTGTCCACGTCTTCCAAATTTCAGTGGGAAATATAGTTATTCAAATTATCGTTCTCCATATTGTCGCGGCAAAAAGTATTATTCTTTCGTGAAGAACAGGATGAGGGTTAAGCGTACAAATTTATAACTAATTTAGCCTATCTATGAAAATAGATTTTATTATATAGGAGCGAATATTTTGTCAACGAAACTTGAAAAAAACGCTTTTTTTCTGCATTCAAAATTCGACTAGAATATGGCTTAGGATAGAGATTACATAATTATGAAAACGTGCACAGAATTCACTTCTGCCCGTAGCTCGTCACACACAGTTTTTAACTGTTGTTTGACGTAAATAAATAAATAAATAAATCCAGCGAAGCCATGCAATTTTCACCGCTGAATTCCTTCACAGCCGCAGTGTCACTGTCTGTGCTGTACCACTGAGCGGGAGGTTCTAGGGTTCGAGTCCCGTTGGAAAACGATTTTTCGACACTACCTAAGATAGCTAGGACGCATTCAGTCCCTACCGGAGAAGAATTCCAGTGCCCTGCTAATCCGAGTGGCATTTTCCTGTGGTCTCATGGATCAACACCAGGCGCATGCCGAAGCAGTACCCTAACAAACAGGCTACGAACCTCGTGTTGTATGTCCTTTTTCTCTCTTGCCGTATACTTTCCCCTTACTGACAGACATTGCAGGAACGTCGCCGGTAGGCTTGAGCCCTGCCACAGGCTGTCACGCTAAATACATACATACATACATACATGCACACATACATGTTGATTCGATCTAATATAATTCCCTTATTCCCTATGGTACACATACTAAAATGTATTTTAAACGCGTTTCGCGTGGTAATCTTTTAGTTCAAATTGTCAGCAGATAAAAATATATTTATATCACATGTCTTACATAGATACACAGACTTAAATTTAAACATCTGTAATCTCATGGCGATGAATAATATATGACATATGCAACCCGCCACTCTTGCTGCAGCATTTTTAATCTATATCGTTAAATACCTCCTAAACGATGCGTCCTATGGCCTTAAGAACTAAAATTTTGAGGACCGAGGCCTCAACGAGACGTCTTTCACACCCTAATCTACAGCTTGAAATATTTTTGAACATTCTATTACATTTTTGCTGGTCCGGAGCTTCCCGATATTACTTCACCTGCTCAGAGATATGCAGAATCTGCAATTAAATGTGAATGAGAAGGACAGAGAGCGGCAGAGACAGACGGACACACAGGGACAGAGTGAGGGAGGGAGGGAGAGACAGTGAGAGGGTGATGGGCGGGGAAAGAGGGAGATGAAGGACAGAACGACTACCGGGTTTTCCTTTTTTTTAGTTGTAGATATATCTGCAGAAGGAAACGCCGTCTACCGGGGTTGGAGCGCTTCTGAAGGAAGAGATAAGGCATCGCCATCTGCCGTCCGTCACGATACGTTTTTTACTAGCCTCGCGCGCAAGAAAACGGAACAAAGATTCCCAATTGGTGTCCGGGGTTGAAAATTGTGCCGGAGCGCTCGGGGCAGAGCGAGGAAGAGCGTGGGAGGGACTCGTAAAACGGCTGCTTTGTCGCAACTTAGCCCGATGCGACCACGGAGACACGCCGAGGGAGACGATCGCGGGCTATAAAGCTCTCGCACTTTACGCACTCGTAAGCGCTCCCGCCCCCGCCCCCACTTCCCCCCGCGCTCGCCGCCGCGCTCGCCGCTGCGGGGCGTCCGGCGTCCTCGATCCTCGTGGCTCTTCATCCTGTCCCCTCTCTTGACCCCTGTGTCTTCTATTCTCCTCTCTCCCTGCCCATCTGCCTCGCGGTCGAACCCGCGCTACGGCTCTATACTGCGATTTTTTTTAACTTTGCCTCTCAAGGCCCGTCTTCACAATGGATTAAGTCACGGTATTTCGCGTCATCATCAGTCGTGCCGCTTGGTATCGTATGATCTCGACCGTATGAAGCAGTGCTTGCGATTATGCGACTTCTAATGGCACGACCGAGAATGACGCGAAATGTCGTGTGATATTCCATCGTGACCATAGGGGCTCGAGAGGCAGAGTTAGAAAAATCGCACTACAGCAAGATCTATACTCCTACTCTCCCACCGCGAGAGGTAGGTTAGTATAGTGCCTCTGATCTGGAGGTCCTAGGTTCGAGTTCCGACGGTGGCAGGATTTTCGACACTAGCTTGTCAGCTAGGTCTGGTGTCTGGAGGAGAATTCTAGCAGCCGGCTGCTATGATCGGTGCTTTTCCGTGGTTGCTCCGATCAACACCAGGCGAATGCCGGAGCAGTACTCTAAAAAAAACGGGCCACGGACCGTTGGCGATCTTTCCTACCTCTTCCTTGTCCTATCCTTACCCCTTACACACACACTAACATGCACTGCACTACCACACATGACGGGAGATCGTTCGGAAGCTCTAGCTTGCCCCGGCTGGGGCGGTGCCCTGGTGGGAGATACCTCGTGGGAATCCACACTAGCTGACGGTAGGTCGGCGCAGGATCTCGCCATACAGCCGGGGAATACTGCACTTATACTAGCAAGACCTACACTTTTACTGTCTCCCACTAGAAGTAGCATTATTCAGCGTGAATCAAAAGTTGAGAGCAAAACGTTGGGAGTGAACGTTGGGAGTGAACTACGTTAGAAGATTGTTTTGCAGCATGGACCGAAAAAGAATTGAGGAATTCCACTATCGAACCCCTACTTTTAGTTTACCAGCAATGCCTGATGTGAATCTGAATATTGTTCAACATGAAGTAAGTGTTTGTACCCAGATTTAACAGTTTATTAGGAGAGTACGCACTTCATCAGAAATGTTTGATCATGTTCAGTATAGCAACGATTGAAAACTTAGTTTTAGGCAGAAAGTCACTTTAAACTTTCCATACAAGAACACTGTGTTTTAGCTTAATGTAGTACATTCAGTGTGACAGATGAACAGAGACGGGAGTGTCGGATTCCATGAACGTTACCAAGGTCCGAAAACTCGGTAATAACTAACGTTATGACTAGATGTGGTGTCTGCCTTGGGTGCAGTCTCAGTAGAACGACTGGAAAATTTCACTCATTTGTCTACTTTTGTCCAACCGTCTGTGAAGTGGAGTGAAGGATTTCTTTCAGCATTCGATATATTATCTAAACTATTGTTTACACGTGTAGAGGTTTTCAGAAATTCAAGTTGTGTCTACAGAATAAAAAGTGCAAAACAAACAAATCCGTTACGACAGCGTTTTATTGAATGTGATAAAATTGGAAATGAATATAATATATAGGTAAGAGCAACCTAACACAATATTTTGTAATTTTTTATTTTATTATTGTCATTAGTTCTTATTAATCCTTTAATATGCAAGAGCAGTGGTCAGGTGGATTTGTTCCATCACACAATTCTTCGATAGGTAGATCAATACCTGCCTGCTGTGGATACGGGAGGTCATGTAGCAAGCTGAACGAACAATTTACCCATAACATAAACATAAGATAACGTGAATAATATTTAAGAGCGTTCTAAGTTATTGAATATACTTAAACAAGAAAACATAAAATTGTGCCATGCGAGGAGGCCAGAGGTTTGACTTTTATTAGTTACATTAAACATGAATGTATTGTAACTATACGTACTGTAACACAAGTGATATAACCAGACACAAAATACAATAAATACTATATTTGTTTAAAGTCATTTTAAATTTGAGTGAATGAAAAATTGAAGCCCCAAGCAACCATACATCTGTGCGCAATACACTTACTAATATGACGTTAAACAATAGAATGAGGGAGTCAGTACGATTTGATTTCCACTATCTTTCTTCAGCAGTTCTTGCGAGATAATATCAAAATCTATTACGTTACTAAAATTATATCTCTGTAATTAAATAGTTTCATCTGCAATGAAACTAGAATACATTTAGAGTGACTAGAATGCATTAAAAAAAACTGAACGTAATGTAGTCGTTTCTGAATAACGATACACATACTTTTTAATTAGTGAGGTCAGTAGCAAGGCAAAGTAGAATCATTTGTGAACATACACACATGTTTATATGATCTCGCGAATATTCCACAGTAGAGCACCTCCATACGGGACGTACAAGAGACGTGCAGACGCACGTCTTGTCTGGTCAGCGTACAGGGAGGAGAGACAGAACGGTTGCTTCACTCTTGGCAGACACCTGGCACGGTCGCAGATATTCCCGCGAGTCCGGGGGTGGCAAAGCAGGCGGTGGACATCGGCTGCGTTGAGGGAGGACCCGCGTTGGGAACTGTCGCGAAGCGAGCGAGGGAGGCGGTGGCAGGGCAGGGGCCCAGAGCGTGGGAGCCGGCAGTCGAAGCGTTGACTGGGTCAGCCAGGGCAATATGCTTGCAGAGCAATTAAATAAAGCATACATTAAGATCAGTAAATGAATGTTTAGATGAATGGATACAGTGTACAGTTATACAAACCTTGTAAATGGCAATAGTTACACGTATGATCCCTTAGCTTTAGTGAACCAGACACCAAAAAAACTTATTTTTTGTATTTTATGCTTTTTGTTCTGGTTATATTTGTTATATTTTGTCGTTTATTCAATAAATTAATATTATTATAATTTGAGGTGAGTTTATTAAGGTACACCTACGAAAATCAAGTCAGTGATTTGATGTTTACGAATCTGGGGTAATCTGGTTCGTGGTCCATTTAAGCTGCAACTATTTGTAACGTTCTTTTCATTTTCATATCCTTGGACAAGAAGCGCAATTGAGACGCCACTCTGAGCTAGGCAAGCGAGCGACTTAAGACTGGCACTGCTTCGTTGTACCAGAGTGCGCAAACCAAAAGGGAAGATATATTTTATGATGGTGTGTCCGGGTTTCTTTGCTACCTCCTATCGTCTTGTCAGCGATAATGTCATAGGCATTAAAAAGTACATGGTCTTTGTTTCTGATATTAAAACTGGTTAGTTTTATACTCTTGTCATTGTCAACCGCTCAATAATTTAGAATCGTATTGCATGAACACATTCACGGCTGAACTGAATTAAATTCGAAGTGATGTTCATGTTGAAATGCTCCATTCGATTCATGGAATGAAACACGAATAATTTAGATTGACCCCTTGTGTGTGTCTACAGCATGAACCGACTGTCAAATGTCCCGTACGTGCACGTGTACACATGGTGGCTTTCAGGCAAAGTGGAGAACAAAGGGAAACAAAACAATACAATGAAAGCTGCGGTGAGAACAATGCAAACTCTCACAATACTAGCTGCCAGGCTATACAGAAGAAGATTACACAGAAAATTGTCGTGCAAAATCGCACATATGTGCTATTTTGGAACCCAGGAAATAAACTTGGCCACAATCTGTTAATAGCAATAATATGCAGAAGTACACTTGCTTGATCATAGGTTTTATATTCATAATTTTATTAAAATGATAAGCAAGTATTACGAGGCAAAAACATATCGGTAAATAATGAAAAATAGTCAGGACATTTTGAGCGCTAGTAACAAACTAAAGCAATGTGGGATATCGTAAAAAATACAACCACATCATCTCGATACCTTGTAGAGAATGTTATTTTAAAGGATAATGAAAGAGAAACGAGTAATCCGGAAAAAGTTGCCAATCTCTTCAACAAACACTTTTCCAGAATTGCGTCTGATCTCACGAAGGGACTAAAAATCACAAAATTCAACATTTTACACTTCCCAAAAAATTTCAGATACGATGTTTATTCCCGAAACTTCTCCCAACGAAATCCTCAGAATAGTCAGTAAACTAAAAAATAAATATTCATCTGGTTTAGATGAATTTCCGGATTGTTTATTAAAAACTTGTGCACCTGCCTTTATACATCCGTTAACTCACATTTTCAATGCTTCTTTATGTACAGGAATATTTCCAGATATTTCAAAACAGCAAAAATTAAGCCACTTTTTAAAAAAGGGAACAAAAATGATATTCAAAATTACCGGCCAATTTCTCTTTTGTCAGTTTTCTCAAAATATTAGAAAGGCTTTTCTACTTACGAATGGAATCATTTCTCAGGAAAAACAGAGCGTTTTCAGACTCACAACACGGTTTTAGAAAATCAAAATCTACGGAAACTGCCATTTTTTCTTTTCTCAAAGATGTTGCTTCATCAATAGACCAAATGAAATACCCATTGGAATATTCTTAGATCTCTCGAAAGCTTTTGACGTTATTGACCATAAGATCTTGCTCTCAAAATTACATTCGTATGGAATTCGTGGTATTGCCCTAGATTGGATAACTTCTTACCTTAAACATCGGACTCAAAGAGTAGAAATACCATACTGGCAGGAAAGGACATTACATACTTATATTTCCAATTTTTGCCAATTGTGCATGGGGTCCCGCAAGGTTCGATCTTAGTCCTATTTCTTTCTGTTATATGAAAACGATCTGCCTCGTCTATTAAAATGGAAGACGGTTCTGTTTGCTGATGACCACGAATGTTCTTTGTGCCAAAAAGAAGCCAGTAAATAGTACATATTCAGAAGTGTCAAATTGGTTTAATAATAACAAATTAATTGTTAACTGTGGAAGAAAAACTGTTTCAATGCACTTTTTGCATCTCAAATCGGAAATCGCATGTTCCATTGAAAATGAACAATATGCAATTCGCTGATGTTGAGGCAACAAAATTTTTAGGTCTTCAATTTCAATCAAACCTCAAATGGAATGTACATATACAGAATTAAACACTAAATTAAGTTCATTATGCTATGCATTCAGAATTTTGTCAAATTCTGTCAGCCTGTCATGAGTCGTTGCGTTATTTTGCAAATTTGTCATTCCCGCCTGAGATATGGCATTAATATTCTGGGGAAGCTCATCCTGTAGTATTCAGACCTTCAGATTGCAAAAGAAAATTATTCGAATAATGAAAAAATGCCTTCCACGTGATTCCTGCAAGCCTCTTTTCATTGCAGCTGGATCCTACACATTGCATTGTCTATTTATTTACACAATCTGTAAATTGTCAGAAATGACCTACTTAACGGAGGGAACATATTTTCATGTAATATGATATTTATAATTACAACACACGCCGTAGAAATCACGTGCATCAAGTGTCAGTATCAACAGCTCAGTACAAGAATCAAACATACAATACATGTACGTTACTTTACAACGCATTGCCAGATGACATAAAATACAATTAAATCGGTACACAAATTTAAGTTAAAAGTAAAACTGTTCTGCTGCAAAACTGGTTTCTATACAAATTACAGACTATACTGATCGTGAAAAAGAAAAATAATGTAACAAACAAAGATATATAATGAATTAGTTTGTTTGCATTGGTATAACATTTAAAAAAATATTTAATACGCGTGTAAAAAAAGTAAGTACTTCACCTTCCGGGTCAATTGACCCCCCATCTCGATCAGGTTTTTGTCAGTGTTCCCTGATACATAGAGCAAATGCTGAGATGGCCCTTGTTTTGCGTTCTGGACGTAAATGTAGCTTCACTGTGCGCCGCATTTCGTTGAGCACTCCTTTTGCTTGTAGTTCATTTACAGTTGAAATGATTTTCTATAACTCGGACAAACATTTTCTAAATATCACTTTATTCAAACTCATATTTCATAAATTAATTTTTCGTGTTTTTTTTTAATAAAATTCTGGCCACTCAAATATTTGCGCAGATAAATTTCTTTCCCCACATGTGACATATTACAGTTTTTAAGTTTTTGACTAAATAAACTAAATACAAAAACAGATATTTCATGAAAAGTAAACGATATGTGTGTATATATATATATAGTGTTTATATATTATATATTATTATATATATATAATGTATATATATGCAACACTACACTTTTCCGGTCGTACCAAGTCACATGCATGATTCACCCTATGTTGTAGTATGTCAAGGTGAAGGACAACAGGAAATGTGTTAACTGAGCAGCAAGAATGTAGTGACGTTGCGGCGCAAATGACAAGATCGATCAAACAAAACCAGTTGATATTTTGTAGACTACTGTAGACTTGAAATATTTCATGTGTGTCAGAATATTAATGTGAAACTTCTTACATCATAGCTACATGTTGCTAAAACACCCTTTTTTGCCAGCGGATCATAAAATAACTTTATATACTCTTGTGGGCTTTCTTTACAGCCGCGCCAGGAAACAGTTAACATTCGTAACCTAAGGTATCATTAGAAAGAAATCGCTTAAAAATAAGAATAAAATCATATTCATTATTACACAACGACGTAACGTTAGTAGTTTTCAATAATAAATCACTTTTATTTAAAAGAATACTGACAAAGTGAAAATAAAATTAAAGGGGCATTAAAATGGGAAATATTTCATATCGCATTGAAACTGTTAATATCCTGAAAGTACGAGTACTGCGATAAGTAACTGCAGATTATACACACGAAACTCTGTAGAAGTAGGCTGGCAAAATAGGCATTTAATAATGCAAAACAGGCACTTAAAAAGGCACTATATATTTTTCTTATCCTTATTTGCTTGTCATTAAATGCAAGCCGATACTCTAGTACTGCACAGTATGATCCTTAATCCACACTTAATTGAAACATAAGTAAAAATATTCAATGAGTTCAACGAAAATGAACCTGCACGATTCTTTTAAGTGCCCCTTGTTTTCTCCGTGAAAAAACATTGAAGCAAACATTTATATTGGTTTTTGAGATTTTTTTATACTTTGCATGAAATTTAAGGTAAACATCTCTATCTTTAATACTTTAGTTGTAGGAGACCCTGAAAAAAATATGAATTTTGTAATCGAAAAATCGGAGTTTTCGTCCTGCATCATTCTCTTAAATGTCCTTCACACTATCCAACAACAAAATTTAATCAAATGATGGTTATATTTTTTGAAAATTTCTAAAAGGTCTCAGGAGCTTCGTGTAAAGTACCTTCCAATATCGGTTGCAAATTCAAGGGTCTGGGACATCAGCCAGATCGATTGAACACTATCAATTTTGGAGAAAATCGGCTGAATGGTTTAGACGCTAGCGTTGTTCACAGATGGAGAGGCAAACGGACAGACGTTTTGCCGTCATTCGATTCGATGATAAGCAAGTATTACGAGCAAAAACATATCAGTAAATACAGAAACAGATATTTCATGAAAGTAAACGATATGTATATATATAAGTCACATGCATGATTCACCTCGCAGAGTTTTGCCGTCATTCGATTTTTCTCAATATATATTCCCAGAAAATATGAATTTTGGCTACATCTTGTGTTTGAAGATTTATTATCTAAATTTAGCAAATGGATTTATCCACATTTTCGTAACAAGGCCTGTTTTGTCTGGATTAGATGTATGCGAAGGGAACCATGATTTTGGTTCAGTTACTGGCCGGAGGGCAAATGTTTCGGCTTGCTGCACGACTTTTGTGCTTCTGGTAGCTCCCTAATTATAGAAAGAGAGAAATCCAGAGCCAAACTAATTCGGGTATGATAACAGTCGAAAGGAAAAAATAAAATGAATGGTTAAGAAGAGAATATGCACATTGAAAATACCTACTTTAATTCAACTTACAAGTAGAAATATTGTCTAACCTATGACACGTGCCTTGAACTAATGACTTATGAAGAATATAATAAATTATAAAATGACAATGAATAACAAAGTTTAATGATCTTGGGTTAAGTTTTTGAAAGTTCTTAGCCACTTCAAAGTAATTTTGACTACTTGTTATCATTGCTGTGCGTAGTAATTCGAAATGTTTTGAATGTTTTTTTTTGCTTCACTTTACTGCGGATAAATGTCATGAATAATATGTACAGTACCTTTGAGAGTTCACGTTACCTACTTTTGTTCAGCACTATGCCTTTCACGTCTCATGCAAGGGACGGTGAAGCCATAATGAGCACGTGCCGCACCATATCAATGCGACAGAATGTGATTTGTAAATCACTGCTCCGACGTAGGCATAGCACTAACAGAAACATATATTGTATGAAGGGTTTGATTGTAGGTCCTATTCACTTCTTCCCGTACGTAAACGATATGCCCTCAACTCTTTGAAACGAAAGACAGTTCTCTTTGTGGATAATATGAATATGCCTTGTTATAAGGCAACAGTAAATAGTACATCAGATGTTTCAAATTGGTTTCATTATAACTGTTATAACTCAAAAACACTCACTTTCCATAAGAATATTTATTTACAAAAATCTGGGCCAACTCGGCCGCTATGTACAGTTACCACAAAACTTCATATACAAAAAACAATCTGCCATCTGGCTGAAACCACGCCGAGCGCTCTACTGCCGGTGATCCTCCGCCGGCGTCCTTTTATTTGGGCCAGCTCCCGCGCAAGGCTTCCCGCGGCTTCCCCTGATTGGCCGGTTCACCAGTGCGCGGAGCCCAGGTAACAGGCGTGGCTGGTTTTCTGAGCACAACCCTTGGCGCGCTTGACGAAGCTCAGCGCGCCTGATGCCGACGCTCTGTGCTGCGCGCTGCCGGAGGCGGGAACATGCTGCCGGCGCTCTTTGCCGCGCAGTTAGCGCGGCAACTTTGAACTGCCGTCCGCATACTACACCCTCCCCACCGAAGTTGTGATGTAGGGGTGTGAAACGACGCAGTCGGTTGCTACCTCCGCAATGCCGGCCGCTGCTGCGACTGTAGAGATGGCTCCTCGATGGTTGCGCCGGAATCCAGTGTGGGCCGCTCCTCCTGCTGGCTTGAAAAGTGGAAAACGCATTACACTTTCTGTTGCCCTGCTCTGCGCTGGCCCCCCCGCCTGTTGCTTATCTACTACAGAATCGTAGTACCGTCTCCTAATCTGTGATTGATGCCGAGAGATTGCTCTATTCTTCTGTCCTGAGGACGTAAACTCTGCCTCCTCTTACTGCAGTTACTATTGCTTGGTTGCCACTTACAATTACTTCCGTACACTCTTACCAGTACCTATCTCCTCTCTTGAATTTAGCGCCTTTGGTTGACACTGGCACTTCTTCCGGGAATAACAAGGACAATAGGTACGGGGCTGCCGACCATGGCAATACTTGAGGCGGGGCTTCTACCTGACTATTTGGTAACGTCCTATAGGTGGTCAACATGCTAAGTAACGCCTGCTCTACTGATGCACCCGCTCTAGTTGCTTTAAGCATGGCTGACTTGAACGTCTGCACTAATCTTTCCACCTCTCCATTTGACTGAGGATGGAACGGTGGAGTCCAAAATGTGCTGTATCCCGCTACTTTTACAAAATTTTTGAAATTCCGCTGATATGAACTGCGGGCCGTTATCGGAGATCAATACTCGTGGGAGGCCTTCTGTTACGAAAACTTTCTTCAAAGCATCAATTGTATGTGTGCAGTTGTGTGTTGCATGCGCATCACGTACGGATAATTTGGACAATGCGTCCACTACTAACAACCACATAGTGCCCTAAGAAAGGACCCGCAAAATCTACATGTATGCGGTCCCACGGCTCGCAGGTTGGGGCCAGTGAGCTTAATCCGCTCTCGCGCTGCCTGACTAGTTTGCATGCTTCGCAATGCTTGCTCATCTCCTCTATATCTTTGGTTATTCCTGGCCAATAACATAACGGCGGGGTGCTTGCTTTGTTCTGGCCTTATACCCCAATGACCCTCATGTAAAAGGCGTAATACCTTTGGTCGCAACTTATGCGGAATCACTACCCTAACTCCTTCATCGCTAGCCAGTAATAATACGCCGCCCTTAACCGACAGCCTGTGTTGGAGCTTATACCATTCCGTCAGCGCCCTGGTTCGCCTATGCGCGCTGGACCAACCAGTTTTGTACGTGGTACAGCACTTGCCATGAGCTGCGGATCCTTCTTTGTTTCCTTTGCCATTGATATGACGAGACTGGAAAACCTGATACTGCCTACCTCTTCGGCTTGGTCCAGCTGGAGACAGGCGATGTCCTCAGAGTCAAAAGTTGCATCCGGCCCCTTGCGGAAGACGGGATAGTGCATCTGCGGTTAGCATGCTGATATGTAGATCTGTAAAGTATCCTGTAACTATAATCAGGACAGGAAAAGCGCCCACCTTTGCATCTTACGCGCCGTATTATCTGGGATTACGCTTGTGTGGCGAGAACAAAGATACCAACGGCTTATGGATCAGTAATGATTATGAACTTTGACCCATACAAGTATTCATTGAATTTTCTCACGCCGTGTATACAATTGCTAAAGCTTCTTTTCTATCTGAGAGTAATTCTTCTGGTGAACATTCAACGTTTTTGGGACACACAAGCAATTGGCCGCTCAACACCCTAGCATCCTTCTGCGAAAGGACTGCCCCAATACCATATTCTGATGCATCTACAGCTAGTATAGGTCGTTCTATCTGGCCAAAAATGTTCCAATTTAACTGCCTGCCTTAAATTCTCTTTCAACCTCCGAAATGCCTTGTCACAATCTGGCCGACCAATCCATTTTACGCCCTTTCTTACGCAACGCGTTGAGGGGTGCTGCTATTTCCGCCATGTTCTTGAATAAATTTGCCATAGTAATTAATCTTCCCAGAAATGACTGTAGCTGCTGCAAATTACGGGAACGGAAGCTGCTGAATCGCGTTGAGTTTTCTCCGGTTGGCCTGATCCCCGAGCTATCCAACACGTGACCTAGATAGTATCTGTTCTTTAAAAAAATCACACTTATCCAAGTTAAACCCTTAGGCCCCATTCATTTAAAGTCTTTAATAAGAGATTCAAGTTTTGTAGATGTTCCTCCTCCGACTCGCGCCGTTACCACTATATCATCCAGGTAGTTGGCGCTGCCCTTCACCTGGGCTGTCAGCGTATGCAGGCAGCGCTGGAAAATAGCCGCAGCTGAAGCGACCCCGAAAGGCAACCGGTTGTATCGGTAAAGCCCGAACGGTGTGTTAATTACCAATAAGTTCGCAGACTCTTCATCTAACGGGATCTGCAGATACGCGTCCCGTAAATCTATTTTTGAAAATCTCTGCCCGCCCGCTAGCTTCTGAAAAGCTCTTCTGCTCTGGGGATGGGGAACTGCTCTACCATGAGTTGCGCATTAACGGTGCTCTTGAAATCTCCGCACATTCTAATTTTACCGTCCTTCTTTTTTACTATGACTACTGGAGTTGCCCATGCACTAGTACTGACGGGGGTCAAGACGTCCAAATCTACTAACCTGTCGATTTCCTTTTTTACTTTATCTTTCACTGCCAGGGGAACAGGTCGTGCTTTAAAAAATTAGGGGTGGCATCTTTCTTCAACTGCAAATGCGCCTCAAAAAATTTGCATTTTCCCAACTGCTCCGAAAAAACTTCTGAATTCAAGTCTATCACATTCTTTACCTCCTTTGGCAGGGCGCTAGTCTGAATGACAAACGCGTCCTGAACCGTAAATCCAAAAATTGTGAAAACATCCATTCCTAGAATGTTAACCGCATCACGACTGTCCACAACCACCAGTGTTACTTGTCTTTCCATCGCTTTGTATTTCGCTAGCAGGCTTATCTTACCTTTCGTCTTGATCCTCTGTCTAGCATATCCATAAAAAACTGTGTTCAGCGAGGCGCAAGGCGGACGAACCCAGCTGCTCATAAGTAGTCATGCTTATTAGAGTTGCTGCTGCACCTGTATCCACCTGGAATAATACAGATTTACCACCTATTTCCAAGTTTACAAACAATTTACTTTTGTCATCACACTGCATAACTGAATAAATACAATCACCATCCCCTTCATCGATGCCTCTTTCTTGCCGCTGGCTTTCGGCATAACCACTGCTGCGTCCTTCTCTGACGTGCCCGCTCACCTCATCGATGTCCATTTCTTGTCGTCTGTTTTCAGCAGAACCACTGTTGCACACTTCTCTAATATGCCCTTTCTTACCGCACTTGTAGCATCTCCGCTCTGAGGAATCTGCAAAACCTTCCTGTCGTGACTAATAAAACACTGTCTACAAGACTTCAATAGCTTGCCTCTGCTGGTGGAAGGACTTTTCTTCTCCCTGCTGCTTCCTGCTTCGTGGCTTGGCTACCCAATTTTCCTCCTGTACACTCATTTCCTCTACATCTCTTGCTACTCTATCGCCTAACGTCATCTGATGCGCCGTATGCTTCGTTACCTCATACGATGTTGCTAATTTTAAGGCGTCTTCCAAAGACGGGTTGTTTGTTGCAATAATGCCCACCGAACTTCTTTTCCGGCGTATGCATTACCAACATGTCCCGTATCAATGACTCCGCATACGATTTCTCTGGTGTTGCATTCAAACGCACAACGCTTCGCCAACCCTTCAACTCCGTCGCCCAATCGGCATGCGTTTGGCCTGGCTTCATTCTGGATGAATAAAACTTGTAGCGTGCCGCCACTAAATGCGTCTCCCTCGAAAAATGAGCTAGCAGCCGCTGTTTTAAGTATATCGTATGACACCTGCGAAATCTCTTCTTCCTTGCTTAACTTACGTAACAACCTATTTAACGGTGCGCCGATTGTGGCCAGAAAAAATGCTCTTTTACGAGATTCCTCTTTAATATCATAGCATAACAAATGTTGCTCCAATCTGGCCACATATTCTTCGCAGGTTTCCTCTGCTGCATTGTAAGTTGCGAACGGCGGGGCTGGGCTGCTCGGTCGTGACGAAATTGCCGCTTGCTGCAATGTCTGCACCATCATCGCCATCTGCTGCTGCTGTTGCTGCTGTAGACACGCCATCAGTTGTGAAAATTGTTCCGCGTTCATTCTCCTTTTTACTCGTCGCCACTGTTATAACTCAAAAACACTCACTTTCCATAAGAATATTTATTTACAAAAATCTGGGCCAACTCGGCCGCTATGTACAGTTACCACAAAACTTCATATACAAAAAACAATCTGCCATCTGGCTGAAACCACGCCGAGCGCTCTACTGCCGGTGATCCTCCGCCGGCGTCCTTTTATTTGGGCCAGCTCCCGCGCAAGGCTTCCCGCGGCTTCCCCTGATTGGCCGGTTCACCAGTGCGCGGAGCCCAGGTAACAGGCGTGGCTGGTTTCTGAGCACACCCTTGGCGCGCTTGACGAAGCTCAGCGCGCCTGATGCCGACGCTCTGTGCTGCGCGCTGCCGGAGGCGGGAACATGCTGCCGGCGCTCTTTGCCGCGCAGTTAGCGCGGCAACTTTGAACTGCCGTCCGCATACTACAATAACAAATTAATAGAAAACGAAGGGAGAAAGCTTTCTTTGCAGTTTTCTATTTTAAGTATGCAATTATATATTCAGTTCATTAATGTTGTTTATTATTTGCTGTTATGAAAATTAATTAATATTGTCTGTACCTTAGAGCAACGAATTACACCATGTGCATACTTCGTCGCGACCCGCACCCGCTCAGTCCCGATTCGCTATGTCTCCGCCCCCTGCCTGCTTTCTCAAGTGCCCCTGCAAGGCCATGAAACCGTAAACCTTACACACAAGAGGCTCGAGGTCTCAGCCGCTCGTCGCCCGTCATCCACTTTCCCCATTCCCCACACGTCCGTCACTCACTTTCGCCGTGCTCCCCCGATAGATCTTAATTATCCGGCGCACTAATGGCCAATCCCTTGACACTGGATTCAGTTCTCCGTAACTCGAGATCGGCAACCAGTCGCGAGAAGAATATTAATTTAGAGGAGTTGCAAGGACCGGGCTGCTTTGCACTTCATTCTAGTATCCGCGTGGCTCGTAACTTGACGGATGGGTCATCACAATTCATTTAAGTTTTCAATATTATTGCTTCTATCGCTTGTGAGAGCCTTGTAATTGTGAATTGTGATTGTGATGTGCCTATGAGCATTAGGGCGCCTAGGGATATTTGGGTTTGTGAAGACTTGACGGCTGAATACGGTCCAATGCATTTCGGAAGGGCAGAAATCGTGCGGGTTATTGTTGTGTGGTGGAAGGTGCCGCTCTGACCCACGATAAATCTAACCAAGTAATATTTGGTGATGGACTGATGTTTTATATAATCTGTGTTTAAGGTTTGTACCTGGTTGAATTAATTACATGGTCGTGAATCTACAGCAATGATGAGGATGGTGGTGATTAAGGTATATTATGAATATTAAATGTAACAAAATAGACCCTCTTGAGCGTTCTACCTTTCCCATAGATCAATACTTACTCTGTATCTGCATTACGAGTTCAGAACACTTAATATGGTAAAGGACATGCCATGCGGAGTGTCGGATCAATGTTGTGCTCTTATTAGATCGATTGAAACCGAATCGAGTCTCCAGATCAATGCTGAGTACAGGTTATCAGGTGAATGTAGATAATTTAGAATAGGAATAAGAAGCGTCAGCTACTTCCGTTACAGCTGACGGCTCACAGGGTTTGATTCCGAGTAGGGGAAAGGGATGATAAGAATACGTGCGTTTTGCGTCAAAATGTCCGAGTTATGTATTTATCTTCAAGACTTTATTTTATTTATTAATTTGACGTCAAAAACTAAACTATAACCCGACCAAGTGAAGTGTAGGAATGAAGAGAGAACGGCGCATCTGAGAACTAACAAGGGCGACAGTAGAATCGCGCTTTAGCGCCTGTGTGTTATAGTTTGTTGCATTCATGTTGTTCCAAAGTAATGAAGCATTTTTGCATGACACAGTACGTAATACTTATTAATGTGCCCAATTAGTTTTTTTCTGATAATTTTCCATAGAAACATTACCTTAATCACACAAAAAGCACTTAATAATTTTATAACTCATTCACGATTTGAAACACATCTCCATTACGTTGTATTCTACGTGAATCTAGAAGTTAAACAAAAATTCGTGGATATTTTTTATTAAGTCGAATAATGTAATGTACTCATGTGGTAGAATGTGTTGTGTAGCATGACTGGAAGATGTGATTACTTTTAGGGACTGAAAATACGTCCGTTCTTTATGTGGTTTTCAGTATTTATTAATATAATTATCGAAATCTTCGGCATTTTTTCGTGGTTGTAAATGTACTGTCACGGCTATTGTTGAACCCAAGACGACATTACAAGAGGGCCATGTATACGCCTTCGGACCTTGCTCTAGGTCAGTGCTTCAGTTTTCAGTTGTACGGAGTATACCAATAGCTCTGTCTCTTTCCCTCCGAAGCAAACCATAGCGCAGTGCTGCTCGTATCGCCAGGCGTACACTCCGCTTTGTCGGGTTATATGGGTGGACTATGGGGAAGAAGCGTGAACGGTGCGCGTTTTGTTTCGATCCTGAATCCCTTCTCTCACTCCTCGCTCTTACACTCTCAATCTCATTTTTACACTTTATACGATACAATATTATTGTTTAAATAATTTCATGATCCGAACATAAATAAATATTTAAATCAATTTTGCCAAATAAAGGAAGATAAACGAAAACTCTAGATTTTTTGTAGGGCCATGGCTCCCGTCCCCCTCCCCCTGAATCCGCCAGTGGTGGAACCCTTGTATTAAGGAAGTTGTAAAAAGTGTAGTAGGTTGCGCGCATAGAAGTCTGCACACAGTTTCTAAAGTTGGGTGTTTTATCATTATATTGAATTAAATAAAAAATAAATAAATAAAAAGAAATGAATAAGTGAGAATTATATTAAAACACTAAATTAAGATGAATTAGGATTAATGGAAATTATTCAAACAAGCTTTTTTTTCTTTTTCGAAATTTGATGGCAAGTTATTGTAAAATGCATTGTATGAGATTTGTAACCAGCCGCGGATACTTACACCTGAATCATATAATTCATACATAGTGTGTTATTTAGGATATCAGAACATCCGCGCGCCAAGTTGAAACCACAAGTTGTGAGGGCCGCAAACAACTGCGACACTAAATATTTTAAAATTCGACCCTCTAGATCAGAAATTATACAATTTTTACAACTTCCTAAATATAAGGGTTCCACCACTGGCGGATCCAGGGGAGGGATGGGAGCCATGGCCCTACCAAAACGTCTAGAGTTTTCGTTTATCTTCCTTTATTTGGCAAAATTGATTTAAATATTTCTTTATGTTCGAATTATGAAATTATTTGAACAATAATATTGCATCGTATCATATCTACAGTACATAAATACTATACAATATAATAACAAATACTTTTCTCATTTAACAAAAATCTACGATGGCCTTCCTCAAATATGATCGGCTGGATCCGGCTCTGGCTTCCACACAAACTCACGTAAACCCTTTTCGCGGGGGGCAGACATCCGCCGTCAATGACGCTTGACTGCTCTGGAAAGATGGAAGACGCGCGGAAATTAGAAGCATATCCGCGGCAGGGAAACGCTTCTTTTGTTTTTTGTGGCGTGTGTGTCGCCGGCCGCGGGCCTGGCAGCGGTCGCTGCAGCGGTGAGCCGCAGCCTAGTGCAAGGCCGAGAACGGCGCACTGCTGGGACGACCGCCCACTGGCTTGCAACGCCGTATGCTTAGTGCTCTCAGAGGCCCCCGCGGCATGGCACGCAGCAATGAACGTAAACCACCCTGCCTCGTGGCGTCCGAGCACGGTACAGTGCTGGGGAAGGAATGTGTGCACTATTTCTACGAAGAAAATTGTGTTTTCTGTTATGATTAACCTTTTGCTCAATAATATTTTATATATTCTTGTTCATTTTTGCTTGGCGTCCTGAAATTAGAGACATCTATATTGGATGAAAACCCTTGAGAACGTCTGTTTGGACGAAAAATGCTGTTTCATTAATAAAGAGGAAAGGGAATGGAAATATGTTTTTGCCAGAGTGGTGATACAATAGTTTTCGAATGGAATGTAAAATTCATTAAATGCAAATATTTTGTGATATTATTGGTATGTTATTGGTAGAGTTATGAACAGTTAAATACGAGTAAAACACTATTGAAATTAAATGGTCCAGAGATTAAAGCATCGTACAAGTTATAGTTTTCTTGAATAAGTATACGTTATTTTATTATTAGACTTATCATTAAAGATGTCTTGCTGATATATGTTTACAATTGTTTATCGTCATCATCATAATCATCATCATCAAAAGAGGGACGCAAGAAGGTCGACGTAGCAAACAGTCCTGAAACGAGAGAAATCCTTTCACAAAGCAGAGAGTTTTCGTGGTGGGCAAAAGATGAGGTCGATGTTGTACGTTTAATTTGGACCCGATTGTATTACTTCTCCGGAGCATACAAAAACATGTTCCAACTCCAAACATGAGTGTCTGTCGCACAGAAGATGTATTCATCACTCAGAAAATATATTCATCAAGCTTTTTACAAACATTTGCCTCGCCAATTTGTCAAAAATTATATACTTTTGGGCAAATGTTAGAATAGAGCCGTAATTTAAAAACATTCTTTTGGCTTTGGCAAGTATTTCGTGAATTTTTTTACCACCTTTGCTTCAAAATACATTTAAAAAAGTTAATACGTAAATGCCCAATTTTTGTTCTTGCCTAAAAGTACGCATTTCAGAGAGTTATTATCAAACTTGTAGAAAGACATTCTCCAAAATACTTAAATATGCGTTTCCAATGCTATTTTATTTTTGTGACCACTTCTTAATGCCGTTTTAGCCGAATTACCGAAGTAAAGGTAGTGAAAATAACACAATAAATAATAACTAATCAAAACCATAAGAAACTAGAAATGTATAATTGTGGGACTAATATTCATATTTGATTTGAAGCGATATATCTGGCATTTTGTTTTTGCCAGAGTTTGCCAGAGTTTTTGCCCCATATTTATCGAGGTTTCATTCTTAATTAGAAAAAGTATGGCAGGAGCACAACAAATTTTGTTTACAAGAATGATCAACACTACATGGAAATATATGGGTACAATTCTTTAATAAATTAAGTCGATGTATTAGATGATACTTAAAAATATTTTTTTTTCGGATACTGTGATTCTATTAAACTAATTTTAAATTAGAGTTCAAAGAAACTCGGTATTTTTAACGAAATCGGATCTGTTAAAATTCTGCTTTTCTTTTTCCATGGCTTTGAAAGATGATTAAAGCCAAAACACGAGTTTCGGGATTCACGTAACTTTTGTGAGAGGGCCGTGAAGGAATAATGAGATCGAGAAAGAGCAAACTCCCGATTCAGATTTTCCGAGACTGCGCAGCGTGGCGGCGCCGGGAGCTGGACATCTATTTCCTTCTCGCTGGCGGGGGGGAGAGGGTGGGCGAGGGGGGCGGGGGGCCGGGCAATGCGACCGCGCCCGGGAAGCGCCTTGCAGCCCGCTGATTGGCTCGTCAAAGGGCGGCGCGCCCGCCCCAAAATTAAGACTTGATAATTCCTTTGGGCGGATGCGCCGCGTTCGCCGAATTAATTACTGCGGCAGGAAATGTATTTGAAAAGCGAGAGAAGACAGCGCGGGCCCGGGGGGGGGGAGCCCGCCCGAGGGGGGTCTCGCCGCCACCTCCCCTCATGGACCGTTCTGCCACGTTAACGTTTTTCAGACGCGTTCTGTTTTTACTTTCTCGCTACGGAGTAGAGAAAACGGCGAAAAACGGAGAATTTTCGGCAGAAACACTCTTATTACAGGGCCCTGATAAAGAAAAATTGGATAAATCCAGTTGCTAAATTAAAAAAAAAAAACTCCTCTAAAACTTCCTGTAGCCAGAATCCATGTTTTGTGGGTCCTTGATACCTAAAAATCTATTGACGGCACAACATCCGTCTCTCCATGTGTCCGTTCGGCTGTAAAAAACACTTGCAGATAAACTGTTGAGTCGATTTTCTCTAAAATTGGTATTCCTCAATCGATCTGTCTGATTTCGAGGTCCCGTGAATTTCAAACCGATATTTTAAAGATGGGGGGTACTTTACATGAAGCCCATGGGACACTTTCCAAATTTAAAAAAAACAACACTTTTACAATACTTATTGGAACTACGTATAAAGATACCTAGAAATATTGTTTGGAACGTTTGAAGGCTTGACGCTTCGAGCTTTAGGAAACTCATTTACATCGCACATATTTGGCTCTTTCGTTTTTAATTACATTTTTTTGTTGGATAGTATGAAGGACTTTTAAGAGAATGATGGTCTCATATTCGTTGAAAACCAATTTTTTCGAAAATTGCAAAAGTTCAATTTTTTGCGCAGTCTTCCTACAACATAAATAATAAAGATAGACATTTTTTCTCTTAATGAAATCTGTTCCTTAAAAATAGATATCGAAATACGGTCATGTACAATTTTTCGAAATTTGTGTACTTAGCGCATAATTTAGCGTGAAAATAGGGGCGAGAAAGAACTTGCACCGTCAATTTTAATCAAGCCAAAATGGTTACGCGTCAAATTTAAAACACATTGGTATATTTGGGCTCCTTCAATAAGTTTTTAGAAAGATTTGTAGCAAATGGGAATTTTCTTTCATCTTCTTGTCATTGGAAACTCCTTGTCTGATATTAATGAAACAAAGCTTAACGAGAAAAGTTTTATAGTGACAAAGTGACAAATCGAGGGTACCAAAAAATAATCTAACATTTTTATTGCACTTTGCAGCGTTTTCTCTTGTGTATTACGGGTAGTGCGAGTATTGAATTCTATTGTTGTTTTGAAGAAACCAGACTCTGCGGATCAATTTTTCACACCGATAGTTCCCATTAATCTTGTGCGAGAGTTTATTTTTCGTAATTTACAGCACAAATTTCGCATCAATGTTTCTGTGGAACGTAGGGACTCGGTCAGGCAAGCAGAGCAACTCATTAGCGGTCGGCGTGTTTGAGACAAGACTGCATTTCCGTCCTTCACACCAGAAATTTCGCCTGGCGGAGAAGAAAGAGACTTATGATTCCCCAGGAAGCAAGTAGCTTTTTATTTATTTATTATCAAAATCAATTAGTAGTAAATATGATGTATGGTGGGGAGAGTAATGTACACATATTTAAGATCCAGTGTTCCCGCCACACTCTTTTACAATACTTAGTGGAACTACGTATAAATTTACCAAGAAACATTGTTTGGAACGTTTGAAGGCTTGACGTTTCCGCCTTCGAGCTTTAGGAAACTCATTTACATCGCACATATTTGTTTATATATTATTGCTGACAAAGTAACACAATTTCCTTGAGCCTACTATGTCTCCAACAAAAGTTGATCATCGAGCGCGTGAAATAGTGATTCGTAATAAGAGGCATGGCAATAAAAGATTTCAATGAAGAAGCTTGGAGCTTGCAAAAAGAGGCTTGCATTAAAGACTTTCATGAATAGTCCAGTCGGTAAGTACTGAAAGGGAGGGAAATGTCATAAAAACCCTTTTACCTGGGAAAATATCGTAAAAAAGATTTTCTTTGCGCATTTTGTATGTACCCAGGCTAGTGCCTTAAAACTCCGACTTTTCAACCTCCCACACCCTGTGCTCAATTTAGAAGGCCCCTCACTGCTTTCGGGTTTTTCTCTATAATCCTTTATTCTTAGGTCCAGTGGAAATATTAGTTTTTAAAGAGAATAAAATTTCCTATGTTGTTTGTATAAAATGTTTCTTTTCTTAATCAAGTCAGCTACGGAGTTTCAAACATTTTTTTCCTTTCTCCAAAATGTGTTAAAACAAATGTTTATGCTAAAATGAACTATAATAAATATTACTATTATTACATGTGATATGTAACCGTCGATGGAAACAATGCCTCACAATTGCACCCAATGCCGAAAACAACACAAGAAATGGATGTGTTTCTGTTCTAGTATAACTCTTAAAAGCGGGAACAATTTTATTTAAAAAAAACTCGATATGCATTATTACTGAGACAATACAATGGTGGAGAGAATACTGTGGGGTAAAGCACCACTAAAAGTTTTGATGGAGAGTGACATTTCCAATCAAAATCATTATGCAACCCGTAATGTGCATGGTGCATGTAAAGCACACCGCGCGAGCACAGTCGGTGAGACAAGCAGGGCGTTTTAATATGTGATTGTTATAAACAAATACAGCCTGTGTTAAAGAAAATATTTTTCTACTTTTGTACAAAACGTTTTTAGACGTAACACAGCGAGCTACAGCCCCAAAACAAAACAACGAAAAAGCCGTAGATTCTAAATTGCTATGCGATGTTGGGGCCCGGCCGGCCTTCTACTTTCTGACTCTTTTTGCTTGGTTTTGCAGTTTCATTTGTAACGTTTTTATACGTTTAGTGATTGTTTATACTAGTTTTATCGACGTTGTTATCGTAGCAACATCGTTTTTATTTTTCCGTATCTAATAACGTTGTGATTGCTTTGTTAGCTTTACTGCTGCCCCAACCTTGGTTCTAGCCCGTACATGTGTGGTATTTTGCCGCGAAGTTCAGTGCTATAATAAATCGTCATCGACGAAACAGTGTTTTAAATATCATAAAAAATTTGAAATTGTGTTATTGTTGTGAAAAATAAAACTTTCCAGGTTTCAAAATACATAGTACAAAATCGCCGTTCAACAGTTACCATCAAGATTGGAACAATTTATTGTTTACAATGATTGTCAGAAAAGTCACGATAGTAAATTTACTAGTACAAAGTCAGCTAATATCACAATTAAACATGATGTTGTGGGAGTTCTGATACTCTTCACAGCACAAGCTTCTTATCAAGACTTTTTTCAAAAAGAAGTAAAAAGTCCTATTGATCAAAATCACGCAATTATGACACGAACTGTATGTATAATATTACCTCGCACTTAAGATACATTTTCTGCGCTTAAGATACATTTACCCTCGCCCAGTGTTTACGATGGAAGGCAGTATTCTGTAGGGCTTATCAACAACAGCTTGATTGGTCTGAAAGGTTCTGTGCAATGAGACCGAAGATACAGCAGAATATATTGCTGAAGCAGGTGCAATATTTTTTACGATTTATATGGAAAAGTTATGATGAACATGAGGAAACTGGACGATCTCCGCTACGAAACTGGAAGAGGTGGCTCGGAGCAACAACTGATGTCATTGCAGTGTTTTGACCGGGAGGTCCCAGGGTCCAGTCACGGCGGTGGCAGGATAGCTAGGTCGAGTTCTGTCGCAGTGTTGAGGAGAATTTTAGCGGCCGGCTGCTCTGATTGGTGGATTTCCGGGGTTTCTCCGATCAATGCCCGGCGAATTCTAAAGTAGTACCCTACCAAACAGCGCACAATCTTTCATTGACGTTCCTTGACCTATCCTACCCCTTATGGACACATTTCCGCTTACATGCACTACACTACCACACATGCCGGTAGGCCGGTTGGGAGCTTAGAGCTTTTCCCGGCTGGGGCGTGTAACGTCACTCTCTGCCAACACTTTTTTTGTAGGATCTTCCGTTACAATTACTGTAACTACTTATTTTTTAAGTAGTAACACTTCAATTTTTAGTTTATTTTAGTTTTATTTTAAATTTCTTGTACAATGTACGTTAATATTTTGTACCCTTTCACTTTGTACAATTATCTCTTACTTTTTCGTTATAGGAACAAGTTTTTTCGTTCAATTCTCTCTCTATATGTCATCAATCCCTGTTGCTAACCTCATTCTCTAACAACCTCGGTACATTATATGTTTCTTATTTACCAAATAACAATGTAAAAAATGTAAATAAACATTGGAATTGTGCGAAACGTTACAAACAGTACCCCGCTGGTGGGAGATACAATCAAGCGAGGGAAGACCACCACCACGTCCCAAGCAAAAAACAAGCACTACATGTAGTTTTCTGTGGTTTCTCCGATCAATGCCGGAGCAGTAGCCTAAAAAAAGGACCATGGACCGCGCGCCATTTTTCATCCGTGGTTTCTCCTTGTCTTATCCTCTCTCCTTACACACACTTAAACTAACATGCACAACACAACCACACATGCCGGGAGACCTGTCGAAAGCTTAGAGCTTGTTCCGGTTGGGGCGATGCTCCGCTTGTGGGAGATACCTAGTTGGCGAAACCCCGCTAGCCGACGTATGTCGGCGCCGGATCTCGCCATTCAGCGGGGAAGACCACCACCATCTCCCGAGGGGGAACATATACTACACGTAGGGTTCTAATGACTCTAGTCGTTGACGTGCCCGGAATCACTAACAATCAATCAAAGCGGCACGCCCGCAGGGCAATAGAGCTCAGCGGCGATCTCAATTCGAATGGACGTCCCCTTCTTCGTGGAGCTAGGTGTCCTAATTCGAATGGGCATCTCCTCAAATTAATAAGCATACTTTTCTCCTAGTGAGGTTGTTGACAGTCCGTGCAAATTTGCAATAGCGAAATTGAAGGCCCGTAGCTTAACAAATGCCAAATGTTGGTCAAATTATAAAATAGCATTTACACAAACAACGGAGACGTGAAAATGTTACGCTGACAGGCAGAATTTTACTTCACGGGAGATGTTACTCTCCACGAAAAAGCTTAGCGTGTGCTCCCCCAAACAATTGTGCATTTATTTGTCCCACAGGACCACGGTTGGCACAATTTTCCCCAACCCCCAAAACACATTTTAAAAACAATAATCCCCATAAAAATCCACTTGAAAAATATGAAATGTTATTTTATAAAAAATATGAATGTTATCATCGTTACTGAGAATTTAATATTTTATAAATATATATTATATACATTTTGAATATAAATTGTAAACTTTTTCACATAAAACGTGGACTCTTAACGAACATTATTGAAATCCAATGCCTTCAACGAATATTACAACTCAATTCCATAGTTTCGTTCGATTGCTGCAGAATTAGCTTAGACAATTTGAAATACTTATTAAAAACGGAAATAATCATCAGAAATGGTTTCACGTTTTAAACATTTTGTTTGCATTAATAGTCAATATTTCGCTGTGGAAATTCTCTTTTTAACAGAATCAGAAAACATTGATGAAGGGTAGCCATCGTTGTCTTCGATTTTGAACTTCATAACAAGGAGTAGCCAATCTGCATTTACCTCCATAATCCAATTTTCAACTAGGTCTGCCTGTTCTTGTATCAGTCGTTTCCGCTGGAATTGCGGATGCATTAAATTCGCAAATGGCAAGGTTTTATGCAACAGTCATATACTTTTTTATTATACTTTCATGGCATATTAAATCGGTATGTTCAAGCATGTCCAACCATAGTTCTATAACTTCTGCTAAATTAGTTGAGTCCGCTTGCATCGAGTCGAGTTTCAGACAATTGTCTGAAAAGGTTTGTGCATTCTCTGTAAATGGATACATTTTGCAAAATTATTGGTATATTTACAGGAACTCCATTTTCAATCAGAGTTTCAAGCACATATTTACTATAATTCTCAGTGACCGTGTTTCAGGAAGTACTTCTCAACTTCTACAATGTGTTTCGTTATTGTAGTTGGTATTACTTCTTCCTGTAGCAAATTTATAGAATGAGCCGAGCAATCATATCTGATAATTTGAAGATTGTCTTTTGTAAACAATACCCGCATCTTAACCAATTTTGGCTCATTGTCAGTACGCACAACGAATACTACTTTACCGTTATTCTCCCTGCAATTATTTATTGCTAAAGTAAATCAAAGCAATGATCGCCTGTCTTCTTATTTCCCTGACAATCTTCTGCATTCTAGTGTTATAAATTGCTGTTTTCTGTTGTTTTTGTTTCCGTGCTCTCTTACCTCTCCCCAACTCACCCTCCTTGAATTTCCCCTCCCGCTGTCCTTTCTTCCCTCGACCCTTCCCCTCCCCCACCCACACCATTTGTGCCCCCCCCCACCTCGCTGCGTCCTATGCGCCGAGCCGCCAGAAAAAAATGCATTATTCATAACGCACTTCCTGGAGAGTGGTGTTGCAATAATTTATCTTCGCGGGAACATGACCCTTTAATGACGCGCTGAACGTCTGTGTGGGAAAGGACCGAGATTCATTAATTTCTGCTCAGATTGCTGATGTGCACTTTTGTTTGCCTGTTGAGCAATCTTCCATTTAGTGATAACAATGATTACAGAATTAAGGATGAAAAGAAGAAATCAGATGTATTATAGAACGAGACTATAAAAAAATATCCTCCATTTGTACGACTTTCCTACCTGTGACAGGTCGTTCTCATTAAATGAAGAATGAGATATTCATGGTAAGGTATTAATAGTTGAAATCTTCATTTAAATATTCAGTCCTTTTCTCTGAGGGGATTTATTTAATATGAAAAACAGGAACACGAACATGAACAGGACATAAATGTTAAATTTATAATCAAACTTCTATTAAATTTCGCGTTTAATAAATATGGAACATGACTTTGTTTATCGTCTGTGCTTTATATGAACTTGAGGCATTTGTTGTGTGAATATTGATATTATAGCTTTTTAGCCATAGCATAACCGGTAATAATAATAATAATAATAATAATAATAATAATAATAATTTATTGCACAAATAATAATTCACATCAGCAATAAGGTAAAATAATAAGTTTAAATGCAACAGAATCAAGAATATATTTACCGTGTAGAAGGATCATTCTTAAGAATCTTAACTACAAATAAATCAGTAATTCTAACAAATTAAAGAGCCCATTATAGGGCATACCTGGAGAACTCAGTACCCGTGGAAAGTGATTATAAAATTTTGGAGCTAGATATGAGAAGGTTGATTTCAATAATGACTTTCTATGTCACGGTACGGACAAAACAGTGTTCGATGACCGCAAAATCAGCGAATTTTGTGAATGGTTGTCTACGAGAAATAATGGAGAGTATTATGGAAACATGTAGGTTGTCGCTAGAAATTACATTTAGGATTGATAATACACGAGTAATTTGTAAAATCTACCTTTGTGCCATATTTAACCAACCTGATTTTGAAAACGAGGTCGTCTTAACTAATTAAATAAGAAAAAACGAACATGAATTTTGAATCAAGTGTATTATGATAGACTGGTTAAGTATGGGTCATAAATCATTTTTGCATGAGAAAAGAGAAACAAAATCAATGGGTGTGTCAATCGCAATTTCAAACTTTTGCAAATCAAATTACTATAACAGATTAATAATCTCAAGGTATTGACCTGAAGACATTGCGTATTGATATGTGCATCAATGTCCCAGAGTGAAATTATCCATCGATCCTGGGTTTTCTTTTCTTTTCTTTGCAGTAATGGATCGATGTACTATCAATTTCAATTTTTTAATGCACAGTCATAATCAAATCTACGTGATGGGTCAACAATAATACGTATCTCAAGGTTTTGTTATAATGTGAGTCATTACAGCGTGTTTGTCTGTAGGTAAAACATTCAGGACGTCTCTCCTGGCTGAATGGCAAGTTAGTGGGACAAGGACACTAAAGGAAGGTGGACCTACGTGATGATACCACGTATTGAACAGTAGTTCAGCAGAAGTCATAGGGAGGTAAATGACTACCTTTCACGTTGAACTGTCTCTTGTACAGTTATCAAGTTAATAAAAGTTCCATATGATTTTTAGACAGTCGTACTGTTTATTAAAAGATACACATATAATGATTCACGTGGCTACATTTCGGAGACCAAATGTGTCTCCATCATCAGACCTTTAAGATTTATGTAGGACAATATAATATAATGTAAATGGAAGATGGTATAGATTATGATTGAAATCATGTAACTAAGCAATATTGGAAAGTGTACAATACCTCATCCATCTACATTATATTATATTTGTCCTACATAAATCTTAAAGGCCTAATGATGGAGACACATTTTGTCTTCGAAACGTAGCCAAGTGAATCATTATATGTGTATCTTTTAATTAACAGAACGACTGTCTAAAAATCATATGGAACTTTTATTAACATAATAAATTACTTCCTTTCCCAAGTGCTTTCGGGACACGGCTGCTTTAAATCTTATCTTTTAGATTTAGAAGAACATCTGACCCTAAAGTTCGCTCCGAGCAGCGGTAGGGTACACATCAAGCTCCGCTCTGCTCAGTAACGGCGAAAATTAAAGTACTGTCTCGACAAGTGCAAGTTATTTCTTTGAAGTTCTAAAGCATTAGTTGACAGTGAAAAGTGTATTGTACAGTGCGCCGAACACAGCAATTCTAATTATTTCTAATAATTAGTAACAGTGCAGCGTCGCTCGGCCCTGGCCTAGGCCAGAGCATCGCCGAAGCCATGGCGGCCGTGTACAACACGAACGCCATGGACACATCACCCAGCCTAGTGCAGAATCATCGAGAGGAACATTTAGAAGCTGAAGATCAGCAACGGATCCGTGAACTGCAGCTAACTCCACCCGATCAATTCGTGGGTAGTGACAGCTATCAGCAGGGAACCGAAACACCAGTCGTGAACAATGCCGGTAACGGCATACCCGAGGTTAGTAACCATGACGTAGCCAGCGGCCTCGCCCATGCCCAAAATGTTCAAATGACTTCGAGTAACGGTAGCAGCAATGTAATCTTCATGAACAACAGTAGAAAAAGAAGTTTAAATGATAGTAGTACTGACTCATTACCGCATAAAAAATCTTTGAATAGCTCAGACTATGTTTAGTCAGTGCCAACTGGAAACAGATACGCACCACTAGAGAAACTGAATATAGAAACTAGGTTCAACTACGTAAACGAAACCCCGAATCAAGAAAATGAAAATGTTAAAATTCCTCCTATATATGTTAACGATATAGAGAGCATTTCAGAATTCAACAGGGAAATAAAATCTAAAATAACTAATCAGTTCACCACAGATATTAAAAACAATCGAATTAAACTTATGTTCAGAACCATAATAGATTTCAGAAATGCTATCAAACATTTAATCAACACCAACAGGAGATTCCACACTTAGAAGGACCCCGCTAATAAGAAGTTTTCAATAGTGTTCAAGAACTTACACATATCAATAACCCAAGAAGAAATATACGAAGATCTGAAGGAAAAAATGTTCGTCATTAATTAGTGTCACAAGACTATATAAAAACAACATTCCCATACCTGTGGTAGCCGCTGAATTCGACGGCCGACACAGCATTGAATCAGTTCTCAAAATTTGAGTGTTAAACCTGAAAAAAGACGAAAAAACAAAGGTCCTGTTCAATGTCTACGATGTCTGGACTTTGGACACACCAGGAACAACTGTAACCACACAATTTCTTGTATTTACTGTGCAGAAAATCACTACTCTGTAAATTGTCCCCAACGGGAACAAGTACCTGTTTGTAGGAACTGCAAGGGCCCCCACCGTGCGGACATACGAACTGCCGAATGTCCGTACTACAGAAAACTAATAGAACCCCCCCCCCAACAAATGCACAAGAAAGGAATGCTAAAACCAAAGAAAATAAAAGCAGGCCACCTCCGCCTCGACTCTCCATCCACAACTTCCCAGGTCTTCAAACAAACAGTCCTATTCCAAACTTCACCCATGAGACCAATCAGCCTACAAGATCTCCACATATCCATTATAATCAAAACTCGGCGCAACCAATTAACCATATTCCTAACCAAAATAATAACTCGTTCGGGCATTCACTAGTCAACTCCATCACAATCTACATAATCAATATAATAAACACTATCATTCCATCAATCATTAGCAATATTCAGAACTCATTCTCAGCGTATTTTAATAATATTAATAATGGCAGTACAGCACCTTAGTAATATAATCTACTAAATTGGAATGCCAATGGCGTAACCAATAAAAAACACGAACTTAATTATTTCCTGAAAGCAAAACAAATAAAAATAGCCTGCATAACGGAATCCCATCTTAAAAGCAATATTGTTTTTAACATGCCGGGTTACAATATACTTAGAACCGACAGACTAAACAGCAACGGAGGAGGAGTCATGATTCTTATAGAAAGAATTGTTCGATATATACAAGTAAATCTCCCAAATACACCTGGATTAGAAACAGCAGCAATTAATTTCCTTTAAACAATAGACTCTTAACCCTGATTGTAGCATACAAATCACCACAAATAAAAATACAAGATACAAATATGGAATCACTATTTCAACTGAACTCCCCCATCTTACTCATGGGAGATCTAAACGCAAAAAAACTCTAACTGGGGATGTAGAACTACAAATAATGCCGGTCGACACTTACTAAAACTAATTAATGATCTAAATTTAAGACTTTTAATCCCGCCAGAACCAACACATTATCCATACGACACGAACAAACATCCAGACATCTTGGACATTGCAATCAGTAATACACAAAATACATTCTATTCAACTCCTCTATTCGAACTGGATTCTGATCATTTACCAACAATCATCTCAACACACACTCCTCCACCGCCCCCACATCCACCCACGCACTCATTAAACATCAACAACATAAACTGAAAGGAATTCAGGAAAATAATTACAAATAAAACCACCAAGTTTAAAAATTTAAACACCCCACTCGAATAGAAAGAGCAATATCATACTTACATGATATAATCACCAACGCCATTAAACAACTACAATCCAATAGACCCCTCATCACCCACAAAACAACTAATAAGATACTGCCAGGAAAAATATTAACAGTAATCAACACTAGGAACAGAACCAGAAGATTATGGACCAAAACCAGAAACCCACAGCTAAAGAAAGAATTGAACCTACTTAATTCAATAACAAAAAAGCAATTAACGACTTTCACTGCTCATCTTACAACAAAATTATAAAATCATTGAGTACAACCAATAATTCACTCTGGCAGTTCACAAAACATATTCTAAAAAAGAAAAATAGTATCCCACCTCTAAATACGATAACAGGGAAAAAATTCGCACCATTTGAAAAATCTGAAGCCTTAGCCGATCATTTCGAAACATCATTTACGCTCAACAACACACCAACCCATCCCGACCATGCTATGATATTACAAACAGTTTCAGCCCCGAACTATGATGTACCACATAAGATAAAATTCATATCCCCAAATGAAGTGAAAAACATAATTAAAAAACTACCACAAAAAAAGCCCCTGGCCACAACAAAATCACCAATAAGATTCTCAAAAAACCTCCCATTTCCAACTGTAGCTTACATCAATAACATATATAACTCAATAATAAGAACTGGATATTATCCTATAGTATGGAAAAACTCAGTTATAATACCTATTCCAAAACCATGCAAAAATCATAGCAATGCAGAGATCTACAGGCCGATAAGCCTACTAACATCTCTTTCAAAAATTCTTGAAAAATTAATTCTAAAAAGATTTAATAGCTACTTACAGAAAACACAAATCATCCCATTGCACCAGTTTGGCTTTATAAAACACGTATCAACAGCACACCAACTACTCAGACTCTCAGAATATATCCACACAGCCTATCAAAACAAACACCATACAGTAGTCTCATTTCTCGACATTTCTCAGGCGTTTGACCGAGTATGGCACGAAGGACTTTTATACAAACTCCGAACTATGGGAACACCAACCTACTTAGTTAAAGTTATCAAAAGTTTTCTAACCGACAGATCTTTCACAGTTTCAGTAGAAAATCACATCTCCAATCCCCGCAAAATACTAGCAGGTCTTCCCAAGGATCACCACTCTCACCCACTCTATTCAACATATACACTGCAGACATACCCACTACAATACACACCCAATTAGCACAATGCGCCGACGATACCGCCATCTACAAATCCAGCCATTCACTCAAAATCATTACCGATAGAATACAACATCACCTAAACAAAATATACAATTGGTCAACATTGTGGAACATCAAACTTAACCCAAGTAAATCAACCGCTAAAATATTTTCTCTCAGACCATTTGCCCACCCACCTCCATTACATATAAATAAACACACAATTCCATGGACATCACAAAACCAAACAGTAAAATATCTCGGGCTGAACTTCGACACAAGACTCAACTGGAAAACACACATAACACTGAAACAACAACAAGCTAAAATAAAAATAGCTCAACTAAAACCCCTTATCAACTTCAAAAGCTGTTTATCCTTAACAAATGCCATTACACTTTATAAAGCAATAGTCAGACCCTTAATGCTGTACGCATGCCCCATCTGGACCAACGCATCTATCTCCAATATCAATAAACTTCAAGTTGTACAAAATAGATTTCTCAGATTGGCAACACAAGCCCCATGGTTCATTTCAAACGCCCAACTTCATAAAGAACTAAATATATCACCGATCATCAAACATATCGCCCACCATTCCAACAGTTTTTATTCCAATCTGAATACAATAAACCAAGCAGTCCACTACAACCTGGCCTCATTAAATGATCTCCCAACCAGAATTAAAAACAGATTTCCTTTCGAAGCCTTCTTGCAAATTTTCTCCCTAAACTGTTCTAAGTAGGGGCTCTTGTAGTTTCCTACATCAAGAGTAGTGTAGTTATGTTAAGTTAAGTTTACTTTAAGTTATAATGTAAGCCATCACAACACATGATGGAGTAATTTATTACTGAACTGTGTACTATCCAACAATAAATAAATCATTATTAAAAAAAAATCTGACCCTAAATGTAAATTTTGTGGGTGCGAAGACGACGATGCCATGCATACTATATTTATATGCGTAGCATGAGTTACTCAGAGAAGACACCTTAACAAAGCCTTGGTCGTGGATATCTCCCCATCAAACATGGTGGAACTTACGCTCTACTCTTTACTTGATTTGAGCATAATTCAAGAGGTCGTCACCATCATGAAAAGGAAAGAAGAGAGGCTCCGTAATTAACTGCGGTTACAGCCCAACTAACCGCCTGTCTGTCCATGCAGTAATGTCTAGCGTCGGTTTGCTGGGAGAGAGGCATGGGCACAAGAAGAGAGGGATCTTTTAGTGGGGGATGGTCCCTAACACCAGGGATAGCCCATCTTTATCTGTGACGGTGCATCATGCACTTTTCCCCTCGACCCCCCCCCAAAAAAAACAGGGTTATTCACTCGAAAAGTGAACATTTAGAATACACTGGAAATATTTCTTTAATTTCAAGCTTTAGTATAATATAATTATGTTATGAAGCAATATTGACCTTTATTTCACTTACATTTTTAACAGGTTTTCACATTAAATTCAAATACTGAAAAAGGAAATCAATATCATTTTAAATAAAGAACATTGTATTATAAATTGAATATGTTTTTTTCGAAATGAATGCACGTGTATTGTTATACGTATATATTGATAGTTATATCGATTTAATAATTTATCAACTTTTTCAAAAATGCAATAAATAAATAAAATAAAAATGTACGCGGTGGGCCTCCAAGCCTCGTCTCCGTAGAGCTGCATGGGGCCTTTTGTACCTTGACATTGCTATGATTATAGTCTTCATTTAGATATTGTCTAAAAAATGTATTCAGAAGTTCAACTTAAGTATTACATTTTGTGTGTTTCGCGTCCACATCGATTCCACTATTTTGAATCCACAACCAAAACATTTGCCCTGTCATAAGAGCGTTTGCGCCTCGGAATCGAACCAATCGCGGTTGAATCGAACCAAAAACAGCTCGTCACCTGTTTTTGGTTCGATTCAACCGCGGCAGAGACTCAGGGGTTTTGAATTGGCTGTTGCCTGTAATTTTGAATCTCTGGCAGCTCCTACATAATGAAAGAAATCCAACCCAAAAACTAATTGAAGTATGATTTTTGTAAAGACAAAATGAATGATAAGTGAAATAAACTTGTACACTTGAAAAAACATTTACTTGAATAAGTTTTACAATATTTGATATTTCCTAACCTAGAGCATGTGCATTTTGAATTGTGACTTATAATTGATAAAAAGTAAAGAAGTGACAGTAATTTACATAGAGTTGAATAATTTTGAATGAATAAAACAATTTTTAATCACTGCAGATGAATGTTATTTGCTAATGTTTGCTCCTTTTGTACTTGAGAATGTGAATAGCCTTGCTTCGTGCCTCGTAAATGTAATGAAGAATGTACAGTACTTTTTTGTTCGTTGCGAAATACCATAATACATTCTGAATTTGAAAAGCTGTAACGATGGCGATGATATTGGGGGATGTATACGTACGTTTTTTCTTGACGAAACCCACACTTACATTAAATACGTTTTAAAAGCTGTGAAACGTTGCGTTAGATTTTACACTACTATGAACTTGAGAGAAATTATGCGTCGATGTGAGGCATGACGCTGCCAGGAGCGTACCGGTTGCGTAGAATACAACTGAATTCTGTAAAAGTCCTTGTAACGTTGCTCTACAACGACCGGCCATGGCAGGAGACAAGACCGACTGCTGTTCGCGCAGAGTATTGAAAGTCGCCGGCGACACCGCCATCGCTGCCCTGCGGCGTTGCATGGTATCTGCTAGATGAGCGTTGCTAACATGCAAAAATTGCAAGTCATCCAAAACACATTTTTAAGATCCATTACCCAAGCCCCCTGGTTCATCTCCAACAAGCAACTACACACCGAATTACATATCATACCTATGACTCATCATATTGCCTATCTCTCCAATAAATTCTATTCGAACCTGCAGTTGATCAACCAAACCAGAAATCTCAAACTAGGTAAATATACAGAACGTCAGACTCGAATAAAAAACAGATATCCGTTACATGCATTCTTGGACATTTTCAACAATATACAATAAACAATTTGAGATGCTCTGTGAGTCCCCTCGCCAGATGTAGTTTAGTATTAGTAGTAAGTTAGTTTAAGTTAAATTGTAAGCCATCAAACGAAAATGTGAAGTTAAACATTAACTGAAATTTGTAATTATATTCAGAAAAAAAAGATGAGCGTTGCCACTTTGCGCTTTCTAACATCATCGCATTTTGAACCTCCGACATTTGCCGGTCTTGAATCAATGGAGGAGGCGCCACCGAAGGCCAGGGATCAGTCTTTCGCCCTGAGAATGGGGATGGGGTCGGGATTGGGAAGGACGGGTCGGGAGTTGTTCGTGGCCCTTTATCTAACGTACTACTCTGACATCCGTCTGAAATTGATGTAAGGAAACTGCGGAATCTGCCGATCAGGGCAGTCGACCTGTAGGTTTATCATATACTTGTGATCAGCTATGTAGCTGATGTCGAAAATCTTGCCATTAACGGAACTCGCATCGAGAACTCGTGGCCAACGAAACTTCAATTGGGAATAAATTGTAATGATATGACGTGTTAAATAGCTACGCAATGCCAATTTTACACAGAACAATTATTTCATTTGATTTCGTCAAAACCACCACCGATCTCGATGGCTGAAGTGGCTAGAGCGTGTGCCGATTCAGCGCCTCGGTCAGAAGAGTCGCGAGTTCGAGTCCCGCAGTGAGCACGGTTTTTGTCCTTTGCCTTTCATATATGTGTGTTGCAGCGGAAGGTTTTGTGAGTCTGCTGACCTCAGACCGAGGAGCTCGCATGTGTCGGTGTCTACTATAAAGGTTAATACGTGTTCCCATGAGGGACATAGTGGGTATTCGGCGCGGATAGTCGAAATCGATATCCCCTGAAGCTGTAAAAAGCCCCAAGAAAAAAGTACTTGTCAGAAACAGTAAAATCTGTAAGTGACGTATGGAGGAGAAACATTATCGTAATTTGGAGTAAAGTTAACTTTACCTATGTTACCAAAGCAAGGTTGAAGGCAAGATAGCAAGCACTGTAATGATCTTTCCGGTCAAGGCCATGGGGAAGGTTCTACGGATTTTGAGGGGATGGTAGCGGGAGAAACACATCTCGTTGCGTAGTGAGGTGCAATCTTTGCACGTGGGTATCGCACATTGCCTACCACACGACTCCCTCTCCTTCAAGTTCTTTGGCAGCTTCTTGTCAACGTCCGTCGTATACACAAACTTGTACATCAAAGTTATCGTACGCGAACGGTTGGTTGTTTAATCTTCACGCCCATGCTCCATTATTACTCTTTTCACCGCAGTCAGCACTGAAGCATGCAACATTTTGCCTCAAATCTACGGCTGATTGATCCTGTTCTTAAAAAAAATAATTTGGATACCTACTTTTTTGTCTCGGAAATGATTTCAGACTATACCCATGATTCTGCATGATTAATATAAGCACTTTATAGTCCTTTTTAATGGGATTTTGAAGAAACCAAAGAGAGTAGTATGTCTATATATCCATTAGGTGTTATTTATTTTTTGGAGTTCTTGGACCCTGGACCATGCACCTGGGCTATAGACCCTTCATTTGCCGAGGTCATTGAAGCCCTTGGGGGTGGAACAAATGAGTACATACTAGCAATAATGATTAGGTGAATGAAGGAACAAGAGGAAGGAAAATGGGAAAACCCGGAAAAAACTGCCGAGGTCTCTCTTTGGCGACCACAAATTCTATTCCATTGCCCGGGGGTTTGATTAAAAAAATGTTTTACTATTCTTAGTTGAATCATGTATAAAAGTACCAACAAAGTGAGATTTGTAACATTTGAAAACTAGAAATGTTTGGTCCGGAGAAATAGATTACATAGAATAGATTGCGTATTTGCATCGATGAACGAGCAGATTTTATTTTATTTTATTGCTAACAAAATAGAACCCACAACCCAGTTTTCCAACCCCAACCCCAATTTCTAATACGATTTCCATGTTACAGTTTCAGGTATTTTATTCATAATATTTTGATAACGAGTTCTAGTTATTTGTAAAGAAGTATGGAAATATTTCTGAATAGGAACATAAGTAATCAAAGAGGAGCAACCTCAAACCTGCTCCAATCGTGAGGTTCGCTCACGACATAAAAAGTTTCTTGTGTGGAATTCGTGAGTAGAATACTGAATGTGGCGAAAGTACAGGAAAGACGAGGTGAGGCGTGGTGGGGTGAACGCGAGATGAAGACGATAGCGAAAGCAGACGGCGAGTGGGGGTTGGCAAACGAGAGCAAGGACAAAGGTGAAGATAAGGTTAAGGCGAGGGAGAAGGTAAGAGCCAGGACGAGGACGTGATTGGAGTGAGGATATCGGCAAGGGGAGGGGTGGTGTTTGTAGCACACGATGAGATTACGCGGAACACTCGGCGCCCGTGACTTCAGAGGGCCCCCTGAGCGGCAGGGCGACAGGGAGGCGGGGCAACTTGGCGGCAGGGCGGCAGGGCGGCAGGGCGGCAGGGCGGCAGAGCGGCAGAGCGATTAAGGGCAGCGACACTCCCTCTGCCCCGCCAGCGCCCTGCACACAACCTAACCGTCCCGGCGGCGCGCATTGGGGCGAAATCCCGAAAAGCGGACGAAACGTCGAAAAAAGTTTTTATTTAGGGAATTTTAAGTAAGCGGTTGGGTAGACTGGTTCTCAGACGGTCTTGGTCAGAAAAGGGCCGAGGCGTCACAGTGACGCTCTGCATCGTTGAAAACGTGGCCGTTGAGCGAGCAGTTGTTACACGGGACAAAGATCGTACAACAGCCGTTATTTTGAACACGTGTTTACGCAATTTTCATCATTCAAAATAGAAGGACATCGTGATGGTGTGTACAGTGTTTACTTGTATTACAAATACTAAAAAAATGTTAAAAATACTTATTTAATAATTAATGTGGAATCAAAATGATTCAGTTAATTTGTTTTTCGTTTTTCAAGCAAAAAACGTTCATATGTTCCACAGAGTTTTACACCAAAATTTGTACAAACTTCATTGTGTGCTATTCAGCTTTTGAAATGTCGAAGAATAAGTTGCTATTCTGCATTTCGTGCAGCCTAATGATTGTAATGATTGTTGCTTTTTTTAGAAGTTTTTTAATGTTTAATCCACCATTTGGTTTTTTGCAATGTTTATATCGGAATCACCGAATCCATAAAACCGTGGTTACAAATTTTTATGAAAATTCAAACATTTTTAGACTTTCTCAGTTTATTATCCGTCATATTGGATCCACCATTTTGTTTTTCTATGTTAACATTGGAATCAAAATGAGTGAACTTTTAAAATCCTAATTTACTTTTTTTATACAAATTGACATATTTTTTGACATTTTCTCATTTTTAATCTGCCATATTGGATCCCCTATTTTGTTGTTTTTTTTGCAATTTTGATACTGGAATCTTAATCAGCGTGTCCAAAAATCATTATATACAAAGTTTCATTAAATTTGGATAACGTTTTCATATTTTGGCCAGATTTTCGGGATCTTCCCCAACGTGCGGTGGTGGAGGCGACGTGCTAGGGTCAACAACAACAACAACAACAACTACAGAGAAAATACTCTCCTTCAAACACTGCAAAAAATTAAACATTTTAGTAAAAGTAGCCTTCACGAATAATGCAATAACGTAGTACAGTGTAATATAGAGTGCAATAGTACTTTACATACCAAGAATATATTGCTGTTCCGAAACGCAACACGTGTTTAGCAAGTAATCCACCTTGGGCGGCCTAGTTCGAGCCTTGATGTCGTATGACATCGGCTGTGCCGTAAACAATGACCCATTGAGTATGAGAAATAACTCGGTACGCGCAATATAAGAGGCAACATAACATAATGAGATATTTGTATTTTCTTTCAAAATGGAAACTGTTTTCATTATATTTGTATTTACCCGAGTTTTTGTAAATACTTGAGTTCTTGGGTATCTAACAAAACGATAGACTTGTCACATGGTCAGAAAATGCTGATTTCTGTTTCCAATTCTGTGCGCATTGAAAATTAGTAATATAGTAATATGTCTGATACATTGTTTTTATGTATGTGGTACCTTTCATTGCATGTTTTACCAGTCGTGTTCAAAAGTCTAATGCAAAACAGTTTGTCCAAAAAAAATTCTGTAATGTCCGTTTCAGTTTGAAGTTCTCTTCAGTAATAATCTCTGTTGTGGCCCTATTATAGGTAGTGCTACTTTTATTTAAGATTTGACTGTCAGTTATAGTAAGTTTCTTGTTAATGACAGTCCTAAACTTTTTTGAAATACGCACAATTACGAGATGATGTGGCTTTGAATTATGCGTAATTAGTTCATTATTTCCCTTGAAATATAATATACGTCCTGATAAGAAAATCTGATACTTTAATATTTATGTCAGTCGTGCAGCACATGACTCCAGTGACAACCTATACTTGGCTCTCTTAGTAGTACAGTGGTCCAGTGAATGAGACATGACGTACAGCGAGTAGGTTCTCAAATACGAAACTTCTGGCCTCCTTATTGGGAATTCTTATGTATAATATTAGAATCCTTTTGCATAACTTTCACTCAGTAATCATCACTGAATGTAGAACACCAGACCCTGTCTTAATTTGACCAAATTGTAACTGACGTAAACCTGTTTTAATTTGTAATTATTCTATACAATGTTTAATATCGCTTTATGGTATCTAGTAGCGTTTTAAACTACCTTAAAGTACTCACTAGAAACACTCGGAATTAAAGAGTGCCGTCAAATAGGTCACTGGAAAATAATACCTAGCTGTAGGTATAAAAGGCGCACCTATCTGTGATAGAGAAAGGAAATTTAAGAAGCCTCGGAAGAGAGCCGCTGGGGGGCGCTAGGGCACATCTGGACCCATCGCTGGATGTGACAGCATGCGAACCGATGGTGCAGGATGTTGACTAGGGGCCACCAGCCGGGGAAACCGAAGACTACAGCCAACCACCAAGAGAACCCAACACCCACCATCTCCAGCAGAACCAGCAAATGCTGTTTCAATGGAACCTCAGCCACTCTTGCTGGCAAGCTAGAGCAGAAAACGAAAAGGATCGAAGCCATAAATGAATACATCATTTACTGCTACCTGAAAATAACTAAACTGGAATCGGACTTACCAGTTTACAGAGAAACGTTGTACCAAATGCTTATTGGAAAAGAACCCAAACGTTCTTCAAAGACAGTCCAAATTATTATTAATAATAATAATAACAATAATAATAATAATAAAATTGGTATTGTACAGGCACCGACAGCACCTAGATCTGCTCCTTAGGTAGCTGGTTGCAACCTGGAGCAGATTTTATTTTGAGCCGACTCATAACATTTATAGTCGTGATGTAGTGGAATAATAATAATCACAACAACAACAACAACAATGTGTTTTTAGAAGCTGGCGTTGGGCCCGTGCTGTGGCCCACTGTGCGGCGACGGCGTCCAGTGCTGGGCCGCGGCGGGGGCGGGGCCGGGGCCGGAGGCGAGGGCGGGGGCGGCTGTGACGAGCGCCTCGCGTGCCAAGAGCGTCGCGCGAGCTTCTCTCATTTGGCGCTTTCCACGAACGCCGCGCCCCCGCGCGGCCGCAGCGCGAGACCGGCCCTAAGGGCCATTAGGACCCGCCCCCCTCCACGCTGGCCCAGCACGCGCTCCTTGGCCCAGCAAGCCCCGCCGACCGGGCACTGAGCGGCTCCCCATTCAACAAGCGAATGTTTGCTATCCCATCGCGGTGACAAGTTTGGCCGTGGGCCGGCCCCGTGGCCGAGATCGCTAAAATAGTAGTGCCGTAGTGGTCTTGGACCGTGGGGTCGCGGGTTCGAGTCCCGCCTCGGGCATGGTCGTATGCGTTCGTCCTTTCACCCCTATCATCATGTCATAACGTTATTCCAATAGTGGTCGCTAATGACCGAGTAGTTGATGCGACCTTAAATTGAAAAAAGTTTGATCGCGGTGGTGGCTCAGTGCATCAATTGATGTCACTGCAACTGATGTATCTGACCGGAAGGTCCTACGTTCGAGTCCCGACGGCGATTTTCGACACAAGCATCTCGGCTAGGTCGAATTCAGTCTTTCTCTGGAGACGGCCGGCTGCTCTGATCGGTAGTTTTCCGTGATTTCTCCGATCAACATGAGCCGAATGCCGTAGCAGTACCCTAATAAACGGGCCACGGACCGCGCGCGATCTTTCCTGCCTCTGCCTTGTCCTATCCTCTCCCCTACAAACACGCACACACATATGCACTAAACTGCCACACACGCCGGGAGACCGGCCGAGAGCTTAGAGCGTGTTGCGACTGTGGCGGTACCCCGCTGATGGGAGGTACCTGATTGGGGAAAAACCGACTGAAGGTCGGAGCCGGATCTCGCCATCCAGAAAGGGAAGACTACCGCCATCTCCCGATGAAAAACATGCACTTCACTTACGAGATTAATGAACCTATTAGATGACGCGCCTGGACACAGCAAGGGCCCAACTAACGATTAATCAAACAGTAAATAAGGGTTCATAATAGTCTAGTAGTAATATTCCTAAAAGTGGAACCTGCAACTCCTTGCCAAAAAAAGGATATTTGAAAGAACGTCGCTTCATCGTTGACGTCCCTCCTAGGTAGAAGACTCTTAAAGCTCACAGCTGTGGCGCGATTGTCAAATTTAAGTGTGCGACTATTTTCTTTCTCTTTTCTTCAAGAATTTATAGGGCAACACAAAAAAGGGCGGACGTGAGGAAAGCTAACAATTCGCTTTAGCGAGGCGAGCCGATTCTCCGCTGGCGGGAGGGGAGCGTAGATGGCTGGGGGGGGGGCGGGGCGGAGGCGTCGCCGAGGGCAGAGGCGCGGGCGAACGCGCGGCCACGCGGACGGCGCAAAATGAGGTCGCAAATTGGATTTGCGCAGAACGAGCCGCGCTTTGACGGTCGACAAGCAGTTAGCGTGAGTAAACAATAATGAGGCCAAATTGCCTCCTCGAGCGAACGGGGACGGGGCACAGAGACCGAGCTCGTCTTCCCGCCCTCCCGCCCTCCTCCTCAACCCGCCCCCCGCTTCCGTCCTCCTGTCCTCTCATCCGAGACGCGCCGATCCGCCCCCGCGCTTCCGGCCGAGGCTTCGGCAGTTGAACATTTTTTCCCGGCGCCGCGCCGGCACATCCCCGCTCGGGGGTTCCCGAGAAGTTCTGACTCACAGGGCGGGGGGCGGCGTGGCGACGGGGAGGGGAGCGGGGCGGGGAAGGGAAAACAAGGATCCCGGCGGATCCGCCCGACAGCTGATCCTCGCTTTGTGGGCTCCAGATGCCGCTTTCCCACACGATATTGTTGGAGGAATTCTCCGAAGCTCTGGGTTAACGCTAGGATGCGTCCACATAATTCTGGTTTTGTCTTTTTTCTTTAATCCCCTGCTTTGCGAAGCCGCCTCTGTGCTGTGTAGAATTGACGTCGCTTTAAATAACTTTGCATTGTAGCGCCTAAAGATCACGGGCGGAGCCACGGGCTGCGGTGCTGGGACGTCCTTAACTACGACTGTTGTGGCTTAGGAGCCGAGACTGCTCTTGAAGAACAAAATTGCTTTTATACTACAAGCTCGCTAATAAGATTTATAGCAAGTGAAGAAATAAGCAAATCGAGCAGTAGAGTTATTTCAATAAAATTATGTTAACACTCTTTTATAATCACTAATAATAAATGTAAAGGTATCTTGGAGCAATCTTGTCCAAACTATACCGCAACGAACTTAAACTGTGGTCTTGTTCGCATAATTCATCAATTCACCTTTTGGAAAGTTGGGAAGTATCGTTGTGCCAGTTATTATACAAAATTTGTATTAAATCCTGTCCCGTTGTTTTTCCTTTTTCTTTTCTTCCAAAGAATACTTCCTCTTCTTTCATAGAAGACTTGCAACTTACTACACAGTATATTCAGAGATGCCACTTGGTTTGGGCAAATGTCACACGATTCAAGTTGCAAGTTTTTTTTGTTCTTGCGAGATCTCAACCTTTCTTATTCAAGTGTACCTGGTTCCAACGACGTCACTCTGTCTTAAGTGGACGACAGTCTTCGTAACCTCATTGCCCAATTTCGGAAGTATCTATCTTTCAATTGATTTTGTAGATTGCATACCTTCTCATTCTTGTATCGAATCATAATTTTTAATTTATTGAATACACATTAATCTTACACTAGCAAAACTAAAATTATCATAAGTATTATTAATATTGTAATACAATTAGAACATGTACAAGGTCCACTTGTGAGTTTGGAAAGTATACGAGGATCACCCTTTTCAATGAAAAATTTCATTAGCCTGGCAACTCCGATATGTGCACAATTTTGTCTTTGATATTTTAATCTTTGCCTAATTAACTGATGTTGAATTTCTACCTCAGATGCAAAGAATCTCCCAATAAGTTACGCATAACGAAATTCCAGAAATCCCGGAAGAAAACAGAATCAATAAGTATTTGCAAGTTGGGAATTGGCTTCATTATCAATTCCTTTTTCTATGCTATTCGCAAATTGAGAATTCAAATCGGGGCTTGACCACACCCAACGAAAACCTCTTTTCACGAAGTCCCAGCGGGAGGAAGTCAAAGTATTGCTGAAGAACAGCGGACGACCCCTCAGCCGGAGACCCCTCTGTGCTCGAGCCTGCCTCTGCTCCGACCGGGAGAGATGGCTCAGTGCATTAACCTGATGTCACTGCAGTCCCTCTGACCGGTAGGTCCTATGTTCGAGTTCCGGCAGGATTTTCGACACTAGCTTGTCAGCTAGGTCGAATTCAGTCGCTGTGTGGAGGAGAATTCTAGTGGCCGTCTGCTCTGATCGGTAGGTTTCCGTGGTTTCTTCGATCAAAACCAGGCGAATGCCGGAGCAGTACCCTAGCAAACGGACCACGGACCGCGCGCGATCTTTCCTTCTTCTTCCTTGTCCTATCCTCTCCTCTTACACACACACACACTTACACTAACATACACTACACTACCACACATGCCGGGAGACCGGTCGGGAGTTTACAGCTTGTCCCGGCTGGGGCGGTGCCTTGCTGCTGGGAGATACCTGGTTGAGGGGAACCCCGCTAGTCGACGGTAGGTCGGCGCCAGATCTCGCCATCCAGAGGGGAAAATGTCATCGCCACCTCTCGAGAGAGAAAAACATTCACTACACTTACGGGACTAATGGCCTAAGTTGTTGACGCGCCCGGAAACACGAATCAGTCAATCAATAAAAAGCTGCTTCTGCTCCGTGCCCGCCCAGCACCACTCCGCCCCGCCCACCCTCGTCCCCGCCCCTCGCCGCTAGCCTCTGCCTTGGCTCATCCCCGCCCCGCCTGCGCCCTTCCCCGCCAGGCTCTCCCATGTCGCACCCTTCAGGTTTTTGTCCAGTTTCCCTGATCCATTGAGCAAATGCTGAGATGGCCCCTTGTTTTTCTTCTGAACGTAATTTTCGTTTCACTATGCGCACGTTTTATTGAGCACTCCTTTTGTTTTTAATGGTAGGAGTAGAGCTGAGGGTATCTATTTTGTTAGCAATGCAGAACAATCACAGCGGGAATTCGTTTACTGTTGCAATTATGTTTTATATAACTCGTGAACGAAAATGTCTAGTTTTTCAAATAATGTTGCTAATCTCGCGTTTTTTTTTATTCTGGACCTCAAGAAAATGTGCGCAGATAATATCCACCCTGTGCGCCATACACAGTTTTTACTGTTTTTGACCAAATAAATATCAAATATCCCCGCCCCTCCCCGTCAATCTCTGCCCCGTCCCCCCCGTCCCAGCCCCCGTCCCAGCCCCCGTTCCAGCCCCCGTTCCAGCCCCCGTTCCAGCCCCCGTCCCACCCCCCGTCCCAGCCCCCGTCCCAGCCCCCGTCCCACCCCCCGTCCCAGCCCCCGTCCGAGCCCCCCGTCACAGCCCCCGTCCCAGCCCTCGTCCCAGCCCCCGCACCAAGCCCCCGTCACAGCCCCCGTCCCAGCCCCCGTCCCAGCCCCCGTCCCAGCCCCGTCCCAGCCCCCGTCCCAGCCCCCGTCCCAGCCCTCGTCCCAGCCCCCGCACCAGCCCCCGTCACAGCCCCCGTCACAGCCCCCGTCCCAGCCCCCGTCCCAGCCCCGTCACAGCCCCCGTCACAGCCCCCGTCACAGCCACCGTCACAGCCCCCGTCCCACCCCCGTCACAGCCCCCGTCCCAGCCCCGTCCCAGCCCCCGTCCCAGCCCCCGTTCCAGCCCCCGTCCCAGCCTCCCGTCCCAGCCCCCGTCCCAGCCCCCCGTTCCAGCCCCCGTCCCAGCCCCCGTCCCCAGTACCCGACCCAGCCCCCCGTCCCAGTACCCGTCCCAGTACCCGACCCAGCCCCCGTTCCAGCCCCCGTCCCAGCCCCCGTCCCAGCCCCCGTCCCAGCCCCCGTCCCAGCCCCCGTCCCAACCCCCGTCCCAGCCCCCGTTCCAGCCCCCGTTCCAGCCCCCATCCCAGCCCCCGACCCAGCACTCGTCCCAGCCCCCGTCCCAGCCCCGTCCCAGCCCCCGTCCCAGCCCCCGTCCCAGCCCCCGTTCCAGCCCCCGTCCCAGCCCCCGTCCCAGCCCCCGTCCCAGCCACCGTCCCAGCCCCCGTCCCAGCCCTCGTCCCAGCCCCCGGCAAGCCGCCCCCCCGGCCCGCCCCTCCCCTACCCTCGACGCCACGGCCCGCACCTCTTCGTCAGCCTCTGCCTTGGCCCACCCCGGCCCCGCCGCCGCCCCCTGAGGCCGGCAGCGCCGACTTCTCCGCCAAGCGCCTCTAGTGGTGCTGTCTCGGTCGCGGGGGTGCGGGGGCGGGGAGGGCAGTTTGGCGGCGGAGCGGAGACGAGGCGGCGCGGGCGGTGGAGTTTACGGTCCCATGTGGAATTGAGCCGTTTCACAAAGGAAGACCAAGTTGAAATTGATATAGTGATAACGGCGATGATGCTGTTTATGATGGCAGCTCGGGGCGTCGGAGACATTTGGAAAGCTCTGTGGAGGATTCGCCTTCCCGACTTATGTACAAAATCGGCTGTTGATCTGTTATTGAGTGAGAATAGTTATTCACAAACTACAAGATACTAGAAATCAGGTATTGAGGGACAAAAATCGCAAACAAATTTTTAAAAAATGCTTGCTTGAACGTGAATAATTATTTAAATGTACTATGTTTCATGGAATATATATTGTGAAATATTTTCAATCGACCAAATACATCTCACGGATTTAGAAAAAAGCTGTTAACTATAACATGGTAGTACAATGAAGTGTATTTTAAGCGTAAAACCTTCACAACTGAAATTTAATTTAAAACAAAGAAATGTGTAGTTTGCTCTATCCTTTACATACAAATAGTTAATCTACATGAAATGTTTCCAGACATATCGTTAGTGTCTGATAGCATAACCCTATTTGCAACGCAAATACTTTGCAACATTTCTGGAAGGTAGAGTATTATATATGTGTAATCGTCTGCAGTAATATTTTTTTTCTAATCTGGCCTTCGTCAATCTTTTCCAAATTCAAAAAGCCTTGTAAACACCCTATTAAACAATTAATCTGTGTTGGCGATGAACGAAATAAAAATACAGGTAACGAATATTAAAATTGTTCTCTTTTTATCATTAGAAAGCTTCCTGACTTGTAGTAAATGAAAGTGTTTACTTTACAAGTGTAAACAAAAGGTGTTCAAAATGACTTACTCGCACAATCTACGCACTTCCGCGCGCGCGGCAAGAGCAATCCCACGCACATCGCAAAAACACGTTAGGGGTACTTTGAATAATGTCCGATTGGGTACACTTTTCTCGCCCACAACTGGACGGGTGTTATGCATCAACCGGGTATACGACATCATACAAGTTTTGAGATAATGGTGTTCAAAGGTTTTACTACATTTTTCAGCTCTAAACCTGCAATTAATTATTTCATTCACTCAAGCGCCAAACTACACGAACATGAGTGGAATATCTGGCGCTTACCTGTATAATGTGATATTGAGAACAGCAGAATTGAAGATCTCTCTCTCTCTCTCTCTCTCCTCTCTCTCTCTCTTCTCTCTCTCTTCTCCTATCTCTCTCTAGGTTTATAGCCGGTTGCGAAACATAAAATCACTGATGTGACGGATGGCGTTTACATTTGTCATTAATTTTAAGGATGTTTTTACAGATTTAGCCCAAAATTTTGCGTACACCTTAGAACATGCATCCAATACAAACTGATGGCGTCCATATATCATATTTTTCAGAAAAGGCGCTTAGCCGATTGATGCATAACACCCGTCCAATTCATCTGCTGTTTTCAATGGAGAAGCATACACAATGGCCTTTCTAGTGTATTGGAAGGAAAAGTCTTAAGTATTGAGACCGTTCGACACGATGGCAACGACACAGAACATCTCGACCTTATCCAGCGCTTGTCCAATTGGTTCACCTAGTGCAATGTTGTCCAATTGGCGGTTCGTCGGGCCGCATGCAGCGCGTAGTACCGTGTATTGTTGAGTCGCGAATGAATATCAAACTGTGTGAAAGTCCTTTGCATCCATGTCGGGTAAGGAACATTGGAAACAACGGTATCGCCAAGTTGACCAAGAATCCTGTGAAACGCCCCACTTGCCGCGTACTAACAGTGGCCATCGCCCGAAACAGCCTCTCACACTGACTTGCTCGCACGGGCGACGACGGCCAAACGAATTTGAAACGATTCCGCTTCGACACGTCTGTTCAAAGAACTGCACGTCTGCGTACAAAAGCACACAAACCTCGAGGAACCATTCCCGATGATCCTTGTTCTGATTGTTAACGAGTCCGGCTTCTACGAATGAGATCATTAGTCGTAAGTGTAGTGCAGTTTTCTTCGGGACGTGGCTGTGATCTTTCCACGCTGATGGCGAGATCCGGCGCCGACCTACCGTTCACTAGGGGGCTTATTCCTCCAACAGGATCTCCCACCAGCGCGATTTCAACCGCCCCCAGCCGGGACAAGATCTACTCCCAAGACCGGTCTCCCGGCATTGTTGGTAGTGTAGTGCATGTTTGTGTAAGTGTGATTTAAGGGTGATGATAGGAAGAAAGAAAAGGAAGGAAAACGCCCGCGGTCCATGGCCCGTTTTTAGGGTACTGCCCGGCATTCGCCTGATGTTGATCGGTGAAACCACGGAAAACTACGATCACAGCAGCCGGCGGCTAGAATTTTCCTCCACATAGCGACTGAATCCGTCCTATCTGACAAGCTAGTGGCGAAAAATTCTGCCGCCGTCGGGACTCGAACCTAGGACCTCCCGGTCAGAGGGACTGCAGTGACATCACTTGATGCTCTGAGTCACCTCTCAAGGTGAACCTTTCCCGAAAAGCGTGGTTAGCTTGTTGGCGTTCCCAAGGCATTCACCAAGCAGTAACAACATGCTTTCATATTCTCGGAACGTGATCCCGCTATTCTCTTCCACGTTTCACTTGACACTATCGTGGAGCTGCAGGATAGAGCTGCAGGATACTGCAACGACAAATACCACGAAAACACGAAGAATGTCGTCTCGCCAACCAAGGATTGTATTCTGGAGTTACCCGAACTCCGCGCCGAGGAAATACAAGCAATTCATGCTCCAATTCCTACGCTCCTGTTTCTATCAATAGGGAATGATCTTCCGAAATAGTGGAAGATGAATTTTTGTCTCAAAATAGGATTATCTCCTCGTCTCTTCAAAGAAGTAGACCAATAATTTGACATCTTGCATTGTCTTATTGCTTGAATTGTCCTTTAACACGTTCGAAACATTAATTTGCAAAAGTAGCATTCGTTTTACAAGTTACAATTCAAGAATGAGGTAACGTATGTTCTAGATAATTTTAATCTCGAACTTTGTTAATTTTTCCTTTCATAACGTCTTCCACATACAGTTATATTTCACTATAACGGTGTTTTACAGCACCTCTGCATTTCTTGGGACAAACGTCGAAAACTTTCACTGGTATACATCTCGTACATAAACATCCATCGTTCATTTCCCCCATATCACCTTCGCTTCCGCTTCAACCCTACTCGTATCTTACTCCACCTCAATCCCGATGCTCCGCCCCCCCCCGGCCAGCGCCCTTCTGCGCGCGGTTCGCAGCAGCTGCGTGGCAGCCCCGCTGACATTTCCGGGCGCTTCTTTGAATGCGAGGTATCGACGGACGTCCGTCTGCCGCCCCGCCCCACCTCTCCCCGCCCCCACCAACTCGCCTGACGTCAGCGCCCCGGTCTCTCTTTCCTCGCGCGATGCGCTCCCCGCTCCCGGTCCCGCCCACGCCTTCTCCGCCCCGCAACGATCCGTTGACAGGCGGCGCGTGAAAGTGCCACGCTATAAAAATGGAGTCCCCGCGCCGCCCCCGCGCCGCCCCCGCGCCGTCCCCCGCGGTATTCCATGGTTGTCCGCGACGTGAAAGGACAGGCAAAGAAAGTTGACCGGCTGCGAAAAATTAATTCTTTAAGTACTAGTTTGCCCGTCCGGGAATTTTAGACGGATGAAGGTCACATGTGCGAACAGTAATTAACATTCAGCCACCATACTTTAGACAGATAGATTATTTATTTCCGCAGATAGGTTTATGCAACCTGGTGGCAGAACTCTAAAATTTACATATTATAATTAAAAATTAAATACAATGTAACTTAAAATTATTTTAAGACAAAAATATTAACAACAATATGATGACAATAAAGGCTTTAACAAACAATAACTGCATTAATTCTACATTTTATGGGGTCTTGTACAGATATTTTAAACCAATAAATACACAACTTTTTATTACGCTGACGTCCACTCCACTTCACTTCACTTCACAAACACGTCACAACACTTCAATACGAATACTATTTAAAATATAATTATATATTTAATAAAGTAATGCATTTAATAATATTACATTACTAATAATGATAACAGTAATTAATAATAATAGTATATTTACTGTTTTAATAAACCTAACTTACTAACTAAATATTTTGGTAAATTTACTTTTAAATCTTTGAACACCTTGAGGAAAGGGTTCCAAGGCTGTCGAAGGCAACTTACTCCAGTCCATTATTGTTCTATTTGTAACGGAAAATTTTTCAACATCTGTTCTCTGTGGCCTGAACTGAATTTTGTGCTTGTAATCCCTTCTACTAAAGTATGTTTTACTGAGCCTGATGTGGATATCTTTCCACGCTGGATAACCAGCATACATTTTGTACAAAGCACAGTTTCTTATAATCACGAAAATTGTCGCAAATATACCCCCTAGTTTTCCACTACATTGCAACGAAATGTTGACGTGACGTGTCGAAACAAAATTCAAAATACTGCACGCGGCACTCATACCACACAGATCCTTCATTCTAGACTACTGCCGTTTTGTAACAGGTGAACCCAATTTGCATTTCTTTTTATTTTCAGTGCACTGCTTCAATATATGGGAAGAAACATTTTCCTACACCATTTCTTTGTTACTTGTGACGGCAGTTCCCGTTAGAGAGGTTAACAAATGCGATTTAGAGCTACCAGAATTCGTATTTTGTGATTTGTGACTGCATCATGTCTTGAGGCAAGGTTTGATTACTACGTGTACCACTTGACGTGATAGTATAAATCATTCAAATATTTGTATCACAAAGCTTAGACATAGCAGAATACTGCATTTTGCAACTTGCCTATGTGACCAAGATAAGCCATGTCATGTCCCCAAATGGTGCGATTCTTATGTAATGTCAATGACCAGATATGAATGAAAGAAAAGGGTTAAGGAATATGAAGTTTGGAATCCTTATGATTTGCCGAGAACCAAAGAACTATAACGAACTACTACAAGGCACCGTAAAACCGATGTTCAAAGAAATTAGCCAAGACGTGACCTGTGCATAATTGGTGAAAATATTCTCAAAGCTTCACTGTTTCCGCCAGAAAATATTATTCTTGAGCCACTACTCATTCAACTTGTCTAAAGACGTATTTTAGCAAGTCCTTGCAGAAATATATTTAAGTTCTCATGGACTTGAGGGAAAGTTTTCTTTACATTATGACTATAAATTTATTCCCGGTATTATTGTAGGGCATCAATTAAGGAACCTCGTTCGTGATTCATATTTTAAAACAAATTTAAACAGTATGGTACTAGCAGCGTTTACACCTAAATCACACATGAACAGCGTGTAGAGCGTTTACATCTAAAATAATTTTAAGGTGTATGTTATGATTTTCTGGGTAGTAAGAAGAATGCCAATTATGAGGAATTGGTTCGTGCTTTGGTTAAAGATTACAAAGCTTCTGCCCGTCGAATGTCGAGGTTACGTAGTTGACGGTATATACAATGTTCAATATCCTGTATTACCATTTGGATTTTTCTCCTGGAAATTTGGGTGAAACGAGTGATGAGAGATTGCAGAAAATTTCAAAAATGGAACGACGATATGAAGGCAGTGTGGATACTCCCATGATGGGTGACTTTTGCGTGTTGTTTATGGGGAAACTAGCTATTCAACACACAAAAAGCAATCTCCTGACATTATATACTTAGTAGAGACTTTTTCCTATATAAATATTTTTTTCAATTCTAAAAGTCTGAAAACCTGTCCATTTAATCTGAAATGACCCTTTATTGTAAATAAGTGTCATATAAAATGTATGTGTGGGCATAAATTCTTAAAATATGCAAATATAAAAAAATGTTCAAATTGGGATGTACTTCGAGTGAATTCAGACCTGTTTACAGTGAAGATGACGTTAAAACGCAAACTGAAATCAGCCCACGAAACTGTGCGGAATACCTTCGTGTGGGGACTGCGGGGCGGTTGGACGTCTTCTCAGTCGGTTCAGGGGGCGAGTGACACTGAGACAACGAGAAATACCTTTCGCTCTCTGGCCTTTGAAGGGAGCAGCCTGGAACACGCAAGGCGACGGGAATAGAATTCGAAAGCGATTTAATACGTTTAGTGATTGTAAGACCATCAAAAGTGATATCGAACTTCTTGCAAATGCTTTTGCTGTGGACTTTGTAAACGTCAGAACACAAAACAGTGTGAAGATGCATATTTGCAGAATCACTCATATAAAA
>JAHLJT010008446.1:14430617-14509915 GCA_031308135.1 Acheta domesticus | reverse complement strand
TTTAAAAAACTAATTAAACTTGCATGTTTTTGTTTACACGAAAATTAATTGTAAAAGGGAAATTGCCTTCTGAAAGACCAAAACGTTTGTTGCACCTAAGTCGTAGCTGCTCCTATCTGGAAACGTGCCATCGGGTCCGCATTACTCGACGCGTCTGCCAAACCGTTCTGAGAGTCACTTGCCCTATCGCCAAATTAACTGGCCACTCAGTATTCACTCTGCACCTTCCCTCCCCATCACAAGCGACCCTCTGCCCGCAATAACTCCCGCAACCCGCACTAGCTCCCCTCAGGAGAGAGTTGGGCCGGCCTGGCTTCGTAAAATGTCCTTGTCTTGAAAAATAATTTCATGTCCACCAGAAACAATTGAAAAAGATGCAAATTTCAAATTAAATATTTTCGGATCTGCTTCAAAATTAATAATTTCAAGGAACGTACAGTCTTTCACACATCCCCGCAACGACCGACGACTGGCCATTGTAAAGAGTAACATCTTCCAGAAGCATAAGGGTGCGATGTCATAACCCTACAGGGACAACGTCCGCGCGCGCGTTTTCACCCTGACGCGCAGAAATGAAGAGTTTCCATTCAGATTATCAGATAACTCATAAACAAATAGCAACCGTCACCAAGTTTCCAAATTAAATTTGCAGGCGTGCGCTGGATTAACTTGAGGCAGTAGAGTTTTACGGAAATAATATTTGTCGCCTCCCGGGAGGTAGGCTGCTCGTTAACTCCGGCTGTAGCGCCGCGCGCCTGCAATCTGGCTGAATAATGAATACGGACCAAAAGTTTTGGATGCGCCCCTCTCGCTGCTACACCTCCGCTACTTATACCTTATTAAACTGAAGTACAGAAGGGGGATTCACAAGGATACAATGTAATTTGGAGAACATTTTATGCGCCCTTGTTTGAGTAAAAAGCTGTATGTAGAGCGTTATTATTCAGGCTCTACGCCTAGAAGTTTTGGCACGATACATTAAGCAATAATTGAAATATGATATTAGTATGATTTAAATAAAATATTATTTTCGTATTTTTGCTATCTTTCTTTTCGTGTAGAAACCTAATTAATTTTCGACTCTGCGTCTGTTAAAATAATGATAGATATTTATAATAATAATAATAATAATAGTAATAATAATAGTTATAATAATAATAATAATTTATTGCACAAAAATGTACAACAGCGAGTCTCAGTAATTAACTTACCGCCTTTCAGACTAAATACTAGAAAAATAAATAATGGCATAAACAGAACATCAAAATAGGATAAGCATAAGTAGAAAAACATAAGAAAATAAAAGTGTAAGTACATGCGGGTTAGAAATTGAAATAGGAACATACGAACACTATAATTGTAATTGTATAGCAGATAATACGAGAAAATGTAATACAACACTGAAATTACACTAAACATTTATATTAAGAAGTTTACAAAAATAATATAATACATTAGGAAATACTGAAGTAAGATTAAAATTTAACTTTAATAAATTACAAAGTTTTTCACAAAATGATTTGCAGGGAAGCTTTTTAAACTCTTGAGGGATTAAATTGAAGAAGTGTAGACCAAGATAGTTAAAAGATGACTCGAATTTGGTAGTACGGTGAGCGGGAATAACAAGTAGGAAATTGGCAAATCGGGTAGTTCTTGAGACAGCCTCATTAGGTTGTGAAAAATGTTTACGCCGATCCCGAAGATAACTGGGAGAATTAGAGGAGATCAGAGAGTGTATCAGTAAACATAGGTGAATATCCATCTCCATCAACCAGCCTGATTTACCCATGAATGGTGATACATACCCATATTTCCGAAAATTGCAACAGAACCACAAACACGCATTCTGAATCGATTAAATTTTAGCAAAATTTCTTAGAGATAGTACAGGACTTGAAACAATATCACAATAATGGAACAACGACAGTATGAGAGTATTGCACAACATTAGCTTAGTTGATTTTGTTAATTGGTTGCGGTAATGATATAAGGACATTAATCTCAAATAGGCTGCTCTACTTTCGATTAACTCACGATTATCAAAATTTCATCCATTGTCCACCCATAAACCGAGATTTTTAACAGATCAACACGACCAATAGAATGACTATGAATTAAGAGCCAAAATTATCTGTATTTGCATTTTTAAGCGATTGTTGGATCTAGAAAGAGATAGATTTATTAGGATTTAAAATTAGTCCATTATCCACAATTTTATGAATCCTAACAAATCCTTATTTGAACATTGAGCAACCAATGGAAGGAAAGGAATAAATTAATTGAGTGTCGTCTGCATACACTTGAATTACAGAGTTGAAGTATAGATGCATTAAATCTCCTACATAGAGGTTGAACAGAAGGGGAAATAGAATGGAGCATTCAGGTACCCCCGAGATAAGAAACGTACTGATAAGTTTTGTAGCATCCAGGGTGCGTACGACCGTTTACTGAGTGCGAGCAGATACATAAGAACTGAACCATGCAATAGCAGGTTCTGGAAATTATACAAGAGCAGTTATATAATAGACGGTCACGGTGGCTTAACGTATGAATGCCTTAGAGAAGTCTAATGGAAAGAAACCAGATACCAAATTTTGATCATAGGCTGTCAAATATATAGCAGCTGCTGTTAGTGAGGAAGCAGTGCTGTAACCGCGCCTGAATCCAGACTGATTGTGAAGTAAAAGATAATGTGTTTTCAGAAATCTCTGAATTTATTTTCGACACCCTTCTCAAGAATCTTTGACAGAATGGCCGACTGTCAGAAAGCTTCTTATCTTCAGACGTATCTACACTAGTTGGTATAATTCTAGCTTTCGAACTCTAGATGGCAACGCTTCTAATTTTTCAATTCTATCAGACAGCGAGTTATGCTCAGTGCTATCTTCTCATTAGAACGAATAGCTTTTCCATCTTATTCTCCATCAAAGTAATTAAGTTATATACTTTTGAGAATTCAGCGATAGTTCAGATGTTTCAAAACTTGATGTATGTGGACTATCAAGGGTTCCGAATAACGATTAAGTTGCGGATGACTCCTGTGTGGGGGAAGATCGGGCATCAGCTAGGATTTTTTATTTCCTTCTGGCAGGATGAACAGCATTTATATTTCCTATTCTGTCATGTAATACTTATAAGCAACATGCACTTACTAGGGTGGGAGACTTTCAAACATTTGTTACGTGAAATTGGTGAGGTGACAATCTGTTCACACTCACTACAAGTCAATGTACAGACGACTGAGATAGCATATTGTTGCCTTACTGAATGTTCACGCATGTTCAATGCGCTGTACAGAACGAACACAAACAGCTCAGTAGCTAGTATCAACAGCTCAGTACAAGAAATCAACATACAATACATGTACGTTACTTTACAAGCATTGCCAGATGACATAAAACAATTAAAGTCGGTACACAAATTTAAGTTAAAAGTAAAATCTTTTCTGCTGCCCAAACTGTTTCTATACAATTAGAGACTATACTGATCGTGAAAAAGAAAAATAATGTTTATTGTAACAAAACAAACATATATAATGAATTAGTTTACGTTTGCATTGTATACATTTTAAAAAAGATTTAATACGCCTGTAACAAGTAATGTACTTCAGCTTCCGGGTCAATGACCCCCATCTCGATCAAGTTTTTGTCCAGTTTCCCTGATCCATTGAGCAAATGCTGAGATGGCCCCTTGTTTGCTTCTGGGACGTAATACAGCTTCATTGTGCGCTCGTTTTGTTAAGCACTCCTTTTGCTTGTAGTTTCATTTTACCGTGAAATTGATTTTCTATAACTCGGGAACAAACATTTTTCAAATATTTTTATTTTTATAAAATAATTATTTTCTAAATTCATTTTTCGTTTTTTTCTTTTCTGGCCCTTAAGAAAATGTGCGCTGATAAATCTTCTTTCCCCACACGTATATACAGTTTTACTGTTTTTGACAAATAAATAAACACATACTTAAGAGCCACAGGAGTTTCAATTAAGTTCGATTATGTGACAAGTACGTTTCTAAGCTAATATATCATGATCATTAATAAACTACATACAGCTGTTCGAGGAGAGGGCCAAGCTACTGTCTGTTAATGTCGAGAAGTACACAAAATTTTAACTTCTACTATGTTAAACAAGGATCCTTCGTGAACAACATTTCTTGTAGGTACACGTTTTCCTTAAAAGATGCCAGTTTCAACAATGAAACGAAAAGCTCAATGAATGAGTTAATTGTCGACAGACATAATTTTCACCCTGAACAGCATACTTTACCAGTTCGCATTCAATTGCACAACATATAAAACATAAAAAAACTAACAGAGAAATTCAAGAGCGATCAGTATATGAAGCTAAAATATACAATTTTTAACCTAAGCAGATATACTATGTACAAACATAAATATTATATCTCGTACATTAGTTAAGTTATTCCAGTAAATTTTAAGTATTCACTAGATCTGAAGCTCGATGACAAATGCGTTCTAAGCTAATGTATCATCAATAAAATAGATAAAGCTATAGGAGGAGGCGTCAAGTATTGTCTATTTCGAAAAGTATAACAAATTTTAATTTCTCCTAAGTTTAAAATGACCTCCGTGAACAATATTTCTTGTAAGTACACGTTTTCCTTAAAAGGTGCCAGTTTTAATGAACGAAAAGATCAGTGAATATGTTAATTGTCGACAAATATAATTTCCACACTGAAGAACACAACGTTGCCAGTTTTCATTCTGCATTTATTACTGTTTGAAGGTAGTATTTTCTCATAAAAATAAAAGAATGAACAATAAAGTACTTACAGTAGAATTCATTTATATAATCACGAATTTTCTGAATAGGGAATGGACAGTTGCCAGATTCATGATTGAAGTACTTGGTAACATGAAACCATCAAAGGTCACTTTCGTCTTGCATGTTGAGAACTGTTAACATCACTAGTACCTGAGGTTCTTCTAATGGCACAGTTCGTAATTCTTCAAATTCTGCACCCCAATACATATATATGTTCGAGGAGAGAAACTGGTGCTCACCTTTGAATGACCACTACTGGATATGAATTATTCGACATCATTTAATAATAGTAACTATAGACAAGACTGTGAAGGCTGGTTGTCAACTTAGCAAAAGATACATTGAAAGTTTCATTTGTTATTCATTGTAAAACGTTGATGAAAAATTGCAGAAATATCTGAATTCTGTGAATAAGTCAGACTACATTATCACAGTAGGGGATTTAATGCAAAATTGGGAACAGGCCGGTAGAAAAAAATATAGGATGTATGGCAGAAATGATTCTGAATGAAAATGTTAAAAAACTTAATCAACTTCACGAACAACGATGAATTAAAAATCACAAACAGTTTTTCAAACACAAATTCATACACAATTCATACACATATACAAACACAAATTCATACATAAGCGTCCGGAGAATCAATAATTACTTATATTGATTAATGAATTATAAATTAGCTCCTTCTGTAACCGCGTCTACGAACACATTCACATAATTCTCATTTCGCTTCACTCTAGCAGCGCATATAAATATTACCGGAAATTGGTTTCAAACATATACAAATCATTACAGCATCAAAAAATGATGACAGAAATAACCCATGAGATAAGTGTGATCTGTGAACTCAAACTTTCTTCCTGCGAATCTTCAACTAAAAGCAATTAAAAAAATGGATAGAACAAGAAATGTAATGAATCTTAACGTGCCTTGTTCTACCAATGTCCCATACCCGCTCAGAAACCGAGTTAATGTCATCTTGTCGTAATCTGGCAATCAACGGATGTTCGTCCCAGGGATCCAAAGAAAGGGATTATGAGACGTCTCAAAATATAATAATCTCCAGGTTGCAACCAGCAACGTAAGGAGCAGTTCTAGAGACTGTCGATACCTCTACAGTACATGCGCAAAATGTAGGGTGTTCCAAATAAAGTAATTTCTTGCGCTTCCCAGTCTTTTGAACTACCTGGGATTTTAGCCAAGTTCTTATACAGATTTTACGGAACAAATCCCAGAGCTCCGATGGCAATCGGCACGACATTTTTTTAACGCCCCACATTCGGCTGATCTCGATTTCTAAACTCTTGTATTTAAGACGTTTCCCTGCCTCCTTGGTTACGACGTTATGATTGAATGGCGCAGCAACATCTACAAGTAGACACGATTTTTTCTCCAAATCCTAGATAGCAATATCCGTTTTTTTGCCACTATCGTGTGATAATTTGTTGGTCGTACAATATCATACACAGTCTAACAGACGTAACTGCTTTTGGTGAGTGTTCGTACCACTTGGGGATGTGTTTGGAATTTCGAGGGCGGTACAGATCTGCCAGTGAAGGTAACTACATACTCTGCCGTGTCTTTTCAAATATTGTCTTTGCTAGAATTGGATATGCTGAGACAATATAATCAGTGGTCTCTACTAGTTCCTGACTAATGCGGCATTTATCATCTTGGGAAATTCTGAGAACTGCTTTATCGTAATGTTTTTCTCAACGCCTAATCGTGGGTAGCTATTACAAGTGCTGCCTATTCTGGCTTCATTCTTGTTCGCAATGCTTCTTTTACACTTACTATCCCTCTGTTTCCCATTCGTCGGTCAGATTTCATGACCTGCCTCATTATTGGATCATCTGGATGGCTGACTACATACTTTCCCATCCCGACTATTGCATTGTGCCTGGAGGCTTCAATTTGTCTAAGGCATCTTCCTCCTTTCTCACGTGACACATGAAGTCTATGTACATCAGCTCGAGGGTGGCCAACATAATGCCTTGTGAGCAGTTCCGTGTTTTTTCGATCCAAGATGCGAATTGCCTACTGAGTCCAGTTCACTAGTCCGAAATTGTATTCGGGTACAGGCACAACCAAACTGCCTATTGCTGATATTTTATTCCTTGAGTTCAGAGCGGACTGCAGGACCAGTCTCACTCTTCTGTACTACTCCCTGCAAATTCTCTCTTTCCTTGTGTCGTTCGAGATGGTCTTACATTCTTCAATGCCCAGATATTTGTAAGTTTTACCTGGCTCATGATCTTGAATCACAGTGTGCATATCAACCTTCAATATTCTCTGACGTTGTCATTTTGCCTCTTTTTAAGTTGATTTTTGCACACTTGTCAAGACCAAACTTCATGCAGATGCCATTGCTAAAATCATTGATGACGGACAGCATTTGGGAGAGCATCACTTCATTTCTTGTAAACACTTTAAGATCATTCATGTAAAATAAATGTGATACTGGCCTTTCATCACCATGGAGCTTGTAACCAAAGTCAGTGTGCGACATCCGTCTCGATAGTGGGATCAAACTAATGCAAAACATCAGAGGGGATAGCGAATCTCTTTGGAAAATTCCCCTGTTAATCTTAATACTTCTTGTTTCTGCTACTCCCTTTCGGCTATGTATTAGTAACCTGTTATTACACAATTTCATACTAGCCTTGCAAAACTCAATAAGTCTTGGATGAAATCGATAGATCTCCAGGGTCTTCAAAATCCAATCGCGTGGCCCAGTGTCAAAGGTAAAGTTGTCAATCCCAGCCATGCTTAAATTACGTTTTCGTTTCTTTACAACATATTATTATTATTAAAGTTTAAAAAACAAACATTTGTTGATGCATAAAATAATTTTTTCTTTCGTACAATACAAAGTACATTTTAAATTTACAATAATTAGTACTGTACTGGTTCAATTTACAGTCAAAAGTACATTTAAAATGACAGTAAATTTTAAATGATAGTTTGAGAATAAGTGTGTGAAGTTAAGTAATTAATTTTTACCCACCATCACTACAAAAATGAATAATATTTACGTACGACTATGTTTTTTTCATTTCTCTCATTTATGGGATGCTTTGGCGTCCAAATTTCACATATTGTCTGGTTAGTTTTTTTACCTTCAATTTGTGCTGATCGTGTTTGTTCTGAATGCAAATACTGTGCAGTTTTAGATAACTCCCATGACAATTCTGTTAGTATTGATCTCCTTAATGTTGTTGTTCAGTCCCTTATTGAGTTTTTGGCAACCACAATAATACTTTTAGTGTATTGTATTGTATGTGTAAGTATTTTTGCGGTTGTCCAAACTTTAATAAGGGACTGAACAACAACATTAAATAGAATTAACGTGACAACCAAATTAAAACAATCTATTGATCTCCTTATAAACCACGGGCGTATACCATGCACACTTTCATCTTTAATTGTTTCTGGCGTCTCCTGGATGTATCCATAATGTTTTATTCTCTTCAAAGTTAATAGAGCCTATTTGGATTGTGTTACGGGAAATGCAGGTTATCGCAAGGTCTCTGTGGACGACACGTTGGTCGGCTCTGCTTGTCAACACAGGTCTAACACAACGCGCGAGACTGCGACCCCGCGAGGTAAAATCATTTTCTGAGAATGATAGACAGGATGCAATCATGTGACGAGTAATGGATTTTCCTGATAAAATATTAAGGGAAAAGTACTAAAAATCACAAGAGTATACAATATTCTCAAACAAAACGATACCTGAAAAGTAACGTGTGGGATCCAAATTCTCGCATGCGACTCCTCCCGGGTTTGTTTTATGCTTGTGGTCATTCTTTCAATTTTACGGTACCTTTTATATCCTGCTTCTATTTTTTTTACCGTGCTTTGCCTTCCCCAAATACGCTCTCTGCATTGCCAGTAACCGTCGCTTCTTTCGCCTTTTTACTTTCTCGCCTTACGAATATTTCGTAGGAAGAGAAAGTTATGTTACCGAGCGCCAGAAAACGGTGAATTTTCGCCAGAAAAACTTTCATTGTCGGTCTCTGGTAACGCAAAAGTGGATAAATCCTGTTGCAAAATTTAGAAAAAAATCCTCTAACTCGTGGTGTAGCCAGAACCCATGGTTTGATGGTTCTTGATACCGAAAAATCGGTTGACGACAGTATATCCGTCTGTCTGTCCGTCTGTTTGTCCGTGTGTGGTCAAGGCTAGCGCCTAAACAGTTTTGCCGATTTTCTTTAAAACTAATATTCTCCAGTCGTTTTGACTGATGTCACGGCTCCTGGAATTTCAAACTGATATTTTATTTTTGAAGGGGATTTTTCAAGAAGCCCCTCGTTCATTTTGAAATTTTAAAAATAAATGGCTCCAAATGTTTTTATTAAATTTTGTTGTTGAATTGTGAGAAAGACGTTTATAAGAATGTTATTATTTTCTTTGATTTCGTTTCGAAGTCTTCCTACAACTAAACTATTAAAAATTGAGCTTTTTTCCCATCATGCAATCAATTTCTTAAAGATAGATTTTGAAATAAGGTCATGTACAATTTTCCGAAAATTCGAGTACTTTTCGCGAAATGTTGTGTGGAAATACGGGTGATACGTGCAGTTTTAGCACAGCTAGTTTCCACAGGATCAGAATATTTCCTTTGACGGAATCTTCTGTTGCAGGTACACACTGCACCGTCTTTATAAAATACCGAGTGCGAGTACTGCAGACCATTTTCTATCTTACCTAGCTTTCGTCGGTAAGCTTGTATCATTCTATAGTGGAGCCGTGCTACTACCATCAGTAGCTCTAAATCTGTATCATCAAACTATTACTGCTTCCTCATCATGAAACCAACCTCTAGCAACTGTGTCTAGGTAGGTCGAGCGCTGCCGTTATGCGGAAGAGAATTCTAGCGGTCTGCTGTTCTAATTGGTAGTTTCTCCGAAGGAATACCAGACGAATGCCCGATCAGTGCCATTGCATACGGGCTATGGACCGCGCACTATCTTTCCTTCATCATCAACATTGTTGCGGCTGTATGCGACGTTTCAAAAAACGCGAATAGACAGAGCGGCGAAGCGGCAGCCCTGAGTTTTATCGGGGCGGAGAACCAGCGAAGGGGCCGGGCAGTGGGGAGCGAGCGGCCAGTGAGCGAAGCGGCAGCCGAGATGCTAGGCTATGAAGAAAGCCGGGCGCCCCACCGGAGCGACAGGCAGTGTGTGCGAGAAGTCCAGCGAGTGGACGAGTACGAGTGAAGATTTGGCTATTAGTTTCAACCTGAAACTTTTGTATTTGGACTCTAGTGAATTTACGGTTAACTGCGCAAATATTAGTACATCTCCGGCATTTTGGCTTGGTTCCTGGACATTGTTTAGGTTTTTTGGCAATACCACTGTCTGTAAAAAAAAAACTGCCTGTAAACAATAAGAAACTGTGTTAGCGATTTATATTGAATTTTTCCTGGATACAACAATCATGACATAATTCGAATACACTTGCATACACTACTCTATAAAAACAGACCAGAGACCAGATGGGTGCTTAGAGCTTGTCTCGTCTAGGGATTGCCCGCTGGGGGAGATGCGTGGAGAAAATTTCGCCAGTAGTCATGTAGGTCAGTCCGGAGTGTCACATTCCAGCGGGGCAGAAACACCATTTTTTAGAATATAATATGCCCTACACGTATGGGATGAATGTACCGAGTAGTCTAAAGGAAGACTAATATCTAAATGAAATTTAGAAATGAAGACTAATATGTAAATGAAATTTACAAATACACTAATATCTAAAATCTAATAAAAATACACTAATATCTAAAAGAAATTTAGATATTAGTGTATTGCGACGGACCGTGGATGTATCTTGATGTTTGGTTTTTATTGTAAATATTCGACGAAAGATTGCAGTGTAATTCATAAATTAATGTTCCGTATCCCAGTGTGTAAAATGCAATGTCTAAACCAATGTTGTCAAGGTTGATGCCACGAGCGGGAGTCAGTGGCAAGTGTGCCACAACGAAATCGCCTCTCCACACAGTTCATTGCCCCGCCACCAGAGGCAACGCCATCCCTATTATTAACGGCGGGGTTACTAATAGTTCCTTTTCCGGACTGAAATTGTGATTTTGACTTGTGCACATATCACTAAAAGCGATTAATTTTTCTTCGAGATGCCTCTTTTGTGACAGGTGCAAATAAACAAAAAGCTATTTCTAGGGAGCCCCTGGAACCTGCTGTTTCGTCCTACTCTTGACTTACAACACAATTGCATGCAGTGGTATGAGCAACTTGTTGGCTACTTCTGCGTTGGGCTGGCCTCGAGCTAAGGAATATTGAAGTTTGACTCACACCATTTTAGCCAGAGGTGGAACCATGTTGAAACCACCTACCTGTGCCTCTAATTAAGATCTCATCACGTTTTCGCTCCGTAGTTACGGCCGATTGCTCCCGGCTCTCAGCGGGCGACCGGGGCCCAGAGGGAAAGTGTCAAACGCCGGGGTATGAGAAATTCAACGGTAGCGCTTAGTGCTCCCCACTGACGTGATGGCCATAGGTACCCGTGTTCCGTCTACAAGCGCAAATATCAAAACAGCTATTGCCATTGTTTGCGAATAGTTATTGTTACCTCCACTAACAAGACGGCAATAAACAAATAATTCGGGCAAGGAAAGAATTTCAACACATACCCTTGAGAAAATTTGCGACAGTAATAATTACTGAATGTTGAAATGACAATAATCATGTAAATACTTCTATATCAAAGTTAAAATGTCATGAAACTACCAAAAAGTACCTAGTATCCTTAAGAGATCTTACATAGTAATTGTTTCTACATTTTAAAAATCTTTTTTCTCGCACAATGCTTTCATTATTTGGTCCAAATGATTGAGCGCGACTTAACCTCAAAACATTTGTCAAGTTATGATCTGTGAGAGAACTTCTCAGTCTCAGTATACAAATTTTCGTACTGGAAAAACATTGCTTACAAACATTTATAGAACCAAACATACTTAAAATTTGGGCAGTATGCTTGTGAAAAGTAGAGAAATGTCTCTAGGGAATGTTTGTATAAAAATGAAGTACATCTTCCTTGTGCTGGAATTTGTCTTTCAAATCTGTATCGTTTTGAAGATCTAATATTTCCAATTGTAAATCGGATTTCCGCTGTCAAAATTGAAACTGGTAACGCAAAAACTTTGAAATATGATTCCGTAACGGAAATTTCATGAAATTTATTTTCAAATTATACGTTCTTCGTCGGTGTATTTGTCGTACTTAGCTTCATGTTTCAGCGTGTAATGACACTTTAGATTACATCCTTTAACATGATTAAAATTTTAACGACACACCAAACATTTTATATTATCTCCAGTTTTTGACAAAAAATTGTTCTTCGCTTTATTTTTAAAAATGATCGGACTATTATTACGAGAGCCACATGCTTCCTCGTGCCTCGGCAACACATTTCGCAATGTCGTCATTTGAGAAACTGAGCTGTTCGCCTTAACGCTTCTACTTCTCAACGCCCAAGCAGGCTCCGCTTGCTCCCGCTGCTGCTTCGGCTATCCGCTCCGGCCCTTGCCGACGGCTCTTGGCTCCCGAATCGTCCATCTGATGAGTAGAGATCGCATTTATATGTAATTAGATATTTTTTTCTTTCTGCTTACCACTCTAAAAATTGTAATCTTGGCGAATCGTCGCTTTTCTAACACTATATCAAAATTTTTCGTTACATATTTTTACATATTTAGTACTTTATTACATATTTGACATATTTTGTCATTTTTACGAAATATTCTTTTTATTATATAAATTTTCTTCAATTTTATTACGTATTTTTTATGAAAAGAAGTATTTTCAAAACAGTCAACAATTTTTTCCTACATTATTACTGCGTGCTGTTTACTCGAAGTAGACTACATGATGAGCAATCGGACACAGTCCAGCGCACCTGCTTCAATTAAATCAATGCGGCGGGAAGTGTGCGTCAGTGGCTGATATCAGTTTCACTTTTAAGTGTGAAAAGTATTACTTCCGCCGCGTTTTGTGATCTTTAACCTGAATTTACAAACGTATCTATTATATTCAAAATTTCTTTAGGAATATTTTTTTAAATATAATTTCGTATTATGTAAATGTTCGTTTTATAATAACTGTATTTTAATACTACATATTATATCTGATTTTACATTTTTATTACATATTCTTACGGTTTTCATTATACAGGCTGTCCGGAAGGAAACGTCGAAACATCGAAAATAAGCTCTGAAGACAATTATAAGCGTATTTTGTCTAATAAACTATGAGGATATTCCGAATGGTTAAGCCGCAGTAAGTACTCAAGAGTTGGTTTGAAAAAATGTTTTCTAGGCAAAAATTTGCATTACAGAATCAGAGAAACACTCCAGAAACATATAAATAGTTTATTATTTACAAAAGAAATGAATATATTTGTTCAGAAAGAAAAATTAAGCGAGACATAAAAAGCACCCGATTTACACAATTCGACTGCTTTTATATTTCTCGCTTAATTTTTCTTTCTGAACAAATATATTAATTTCTTTTGTAAATAATAAACTATTTACGTGTTTGTGAAATGTTTCTATACTTCCGTAATGCAAAGTTTTGCGTATAAATCAATTTTTCAAACCAACGTTTGAGTCCTCATTGCGGTTCAACCTTTAGGAATATACTCGTAGTTTATTAGATAAAATATGCTTAGAATTGCCTTAAGAGCTTCTTTTCGAAGTTTCGACGTTTCCTCCGCGGACATCCTGTATATTCGTGTACATATTTTCATTTTTCAAATTACACATTTTTCCGGTCTCTACTGATGAGCCCTGATCTGAGTCAAATCTTCCGAAATTTGACTTCCAGCGCCGTTGCTCTCAACGGCTCCAATAACGAATGGCCGCGTGTCCGCGCGGCGAGTGCCAGGGCCCTTCAACTCCCATATAACGTGGTGGAGACCATTACAGTGGCGCACTCTCCTGTAGCACCTTCTTACAGGAACTAAAACACGAACTGCTGCCAACGATACTTCAAACGTGTGTGGCAGTTAGGTAGGTTCGCATTACGCTCAAGCAGGCGCGTAATGCTACAAAAGATAGCGTCGATGTTCGCGCTTTCTTCAGCGGTTTCAGATATGTATATATTATCAATAATTGAACGTTTAGAAGACACTTTTCGTAATTCTCGCAATTTAGCCAATTTTTAGGTGCGGATGTTGGCGATCCTGTACCCGGCGACACTAGCGCCTCCTACAGTAGCACCTTCGAGCTTTGTCCCCGGTTTTTATGGAGATCTGCAGAACCCTGGCTCGAACTACGGGGCGTCAATGAGACGACGCATCGACGTTCATGCACAAAGCAACTGTGAGACTTATGCCATGTTATGAATCACAGAAACGTACGATGTCAAGTGGAAATCTTCTGATGAAACGCGACTGTTAACTTTATAAACAACTGACACTGCTAGGGTCTGCCTGAAACAGAGGAGCCTTCTTTCTCAGATACACTGGTTCAGTTGTGTAAGCAGAGGAATCCGCGAAACATGTGAGTTGTTCTTTGAAGTTAGTAACCACACATTGCCTTACTCTAGAATCGATGTAGTTATTTGCATTTCCTTGATATGAAAATCTATAATTGCAGAAGAAGTGTACAAGAAGTTGAGGAGAAGGTTGTACAACCAGGATTCTTGAGAAGTTGAACATTGTATGCCGTCGAGGAAAGTTGCGGCGGCGAGCGGCGAGCCCCGCGCTGGCGCTGGCGGTCGATGGCGTAGCTGGGGCCGCGTGGGGCCGCGCGAGGCCGCGACGAGGCCGCCAGAAATCATCGCGGCGCGCGTGACGGGACGCGCTCCCCTGGGCCGCGGCACGAGGCCCGGCCCGGCGGGGGACGCAGGGGGGACGCGGGGGGCACGGCAGCCCCCAGGGCACGAAGGCGCCGGCGTCAGCGTCCGCGGAAGCGAAAAAGGGCAGGTCTGGAGGAGGCAGGTGTGTGACGTCGTCAGGATAGCGGATGTTCACAGACACGCAGTTGCTATCGACGAGAATTATTTACGCTTTAATGAACTCGATACAATATTTAAAGTCTCCCAAGCACCTATTCCGGCCACCTTCCGCAGAGGGGACCGCTGGAGCAAGTCAAGCTTGCGAGTGAAGGCATGTTGTTACTGTTTAGTGAATGCCTTGGGAACGCCAACAGCTAACCACACTTTTCAGGAACGGTTCACCGGGTGGCTCAGGGCATCAAGTGATGTCACTGCCGTGACTCTGACCGGGAGGTCCTTGGTTCGAGTCCCGATGGTGGCAAGATTTTCGACACTAGATGCCAGCGGTGTCGAATTCAGTCCCTGCCTAGAGGAGAATTCTTGCGGCGAGCTGCTCTGATCGCTAGTTTTCCGTAGTTTCTCCGATCAGCACCGGGGAATGCCGGAGAAGCACGCTAAACAAACGGGCCACGGACCGCGCGCGATCTCTCCTACCATTTCGTTGTCATATCTTCATCCCTGACTTATACACACACTAACATGCACTGCACTACCACACATGCCGGGAGACCGATCGGGAGCTGGGAGCTTGTCCCGGCCGGGGTGGTGCCCCGCTGGTGGGAGATACCTGGTTGTGGAAAACCCTGCTAGCCGACGGTAGGTCGGCAAAGGATCTCGCCCTTCAGCAGAGGAAGACCACCGCTACCTATCCAGCAATAATATATACTACACTTATGGGACTAATGACCTCAGTAGTTGACGCTCTTGGAATCACTAGCAATCAATCAATCGAGTACTCCAGCGTGCATACCCCCCGTGTCACTTTTGCCCTGGGCGCCCCGTGGCTAGAGCCGCCCTCCACGCTTGCAACCATCGCCCCCGTGTGGGTGCAGATATTATGCGGTCGCATGATTGATTAATTCGTGTTTCCGGGCGCCTCAACTACTTAGGACACTAGTCCCGTAAGTTAAGTGCGGTGTTTTTTTTCGGGTGGTGGCGACGATCTTTTCCCCACTGGATGGCGAGATCTGGCGGCGACCTACCGTCGACTAGCGGGGTTTTCCCCTCAACCAGTATCTCCCACCAGCGGGGCACCGCCCCAGCCGGGACAGGTTGTATGCTCCCGACCGGTCTCCCGGCATGTGTGGTAGTGTAGTGCATGTTAGAGTAAATGTGTGTAAGTGGAGAGGATAGGACAAAGAAGAGGAAGGAAAGATCGCGCGCGGTCCGTGGCCCGTTTGTTGGGGTACTGCTCCTGCATTCGCCTGATGTTGATAGGAGAAACCACGGAAAACTACCAATCGGAGCAGCCGGCCGCTAGAATTCTCTTCCAGGCAGCGACTGAAATCGACCTAGCTGAGAAGCTAGTGTCGGAAATCCTGGCACTGTCGGGACTCGAACCTAGGACCTCCCAGTCAGAGGGACTGCAGTGACATCAGGTTGATGCACTGAGCCATCTCTGCCGGTTGTGCGATCGCCCGAAGATCCCTCCACACCACGAATCTCGCGACGAGCGTGTTCCGCTCGCTTTCATATCGGAGTATCACGTGACAGCATGCCACCCCCGCCTTTTGGGCTCACTTGCCGGCCTACAGAATCTCAATGCTACCCACCGGCACCCGTCTATGGCACGCCGGCCAGCCCGTGCATACGTTTTCAACAGTTGGATCGTATGCGGCCCCTACTGTCTTAGTCAGAATCAGTGAAAAACTACTGATTGACAGTGACTATTCACTGATGGTGTCAGTTATAACCATGGCACTGACAATCAGTGAAAATCGGTTCCACTTTTTGAATCAGTGAAACTTCACTGTTTGAATAAGTGAAATCCGTGAAAACAGCAGCACGTCAACAACTCGACGATCAGTGAGGGATGTGGCGCGACACTGACGACCAATGAAATGCTGGCGGTCATTATGAAAAGGTTCTCATTTTCGCTGATTGTCAGCGAAACTACTCATTTTAACCAAAGATATCAGTGACTTTGACTCTCACTAATTGAATCAGCAACATTTTCATAGGTTCAGATCAGAGAGTAGACTCGCCCAATAGCGCTCTACGGCGCGTGCGACATCTGAACTCTGCCCGCGTGTAGAGAGCGATTTTTAGTAAGAAAGAACCGTTTTAACAGCTAGTGCTGGCAACGTAACTGAAAGTTCTTTCGTCGTTGTTCTCTTCAGTCCATTTGACTCTCCTTCCTTCATTCGTTCGTTTGGAGTTGGCTAACTTGTAAGTGGGTTTGACGCTTCTTTTTGTGATGGCCTCGTCCGAGGAAAATATAGTGCGCTACGAGAAATAATTGAAGTTTGAAAGTGCAGTGCTACGTGCTCGTCTGTAAATTTTTTTATATACATTACATTGAATTATCTTTTTGTGTGATGAGTATTATGTTGTATTTATTAAATATTTTAAAACTAAGTCTTGAATGTGAGATGCATACAGGTGCATGTATTTCCTGTTCCTGTGGGGTAAGATACCGAGCTGTGATCGAGAGCTTTCCATGGTTGCGTGCTTTGCGTTTTATCAATTTACTTTTTTATTTTATAACACGGTTGTGGACCATGAGATGCCACAATGTCTTAACGGGAGCCATATTCAAACCCTTAACGAAGAGGCATGGCTAAACAGCTGTCTCGGCGGAGGAATCCTTCTCTGATGTGCATATGATGTTCACTTGTTAAGCAAACCGTCATTGCGGTAGCTTCTTAGGCTGATTCTTCTATAATCGCTATGTATTTCTGTCCAATCCCTATTCTTCGGAGTGCATCCACTTTGCTCGCCACGCACCTCTTCCGCGGCACCGGCCGGCCACGCCGTAGGCCACGACGCTACAAGTACTCTGCCAGGAACCAGACCAATCACGTTAGCCGAGTACCATGCAGTGTAAGCACTTTCATAAATAAAGCGTTTTGGATTCTACGGACAAACAGGTTGTAAAGAACATCATAAAAGAATTGATTTTTGGATTAATGCACAGACTACTCTAATAGAATTTCCAATTGATCTGATTCACTTCAGAACAAATAGCGAGGTAATCAGCGTCTTTAAATCATATACTTTGTTTGACTGAAATTCCGATATTTGCTTTATATACTGTAGGGAGTATTCAGAAATTCAGTCATATTCTAGAAAATAGAATTAGTATGTTTTTCACCTGCAAAGAATAGATTATAAAAGAATAATACAACGATGTATCGTTTGTTAATGTATTGATAGTCATATTTAGTATAAAATTATACTTTTGCTATTTAAAAAAGTTCCCCGAGATTTTCAAGATGAAATTTTATCATACAGATAATTGTACTTGAGAATTTATGTAAGTTATGCAAGTGTCGTTCACGTAACTAGGAAGGCTAGCGCGAATCCTGCAATTATTCGCCCAATATTCACAGCAGGGAATTTACCCTGGTAAGTGAGACAACTACTGAATTGGCGCTACCTGAAATATCGTTAACTTGTAAGTCAATTATCACGTAGCATCCCTGAACGCACAGAATAATATTGCTTGATTGTGAGATTAGGGATACCAATGTAATTGCATACTCTACATATTTGGTTTGGAACTAATTAAAACAGCACAAATCATTGGCGTTTATTAAGCAGCAGCGAATGAATGTGGTTATCATGAAAGCAATTTAGTACAGAATAAGTAAACATTTTATTTCTGCGATGTAAAATTGTGATGGAATGATGAGATGGAAAATACGGGGTTGATGTAGTGGCATAACTTTGATGAAATTGTTGGATGAAAAGCGACTGGTAACAACTGGTTTATTAAAATAAAGTAATTTGTATGAATAGTTGTGGCGGTTACACAAATATAATATGCAAAGAATTTTGAATTGTCATCCGACTAATGCAGTTAATTTAAATTCAATTAGATGAATATAAGATGAATGGACATAACCACATTGTACACAATGCACGTATAACTATTCTGTAATGAAATGCAATTTTGAGTGAATCATTATTGTGACGCTGAGAGAAATCTGCTCTTTTCGAGCTTTACGCCTCGTCTTGTTTCCGAAGCACTGGATTAATATCCGAAAAACGTTTGAAAAAAGTGACGTCAATTACTGGGTAACAGGTAACTTCTGTAAACGTCAAGAAGACATTTAGTTTTGCATTAAAATGTTGCTTGAAACACGCAAGAGTCTGAATCACCATTGGATTGCAATTTTCGTTTCAGAATTCCATATTTCAGAATGAGTTTCTTTTAGAACTCATGCCTGGCAACTAGAACTTACCTTCACTGTTTATTGCTTGGGAAGCACTACTTTACAGACCGCTTAAGGCAAACACAATATGCGAACACGTCACGTGATACATCTGGATACTGCAAAGTATCAGTTATCACGCTCACGGGTGATATAAAACAACACAGGTGTCGCCTCGTACATTGAAAAAATTCCCAAGATTATATAGTTATACGTTTACATGAATTCATACTAAACTAATGGGGCTAAAACAGAACACACTTTCTCGCATTATTTCTAAATTTGCAATTTTCGAAAGTTCAGAGAGTTGAACGAAAATGATACCCGCGCCATACTTTTAAGCATCCCTTTGTCTATCTGTGCAAAAATTTAAAGAAAAAAATTGGAGCGGTTTTTGAGAAAAATATTTCAAAATTGCCTATATTTTGCGCTAAATTACACGAATACTACCCATATTTCCGAAAAATTGGTCATGAACGTATTTAAAAATCTGTCAAGAAACAGACTTAATTAACGAAAAACTCTACTTTCAGTATTATAGTTGTAGGAATACGCCCCAAAAAATTTCACTTTTGCAATATTAAAAAATATAGAATTGCAACGAACTTGAGACCTGCACCATTCTCTGAAAGAGTGCTTTACGCTATCCGTAGACGAAGTTTGATCAAAATATTTGATGCCATTTTTGAAAAAAAAAATTGAAAATGATTTTCAGACTTCATGGAAAGTACCCTCAAAAATCCAAGTGCGCCGGCCGGTCGCTGCCGCGTGGCCGGCGCCTCGCAGTGCCTCCCGGAAACAACCATTCCGGGGCTCCACCACTCGCGTGACCGGGTCGCGCCTCTCAGTGGGCCGCAACGGTTGCTCTATGTGGATGCCAGTGTGCCACCGACCCGCCCTTGTGGGCACAAATGTTGTTTACAGAGCAAAGCCCCCCCCCAAAAAATTTTTTTTTGGAGATAGGACGTCTCCATACGCAAAAAATGAAAATCGACCGAGCCGCTATAAAACGGGGTTGTCAACCTGTTCCCGCAAAAGCTACTTGTCCGCCTGGGAGAACGGGCAACTTCTTCCTCCAAGTTCCGAGACCGGAATACACGTGCAAGCTGAAGCGGAAAAGGTAATAACAAAGAGCGCTTGAAATATTACGAAGAATGCTTCATAGGGAAGTATGTATGGCTGATCATTTTTAAAATTGATATTTTTATTTTGGTTGACTGATTATTATTTATTCCGGGCGCATCAATTAGTCCCGTAAGTGTAGCACATGTTTTTTCATCGAGAGGTGGCGGTGATCTTACCCCGCTGGATGGCGAGATCCGCCGCCGACCTACCGGCGACAAGTGAGATCTCCCCCACCAGGTATCTCCCACCTGCGGGACATCGCCCCTGCCTGGACAAGCTCTAAACCCCCGACCGGTCTTCCGACATGTGTTGTAGTGTAGTGCATGTTAGTGTGTGTGTGTGTGTAAGGGGTGAAGAAAGGACGAAGAAGAAGGAAAAATTATGTGCGGTTCGCATAACTACCGATCAAAGCAGCCGATCGCTAGAATTATCTAGACAGCGACTGAATTCGGCCTATATGACAAGCTAGTATCGAAAATCCTGCCACCGTCAGGACTTGAGCCCAGGACCTCCGGGTCAGAGGAACTGCAGTGACATCAGTTGATGCACTGAGCCACCTACTTCAGTGAATGCTTTTTTTTTTTTTTTTTAATTCTGCCTTGTCTGAAATTTTCCCAAGGCATAGTAAACGTTTGAATGGCGAAATCCTGGCTTGTTTTTGTTTTGTGTTGTTTTATTTAATCATTCTGCTATTTGGTGTATTTAAAAATAATGTGATATCTACGACGTTCTCTTACATGCAGAGAGCTCTTTTAACAGGCAGGAAACTTTGTTAAACCTCCTAACTTGAACCTAGGAAGTTAATGCAATGATTGAACTCAAAGTAAACGGGATTACAAAATAAAGATACTTTCGTTTCAAAATGTTTAATTATACTTTCATTTACAATTTAAAATATAACAGACATTTTTCATTTTTTGGATCATTTGTTTGCTTCATTAGAGGATACAGATTAATATTGATTTTTGGGCCAATAACTGTCAAATGACTTCTCCAAAAGGCTGACATGGGCCCGGTCCAGTGATGTGGCGCCATTCCCGAGAGGTTTGTACAGTCCTTACTTTTAAATCGTGCGTCAGCCGCTCTGCACGCATGGCCCGCGAAATCTAGTAAGCGAGTTACCTTGCTCGCGAACTCGACGTGCCTGCTATGAAATGTGATTGTATAGTAACGACATCCGGCTGTATAAATCGGTAGTTATTGTGGCGTGCAATTCGATATCGCAATGTCAGTGCGATTGGCGACTCTGTTGATTTTGTGCGGCGGTTCAGAGCAAAAACAAAATTACCTAACCCTTTACAGTTTTTTAGATCGCTATGCGACGCTTTAAATACACTAAAAAGCACAAAGGCTACTTTCAGAGAAACTTTTTATCCATTTGCTTTTCAAGATCTGATACATAGACATAAAATAAAAGATATAAAAAATTACCTAAAGGTAAATATAACAGGTAACTGAAAATTCTCTCTCGGAAGGGGCGATTATCTTATCCCCGCTGATTGGCGAGATCTGGCGCCGACCTAACGTCGACTAGCGGGGGTTTCCCCTCAACCAGGTATCTTCCACCAGCAGGGCACCGCCTCAGCCGGGACAAGATCTAAGCTCCGAACCGGTCTCCTGGCATGTGTGGTAGTGTAGTGCATGTTAGTGTAAGAATGTGTGTAAGGGGAGAGGATAGGACAAGGAAGAGGATGGAAAGATCTCACGCGGTCCGTGTCCCGTTTGTTAGGGTACTGCTCCGGTATTCGCCTGGTGTTGATTGGAGAAACCTCGGAAAACTACCGATCAGAGCAGCCAGCCGCTAGAATTCTCCTCCTGACAGCTACCTAGCTGACAAGCTAGTGTCGAAAATCCTGTCGCCGTCGAGACTGGAACCTAGAACCTCCCGGTTAGAGAGACTGCAGTGACATCAGGTTGATGCACTGAACCATCTCTCCCGGTGTAAGTGACGGGAAGAGGTGTACTCTGTGTTCTTTTTTCCTAAATTTTGAGATGCTTGCCCTACCCCATATAGAAGTTGAATTCCGAATACAGATTGAAACGAGCGTTTTTGGCCAAGATCGATAAGAAAATAAAAGTGTAATAAAAACTATTTGCAAAGGCAAATCAGCTGTTGATTTTGGCTATTGTCCCGCATCGTGCTTTTCGTGAAGGAATGGACTTATTGTCACTAGAACATGAAACGAAAATTTGAATAACTATAATTCCCATTGAACTATAGAAAAGGAACAGATAGTGGAGCTACTTTTATGTTCAGAAGCAAAGATGGAGCCATCTCAGCATTTTCTCAAAAGATCAGAGAAAGTAGATGGTGGAAGTGCTTTTGCACTGGCTGGCGTTCACATTATTTATTTATTTTAATATATTAATTATCTTTTGTTTTTTTAAATGGTGAATCTTCACTTGTTTTATATCGAGTGCTACTGTTTTATTGCAATTGTATCATGTTTTTTGTGTATTTTAAACTCAGTAACTTGTCATTTATGTTCAACCCCTTTTCCGCGTATTTGGCAGTAACAAGTTTGATGCCTTTTTGTTACTGTAAAAAAATTGTATTTGGCGCGATTTTCTGTTAGCACGTTGTACCAATGTTTGGGAGCATCGTGGTAGCTTATGTACATGTTGGTAGTCCTGTTATTTGTATCTGTATCTGAGCAAAGTGAATTACAAGAACCGTGTTATTGTTCTGAGTCGTTTTGTTTTTGGGTTTACAACAAGTTGTCAAGAGAGTTTAGTGTTGTATTTGAGTATCTTATATGTATAGTTCTCGTTACTGTTATATTTAAGTATAGTGTTTTATAGTTAGTGCGTGTAATAAGATTATTTGTTTGTGAAACGCTGTATACAGGATAGGTTAGGAAATTGTGCTTGGTGCCTGAGAACTATTGCTTTGGATGTGTATATGCAAGAACGTTATAATGAGGAAAATTAGTTACAAACAAGGCAAGAAAAAGCCTCCTAAGAAATCTTTGGCGAGCAAGAAGAATATACAATTGAGATTGAATAAAAAAAGTGACATCAGTAGTGTAGTGAATATTCCAAATATATATGCACCGTCTACTTCTTCTTGCTACTTCTACTTGCAAATATACTGCAAAAAGATTGGGTGAAAACAGCAGTCAGTTTACAAAATGGGCTGAACAGCATAAAAAAGGATATGTGACTAATTTTCAAAGCTCTCCTAATGCCTTGGAGGCAGCTGCAGCTGCGATTCTATGGGAAAGATCGATGCTGTTGTGCAAAATGAAGTACACAACTATGATATTTGATGATGCCAAAACCCATAAAAGACTTAGGACCTAAAATTTTTGATTCAGATACTGTGTTCGTGAAAGAAGAGTTTCTGAATAACATTGCCAAAAGATTAGGTGCAGGACTGAGGAACAAAGTTAAAGAATGGAAGATTAAAGGAAAAAAGAAGGTAGTTTGAAAGAGACACCATTATAAAATTAGGGAATGATTATAGAAGTGCTATAAAAAACTATCCCTATTGTTGAGCAGTTGAAAAGCGCAGTGTAAGCAACATTATATTACTCTGTCTGCAAATGACAAGCCACAGCATTTTAAATGCTCAGGAGGTGAATCGTCCTGGTGTTTCTACAATAGAGCAATTGCGAAAGGTGGACCAGTTCCTCAACATAAGAAAAAACATTAAAACTATGCTGTCTTCAGATATCAAAATAGTACCTGTGTACAGAAGACTGGCAAGTAAGTAGTTTCTTGATAGGTGCATTAGGGGTAAAACGCAAAGTGCCAATTAAATTTTGCACAGCGTTATTTGGCCAAAAAGCCCCAAAAATATTTTTGTTTCGGAAAAGAAATAGGTACATTGTGTGACTCAAGAAATTTCTGAATTTAATATGGGATGTAAGGCTTAAGACACAGTGCATTCAAGAAACAGTCACAAGGGTCCAAGCAAGTGAAGCAACACAAATGATCTGCATTCAGCGGGACACTCAGAGAAAAAAACGCAGAATTCAGTCTGAAAAATCCACATCTAAAGCTTCAAGGAAAAAGGAAAGACTTCTGAAATAATTTCAGGAAAACAAGGAGATTGCGGCAGAGGGGTCCACATACAGCCCTGATGGATTCAGAGGTAAAACATTAATAGAATTCCTTGTCAAACTTTAAATTCCAGTTACTGCCACTTTTGTTTGCATCTCAATATTCCGATTTCTAAATGCTCCTTTGTACTCAAATTTTAACTTAGAGGAACAAACTTTACTCTACATCTTCTACATATATTAAGCTTTAAAAATGACAAACCAACAAATCTTAAGATCTTGAGTATTTTCTAAAAATACATGACATATGTAGGGATATACAAAATCAGCCACGATATTTTATACATAAAATTAATTATTTCTCTCCCAAAAAACTGTAATGTAGAAAGTAATTGGCAATATGGAATTTTTATTTGCAGGTGTGTAAAGAATGGGATGGGAAAATGTGGGTGTGCTAAAAAATGTTTTGGCGACAATTTTTTTAAATTAAAAAATAAAATAAAAATTACTCAAAAAGTTTTAAGCCAGTGTAACAAAGTTTTGGGGGTTATTTTTGTATAGAGTAAATCATTACTCAGTAAAACTTTCAAATTAAAATCTTGAAAAATAACCAAATTTCATTTTCAGATGAGAACCCCTTTATACAAGATGAATTTATTTGTTCTTAAGCAGTGTGCATGCTACCTCTCAGAAAACCGTTTTGTGTGATGTTGTTGAGCGGCATGTGCTAATGTAGGCCAGTAACATCTATTTTACTGATTTCCAATGCACTGAGAAACAGAAAGAAACTTGTGCATCCTCTGGCCATTTGAGAGGTGACTGCGGTGTTATTGGATACCCAGGAACTCGAGGATATACAAAAGCAAGGAAACAGATTTAATTTTCACTAAAATTAATGGTTGACATGTCAAACATATTTGGTTGTGTTAATCCACCTATTCTCATATTTTGCATACAGATTAAATTCTGATAATTAATGCGCTTACGATACAACTGTAGTCAGGCAACAGCAAGGTTCGAAGGAAGAAGCCTCGTGACATTGAAACACTTGCGATTCACTGTATGTAACAGCATCTTTTTTTGTGTTCTTGTATGTAAATAACTGATGTATTTAGCATAATACATGTACTACATATATTATGCTATTCCAGTAATTTAAAAGGTTGTTATTCTTAAAATATTTAATTTATTGCATTGTATTGTATCTGTTCTTCCTGAGCAATGTTATTATTTAGAAAACTATTTTCTGTGTTTTTCTTCATCAGCTTTGTTACTGCTGCATGCCACTAGTTCATTATATTAAGACCAGCATGTGACCAAGTGCTAATTTCTATACTTCATTCAGTTTACTTTTGTATTTTTCAATATTTTTTGATCATTTAAGAGGTTAATCATCATGTTTATTGCTTTATTTTTTATTTCCGCATTTTCATATCATGGATCTTATTTTGGCTTTTCTGTTTGTTTCAGGTGAGTTACTTGCTTATTAATACGTGCCGGATATTGGTGTATTAGCTACCAGTGAGTATACTGACTTTTAAAATTTTTATGTGTATTTATGGGAAGAAGAATTTTAATTCTTCTATGAAAGAAGAAATATAATTTTAATTTAATATCCTTACCCTTCGCAATTTACATTTCGCTCAGTAAGTAAAGTCATTTCTCTTTTAGAACTTTATTTCTTTAGTGCGAAAAATGAAAGAAAGTACAACCTTTACCCCTGAGGGTTTACAGTTCATTGGTAGAATAATTTTATACGAATCAGAATATTCAGAGCTATGTTAACGTCACCTTCCCTGCAAGTATTTGTTGCGTATTTATGCGCAACGCGTCTTTAAACCCTTTGGGCGTTAAGCGAAATACGGAATAATCCTACTTTACTTTTAATGACATAAGCGCTCTCTGTATTCACATGGCGCATTATTTTTGTCACGTCTCGTCGTCGTCAAGAGGACCGCCAGATAGCATCTCCGCGTACGCGCCTCACACCACGCGCCCCTGCGTCAGTACCCAGCGGCCAGAATTGGGAAGGAATAAGGAAGGGGGTAAGGTTTAGGGCACTTCACAAAGGTTGGACTAGCCCTTGTGAAGCATCCGAACTCGTTTTGTCGAAACAAATTTCACATGAGAATCAACGGGAATCGAACCCGGACCTCATTGGTGAAAGGCGAGCAACTTTGCTCTTCGAGGAGTATATTTTCTGGTCTGGAATATTCATTCGAAGATTGCACAACCGTGTGCACTTGTTGGGAAAGTTAATTTTATCCATGTCTGATGTCAGGAATTTATTAATGAAAAATGTGAAACGGAAGTGTGTTTTGTAGGTGGGAGAGTGGTTGATCAGTTTTTATTCCATTCGTGGCTTTTCATGAAACATAACTGAAATCTTCATAGAAATGATCGTTTTGTGATAATTATTGGCTCAGTCGAGAGGTCATTGTGAAGTGTCCAAATGGCTCTGACAGTCGCTCGCAAAATGTATCAGTCACTTACCAATACCATTCTGCTGACCGAAGAACAGCAATAGAGGCAATGTCGGACCCCAAAATAAATTTCAAAATATTTGAAGGAACATTTTATGTATGTATGTATGTATGACAGTGGTATCAAGGTATCTACTGGCACGCCTCATGACACCGCTAGCACACTCGTTGGCACGCCTTGTGGCACCGTAGCATGCCATGAGCTTCTCTGCACAACTAGCGTTGGGAAAAGGAACTCCTTCTCGTGGCATCATCCTTGACAATACTGATGTATGAAGTAATGCTACGTGTATTAAGCAACATAAAATTATTTTCTGGGAGCTTTGGTTGAAATATTTTTGGTTTTTGTGGTACAGCGATGTCCTATTCATTTTGAACAAGTTCTGTACTTTCGGTCATTTCCGTGGGGACTCAGATGGCAACATCCTTTATTTTGAGATATATTTCAGCCTTTTCTGTGATATACTTATTGCACAACTATTATATACATCCACAGATACTAAAAAATTGCAACGTGTTTATGAGCAGCTCTGGCTGTAAAAATGCGCAGTTTACATGAAACAGTTATGCAGTACACATGGAGACCGTTTAAATACTGATGTGTTCAGTAAATGAATGTGCGGAATCAACTTTACAATACTTTACTTTATCTTTTCTACAATTGAATAGTTACCCCGAATACAGATCTAACCCACAAAAAGTCGAAAGTTGAGTTTTAAGAGGCATAGTGACCTATTGGACGTAATACACAACCTCTTCGATTCTGAGGGCGCACCGGCCATCCCAAAATATGTTATTCTTTAGGTAAAGCTTTCCTATTTGCGACTAGTGATCTAACTGCAGCAAGATGTCGGATCGATGCCAGTACGTTATGACCGAAAATGCCTTAACTAAAATTTGACTTCAGAGTGATTCACAGTTCATAATATATTGATGGTTTGTAATTTGTACACAGATATAAACGAACTTCCACTGAATAGAGTTTTTTCTATTTCCTGAAAAATTTTCCTTTTGTGGGTTAGATCTCAATTCGGGGTAACTATTCAATTGTTAATGGCATTTTCCGTACAGCGAGTCGCCTCTTTTCTTCTCTCACGCTGAGCTGGCGGTGAGCATGGCACCATCTGTGCACGCTCCTGGGCCCGGCATCGCACAGTCTTCATACGGCGCCTGTGTGGTGCGAGTTGGGGAGTCCTACACCACCCAAGCCATACGATCTCGCACCGCCAAAATTCCCGCGTCCTGCGACCGGACGCTCCTATACCTGGGGTTTTATATCTTGGCGCGAGGGGGCGTGTCATCACGATGCAATATCTCACGGTATTTCGCGTCGTTCTCGGATGCGCCGCTAAGAGTCGCATGATGGCCAGCACTGCGCGATACAGTCGCGACCATGCCACTCCTAGTGGCACGATCGAGAACGACGCGAAATACCGTGAGATATTCCATCGTGATGACACACCCCCACGCGCCAAGAAAGAAAAACCCATGTATAGGCAGCATGTCCTCACTTCCGTGTGGGTGGGGCTGGTCCACCCCTCTCTGGCTGCTGGCTTCTGGCTGCTGACGTGCTGGATGACTAGCGGGCTGACTCGCTGACTTGAACTGTTTCGTGCTGAGACTGAGAGTGTGACTTTCGAGGTGCCGGATGGCCCTTCTTATAGGCCAGCGCCGAGAGACTCGCCTCTCAGGTAGTGTCCGTTGGGCCATGTCAAGGGACTGCTGCTGATGGCGACCGCCCTTAAGAGAGCGCGCGCTGCATTCCCGTTTGCGCACCAACTTGAATGTCAGGTCAGAACATGACGAAATATTTCTGTAAACATCCGATAAGCGTTGAAAGACGAAATCCTGCCCAAGAATCCTAAAGGGTTCTAATGATCGAAGTCCTAAAAATGGAACAGCAACTCCTTGCCTAAACAAGGGTATTGAAAGGTACTGTGGTACCCGACTGTGAAGTTTAAACAATTTGAGCATTGTTAGAATGAGGTCAATGACCCCATCTCGATCAGGTTTTTGGCCAAGTTTCCCTGATCCATCTGCAAATGCTGAGATGGCCCCTTGTTTTGCTTCGGGGCATAAATGTAACTTCATTATCTGTGCATGTCTTCTAGAATTCAATGCGAAATATAGTTATTTATCGTTCCCCATGTCGCGGCAGGAAGTATTATTCCTTCGCAAAGGACATGAGGGATAAGAGTCCAAATCTATAGCTAATTTACCCTTGAAATTGATTTTATTTCATTGGAGCGAATATTTTGTTAACAATTCTGGCAAAAAAATGCTAAAGTCTTTCTATAATGAAAATTCAACTAGTGTATGACTTAGAGTAGGGATCACAGAATTATGAAAATGTGCACAAAATTCACTTCTCCACCTAGCATGGCACACGCAGTTTTAACGGTTTTTGACGTAAATAAAATAAACTTAAAAAATGAATAAAAGGTCGCGAGGATGGTGCAGCTGTTGTATGTGAAGTGCCTGCGATTGCGGAGGGAGCGGTGTGGGGTGTGGGCGACTCTGGAAGGGCATCCGGGGCCTCGTTGGCTGCCTCTAGCGCACGCCGTCCCAACGTCACCAGCTGAAGTTTCAAAGAAGATGTGTGTGTGTGAACTGAGACCGACATCTGACGGAGAAAGTGAGAGTCAAATCCCAGGCGCACTAGGGGATCGCCCGTGAGGATCGCTTACTCGAAAATGATCCCAGACCCGTGGCGGAGAAAGGTTTCTAATGAAGCCTGGGTCGAAAACTCACGGAAGGCAATGGGAAAACACCCTAAGTATACTTTCTCAAGAAAACCCATCATGGGTAATCTAACGTCCGTGTATGGAAGATAGGACCAAAGAAGATGTGTGTGTGAGTGTGCATGTGTGTGAGTGAGTGAGCATTTCGTGCTTCTGGGCGCGGCAACTACTTTGGTCATTAGTTCCATGTGTATAGAGTGTGTTACAGACGGAAGGCGACGGTGACCATTCCTCCACCGAGAAGGTGATATCCAGCGCCCGTCTCCCCGATGTTTTCCTCGAAGGCATTTCTTGACAATAGGACACCGCCCACCCTGTGGAGGCAAGTTGTAAGCCCCAGACGTTACGTTGGTTGACGGGTGAGCGCGGTGCTCACCTTTGGATTTGTTTGTATCAGTTATAATTTTTATTAACTTTTGTTTAAAACAATCATTCTTAAAATTCCGTTCAGCTGCCTGCAAATGTGTTAGGAGAACGACAGTGAAATATCCCGAGCTTTTGAACATTCAGTTGCCAACAACCCGATCCTTTTATTCAAGTAAATGTGCTTCTCCCTCACCGTCGAACATCCGCATTAGTAATTTATTCTGAATTGCAATTGTTGGGTAATCCACCAGCTTTGAATGCATTTGTTTGTTATCTTTTTTCCAGATTATTTTTCATGTTTTTTCCCTTTTGTAGTTTTTATAAATACTCAAAATGACTACCAATGGAAGAAGAGTAATTGCTAAGCCATTTTGACATCGTCAATAGTAGTAACATTCTTTTGGGTTTGTTTTGGTTTTGGGGTACATGGGATACCTGATTACTATTACCAAACTGCTACCAAACATAAAACTACATTGTTGTAGACCGCAATAAAGCTAAACATATCACTGAATACGTTATGCTCTTTAGAATGTAATCTCACACTAAATGGTACTTCATGTCACAAATCAGAGTGGTATTGCACGAGGTGTCTTCTGACAAAGGATGCGAGCGGAAGAACGCAACGCGTGACAGACACGTCCTGTTGGCGTATTATTAATCGCCCAGTTATCAGCACCTCTGCACACGCAAAGGCAGGCGCGTTGTCGACAGTGCTGCCTCACGACGGAAGGAAACGGACGTGCTTCCCGTCCCACGCTCTCACAAGGAACGCGAGGCGAATGTTCTATGCGCATGTACGTTTCAGTCCAGTGCATTTGTAATTTTTTTTTATTTATTTGGTCAAAAACAGTAAAAACTGTATATGACATATGGGAAAGAGATTATCTGCGCACATTTTCTTGAGGCCCAGAGGCAAAAAAAGCAACATTTGAAAAACTAGAAACAAGAATTTAGAAAATTATTATTATTTTACTAAAATAAAAATTTTAAAAATGTTTGTTCCCGAGTTATAGAAAATCAATTTCAACGGTAGATGAACTGCTGATTTGATTTTTCTGCATTGCTAACAAAATAGTAACGAACATCAGTTTTACTCCTACCACTACAAGCATTAGGAGTGCTCAACGAAACGTGCGCTGAGTGAAGCTACATAGAGGTTAATTTTTTGATATTTTCATGTTTCGATTTCTTTAAAGCGAGAAACAGCATTGGCGACGAAACAAAATTAAAGAAATGTAGCTTTTGTTCCATGAAAAATGGAAAGTCATAATGCAAACTATCTTTTCTAATTGTAAAAAATAAATATACCATTTGTCTTAATTGTAAAGAGAAGTATTCAAATAATTTTGAGAACTCATACAAGTATTTATACAGCATAGCACTACACAATATTGTATTTTTATTATCATTGTAATTATTTTCTTTTAATTGCAAAAGAAATATAATATGGAAATATTATAATTGTAAAAATGTACATTATAAAGAAAAGAAGTTTGATAAAACGTGTCAATTTTCGTGAATTGTCCACCGTCATCCGTCTGGGAGGAGTCTACTAACAGAGGGATAAATCATCATCCTTGCGATGTATTGAGGATAAAGAATAATTCCACGTGTATGAATGTTGTCTTTCTTGTTGACACACGGGGCAGAGCGGTTTATAAGGGAGGGAAAGGAAGGAAATAGAACGGGAAGAAATGGGTGAGGAACAGCGTATGCGATAGCGAGGCGGGCGGAGCGTGGAGGTGGAGGAGTGGAGGTGGAAGGGCGTGGAGCGAAGGTAGCGTCACTGCGTCTGCGCGGCGTTTGAGTCGGCCTGGGCGGGCGGCGAGGGGTGGGGGGAGTGAGGGCGGGACGCGGCCACAGCGCCGCGGAGGGGCGCTCGCTGCACAGGACCTCTGCCGCCCGCCGCCCTCTCCTAATCTCCACGCCGCCCTCACCTGATCTCCACGCCGCCGCCCCCGCCTTCACGCACGCCAACGTCCCCTTCCGTTCCCGCCCACGCCCCCACACACGCCCACGCCCCCGTCTCCGTCCCCGTCCCCGCCCACGCCCATGCCTCCTCCACCATCTCCGTCCCCACCTCCGCCCCCGCTCTCACGCACGCCTCCCACTCACGCCGTCCCCGCCCACGGCCAAGCCACTGCCTACGCCCACGCCCCCACGCACGCCCACGCCCAAGCCACTGCATATGCCCCCACGCACGCCCACGCCCCCACGCACGCCCATGTCTAAGCCTCCGCCCACGCTTCCTCCCACTCTCACGCCCATTCTCACGCCCACTCCCCACCCCCTCCCGCGCCCACGCTCACGCCCACGTATACCGACGACAGGAGCAATAACGTCAGTTTCCTCAACTCTCATGAAAAGCAGAAAAGCATTGCAAACGTACTAGGTCCGAGCACTGCTTCCGCTGCGTAGATGCGCCCACCGCCACGCCCACTTCCCGCGCTCGCTCGGGACGCTCCTGCTCTCACTTCTAGTGCCGCCAGCCTATAAGCCACTCTGACAGTTCGATGCGCTGTTGCCGCACATTGCTACACTCATGGCACCACCTACATTACAGATAAATTAAATATCAAAACATTAACACTTGCTGACAAGCGACGACGTGTCTTGATGTGCTCATAACCTTATCGCGTATGCGACTTTGTGTGAGTCAGATGGGTCGCAACTCGGACGGTTCGCTGTGAGAAAGTAAACAAATCCCCGCAAGCAATTGCTTCAGAGCAGACCACATGACGTACCACAACACACGGCGAGAGAACTGTCGGAGTCGCTTATACGCTGCCGGTACTGTAGGCAGTATTTTTCGAGGTTTTGGGGCTCTTTCAACAAGACATGTACCTCCATGAGTGATGACTTAATGTATAGATAGGGACAATGGTGATGCTGTCTTTGATGGAGTGATGGTGAATTGATATTCAGGAGAACCGGAGAACCGGAGAAAACCCGAAACGTGAGAGCTCGCTTTGTCCACCACAAATCTCATACGGATCGGCGAGAATCGAACCTGAACCCCAGCAGTGGAGGGCGTCGGGATCCCTCCTGCCGTCACGCCCACCTGCCTGTCCGCGCCGTGCAGCGTTTTCTTTACTCACACCATCATTCTCATCCACCGTCTTGCTTTGAGGCCCGTGCATCTTTTCAACCACGTCTGTCACCTTGTAACCTCACAACGTTATCTCAGTAGTGTACCTGCTTTCCCCATCTTCAACGTTCCCCATAACATAGAGACCATTCTCATCGCCATTCTATAAACTTTATACACAAACGCCGTATTCTTCGTTGGGTGTTATTTATTTAACGTCAAACAGTTTAAAATGTGTGAGGAACTATGGGGTGAAGTGCGTGTGTTCGTTAAGTATATAACTTGAATTATCAGTACGGGTACCAAACAGCTTATTGCCAAGAATTGATTATAATATATTCGTACTTGTTTATTAAAACGTATGTGCAAACGCAAATGAACTAGAGATTTCTTTTCCCTTACCGTGCTAGAGCACGGTAAGTGCACGGTAAGCTACGTGAAGGAATCGTATTACTGCCGCACGAACATGGACGCCAGCTACGATAGTATTTCCTTCTGAACTGACGGAAATTGCACAGATAATGAACTTTCTAATTGGTATCCGTTTTGTGAACGGTTTAGTGAAAAAAGTCGAATAGAGATTTTTTTGAGTAGGGTATTAGAAGAAATTACTACTATTCATTCATGATGTTTTCAACTTTATTAGTTTTGAAATTGTATCTGAATTTTGTAATTGAATTTGAATATGAAATTGGTAGAAAATTAATGCACGCAAAATGGAATGAAAGCTATTAAAGCAGATTTACGAAGCAGGTGATTTCATTACTGACTGTGGAACTAGTATTAGAGAAATTCATTGTTCGTTATTTAATATTTTGCAATAAATAACAACATCTTCGATGAATGAAAAGAATATTGCCATTATATCTCAAATATTATCCGTACATGTCCTATCCGAAACTGTTTTTGAAGGCTGCGAAATTCAGGTGCTTGTAAAAATCAGGCGGTGCGGATTTCGCTTCGGGCAATATCCCGACAATCCATTCGCCGCTCCCCGTCGTTTAGGGCGCCAATATCTTTTTAGGAACAACTAACGCACGTGTGTAAACAGAATGCTCTGTATTGAACGGATGATTCAAAATTGCCTTCAGACCTCTGAAAATCGGCTTCGTCACGGAATGACAAGTTCAGTGAGGTCCTGTTCTTGAAAAAAAAATACGTTAGCTTGAGTTATAAACTACAAACTTTTTACATTATAAATTTTTTAAAACGTAAGCATAAATTTCCTACTAACGAAAAACAATAGCACCCTCCGCGACAAAATTTCGAAACACAAGACCAGACGTCATAATTTAAGAAATACAAAACGGGTAAACATACTTCAGTTCTTGACTACGCCTTTACATACATACGTAATAACAGTTTTAGTGTATGCATTAATAGTGCCCTGTCTTACATGCAACAATTGTTTTATGGTGTTAAACACATATTTTTTTAATCCAAAATGAATCTGGTACATGCTTTCTCTTTTAATATTTCTTCTGATGTATCTGGTGTTAATTATGTCATTTTTCATATTATCAAAAAAAGTTTATACTAGATACACGAAATTGCAAGTATAAAGTACAGTCTTACGTTAGAATAAAGTGTTCCTGTAAACATGCAGAAATTTTACAGCCGCACGTTAATGAACGCATAATATACGTGCGATACATCAGACACCAAGTACACGAAAATGCAGACAAATTATGAAATTGTGTCACGCAGTCACAGGCCTCTACAATTCACGTTCGTTGTTTGTCTCTAGCTCTATGTGTGGAAATATGTTGGAAATATATATGTATGGAAATATGTATGTATGGAAATGTTGGAATAAAATATATATATTTATATTTCCAACGTATTTCCATTATGATGTAAATATGTATGTATGGAAATATGTAACCATGGGGCGAGCCGTTATTCATCGCTCGCTGAAGTAAGTGTATGATTTTGTTAGATGAGGTCCCTCACAGCTGTTAACTCAGTTTCAAAATGTGATCCATGTTATTTGGAAGAAATAACGCTTTAGCCTGTGAAAGGCGGAAAAAATACTTACGAACGCTTGCTTAGGTATTAATTTTTGAAATAAATTCCATTGAAAACGTTTCAGTTTATTTTTGGTTTGATTATAGCCCACCTTCAGTTTTATTACTTATCACAAGATTTCTGTTGCCATCACTGAATTCTGTGTACACATGCGTAAATTCCTTTTGATTGCGAAGTAACGGGATCAATATTTACGAACATGGCATACATTTCGTACAATTTTAAACCTTAACAAGTAAGACTTAACTTGTTAAGGTATTATTCTCGCTATGACAGATTTGAAAATATTTATTAACATCAAATATGTTGAGTGGACCTTTTATTCACACTAGAAGCTCAGTTCACATACATGCAGAACGACATATGGACATGACGTTAAATGACACATGTCATGACACGTGAACGACATGACCGAATGTTGCTCTCTTGTCAAATTTAGTTTCCACGAGTTATCAACTTGATCACAAGGGCCCAAAATAGAGACAAGAACATCCAGTCTTGCAATATTTATTATGATGGCGGTGCTTAAACCGTGTGGTCATGTATGCGTGATTGGATGGACAAGTGATTATAAGAAATCGTACGAATGATTATGCAACCGTGGCCACGGAGCAGCATTAAAATGAGAGGCAGAAGGTAACGGGAGGAACCCTATTAAAACTACTGAAGAAAGCTTTGTGTATCACAAATTCCACTTGTACCGAACAGGGTATGAATCCGAGTTCCAGCGGAGCTAACTAATAACTACATCCCTGGTCGTAATTATAAATGTGATGTAATGGGGGATACGAAGTGTGCAAATGCTTCCAAAGGTTGAAGTACCCTTTCGATTGCGATTCAACCAGTACCAAATGAAATACATGTACACAAATAAAAGGCCGTCGCTTCCCAAATTCAGCGCCTCCAGCATCAGACGCTTTCCACCTCGCCACTCTACTACGGCACTGTCCTCGCGGCGTATTCTGTCCAGAGCTGTCCTCGACGTCCCTTGGGCCGGCGGCGCCACCCCACCCCCTCGCCATAACGCCACCGCCCCAGAGAGCTCGGCCGATAATAAGAACTAATTGGGGGCAGGTACTGGTTGGCGCGCGATTTGTCCGCGTTGGGCCGTGGCGCCCGCAGCCCAGCCAGGGATTTTCGTTGCTCACTTCGTCCAACAATTACTGCCGTCCCAACAGCGGCGGATGTTCGACACTTACTACATAGCTAGGTCGAATTCAGTCGGTACCTGGAGAAGAATTCTGGCAGTCGGCTGCTCTGATCCGCATTTTTCCGTTGTTCCTCCGATCACCACCAGGCGAATGCCGGCGCAGTACTCTAACAAACGGGCAACGGACCGCGTGCGATCTTTCCTTCCTTTTCCTTGTACTAAACTCACCCCTTACGTACACACACAGTAACATGCACAACATTACCACACATGCCGGGAGAGTGGATGGGAGCTTAGAGCGTGTCCGTCTGGGGCGGTGCCCCACTGCAGCTGATGGGAGAGATGCCTGTTTGGGGGAACCACACGACGGGTAGGTCGGCGCCGGATCTCACAATCTAGTGGGAATATCACTTCCTTCCGAGGGAAACAACATGCATTATACTTACAAGAGTAATGGCCTTACGAGTTGACGCATCCGGAATCACGAATCAATCAATCGAATGATATTGCGTGCTTAGAGCTTGCGGCAAATGGTGCTCAGCGCTTACGAAGGCTTTTAGCGTAGTAGTAGCAAAGCTCCTTCAAAATTGCAAATTTGAATTTCCCGCGCTTCTTTTATGGGATCCCAATCTGCATTACAATGGAAACACCGCTGTACGGAATACGAAATTCTTATAACTCTTCTCATTGATGGATAATAAAGATAAACCGATAAAGAGTTTTTTTATTTATTTAATCTCAATGTTGACTTATCTACCTTCAATAAAACAGTACATTCAATTATAATTTATAGAAGAAGAGAAAATTTTCTTTTGTGTTCTAAATGTAATATTCAATAGATAAAAGATGATAAAGTTGTAGCCTTGTTTTTATGCATGTATAAGGCAACGTATTGGATGGCCATCAGCTGTGAGTGTTTAATTTATACATTACTTTTTCTTTACATTCTATTACTTTTTATTTTCTGTTGGGTACCCTGACTGGAGACACGTACAGATGCCGTATTGAAAATTCAATGGCTACAGTACTCTCTTCTCCTATGAGTCTTAATATGTAGATTGTCATTTCCTTTTTAAATCTTTGACGAGGATATGGTAGACAAACAGAGTGGATATAGAGTTTGTATTTATAGTATTAATTTACTTCAAATGCTTTTGTTTCCTGTTTAGTCTTGTTTATTGTTATTAATTAGTCGTAATTAAGTCATTTCAAGTAGATTAGAATGGATATCGAGTGTCGTAAGTTATATTGCGTGATGTACCGTCTGGTCGTTCTGGACTCGCGTACAATACACGTCGAGTAGAAGCACAAACCAAACCAACCAACCAATCTCCAGGCCTTACGTGTGCGTAGTAATTCAGCTGGTGACCGCATTTAACTGACATACCGTTTTCTTAATCTACTTATCAAGATTGAGAGCCTGTGCTTTCGCTGGAACGGGGTAGCTCTGGGTTTGATCGGTGTAATCGAATGTTCTACATTGCAATATTCAAGTACATACTCGTATAAAAAATGTGCTGCTAAAACTAGAAGCACGCAGTTTATTACTCATATCATTCATACATACACACACGCACTATCATTCATATCATTCACTATCATTTATACATACACGCACATTCATACAAATACATAATTTATGCAGATTTTACAATCATAGTGATTTTTCAGATCTTTTCTTCAACTTCTAGTGGGATAAATGAATTTACTCTGATACAGAGGACAAATGCGCAACTGTCCTTTAATGTGGAGCTTGTCGTTTGAACACCCTCTTTTTCACACACTTGTTTGGACTTGTTACCTCGTTCGTCAGTATCAGGAGTTGGGTTGATGCATCGGCCGTGGCGTGGGATCCCCCAGCTGACTAGAGTTGTTTACCCGAACCATTCTGCTCATCCTGGAGTGGAGGCGGTGGCGGCTGGCCAAGTGGTAAGGCAGTGTGTCCGCAGGCCATTCAGCTGGCGTCGCAATTCGAACGACCACCTTCTTCGCAAATTAGTACGCGAACCTGACTCGCACAGAGACTGATGGTGGTCCGCGCAAGTTTCGAATAGTGGGCTCGAATGCATACACCCGTTGACCATGGCCAAATTATAGTCGTTTGTCTTCGGTCAAATTATGTTATTTTAAATAACGCAAACAGTCGAGACCTAGAGTTTCGCTGGCGGGCAGAATTTCCTCTCCTCGCAAAATGTTGCTCTCCGAAAATGTTTTTACCGGGAGAGATGGCTCAGTGCATCAACTGATATTACTGTAGTCCCCCTGATCGGAAGGTCCTAGGTACGAGTCCCAACGGTGTGTGACACGATTTTCGACACTAGTTTGTCAGCTAGGTCGAATTCAGTCGCTGTCTGGAGGAGAATTCTAGCGGCCGGCTGCTCTGATCGGTAGTTTACTGTGATTTCTCCAATCAGCACCGTGCGCGATTTTTCTTTCCTTTTGACCTATCCTCGTCCCTTACACACTTACATGCACAAAGCTACCACACACGCCGGGAGACCGGTCGGGAGCTTAGAGCGTGTCCCGGCTGGGGCGGTGCCCTGCTGGTGGGTTGCGGGAAATCATCGCTAGTTGACGGTAGGTCGGGGCCGGTTCTCGCCATCCATCGGGGAAAGATCACCGCCACCTCCCGATGAAAAAACACGCATTGCACTTACGGGACTTATGACCTCAGTAGTTGACGCGCCCGGAATCACGAACCGAAATCAGTCAATCAGTCAATCCGAAAATGTTTGCGTCTGTCACACTGAACGTCGCCCTGTTATTACGAAATATCTCTGTCCTTTGTGCCCGAAAATCTCCTCTATAATTTCGCCCTTGTTTTCATTTGCTGCTCTTAAGACTTCCCGCCAGTTCGTAGCTCCCGTTCGATCATCGTTCGTGTAAAACATATGAGAAGAGTTTCGGATGCAACGATTTGTGCTAAACCTGTTCCTTCTCGAAAAATCTGAGGGTTACACGTGTACATAAGTGACTCCGTGGACAGTTTTGCGCTCTCTCTCTTTATTTGCCATCTTTGCCTTTTGCTGTGGAATATTTCAAGCAGTTTGGACCGACCTCCTAGAAAGCTTTCCTTCTTAGAGTAGGCAGCTGCGCATGGCGAAATCCCCGTGCCTCGTCTTGTTTTATCGTGCTTTCGCCCGGACGACTGGCACTTGTCTACTGCGTTCCGCAATTGGTTAAATTTTTCATTTGTTTAAATTTTTCATTTAAGTGTATCAATTTTTGTTCTAGATATTGATATATTTATTATCCGGAAAGATGAAACTGTATGATCAAAAAGGCAGGAAATATAGAAATCAGCCAATATTTTTTTAAACCTAAGATAGTAATTCAAACTGTCTGAATGGCCGTATAGTTATTTGTGGTTAATTCAGTTAAGGGATTGAGATTTTTGGAAGAGTATTCTCAATGCACAGGGTACTAGCAGTTGTGTTTTTTCAATATTTTATACATTTACTTTAGAAGATTAGAACATTGAAACTTGGACATGTACTGATACTGATCATATATTCCTGGAAGGAAAGGAAATTCATAAGCTTTATTGGGAAGAGTGTTTCTTCAACGCAATGATAAAGAAACGTTTCTAGCATCTGTTACTTCACATGTCATACTAAATGAAAATAGTTTTCGCATTAGATATGAGATTCGTTCAGTATTTCGAGAAACAATTGATGAGAAGATAGATGATCCAAAAACTAAAATTTGTATTTTTTTGTAAATTTGTGTGATAACTGCAGATTCTGTAACATCCGAGGGCAGACCTGCACAACGTCTGCTCCCGCGGGCATTCTGCACTTGCGAGCCGATCGTCTGCTTGCAACAACGCCGAAAGTGCAAGTAGTGGGGAGTAGAAAGTTTTGCGGGGAGGGGAGAAGTCTGACGTAGCACGACGCGGCGCGTAGATTGAGTGCCTGGGTGTCTAATGCAATGATCCATGTCGAAAAATTACATCCCTACTTGTTTAAATGGATTATGTCTAGTATTACAAGGGCCTAAATTTTCTGTTTATGTTCTGTGCACTGCTGTATATCTGCCTTTGTAAAAAAAAAATTAACATGCTCATTGTGACTCTTAAACATTATTTTAAAGCAGTAGCTTTTTAAAAAAAATATTTAATTCTAACTAACAAAAAATGCAATTTAATAATTTATTGTTCACCAGGAATGTTATAATCTCCAAATCAGAACAAAATGAAGAAAATCATGAGAGCAACCTCTTACATCAATATTGACATAAAATAGAATATGTGGCAATTCCAAGAAGAGTAATGTTTAACAGCATTTGTAACCATTTTCCCCCATTATGAAACTGAATAAAAGAGATCAATGAGCAAACTTCTGTAACGATATGTTTACGTGCAATGACAAGATTATCGTGGGTAAACGACTCTGAACTCTTGTCAGAAATGAATCATGATTTTTTCCAGAATAAAATGTTTTTGCTTTAATAGAACTGGCTTATTTAATGAACCACAGTTAATGAAAAAATAGTTTATTTGCTCTCACCATCATACAAAAATAACTAAGTATCATAATTTTGTGTTTAGCAAAACACTAAATTTGTGATGCAAAGCGAATTACATTATCAGCCCTACAAGTAATTATAAATGGTGTCCAAATCTAATATGTATAATTCGTATGTACTATGTATATTTGGTATATATGTATTTTTGGTGTCCAAATCTAATATGTGTAATTCATTGTAGTTTAGTATTTCTCACTGTGATATATCGACAATAAGCATTTAAAATATACAATAGGCAATATTATGAAAACGTGCACAACTTTCACTTTTTCCCATAGCTCGTCACACACAGTTTTAAACTGTTTTTGACGTAAATAAATAAATATTACTTGAACCGTATGTGACTCTCATGTTCTCGCCGACTGCTCTTTAAATTTACGCGCTATAGTTTGAATTCCGCATTCTAATTGGTGGTCCCCACTCCTAGAGTAAGTCTCATACTCACCCTTCATCGATTTTTGCATTTGCACCCGAACTGCTCGCGCGCAGCTCCTGACGTCAGTAAAAGTGCAAAATGGTATGCAGGTCTGTCTGAGGGGAACGATGAGCAAATACATAGTGTAGCGATTAAGCGCAAGGTGTATTAGCTCGATGGGTCATATCCTCCTTAAAGGAAATTAAATTACTAAGCTTTTATTTAAAAGAGTGTTTTACCAACGGAATGATAAAGAAACGTTTATAGCATGTGTTGAACTGACTTCTCATATCGTAGTAAATGAAAATAGTTTTAGAATTACATATGAGATTATTTTTTGAGAAACAGTTGATAAGAAGTTAGATACTCCTAACACTAAATTTTGTATTTATATAAAATGGTATGATAACTGCAGATTCTTTGTGATTAGCTTTAATATCCGAGGGGAAAGGTGAGCGAATGTGTAGTGTAGCGGCACGTTGTGTTAACTCCATGGATTTGAATTCGAATCTCGACGCGGAGAAAAAATACCTGGCTGAAAACTTTTGCAAGCTTATGTACTAGCATAAAATCGCATAGCCGTTACAAATATTGGCATTAATTATGTGCTGTTGTAGCGCAACTACGTTTACTACATTGTCAGGATCGTGATGGAAAATCGTCCAGGCCATTAACAGGGGAATGATTTGTTGTGTCATATCATACAAGTTTTCGATTTGTTGTGTCATATCATACAAGTTTTCAATTTGTGTTCCGTGATAGTAAAAATCAGACGTACTTCATGTGCAAAATTGGAAATTACTTTGAAAATCACTAATGTGGGTATAGTTGGAGTGGGGAGAACAATAAAGAATTGGTCAATTCTCAGAGGGTATCCCGTGCCAACTGATCGTCATATACATCGTCGTACTCGTATTGATCGTTTTTCTTTGTCTCCAGTAAAGCATTTTTAAGATGCTTAAGGAATGATAATACAATTGCTAATAAAATGGATTAATGCATCTCAAAACGGAATTTTATATCGTGAATAGTCAAGAGACTTATTTCCTACCGTAGTTGTTATTTTCTCTTAGAAACGAATTTTTATCCAAAGCGGTGCCCCATGCGAATCGAGGTTCGTCCGTCTCTTCTCAGCGCATTCGAATCATCTTCTCATCGCTGTCCGTATCTGCTACTCCATAAGTAATCTTGCTAATGCAAAGAGAGCTCCTCCTATGTGTATAGAGCAATAATTATGAGCCGACATCAATAGACGTACATCCATCCATATTTAGGAAGACGAACAAAGAGAATACGCGAGGCTGATTACTTTTTTAACGACTAAAAATAGATTCCCCTGCCGAAATTGTCCTGAGTTCAATGATCGACCTGGCCCTTGTTGCTATATATCTCCGTGCACAGAGTACTGTCATCACGTCAAGTGTGCACGTCACAGAAGCTGTATGAATGGCCAATGTTTTACTAATGAATTCTCTAAGTAGTGGTTGAAGGATTATGTAATGTTATGAAATGTGAGACCCATTCCGTATTGAATTCACGGTTTTTATTCCGTGAATATGTTCGGCAAAAACTTGCAAAATAATAGTACACGAACAACGGAATTCTTAACAAAAACATTGAAGGACCTTTTCAGAATGTTGGATAAATTATCTATATCCTTCGCCAGGTAATGTATTCCACACGTTTCGTTTTTATGTGTAAAAAATATTACAATGAGGATAATTTAAAAAATTGTTTTCCTTTTTATGATCAGTTATCTTTGTTCGGTGTATCGATAGAAAATTGATAGCTTTCACATTATTTACAAGATAACTTGACTTCCCTTGTGTTTCAAAATATTTTTGAACAATTCTTTTTCATGCTATTCATTTCTGGTGGCGCTGGCAGGTAATTCAGTGCAATAGACGCTGTGAAAACTCGCGGGGCATTGCATATGTTCCACTTGTATATTGCCCAAGGTGTTGATGACCTGCCGTGACTTTTGACTGCCGTGTTTTGCTTCTTGCTTTGTCCGTCGCCCTGCCTTGCTTGCTTGCCTGCCTTGCTGCAGCTGCCGTGCTTGGGTCGAGTCAGCCGCACCTGGCGCCACCCGCCCCTGGCTCGCCCCCGGGCCTCTGCCTCGCGCGCAATGTTACGCGTGCTGATTGCCGTAATCACATATTTGTCGTGGCCGGTTTGAAAATAAATTGGATTTCGTTCGCATGTTAACCTGCGCTGCGTGCGACGCGGTCACATTTAGTTCAATGAAATGGAAATGGAGCGAGGAAACCGCACGGGCGCCGAGACCCGGGTGCTGCGGCCCACCGCCCCGCTCCGCTCCGCCCCACTCCTCTCCGCTCCGCCCCGCTCCGCCCCGCTCCGCCCCGCTCCGCCCCGCTCCGCCCCGCTCCGCCCCGCTCCGCCCCGCTCCGCCCCGCTCCGCCCCGCTCCGCCCCGCTCCGCCCCGCTCCGCCCCGCTCCGCCCCGCTCCGCCCCGCTCCGCCCCGCTCCGCCCCGCTCCGCCCCGCTCCGCCCCGCTCCGCCCCGCTCCGCCCCGCTCCGCCCCGCTCCGCCCCGCTCCGCCCCGCTCCGCCCCGCTCCGCCCCGCTCCGCCCCGCTCCGCCCCGCTCCGCCCCGCTCCGCCCCGCTCCGCCCGATGTTTCTTAGCTGGATGATGAGATCCCGCGCCGACCTACACGTCGACCACACGTCGACCACACGTCGACTTGTCTTTGTGTACGAGTTTTTCCCATGGACTTGGCGCCGCCCCAGCCAGGACAAGCTCTACGCATCCGACTGGTCTCCCGACATGTGTTGTGTATGTAATGCAGTGCATGTAACTGCGTGTGTGTAAGGGGTGAGAATAGAGCATCTAGGGCTCTAGGGCAATAGGGCATAGGGCACTCAGAGACACTGCAGTGACATCCAGTCGATAGCCTGTGCCACCTTAGTCTGTGGCGTGTGTTTGTGTGCGTGTCTCTGTGTGCGTGTTTCTGTGTGCGTATGTCTGTGCACGTGCGTCTGTACGCGTGCGCGCGGGCGTGTGTGTTGCCTCTCTGGCCAGCACCACTCGCCAGGCACCAGGATGTGTTAGGGATCCGCCTCAGCACAGGATCAAAGAACGGGCGTTTGTACTAGTAGATGTTCACTTGAACAAGACTTTATTGGCCATGTACAGGCATTTACACTAGAGTTACGTAACAAAGGTTAAAGAACATTTGAAGTACTGTTTTCATTACAACGTTTATTTTAATCTGATGTAACTTAACTGCGACTTCTAAGGTTCTGAATTGGAAAATATCGAGTAAACGTGAAGTTAAATAATTTAATTTCACTATAAATTATTTACAGACTACTTGTTAGAGAAATCATGGGGCATGAGTTTTCATTTCGCTTTATTGTGTGCTTTCTTCTTATAACGAGAAATTCAAACATTTACAAAAACGCAATATTGGGATTACAAAAGAAATTAGAAAACCGTTTAAAACAAACATATTTTCACTTTATTTTTAAACATCATGACGTAACTCCGGGTGTCTGTGTCTACTTGCGAAAATATGAAAGCGATTTAACGAAAATATTAGCACAGACAAAATGGAAAATGGTCAGGATATTTTGAATGCTAGTAACAAACCGAAAGCAATATGGAATATCGTAAAACATACGACCACGTCATCTCGATCCAATGTAATGAATGTTGTTTAAAGGATAATGGCGTAGGAGTATGCAAACCTTTAAAAGAAGTCTTTTCAACCAACACTTTCTAGACTTGCCGTTCATTTATAGTACTAAAATCATAAAATTCATCATCATACGTTTCTCGCAAAATTTTCGATATGATATTTACTGCCCAAACTTAATTCTGTGAAATTCCAAGAATAGTCAGTAAACAGAAAATAAATATTCTGCTAGATTAGATTTATATCCGGATTGTATCTTAAAGACGTTTGCACCTGCCCTTATGCACACGTGTACTCACCTTGTCAATGGTTCGGTATACACAGAATTATTATCAGACTATTTAAAATGATTACAACAATTATGCCTCTTTTTTTAAAGGTAACAAAAATGAACATGAAAATTATCGTGCAATTTTTCTTAGGCATTAGCTTCTTTCTTATGCAAAATATACTTACAATACACGTAGAATTCGACCATTAAAACGGAAGAACAGTTCTGTATGCACGGATGCTTTTGCGAAATAGAACAATAAATAGTATAATTCACATTGGTTTCTTAATAACAAAATATTAGCGAAGAGAAAATGGTTTCAATATTATGTTTATTTCAAACCGTCTACCTACTGCGTGCGCCATTAAAAATGAACAAGCCTATATAATTGGATTATATATATATAAGTAACCAAATTGCTGAGTCTGTCAATTTAGTCAAACCTCAAATTGAATATCCATGTAACTGAATTAAACATTACATTTTGTTCATTATGGTACGCATTCAAAATTCACGTGCATTTAGCAAATGTACATTCCCGTCTAAGATATGTCACAATATACCGGTGTTGTTAAAAGTGACATTTCCAGATGACATTAAACAATTAAAATTGATATACAAATTTAAGTACCTAGTAAAATGTTTTCTGGGGCAAAACTGTTTCTATACAGTTACAGACTATACTGTCCCAAAAGAACATTAATATTTATTTAATGATTCTTTGAATTAGTATGACTAGCAAGTAGGTTCTAGATCAGTCAACGTCATTTTGTTCAGCATTACGCCAGTTTATCTGCTCCATTGAGTAAATGCTTGAACATAATACTACATAAAAGTATCTTTACTATGCGGTAGCTATATAGATGTAGTTTCACTATGTGCACGTTTTATCGAGCACTTTTTTTTGCTAGTTGTAGTAGGACTACAGGCTATGGTTTACTATTCTGATAGCAGTACTTAAAACTAGTTTCAAATCACTAATTGTACGAGTAACTTACTTTTATTTTTATCATCGAACATTTGTACTTGAAATTTTCTTTTTTCTTTTATTTTGCGTGGAAAGTTCTTCTTTATCTTATTTGGTGTGGAATGTTCTCTCTTTTGTATATATCCTTCTTGATGACATTCTGCATGAACTCACCTATATGTAAGTATAATTAATTAATTAATTAATTTCTACGTAAGTAATTCGCATGATTAGAGGTGGTATTAATGCCAGCATTAAATATGCAAATAATGTTTAATCCCGAGAGCGATTAAAACCGTTTCCCACTTATATTGCAAAAGGCTGATAATCCACGATTCGTGCAAAGAGGATTTAACCGGAAATTAGACCTTACGATCGTGTTTAGTTTGATCAAATGAGAAGCCCAGATAGTCTCATTTGCCATATTATAACAAACTTTTTACTTTAGCGTTATTTCAATGCAGAACAACCAATTACATCGTTCTTGCAACCACAATGTTCGACTTATTACAGGTTATAACCCTTATTTTTCTTACACACACAATAATCTTCTTTTCCGACATAGATGAAGTAAACGGCATGGTTAGGATTCCCAGAACGTATGGTTGTCGGATCAACTCGCGGGTCACATGTATATAAACAACTAATTCAGATAGTAGTATGGAAGACGAAGACAAACCTCTACGAAATTTTAATATCATACTGAACTTTATTTATTTCGAATTCAGGGGTTTGCTGCTTCCTATTTAAGATCATTATTTTTCGATTGTAATTTATGGTGAAATTAAAATTTTGTTTTACTTATTGCTAATTGTATTGAATGAATGATATTTGCAATATTAACTTTTTACATACTGCCTTAGGTTTTCGGTATTCATCTTCCAAATTACCACCAAGAAACTTCAGTTGACAAAATTATCCAGAAAACTGCCATTGAACGTAATTCTTTGCATACTTCGTTCAAGCACCTCATATGGCGTTTTTTGCTATATTAATCAGTTTACATTTTCATTATTAGTCAGAATATTGCTGTGAAGAAATGATCGATTGAACACCCATTTAAACTGTATTGTTGTCAATGTTCTACTTACCGATTTAAGGGTGCATGAACCGTAAAAATAATAAAGACACGACAATCCGTACCACGACTGCCCTGCCAGACGCCCCAGCAACGACCGGGACTTCATTCCTCGCGCTTTCCTGGACCGCCCTTGCGGGGCCCCTGAGTGAGGTTGCGTGGGCCAAGACTGTGAGGAAAAACTGCAGCAAAAATTTTCACTCTCAGTCCGTACAGGCCCCCTCCCCCCATAGTCTTACAAAATGCCCAAATAAGCTGGTACCCTCCAAATAAATCTGTCACTGCAGTCCCTTTGACCTGGAGGTCCTAGGTTCGAGTCCCGACGGCGCCAGTATTTTCGACACTAGCTTTTCAGCTAGGTCGAAATCAGTCGCTGCCTGGAGGAGAATTCTAGCGGCCGGCTGCTCCGATCGGTAATTTTCCATGGTTTCTCTGATCAACATCAGGCGAATGCCGGAGCACTATCCTAACAAAAGGGCTACGGACCGCGCGCGATCTTTCCTTCCTCTTCCTTGTCCTATCCTCACCCCTTACACACACACACACACACTAACATGCACTACACTACCACACATGCCGGGAGACCAGTTGGGAGCTTAGAGCTTGTCCTGGTTGGGGCGGTGCCCCGCTGGTGGGGGATACCTGGTTGAGGGGAAAACCCGGCTAGTCGACGGTAGGTCGGCGCCGGATCTCGCCATCCAGCGGGAAAAAATATCACCGTCACCTCCCGAGGAAAACTGCGCATTACACTTACGGGACCAATGACCTCTTAGTTGACGCGCCCGGAATCACGAACTATCAATCAATGCAATTAAACCAAAAAGATATCTTGGATTAAACATTGACACACGCCTTAATTGGAAACCGCATATTGACATCAAAATTAACCAAGCCAAGAATAAATTACTCTAACTCATCCCTCTTATAAACGGAAATAGTTATCCGATATACAATACTGCTCTGATATTATTCAAACTATAATAAGATTCCTGTTGTTGTGCGCCTATTCAGAATGGTTAAATGCATGAAAAAGAAATGTTAATAAAAGGCAAATCATTCAAATCAATAACTAAGGACAATAACAAATGCAATATAGTATGTTACAAACAATCAACTACATAAAGAATTTAACCTATAGCAATTATCCCATCACATCACATACCTCTTTTCAAACTTCTATATAAATCTCATGCAAATATCGTCTCTATCCGAATTCACGCTGTGCAGAAAGCCAATCCACAACACATGAATCAAAAAACAGGTATCCATTCCATGTATTCCTTAAATTGTTCTCCGAAATGGAATAAACAATTTCTGAACGCGTAGCGTTTTGTGGCCAGTTCATTAAATTGACGTTCCATTTAAGGTTTCACTGAATTGAGAGACCCAAAATAATGTTACCTTAACATCAGTCAATGGCACACCGTTCATTTTCAGTGAAGTACAGAATTGTTTCTTTGAAATGAAAAACTATTAAAACGGTTTTCTTTTCATTTACTATTAAATTGTTATTACGGAACCAACTTGAAATATCAGATATTGTACTATTTACGGTTCTTTATTGCAAAGAATTCATATCATCATAGATTCGTATCATCGCAAAGAGAACTGTTCTTCGTTTTGAATCGTTGAGGGCAAAAATCGTTTACGTAGGTTACGTGAAATGCGAAGGTTGTAACATGTTCAAGTAGTGACAGGTTATGAGAAAATTGGTGTTGGTGATGGGGAATTTATACCGGTATTGGGACAAACAGGAGTAGGTTTGGAGAAGGAGATAAGAGGGTTCAAAATAAAGGAGGGGTGAAGAAAGTACGGAAAGTGAAGGGAATAGGTTTGTAGAAGAGCGCATGAGATTCCAGAATTCATGATGTGTTCTGCCAGCTCACTAGTGTTTTTTCAGATAAGTTCATGTGAAGACCATTCCCAGTGAAGTGTTTTGCTGAGAAGAAAGTAATATTAATAAGTGTGACATTTGTTTCTTGACTGTTGTTGTTCTGTTATGTTAAAAGGACAGAGTTGAGACTACAATGTTAATGTTTGGGATGGCACTTCGTAATTTGTTCCCATGTTGTTCAGGTGGAATGTGACAACTTCAATTAATGCCATTCTGTCCTCCCATGATGACGAGTGTAAATGAGATCTCATCTTGGATGTTCCCCGTGAGAATAGACAATATAATTTATAAATTACTCAATTCATCTTTATAAATCTTGAAGATATTTTTTTTATTATGCCGCCATGGCGGCATCTTAGGACTAATCACTATGTATACTTGTGTGTGATTAATATTTTATTATTTTCTTGTCGAAACAATGGTTGCAAATGCCAAGAATATACGAGTATTTATTTTAGATTTTTAAGCCGTTTTCTTTTCTGTCAGTACTACAAAAGGGTTCTCGTGATGCCGGCAGAGATTTCATTGAGGAGGCAAGCAATGTGATTCTACTTTTGTTTGAAAAGCGTTTGCAGAGTGACAGCTGGCTCTCGCGTCCAATGCGCTGTTAAATTTTCAGTTCGAGCTCTGGTTGCAGTTCTTCCGACAAAGAATCGCGCTGGCCGGCGGCCGTGCCTGCGTGGACTCGGCGATCCGCTCGTCCCAGCCCCGCCCCTTTCCGCCTCCCCGTCAGCCCGTCCACCCGCTGTCCTGACCGCCGCGACCGGTGCTTCGGAAGTGTGGTGCGGAGGCGGAAGCGGGGACGGGGACGGAGCGGGGGCGGCGGAGGGGTCGCGGCCGGACGGACCAGAGACGTGGGCGGTGAGGGATTAGATTATGACTATTGAATCCCGCCAGTCACTCTGCGGGAAGGGCGGACCGGCGTTCATTTCATCTCCGGCCGCCAAGACGACGTGATGCTCGCCCAGCCGCTCACACGCTGACCACAGAGCCCCTCCTTGCCACCGTGCTTTCCTCTCGCCTCTCCTTCTCAATTGCCTCTTCGTTACCCTTATCTCCGTGCTCTTTGCATCTTCAAGTCAGGGTCCCTTACCCCGTATGCGCACAATATTTTTCCTGCGTTTTTTGCCTGTAACTGCGCCTGCATTCCCGTTCTTCCACATTCCATCTTCGTCACTCTGACTGTTCATCACATTTTCCCAGTTAGTTCGTCACCAAGAAGACCCACGCTGTCCAACCCCCTTGTCCATTATTCCTTTCCCGCCGCGTTCCGCTTCGACCACGCTTTGCCCAACCACGCCCGGCCCGCCCAGCAGAATATTCCATTGTGGTCCGTCCCGACAGAATATTCCATTCCGTTCTAGTCTGGTCTCGTCCCATCCCGTCTTGTCCCTTCCCGTCCTCGTCTCGTCGCGTCTCGTCACGACTCTCGCGTCCCGTCTTGTCGCGTCACGTCTAGTCCCATCCCAACCCATCCCATCCCATCCCATCCCATCCCATCCCATCCCGTCCCGTCCCGTCCCGTCCCGTCCCGTCAACTCGTCCCCTTCCCATCTCGTTCTGTCTCGAACCATCTCGAACCTCATTCCGTCTTTTTCGTCCCGACTCATTTCGCCTCGACCAGTTGTATCTCGTCCTCTCCCGTCCAATTGCGTCTCGTCTCGTCGCGTCCGTTCCGAGTCGTCCTGCGTCGGCCCATTCCACCGCCGCAGCGTCCGCGCCCGGCCCGGCCCGTCCTCGCGTCCTCGGTCGCAGCCATTGTGCACCCCCTCGCTCTCCGCCCACCGCCCTATCGAAGGGCTGAGGCCGGGGGCTTTGTGCCGCCTCTGCCACGGGAGGGGGTGTGCGCGACCAGGAAATGTATTCAGCTGGCCGTAGACGGGGAGCTGACCCGCTCAGAATTAAAAGAGGTCGGGACACCACGGCCGTGACGTTTTCTTTGACATTTTAACAGTTGCAGATTGAATGTGGAAGAAATATTCTGAACAGAACTCAAGACTCAGATAACTAATAGAAATTGAGTCTGTGCAATTACAGTGAAATATTTGCAAATTCAATTTGTTACATATTATTTTACGCATTTTACTAGACAATAAAAAATCAATCTTGAGTTTGACGTTATTAACAGCTTTCAACTTTAATAGATTAAGTACATTAATAAATTAAATTATTGTACACGGAAATTCTATGCACCGAGCTAATGTGATATCACGTGGCAGCGAAAAATACAAAACCTATGGTTAAATATCTTGTATTATATCGCATTTTTAAAATAGTTTATCTCACTTAGAGCTTATAAGTTCTGAAATTTAATTAATTATCCTAATTAGCTCTTCTTCAGTGTGATGTTACATTAATTTCTTATTCTTTGCTAGTCGTGTAACTACCTAAAATTATGCCCTTGTTATAGATTTATAAATTAACATTAGCATTAACCTGTCTTTCTAGCCGGTTGGTTGTGTGTACCCCATGTTGTTTTAATGTCATTCTCTTTATATTACTTTACATTTAAATTTTATGTCAAGATGTGAATACATATCTAAAAAATAATCCTTTTTATATGAGTAATTTTATTTTTTGGTATTGCCACAGTTTGTGCGTTTCTGAACTGTAATGTTTGATGTTCTTTTAAATATTTTATATTGTTCCCACAGTGTAGACGAGTTTGCATACTGCTGCTTTCCCTGTTTTTCCCCTACTCGATTATGGCAAATTGTGGGATGTTATATTGGCTATTGTGAGCCGAGAGGCAATATTTGTCGAAGTTATTAATTATACTTTTACTACTAATTTTAATATATGTGCCTTGGATTATGCTTATGTGAATTTTTATCCAAACATTTTGTTGTTGTTTTTATCTTATTATTATTATTTTATTATTTATTATTATTTTATTTATTATTATTATTATTATTATTTTATTTATTATTATTATTATTATTATTTTATTTATTATTATTATTATTATTATTTTATTTATTATTATTATTATTATTATCATCATCATCATGTGGATTGTTACACACGATTTTGATTATGTCATGTGAATACTTTATTTTCACTTTAATTACAAAAACGAAAGAGGATTCTCCCCAAACTGCATTTCGTGTAATTCGTTTTCTCAAAATTCCTGTACAAGCTAAAGAGTATGCAACCACATTGCTGAAAGACATCAGTGTTCTGCGGGTTGCGGTTTCTTGTGCTTCCACAGCTAGGGGATTACGACGGTCAGGACTCAACCACAGATCGATGAACGAAACACACTAGCTCTTCAGAATTTCACGTAGTAGTATTTTCTTCGGCGTCTTTCGTAGGCATCAAAATACTTTAGAGAAAGACGAACAATACATTGGTGAAGACCGAAAGGCAAGCGGAAGAAGAGTAGGACGGTAGGAAAAAGAAAGGGAGATAGGGAGTATACATCCATAGACGCTGGGGGACCAGATCCATACTACTCATATAATCTCTTCTCTTAATAAGAGTTAACTGCTCGGCTGTGGTGAGTTGAAATGAATTTCTCACAGCTAACCACTGTATAGGTAACAATTTCCACCGTTCTCTCAACGTCATTCTAGTTTCCGGAAAAGTATTAAGCAAGGGTGACTCTAATATCCTTTTGTTGTTTTACATTTCATACAACGAGAAGACATCGCATATAGGTATACCCGTTCCAAAATAAGATAATCACAAAATACGAGAGGTAGCTGTCACTAATGGGACGTCATAACGTGTTTAAATCTGAGGCATCATGTATTCCGAGAGCCTCGGCACGGAACAAAAACGATTTAATCTCCACCGCAGGTATACGTGACGCTGCAATTACTGAATCTAACGCGGTTTGCCCCTCGCAGAAATAGGTGTTTTCCAACGCCCCAGTGTAATCAGAGAAGTTGCCTCCTGCGCAGGCAATTCGCCCACGTCCAGTCGCAGAGGTCGTTTGAATGCAGTCCCTCCCATTCCATCCCCTCCCCTCCCCTCCCGCCCCTCCCCCGGCCCAGGTCACCACACGGCGGCCGCCAAGTTGCACTTCTCGAGTTGACGGGCGGCCGGGCCGCCGGGCTGCCGCAAAACAGCGCCCGGCCTGGAAAACAAACTTGATTATCTCTGCTCGGGCAGCGTTTACTCGTGTCCTTGTGCTCTATATTATTGCAAACAAAACGCTGTAGTACGCACAATATTTCATACTCAGACGTTCACGAAATTCGAACGAATTAGAGGTGGCTTATTGTTGAATATTTATCATGTAATTGACTGTGACGTTTGGCGTTTTAACTGCAGCATGCGCTTGTACTGACTGGTAATGGGTTCCGAAGTGTTTGCTTTCAGCAGCAGATTTATGACTCTTTTAAGTCTGCAACCATGCAACACGGATTTAATTAAAAAACTTAGCCTAACATTGTATTAATTAATTTCCGCATCATAGCAGTAATATAACAATGACCCTTATAATTCACTTTGTAAAAAAATAAATATAACCAACGATAGCGAGCTTTTTGTACATGATGGTCAAAGACTAAAGTATAGTTAAGACCTCATCAATTTGACTATTCCTCGAGTAAGAATATCACAAAAGAATTGGATGAAGGCATGAAGTTAATTATAGAATGTTGATAAGTGCGATGTGAAAATACATTGTCTAGTGGACCACACCGATGAATTCTTCAGCGTTTTCATAACGAGAAAATATTCATTCTCATGATTTCGATGCAGAGCCCATTTCATCAGTGCATGTAAGTCACATGTACACTTCATTGAGTGAGGTATTTTGGTGGTACTCGATACTTGCCTAAGACTTGTTGGATGGTCGTGCGGTACACTTGTCATAGTTGTTTGCCTCTTGTCCCCAAAGGGGGAAGGATTATAGTTTTGACAAGGGTAAGTGGCAAATTGTTTTTGCCAACCCCGTTGAAATAATCGTATCTCTGGTTTCGTTTTATGCGATGCGATGATAGAGGGGTACCACAACCCACCAACATTCAAACGTCAAATAACACGAATTGCGCGCACTGAACATCAATGTCTTTAATTACATCTCTATTGTGCTACAGCGATCCGCGGTGTATTCAAACTCGTTTAAACTGGATATACTCCGATTATTATTTGGATTAAAATTGATATGTTTTGCCGAGAAATAAATTAATTTGTGCCCTATTATTTTGGTGTACGTTGTAATAAAACGTATGGAATACACTAATCAGTAGACACAAGTAGGCACTTCATTAAATCCGCTTTTAAACTTTTGAAATTGTAATAAAAATTTAAACAGGAAACAATAATGAAATATATTTTTCTTTTGTTTCCTTCATTAAATAAATAATTTCGTTATTACCTCAAATTCAAATTTGATTCATTAGAACGGAATAAATGAATGGATTAAAAAGGAAGTATTTTTGACTATAATAATTTAATTACATATTTCATTAAGAGTAATTAATTGAGAGTCGATGCAAATATTGGAATTTGAATCCTACGAATATTTAAGCCATCTTTTGAAAAACTATCTTTACATAACAACGCGCGGAAAATTTGAAAGAATACATATCATTAAGTTATCTTTTTAACTCAAAATTTTTAATGAAAATTGCGTATGTGTCATTGAATTCAGTGAATTGAGCATTCCCAAAAACGTGAAGTTGAAATGTTTTCGATTTCAGATATCGAAGAAGTATAAAGCACAACTAAACTGCCCCAGCTATGAAAACTACATAACAAGGCATTTTTAATTTAAAACAAAAGAAATATTTACATGAAACATTTGGGTGTAATATAACTTGTGTAAATTGTTAATGTTTTTATATTTATTTAATGTCAAAAGCAGTTAAAAACTGTGTGACTTACTGAGTTAAGAAGTGTGTTCTTTATAGGTTTTTGAACATTCGTTGTTCGTTTGAACGTTTAAATGAAAATGATTCTTAAGTCATACGACTAAGTCAATGATTATATATACAAGAATTCAAAAACATTGGAAACTTTTTGAAAAAAATATGATTTATTCATTTTTGGAAATTTGTCACAATTTAATTAAAAATTTGGCAAAAAGAATTAAAATTATGAAAATATGAACAGTGAATTATTTAAAATCTAATATTGAGAATTCATTTAGAAAGAAATCTCCATCATTAGTTAATTTCAAACACGCACATGCTTAGGATATCGTATGTTCATGCACCGATAGATTAACAAAAACTAGTGTTACTACAACCGCATATACTTTCTCGCATTATTTGTAAATTATCAATTTTCATACATTCAGAGAGGTCATGAAAATGAGACCTTTGACATGCTTTTAAGCGTTCCTTTTTCTATCCGTGAAAAATATTTCAAGAAAAACATTGGGTAGTTTTTGAGATTGTGCGTCATGGAAAGTACCATAAAAAATCATAATATGTGTTTCAAACTTAGAGGGCTTCGAGTTCATTTATAGCAAACTGGTAATGAGTCAGTTTTGGAGAAAATCGCTGAACGGTGTAAGCGCAGACGGACGGGCAGTCGGACGGGCAGACGGACGGGCAGACGGACGGGAAGACGGACGGGCAGACGGACGGGCAGACGGACGGGCAGACGGACGGGCAGACGGACGGGCAGACGGACGGGCAGACGGACGGGCAGACGGACGGGCAGACGGACGGGCAGACGGACGGGCAGACGGACGGGCAGACGGACGGGCAGACGGACGGGCAGACGGACGGGCAGACGGACGGGCAGACGGACGGGCAGACGGACGGGCAGACGGACGGGCAGACGGACGGGCAGACGGACGGGCAGGCGAACGGGCAGGCGAACGGGCAGGCGAACGGGCAGACCGACGGGCAGACCGACGGACAGACCGACGGGCAGACCGACGGGCAGACAGATGGGCAGATGGACGAATGGACAGACTGACATATCGCCGTCGATCGATTTTTCTGTATCAAGGAACCACAAAACATGGATTCTGACTCCACAACGTGTTAGAGAAAGTAATTTAGTATACATAGAAATAAAATTGCATGGATTGCACTAATTAATTAAATTAGTGACTGAAGAGAGAATAATATGCATGCATCTGTTTGGGGAGAGGGGTGAAATAATGTTTACTTTCTACAAAGAGAGAGATAGTTTTCACCTGCAAATTTTTTACAGTGAGAAAGTGATTGTCAGTGTCACTAGTGTATTCACTTCACTTCGAATTCATTTTACGATTGAAATAACGACTAGTAATTCTATCAGAAAATGCAATATGAACACAATCCGCACAAGAGATATGTTTCTTGCACCGATGAGGTACATCATCTTGGACTCTCGACAACTGTCCAAATTTTTTTCCACGAAGATACTGATTTGTACCCATAATTCTTCAGGAAGTAGCTCGGATTAGGCACGATCGAAGGAATACAAACTTAATATTGACAGAGTTGCTCCCTGACAGTAATAGAATTAACCACGTTCTTTAGACGACTGAACTCTGAAATACGAAGGATTGCGCGCGAGTTTGGGGGAAATCTCCCACGCGGACTCATTACAAGTGCAAGAGATTTGTTACCCCAAAATCAAAGTGGGTACAAGGAATATTAAAATACTCAAGATCTGATGACGGAGTGCCAAATTAAAAAAAATAAACGACAAATTGAAAAATTAAAAACGTGTTTTCAATTGCGTGTTAACGACGATAATGTAGTTGTAGGAAAGGAGTTGTCGATAGTTGTAGGAAGTCGAAAAATTTTTAAACTTTTGCAATTTTGAACAGAGAATTGAATAGTTATCCCCGCTATTTTGATTTTCCGAGGTTCAGTATTATTTACAAAATTTGGATCCTTATCTTGTAGGTGCAAAAATAGTATGTGCAACTTCCACACATTCAATTGCTAACCACATTCTGTTTTGGCGGAAAGTTACCTTATTTTACCCCTACCAAGACGGGAAGTTGTTTTGACACAAATCTATGAGATATCTGCGCCAATGATATGAATGTTGCTAGAAGGAGAGGCAAGGAAAACTCCAGTGAGCCCCAATAAAAGCCGCTTCGTCCATCGCATACTCCACGTGGATGAGTCCGGATTGACGGGCGGTGCCCCTATGGATGTTTTTCGCCGCGGCCGCTGGCGACTCGGCGATCTTCTATGGTAATTACTAGTGCTCGAATGTTTACGACATGTCATATATTTTCCCTTTATGTTGTTTCCGTGGAAAATGTAAATTGACGTGTGACGAAAATTATGCAGTTTTCATGTACAGTCATATTTTGGCCTTTCTAAACACTTTGTCAATTTCCGTTAATTTTTCATATTATGGTCACTTTTTTTTATAAATTTTCGTATTTTTTGTCATATTGTATCTTTTTTATTCCATTTTTCCATATTTGCTTGCATTCGTCTCAAATATTATTGAGCCTCCTAATTTTATCAAATTTTTTACACTTGTATCTAATTGTTATCTGTGAATATCTTTCCTATGAATATATGTATGTGAGTTAGGAGGGTAAAATATATAGGAGAAAAAGAAAGCGTAGAAAGCACTAGATGCGAAGGAAGAGCAGGTTTAGTTTTGTCACGTTTTGTGCAAAGGTCAACCGCTTCTATAAATAACTATAGGAGGTAGAATTGTCTTCATGGGGCGCCAAAGGAGAAGGGGTATATTGTGAATGAACTAGATTCTAGAAGTAGATTTTCACTATAATGGTTATATTGCAATGGTTTTATGCAAGATTTTGAAGGTTTCGAAAATGCAACCAAAAAAGTTAAGTCACATCAATGGTCATATTTTCGTATTTTTCTAGGTCATATATATACTTGCACAATTTTAGGTCATAAAGATCCGGACCCTAGTAATTACTCTCATTAGTGCATTCAAGTACTGTTTGCTGCTGGAGGTGGCGGTGTTCCTCCGGCGCTGACGGTCCTGCGCCGACCTCCATGTCGGGGTACGGTGCAAATTCTTCTCTAGGAATCTCCTCAAAGCAGACACCGCCCCAGCCGAGACAAGCTCTAATTTTCCGACTCGTCTCCCGGCACGTGTTCTTGTGTAGATAAGTATGTGTATGAATAAGGAGAGGAGAGGACAAGGGCAGGAAGGTAACGTCCGCGCTCCGAGACCCCGTTTGTTAGGGCATTCACCTGAGATTGGTCGGGGAAGCGACAGGAAACCACCGATCCGAATAGCCGGCCGCTAACATGCTCATCCAGGCTGCGGCTGAGTTGGACACATACTGCGATTTTCGTAACTTTGTCCCTGACAGAAATCAGCTGTTCACGGTTTCATCCAATCGGGAGCTTAAACGTCGCCATAGTGACGTCGTCACTGTCGCGAAATATAAACTCCTGATTGGATGGCAGCGAAATAGCTGATTCCTGTCAGGGACAAAGTTAGGAAAATCGCAGTATAGTCAAGCAGCTAGTGTGTCACATCCCTCCCCGTCGGGACTGCATCTCTCGGACCTGCCGATCAGAGTGGCTGCGGAAACAGCAGGACTACTAGCTCCGAGCTCAACTGTAGCCACAAGCATAGCACCGCGCGCACCTGCGCGATCGCCGGCGCGCTCCCGCGCCATCCGCTGCGGCCCTCGCCGCCCTCGCCGCTCTCGCCGCCCTCGCCGCCCTCGCCGCCCTCGCCGCCCTCGCCGCCGCCCTCGCCGCCGCCCTCGCCGCCGCCCTCGCCGCCGCCCTCGCCGCCGCCCTCGCCGCCGCCCTCGCCGCCGCCCTCGCCGCCGCCCTCGCCGCCGCCCTCGCCGCCGCCCTCGCCGCCGCCCTCGCCGCCGCCGTCGCCGCCGCCGTCCCTGGCGCTCCCGCGCGGCGCAGCGCGGGCGCCCGGGCCTCGCTCGATACGCGGCGGCCAGCGCCCGGACGCCGCACGTCGCCGCGGCGGCGAGGCTGCAGATGCTGCGAGTGCATGAGGACTGCACACACAGCTGCGGGATATGGAACGCATTTCGAATGAAGTATTCCTGGCGGTACTCGCATCGTTGTGCAACGCTGTGTGTGCAGTGACGAGACGAGATTGGGGCCCGTAGTCTCCCGTAGCTTCGTTCGGGTGCCCCCAGCTGGGCTCTCGGATTCGTCGTGGCAGCGCCCGATCCACATGGGAAATTGAGTCGTGGCAGCGCCCGGCGCATGTGAGTGGTGCTTAATCAGGCTCCTGTGCTGGACTGGAAAACTAGTAGCCCGAGGTAGACCGAGGGTGACCCTACCCAGGTGCACATGGGAAGGGGGCCCTCTCTTGGGATGCTGCGTGCCGGCGTGTCCGGCTTTCAGCCTGGCGCAGCGCAGTTCGTCGAAAGGGGGTGAGAATTATAGCCGTAAAGCCCAGGTACCCCTCCCCCCGGCGTTTCTATTTTTTCCATTTATTTTTGTCCGATTTTACATCGTTCAGCCTCTCGGCTCTATAGATAATTGGTGACATTTTAAGCGTAAAATGTAGGAGTGGGGCAGCTCATCGCGCACCACCAGAAAAACACTGGAATATGATATTAATTCTATGGTCACGGGGTAAAAGTTCTTAAGTCAATTTTTGTCAAAATTGGGTTAAATACTGAAACTACAAGTGAAGTATCTATATTTTATTTTAATAAAACGACCGAATTGAAATGTTGCCTCCTTAACCACAAAAAAGCGTTGGGAAATAACGTTGAGCATAGGAAAATGCGAAATGCGTTGGATCAATAATATTTAATCTTTGTTTTCTCCAAACCAAGATTTTTGATTTAAGAACTTTTACGCCGTGGCCACAGAATTGTTGAACTTATTTATTTCTATTCATAGGCGAAAATGCAGTTTAATGAATGATTGCATGAATGAATTAAGGGGATATCTGTTTTTTATTATAGGGAAGGGAAGGTTATCTACACCGAGGTTGTAAAAGGATGGTCCGTTAATGTTACGTACCCCGGCATTTACTCCGTGGAAAAGAAATGAAAGTGGAAAAGAAAGAATCTCTAGCACTACGATTTGATTGAATGAATTACTTAATTCTGTTTTCGGAAATATGATTTTGAGTATCTGCCGAATTGAGAAATGAGTAAGAAGAAATCTTCATATTCAGCATTAGGCAGAGTGGGAACTACTTATGAAAAACTACTCAGGAAGGAACATATAAAATTGTTTTCTAATGTATTGTAAACAATAATTTATTATTTGCGGTCGCAGGTAAAATTTCTTGTTTCTATCTAAACCTATGTACTGAAGAACTGTTTCCCTGCCATCACACATTTATAGTAAAAAGATATTATTTCCATCAACATCTAGTGATGCGTTGTATTTGTTTATGACTGAAGAGATTGAATGAACCCATTATATTGTATGAGCTGAATTTGGATTTGAAATTACTTCTACTATATAATTCGTCACTTCTAATTTTTGCTCTATCCAGCTGCTTTGCATATCATCTCTTTGTAGTTATTAGCTTTGCATATTATCTCTTGTAGTTATTTCCTTTGCATATTTTCTCTTGTAGTTATTTACTTTGCATATTATACCCTATTAGGAAGTGGTATAGTTTTGCGTCCAAGTTAAAATCCATATTTCTGTCCACAGTCTGTCCTTTTCCGATGTGTTGTCCTCGCCAAGTTCAACCTCAACATTTGTTGGTCACATCATATGATGGTATCTGTTGGGAGACACGCTATTTCACCGGAGTTTATGAACAGTACATTCGCGGTTTATATCCCGCTACAACTAAAAACATCCTAGTAGGTACATGGTTCGTAATGTTGAACTGAAAAAAAATCATCACGAAATGCATCCGAATAACACTCATAAATTTTATCAGACAATACTATTTTAGCTAATACTCTTACGAATATATATGAACTGATTATTATGGCGTGAATATCAGAAGCAAAGGTTTAATTTATAACAAAATTCACAGTGAAAGACCGCGGGCGAAAATTCAGAGCCACGGAAAATAAACTCAGTTATCCATGTCATCTCTTCTAACATAGTGCGGTATGCAAATGTATATTTTCTCAAATGCCGCTTGTAAGATTCTGTTTATTTGCGTTTATGACAACAAAACTTTCTATATTTCGTTTATCAAAGAGAGAGGGAGAGAAAGAGAGGAAAGTAACAATTTTGTGCTCCTAAGGAAATCAACAGAATATCTCAGAATTTGTACAATGAATCAAAAACATGCCCAACAGAACATTAGAATGTTTGGTGTATACCGATTTCCCATATAATACAACATGAAGGATTAACAGTTTCATTGATGCCTGAATATTTTGATTTAGACCATCAGTTGCATTTGTTTTACTATTTGTTTGGAAGATTTTGTGCGAAAAATGTTTACAGTGATGATCACCTATCAGTGGTTCATTCTTGAGAAAATCAGTTACATTTTAAGCGCCCGACAGTCCCTCACTATGACTCCAATACGTGTTTTGTAGACAACAAATTAGCCTAGAAATAAAACAAAAGGCAATATGATTATTTATTAGGTAATTAATTTCGAGTGTCGGGAGATACAATCGGACGAGAAAAGATTACGCCAGTTATCGGATATAAAACATGAGGTTCTACTAGAAGCAGAACCGACTGATTCTATACGCATATTATTTATCACAAGGGTTAGGTAATGGAGTCCCACACATAAAAAATGTTTGCTAGAAATATATATTCCAATTAAAATCTTAAAGAAAATGGCAGATATAAGAAATCGGACGTTTATGTGGTTATCTAATTTCTGGGAGACATTTGCGAAAACTTGCATTGCAAATATGAGACGAAACGGCGAGCCGAGATGAAGGTTGTAGAAGCTTACGTGAAGCACATCAAACACTTTATATTTATTATTAATTCCTGCTAATGAGCTTTCGCTCGGTGGCAGGGTTTCTACACATCATATAAAGACTTAAAAGTACATATTATAAGGAAACTACAACTAAGAAATATAACACACACAAATATTTGGCATCACACGCAATTACCTAGACGATTACGGAAGCAACGCTCACTAGGGGGAAAAGTCGCCAGTGCTGCAGCAGATAGATTGTTCCAGTCAGTTATTGTCCGGTTTGCAAAAGAGTATTTACCTACATCGGTTTTTGATTCCTATATTTAATTTTGGATAGATGGTCTCCCCTTCCGAAATATTGAGGGTGCCCTATCCTAGTTCGAATGTCGTTTAAAGCTTTACATTCAGTTCACGCTTTGAAAAGATTTACTAGCCTAGCTATCTTTCGACGTTTCCCTAGGTGTTCCTACATCTGAGTCTGATCATTGTTTTTTCCTATAAGTTTTATCGCTCTCTTTTGGATACGGTCTAACAAGTTTATCTGCCCAGCTCTATACAGGTCCCAACACGCCCGAGCTGTATTCCATTAACGGACGTACAAGAGAAGTATACGCTAAGCGCTTTGTGTTCGCGTTTCCTTTCCTCAATATCCGCATTACAAAATGGAGTGATTTCCAAGCTTTGCGCGCAACGTCATTGATGTGGTCGGAACAGTTTAGTTCGCTTCGAGTAACAACCCCCAAATACTTGAAGCTACTAACCTCAGGCACAGGTTTATCTGTAAGTGTGTATTTTAGTGAAATTTTGTCACGTTTCCTACTGAAAGTTACAGCTTTGCATTTCTTGGGATTAATTGTGGAGGGTTTTGAATTCAACGAATGTGCTATTTTGGTGACAGATTTTACGAGTTCAGTGCTGCAATAGTAATGGATAACTCGCTTTCTGGCAAGCCAGGAGGTATTTACTACATTCCTCCCAAATTTATTTTGAACATGAATAGCGTCGATCGTTCGCCGGGACGTATTCGCTAAAAGGGAGCGAGCCACTCTCTCATGGAGGCCGTTTCGCACGGCCATTGGCATGTGGACACGGGTCTGGTGTTGTCGCCGCCATAAGATGTCGGACGGGAAGAGGGCGGCGGCCGCGGCCGCGCGTTTTTCCGCCTTCGCTCGCGCAAAATGGAGCCGAATGGGGCAGAATAAGGCCGAGCGGAGCGGGGGTGGGCGCGTGCATCTCCCGAGCGCGGGAGACAAAGACGTCCCCGCCCACGCGGCGTGCCCGTAATCCCCTGCCACCTGCGGCACCCGCCCCGCCCCGCCCCCGCCCCCCGCCACGCCCCCCGCCGCGCCCCCCGCCGCGCCCCCCGCCGCGCCCCCCGCCGCGCCCCCCGCCGCGCCCCCCGCCGCGCCCCCCGCCGCGCCCCCCGCCGCGCCCCGCCCACCCCATTCCCTCCTCCGCCTTCATCGATTCGTTGCCACAAAGATTTCGTTTGCAGGACGTAACACATCCTGTTCATATAATTGGGTCAACACAAAGATTGCCAATAAAATGTTTTAGATTTTCCCTAATTTATTTATCTACACACGTGAAATATATATTTCTATTTTTCAAGATTTCGCGTTTAGACAACTTTTCTGAATTGTTATAAAAAACTATTTTAATTGAATTAAAGAGTGATGGTGTTTTTAATTTTTAGTGTTTCTAGTGAGCACTGGTAAGATTACCGGTACTAACGACTGCCATATCTACAAACCTCCAAACTATACTTTATTCTTGTTTTTATTCCAGAGTGTTACGTCATTGACTACAGGCACATCTGGATCTTTGATTATGTATTCAGATAATTCTTCGTTGCAATTACTTGATCTTGAATTGAAACCATGAACCCCTCAGATTCGGGGTCTAGATATCCAATGCTGAGCCATTTACGAGTTGGACATATCAGCGTCGACATTGGAATTGCTATCTCAGCCGGGGATATCTAACGGGGATAGCCTTCTGTTCCTATAACTGTATATGTTGATCGGAGGATGGTTACTAGATTTCAGTTTCATGTTTGTTGTTTTTTTATTTTAGGTCGCTTTAAAAACATCTATGGTGATTAGCGGCCGCTATTTATTTTTACTAGAGATAGATTTTTTAAAATTAGATTAAACAGAAATAATAATAAACAGAAATATGAGGTACAATACATTTTACTATTAATCAGATCATTTTATCTAATCCAGCGATATTAAGATAATTTAAAATTGATTTGCCACTTTCAATTGAATTAAATATTTCATAAATTTCATTTTTGATGCCAAGAGTTTCGTAGATTTTGGAGAATTAAACACTCACACAATTGGACAACAATATTGTTTAATTTCATATTGTTTGAGGCATAACGGCGAATAGTTATCATCTTATTCCTGAGGTGAGCTTCATTCCGGAAGTACTCCCTCATAATCTGTTGTGTGTGGATATTGCTGATTTAAACATGCCACGACCTCCCATCTTTCTTTGGAGTTTTCCTTTCCTTTTCTTTTCTTGTGAGTTCGTGCTTTTCGGGTAGTGGAGTTGTATGTGGGTGATTTTGAACCCTGGTAAGCCTTTCTAAGAATTCGATATCCGTTTTTGACCATTTTCACGATCACTATTGAGAATGTAATTATTGGCGTTGCGTACATATTATTTGCTTTCATAAGATTTCGTGAGTTGAGATAGGTTTTTAATATGGTTTTTATTCTCTTGAGTAACTCCACTTGTATGTTCGCTTAAATTTTACGTGACATGGAGATGAATTCTGTCAATTGTTTAATTCGTGACAACTGTCCATTGTATCCTCGGTCGTGGCAGGCCTGCTTGAGTGGTCTCGAGTAATGTCCGAGAAAGACTGTCGGCAGGTGCGGCTGGTTCTTGATTACTGCCTTCAGTACTCTGATGGTTAAGGATATTCTGGTGTGTGCCCATCTAGTATTCAACACACCACGAGCGGTTTGCAAAGCTGTCATGTCCAGCACTAGCTCCAACCGCGCCCTGGCTATCTCCAGGCAGTGAACTCCATTTCGGACGTTTTACGTAGACCTGTTACATATTAGACTCTCCATATTTCTAGGAGTTCGGTTGAAGATGGGGCTTCCATTTCTAACCCTCCAATCATGATTTCCCATTAATCAACCCTAGGGTTGCCTCTTCACCTACCTGCTGATGAGTTTGAGGTATTCTTTTTCCTATCTGAGGGAAGACGATCAGAACATGTGTGGAAAATGTTTAAAGGAAATATATTTTGATAGGTATCAGGAGCCTCTTAGCTACTCAGTCCATTCATTGGCTCCCTAGGTGAGGACGGAAGACTATGTGTGAGATGAATTTATTTCTGGTGGTAGGATTTAGTAGCCTCTATGTTTTGACTGTTCTTAGAATGAACTGCTCCAGGCGGGAATTGTGAGTTTTCTTTCAATTCTTTCATTACTCAGAACATAATTTATTGGTACATTCAGCCTTAAAATTCATTGAATCTCCCCTGACTGACTTTCCCGGCAGAAGAGCTGCCGCAGTAATCTTAAAATTACAAACCACGCGTACCTGAAGTTCTCTGCTACACTCAATATTACCACAGTTTGACTCTTTTCCGCGCTGGTTTCCTGTATGAATAGATCCGAACGTTCTTCCTTGAAGCTGGAATTCGTCTAGGTAGCGACGGTTGTCGTTTGCGGGAAGATGGAGCTCGAACCAGACGAACAGAACCTCCTCCTCCCCTTTCCTCCTCCAGTTCCTCGAAGTAACCAAATCGCAATAACTGTTCTGAACGAAGTCGTCTCCTCCACTAGTTATCGCGGAACCTTGTCCGAATTGAAGGGTCAAAATAAAGGAAAAGAAGAGGCTGCAAATTATAGTGCGATTTTTATAAACTCTGCCCCTCAAGCCCCTATGGCCACGATGGAATATCACACGGCATATCGCGTCTTTCTCCGTTGTACCGCTAGAAGTCGCATGATCGCAAGCACTGCTTGATACAGCCGCGATCATGAGATACCTGGCGGCACGACTGAGAACGTCGCGAAATACCGTGACATATTCCATCGTGAAGACGGGCCTTGAGGGGCAAAGTTAGAAAAATCGCAGTATAAATGTTAAAATCTTTCTGCTAATCGTACACATCTCATATTTCTTCAGCGAGTTATTTCACTTCTGCTCTACGTGACATATTCCCATATGACATACGTATCATATCGGCGCTTTTTTAATAATTTCAACTGCGTATAATACGGCGGTTGGATATGAACGCTGAACAGAGTACACATTTGTTTCAATTCATTGCGAGGTACATCCAAGAAATGGACGAATTCAACTCTTCCAGTAGTCCAACGGTCTTTCTTCCAACCGTTATTCTAATTGGTTCCCAAAGAAGGCCGATTTAATTCTCCGCAAAAAGTTATTATGTTTATTCGGGGTCTGCGATTTTCTCGGGCGGGCCATTCAAACATCCGGCCTTACGACTCCTTGGGCGTTCGGTATCTAGCATCTTGGACGGTCACAATGTAGGGAAAATATTTATCAACTTTCGGAACCAGGGCCTGGCCATAAGAGATTTTCTGTCGAAAATTGGCCATTTTCCGGCGTACAATTACATTACATTCTTTTCTCACGAAGTATGATCCAGAAAGTAAAAAGGCGGAAGTTCAACCTGACAAATGTGAGTGATTATATCGAAACGGGCATGTCAGCGTCGCGTTGCAAACTATTCCCCTAACTGCGTAAGGGCATCGGACGCTGAAAGAAACGTTGCTGCCACGCGTCTGATCACAACAGGATTTGCGCGCTCGAACCTGAGTGACTGCAGGCTCTCTTCGGTATTAGCACCTCGCCCCCGCACCACACGTGATTGATTGTTAATGATTCCGGGCGCGTCAACTACTAAAGTCATTCGTCTCGTACGTGCAGTGCATGTTTTTTCATCGGGAAGTGGCAATGATCTTTCCCCGCTGGATGGCGAGATCCGGCGCCGCCCTACCGTCGGGTCGGGTTCCCAACCAGGTATCTTCCACCAACGAGGAACCGCCCCAAGCTCTAAGCATCTGACTGGTCTCCAGGCATGTGTAGTCTTGTGTATGTAATGTATGTGGTCGTGTGTGTCAGGGTAGGACAAGGAAGAGGAAGGAAAGATCGCTTGCGGTCCGTGGTCTGTTAGGGTACGGTTGGGTAACGGAAAAAGCCCCGCCATTCGCCAGGTGTTGCTCGGAGAAACCTCGGAAAACTACTGATCAGAGCAGAAGTCTCCTCCAGACAGCGACTGAATTGGACCTAGTTGAAAAGCTGGTGTTGAACATCCTGCCACCGTCGGGACTCGAACCTAGGACCTCCCGATCAAAGGCACGGCAGCGACATCAGTCGATGCACTGAGCCACTGAGCTTTCCCTTGCCACGCCACGCCACGCCCCGCTCCGCCCCGCCCCGCCCCGCGTGCCTTCACCCAGGCGATTGAGGTGCCGGCGCTGTGTCCTCGCTTCCCGCCGCCCAGCGCGCAGCCATAAACAAGGCGCCTGGCGGCGGCGGGGGTGGCGGCGGCGGCGCGACGATCGCTCTTCGCGGAACAATGCGGCGCCGCAACAGGTTAGGCGCGGCGGCCGCCGAGCGCCCGCCCAGCGGGGTAACGAGGCTGCGATACTGTTCGCGTAAACAGCGCGCCGGCGGCGGCGGCGCCGCCTCGCGTTTATGACACCTGGCCGGCGCAGCGCGGCGCATTCATCTCGCTCGGAAGGCGGCGGCCGTTGCGTGACGCTCCGCTCGGGGGGCGCGGGGAGCGGCGGAGCCCGTGTGGGGACGGCAGGAGGGGACGCTCGCACGCTAGCGAGGCGCGCGCGCAGGTGGGCGGAAGAGCGCGGGGCGAGCGAGGGCGAAACGAGTGCGTCGCGACAGTGCTAATGGAAGGGGGAGAGGGAGTTGGCTAAGGTAGGACGGGTGAGCGGGAACGTTGCCGGGGAAGTTGAGGGACGGGAGCGGGGAAGGAAACGACAGTATAGTGCGGCGAGAGTAGTGTAGGCGAGAGTAGCGTGGCGACGGGGTGGAAAACACTGACGGGAGCGGGGCGGGAGCGGGGCGGGAGCGGGGCGGGAGCGGGGCGGGAGCGGGGCGGGAGCGGGGCGGGAGCGGGGCGGGAGCGGGGCGGGAGCGGGGCGGGAGCGGGGCGGGAGCGGGGCGGGAGCGGGGCGGGAGCGGGGCGGGAGCGGGGCGGGAGCGGGGCGGGAGCGGGGCGGGAGCGGGGCGGGAGCGGGGCGGGAGCGGGGCGGGAGCGGGGGCGGGAGCGGGGCGGGAGCGGGGCGGGAGCGGGGCGGGAGCGGGGCGGGAGCGGGGCGGGAGCGGGGCGGGATCCGGGCGGGAGCGGGCGGGAGCGGGGCGGAAGCGGGGCGGGATCCGGGCGGAAGCGGGGCGGGAGCGGGGCGGGAGCGGGGCGGGAGCGGGGCGGGAGCGGGGCGGGAGCGGGGCGGGAGCGGGGCGGGAGCGGGGCGGGAGCGGGGCGGGAGCGGGGCGGGATCCTGGCGGAAGCCAGCCGTGAGCGGGGCGAGAGCGGGGCGAGAGCGGGGCGAGAGCGGGGCGAGAGCGGGGCGAGAGCGGGGCGAGAGCGGGGCGGGCGAGCATGGCCGGGCAAGCGCGGGATTACGAGCCCCGAGGAGACGGGGATCGTGTCTGAAGGGGAGGCGACGGGGTCCCGGTGACGTGAACACGGTAATAAGTCTGCCAGCGAAATTCGCATCCGTGCGTTCGGCAACAGAGCACCTGACGCTCGGTGGCTTCGTGGCGGGAGGAGGCGAGGAAGGGGGGTGACGGCGCTTGTTCTTTGACGCGACCGCCTGCTCTGTGGGCAATGCACGGCGAGATGATTTATCATGTCCCTCAACCAGCGTGCTGCAACTAATACATACTCTCTCCATAATTGACGTACGTTTGGTGAGTGTACGTAACACATATAGGGTTCTCGACAAAGGCGCGGGTTTTGTAATTTTTTTTAATTTATGGAGTGTCGAAAAAAGCGGTAACATTCTATGAGACATATGGGAAAGGAGGTCAATGTGTTCAGTGTTTTCTTTTGCTCTGGACCATTGCATCTCTTTATTAGATATAGTTGAAGTATGTAAACATATAGCAACGAGTGTTGTTTGCAACATTAGATAATTAAGTAATATTCTCTCCAGTGTTATAGAAACTCTTTGTGGCATTAGTACGTAATTTGATCTAATGACACTGTTGAAAAAATGTAACTCTTTCAGGTTTTTTGAATGACGCTCTCACGAGTACGTTTTTTGTCCTGTTTTTCTGATCCATTCAGCGAATGCTGACTTGGCACCTTGATTGTACCTGAATATACATGTAGCTTCACTATCCCGAGGTTTCTTTGGATTCCCCTTTTGCTGGTTTGTGATAGGAGTAGAACCGGCGGTTCTGGGTTGCTCTTAATTATCTTGGGTATTACTGGAGAGAAAAAAGTAGTTTTCAAATTATTGTAACCACACATTATTGGTACTTGTATTTATTATTCGTCTATTTATAGTGAAATAGTGGCAGGGATTTTTGAACTCGTAATATCCGCAGATCAAACTACCCTCTGTACATCACGTGCGTTTTTTACTGTTTTTGACGAAGTAAATAAAATCGTATCGTCCAATCTCTTAACGGAAAAAGCTTGAATATACATTGCAGGTTCAGAAAAGATGGCCAGCGACGCGTCCCGAGCAAGCAGGAGTTGTCAGCGCGCGTAGCTCAGGAACGGCGCGCCCTGCACTCTAAATCCCTTTGAGGCTTCTGCACACGCTCAACTTTCCGCGCAGTTTTCGTCATGTTTCCAGTCGCGACATTTCCAAGCGTCTGAATTAGAGAATCTTTAACACAACTCAAATATTCGCTTTTAAATGTTTTCTGCTGAGGAGAGTACATTGTACTAAATTACATGACCTAGTACTGTTATTTGGATTAACGCGTATGAAGTTTCAAAAATTACATCTAAAATTTTTTTTTTCATCTCGCATGTTAATATTTACATTCAAGGTATATTTTATAATTAAATGAATTTGTGAACATGAGCGCTTCCAATGATATCTTATGAAATTTAGCGAAATGTTAAAAGCGTTTATTTAAATGTACTTATTAGGTTTAAGCGGACTTTTTTCAAGAAGTTGCAGTAACGTCTAGGATAACTTCTTATGTCGAGGGCTGGGGTTGGATGGTTGATTGGCCCAGGACGAGCAAACACCTTTTAATTTTCCTTTTAATTTTCTTTTTTGAATCTCTCTCTTTTCGGAAATGTGAGTTTTAGAGCTCTGCTCATGGGCATATGTGTTGCCTGTTCTGGAGGTAGTATTTGGCTCCTCGTGCGTCCCTCGGTCGTCCCCCCCCCCCACCGGGAGAGATGGCTCAGTGCATCAATCTGATATCACTGCAGTCCCTCTGACCGGGAGGTCCTAGGTTTGAGTCCCGGCGGCGGCAGGATTTTCGACACTAGCTTGTCAGCTAGGTCGAATTCTGTCGCTGTCTGGAGGAGAATTCTAGAAGCCGGCTGCTCTGATCGGTAGTTTTCCGTTGTTTTTTTTTTTCGATCAACACCAGGCGAATACCAGAGCAGGGCCACGGACCGCGCGCGATCTTTCCTTCCTCTTCCTTGTCCTATCCTCTCCTCTTACACACACAGACACTAACATGCACTTCACTACCACACATGCCGGGAGACCGGTCGGGAGCTTACAGCTTGTCCTGGCTGGGGCGGTGCCCCGCTAGTGGGAGATACTTGGTTGAGGGGAAACACCGCTAGTCGACGGTAGGTCGACGCAGATCTCGCCATCCAGCCGGGAAACGTTCATCGCCACCTCCCGAGGAAAAACACGCACTACACTGACGGGACTAATGACCAAAGTAGCTGACGCTGTTGCTTATAATTTTGATAAAAGCCCGATATTTTTTAAATTTGTAAAATTGCAAACTCGAATCTACAGCGCTTCTTAGGCTGCAGAGAGTTTTACACGACATGACTAGAATTAGTAGATGCAAAACTATAATGGTAAGTAAACACTACAAATAACTTACCGTTCAATTCCATTCTACATTCTAGTACATTATTGGAGGACCAACTCTTCTGAGTTTTTCCCCTCTGCAGCGCAAGTGATCAGACAGGGGCAGAATCGCAATTTTTTTAAATAATTTTTTCATTCTGTACAATTTAATTCATTTTCTCAATCTTTTTGCTAATAAATGTTCAAGAGTATTTGAATAGCAACTCGAGCACAATACTGGGTGTATGATGTAACGCGCTGTTCTGAGAGTGACATTTAGAAGTTGACTTTCAATATGAAACTTCTTTCTCTTTCAAAAAATGATTTACAAATTGCGATATGTTCGCACTTTCGTACCAGTTATAATTAAATCGTAACACATCTGGGCTATGCGAACAGGATAGTTATGGCGAAAGGAAGGAATAGAAATTAGGAGGAAAATTAGCTTCATAGTATGTATGACTAATTGTACAACTGAAAGGAACTTGAGAAGAACAAAGAGAAGCGATGACGATTAAAAATGAAATGTTAATCAGGCAGTCATCTCTTTTCCAAGACGAAATACTTTGATGCTGACCATCTCTTCTCCTTGCCATTAAGGACTGGAGGAATGGATGAGCCAAGGGAAAACTCATTATTCACATTATTTCTTCAATTAATTTCAAACTGTCAGCTCAACCCCGACGAACTTCACCTCCGGGTGCAGTTGCCAGTGAGAATTTTCAACCGTCAAGTTTGAATGGACAGGAGTCATTTATCAGTGATTGAACTTTGAACTTTTAGTTAATATCTCTTGATAAAATAGTGTCAATGCAAATAAATCGAAGTCCGATGGACATCTGATCCAGCAAGTCACCATCTCTTATCTCTGTTATTAATTATCGACCTTAGTGTGGATAGCGGACGCTCACAATCACTAATTAAGAGGGGAAAAGGGTGAACAAATAAGGAATTAGAATGAAACATAATCAACAACGAAATATAGTATTTTGTCGATGAAATTTGACTAGAAATTTCTAATTCTAACGAGAAATTTGAATATTCTAATGAATGCACATTCAAAGAAATCAGAATAAACTCGTCCTCGTACATATTTTCAAACATAACTCTTGAATTATGATGTTACGTCAAGAAGACAGTCGATTTTTGGAGTGAACCCTTCCAACATTGGCAAATTTTTGCGTAAGTGTGGGTAAATGATACGATAAGGTTCCTACGTGACGTTTCTCTGACTCTTTTACTTTGCCTTATTTCGTAACAAGAGAAAGTATTCTAATTATGCCCCAGAAAACGGCAAATTTTTGATAAACTCTTATTGCGGGGCTCTGGTAACGAAGTAAATAAATCTTGTTTATATATATATATATATATATATATATATATATATATAAATTCTTCGAACACGTGTAGTCAAATTCCATGCTTTCTGGGGCCTCGATGCAGAATATCGACTGACAGTAAATCGTTGTATGTCTGTCTGTGGTCAACCCTTGCGCCAAAACAGTTCAGCAGATTTGTTCCAAAATTGATATTCCTCGATTAATTTGAAGAAACTCAATACCTTTTGAGTTTGAAACGGATATTTTTAATTTTGGAGGAACTTTACATTAAACGATAATTACATTTTAAAATTTTCTGAAAAGTTCAATTTTTTCGGCGTCTTCCCAGAATTGCAATATTGAAGATGGAGGTTTGTTCAAAGACAGCTCTAGAAAATACGTTGTGTATAATTTTTCCAAAATGTGGACCACTTTCGCATTTAATATAGGACAATTTATACAATTATTTTCTCAAAATTTCTTTAATTTTTCTCGTCGTGTGTATCAAAGGGCGGTAACAAAAAGTGGTGTTAGTCTCATATCCGGCAAAAACGGTATTTTCGAAAATAACAAAAGGCAACATTTCAAAACTATAATATTGACGTTGAAAATTTTTGTCTGGAACACAGTCTGTTGCAAAAATCATCTCTAAAAAACTTCATGAGTAGTTTTTTTTATAAAACCACTTGTTTTATCGTAGTTAATGCAATTTATGGAAAAGAATTCCGCTCCTAATTTTTTCCACCAATTGAAAACGGGACGCTTAAAGATAGCGCACGTCTAATTTTAGTTGAACTTTGAATTTTCCAAAAAGGTAGTAATAATATGAGAAAATATGTGCTGCTGTATTAGTTAAATCAGATGATACTGAAGTATATATCTGAAATTGCAAGAGAATGATAGAGTTTTAAGTCATTTATATACACAGGTGAGTAATTTCACATGGTAAAAAATCACCATTTTGCTGAGAAACTTATTTTTATGCACAAAAGTTTCCTAATGAATTTTTCAACTTTAAAGGTTGTGCTTACAGTGAGTCAAAACTCTCAGGAGAGTTCTAAATATTGCCTGAGAGAAAGCATTTTTCCTAGCGGAAAAGAAAAACGAAAATTTGTTAATTGACGTAATTGGACTGTAATTAACGACAGCTCTATGTCGCGCGCGATCAATGAATCGAGTCCAGGAACTGCTTGTAAAATTGCGATGATATACAGGCCGCGTCGAAGCGGTTTGAAAAATTACTACGGGTGATGCTAAACAACACGTACTTTCTCGCCCGTATTTTAACGCTTAATTATACGGAAAAGACTCACGTTTTCGAAAAATTGTGCAGAATCTTATTTCATAATCTATCTTGAAGGAACAAATTGCATTCAGAGAAAAAATCTCTATTTTTAATATTTTAGCTGTAGGAAGACGCCAAAAAAAAGTTAGAACTTTTGCAATTTTCGAAAAAAACGGGTTTCTAACGAACATGAGATCTGCACCATTCTGTTAAACGTACTTTACACTATCCAACAACAAAATTAAATACAACGCGATGGAACAATTTTTTTGATAATATGGCAAATGTTCCAGGTGCTTCATGTAAAGTACCCCCAAAATTAAAATATCCGTTACAAGTTAAAGAGGCCGCGCCATCACCCAGATCTATTAGAAAATATCAATTTTGGAGAAAATTGGCTGAACGGTTTAGCCACTAGCTTTGTTCACAGACGGGCGGACGGACGGACACTGACGGACATAGGCGGACAGACGTTTTGCCGTCAATCGATTTTTCGGTATGGACTCATAAAATATGGACGTTGGCTACACCACATGATAGAGGATTTTTTTTTCTCAATTTAACAACTGAATTTATCCAATTTCTGTTGCCAGCGCCCTGTAGTAAGAGGTTTTTCTGTCAAAAATTCGCGTTTTTTTTCGCGCAGCACTACATAACATTCTTGCTTCTCTTAGCGAGAAAGTAAAAAAAAACTTTCTTCTGGAATCTCTGCTTGTAAGGCCAAAACGGCAAAGGAATTTGTAATTAACAATAAATATCACCCATGGTCCGATTAAAAGAAGTTGTTAATTGGCAGTTTCCAGTGGAAAGGAGCCACATTGCCAAGTTGCGTAGCACTGAGCACGTGTTTCCCGGGAAATAAAAATAAACAATTGAAATATACTGCGATATTTCTAACTTTGCCCCTCAAGGCCCGTCTTCACGATGTCACGCTATTTCACGGACGTTCTCAGTCGTGTCGCCAGATATCGCATGATTGCGACCTATGAAGCAGTGCTTGCGATCATGCGACTTCTAGCGGCACGAGGGAGAAAGACGCGAAATGCCAAGTGATATTCCATGGTGGCCATAGGGGCTTGAGGGGCAGAGTTAGAAAAATCGCACTATAATTACTTATAAAGTAATCAAATCATATGGTCACATTGTATGAAGCTACAGCATCAGAAGCACAACTGTCAGTCGCCAACTTATTTTAACAGAACCACAAACATGGACAGATTTACATATTCTGACTTGTGTGTAAAAGATATTGGCCGACCTGGAAGCCGTATGAACACGTCAAATGGCGCAAGCGGCCACGGCCAGGTGGCGCGCGAGCGTCGCCGGGAAGGCACCCACAAGGGGAGGGGGTGCGGGTGGGCGGGGGGAAGAGGGGGGGCTAGAGCAGCGTCAATGGGCCCCTGACATGCCATTCGTCGCTCCGTCACCCTTCGTTTAGCTCTCATTAACGATTCTTGTGCACTCGCAGGATAAGCATTAAATACACTGAACTTTCGCATAGGAAAGAGCCATAAATACGCAGATATTATCGCCAGTGAAATACAGGAATTTCTACGCGAGTCACAAGTGATAAAAATGACTGTTGCTTTTTTGTAATTTATTGGTGTGTGCTTTAAAGCAATGGAATTATTAATCAGAATAATAAACGGAAAAAACGATGTAGGAAACGAAGGAAGAAAGTATATATTGGCACTCTTTCTAATAATGCATTTTGCAACTTGTGGTTTAAATATGTAACAAAGAAAGAAAGAAGGGATAGCATGCAATCGATGGCTCGATGCTTAGGGTTCGGCATCTGCCTGACGTTATTAAATTGGGTGGATGATCAACAATACCAACTTTCAGAATATTACTCGTGAGGATCTGAGGCGTCCCTGTCGTTTATCTGAGCCTCACATTCCCCATCGTCGGCACTTGAACCTACGGTCTTCCCTTTACAAAAGATGTAATTTCTTCGCTCTCATGACCTGTTCGAATCATTTACACTTACTTGTGACCTGCTGTAGCTGAAATGCTGCTGAACAAAACCACATGAAGTGATTTCCAAAAAGAAGCATGTAAGCTGCTCAAAAAAATATTATCTTTTATGATTAACAGCGTACAATCTTATAGTACAGTAACATGCAGAACTACATACAGTAATTATTTACATACCGAAAATAAAAAAGAATAATTGTTTCATAACATTACATGTAAATATATAATGTTGAATCATGGACGCCCTCTTCCTTGGACTCCTATTCTCGCTAGACGTCAGCTGTGTCGTAAGCAGTGAGGCACTGAATATGAGCATTCAGTCGGTACACGCAGCAGGATAATAGGTGTAATATCACAATTAAATATTTACATTGTTATTCAAATCGAAGTTGTTTTTATATTTTTTCGAGTTCCTGGTTACTGTCGACGTCTGGAAACCGTAGATACCTCTCGGTTGACCGCAAGCTGATTGTTTTCCAATTATGTGCGTCATTGGAAATTAGTAATATACGGTAGATACATCATTCTCACTGCTTCCATCGTGTTAAAGGTAATGAAAATACGAGTATCATTGAAACAGATAGTGTTGTGGTCTTTCCCTGATGCATTCTGTATGAGTCTGAAAATTTTATAAGAGTTGGTTTTAGCTCTTTCCATATCTACAATCGGTTTATTCATATGATTGCATAGGCTTCCGCGGCCGGAGTTTCCACAGTGCGGCCATATTATAAATGTGTCGCTCGCGCGGGGATTTGACCTCGGCGAACGAGGGCCCGGATGCCGGGAAAATCGAGACAGGGCGGTCAGTAGAATCGCCGAAGAGAGAAGGTGGCTTTTCGCTAAAGGAAAGTTTAAATTGTATTCACTTTATAGCAGATGCTACAACTACTCACCATTGGCTCTAATGATTTGACGTCTACATAAGTTCTGGTTCACTCAGTAAAGGATGTACTCTCTTATTGTAGTGATCTATTCTGTATATTGTGTCTTGTTTCTTTTTCCGTGTGGGGATATATCGCAGATATGCAATCTTTCAAGAAACCCTAAAGAAGGAAATCGCACAAACTCTGGCCTTCCTCAGAGCGTTCTGCTGACATACATTAGTCTCAGCTGTACGCTCTGAGAAAGGCCTCAATAAATTGACCGAAGACGTCAGCTACCACGACAGAGACGCGACTCGTCCTGGAGAGCCTAGATAATTGTTTCTTCATATATTTGTCCAAAAGTACGATATCTTATCTATTGTGATGCTAATATGCCTGCTACTATGTTGTTTTGATCTTATTGCCTGTCCTACAGGTATGATGTGCTCTCTAAAAACAAGTGAAATTAATCACTTGAAGCATATAGTGGGAACAAGTATGGTAGCATCGCTAGGCTGTGACGCAAATCTGTTTTTTCGTCTGAGATCGATGTGAATTATTCGATGTCCTGACATACGACGCAATTTTGGGTAAATCATCAATAGGAACCCAAAGTAATCTTTTTATACAATTTTATTGTATTAACATTTCATTATTTATTAAAATGTCAATAAAAATGGTAGTCGAAGCCACCAACCTTTATTCGATCTGGAAAGAATTGAAGGGCACGATAGCCTTACGCCACAATTAATTTATGAGATTAAAGGATTCAGTCGGACATTCCGCGCCACAGAGTAAAGAAGAAAGGTGTTCGTTGTGTGTAGTGTCGTTTGTCACACCAGCAACATAATACCAACACAAACTGTAATAATCGATATGGCGGGTGTGTTAGTACGATTATCTTGAATTTGACGGTATGCCGCACGGATCTCTCTATAGACGCACTCAATTGTTTTTTGAGCTCTATTTCTTGGTGCACCCTCTCGGAAGCCCGCTCGGTGGTACTGAGGGTGTCATGTGTTTCCGTACCTGCCTGCCGTGGCTGTTTGCTTGTGAGAGCTGCTGAACGTTCCCCAACAACTTAATAAACGCCCTGCCCGTCCCTGCGCGTCTCCCGCATCCACTCAAAGTAATGGAGCTGCCCTCGTAATGCTCTCGGCGGACGCTGCGCTGGCGACGGCGCTGGTGGGGTGGCGGAGGCGGCGGAGGCGGCGGAGGCGGCGGAGGCGGCGGAGGCGGCGGTGGAGGCGGCGACGGGCAGCCAGATGCCCCTTCACCCGCGAGCTCAGCGCGGTTCATTTCCCCCATTTCGCGAATCGATAACAGCCATGAACTCTCTTCACTCCCAATGCTATTGCCCGCTAGAAAGAAGGAAGGTACGGCCCTGAAAACAAAACGAAATAAAACAAAAAGCACTGAAGAATAAAAGCTGAAGAAACCTGCCGAAAAGCAATATACCCAATGCTGATGAACCAGTAAAGAGTTCTAAGTATCAGTAATTGGTATTTAGGCTCTATTGTAGTTCAAAAAGAAGCAACTCACTACTTACAAGAAAGCTAAGAAGAAAAATTGAAAAAGAAAGACTTCAACCATTATTTTTTCCTTTTTCAAAACAAAATTAGTGGTGCTGCAAAAGCACGTATTTTCTCGCATTATTTCTAACTGCTCCGGTATATTGTACTGATGCATAAACCAGCAACATTTTTTCCCACTCCGAGACCTGAACTCAGATCCTCAGAGTTAACTCGCTGTCTCTTATACCTGTGTTGATTTATTTAGTCAAAAAATATTAAAAACTAAGTGACGTATGCAGGAGAAAATCACTATGCCACAGATGTAACACAGCCAGAGGACCCAGCCATCTATCTCGAAAAGGGGCGTGGCATCCAATTTTGTGTAGTGGCGTAGCATTAAGTTTGAAATGGCATGGTACTAAGATTTAATGTGCCTTATGTATTACAGTAGTATTTATATAGAGTAGTAGTTATATCAGAATATATTTGTGAGTTTCCAACGGACTTGCAACCATTTTAGCGATTAATTCTTTACGGGTCTTTTACACATTCCGTAAACGCGAAAAAAAAATTCATTGCTCTCCGTGATAGCCTTCATATCAGTCTTCACTGTTTTGCATTGTATTTAACGTTATGGACATTATATTTGTATAACCTGAACTAATTAAACGAGAATATTCCATTTGTATCATGTGTAAAAGCATTATTTTTTATATTTTGACTACTGCAATTTAGTTTGTATGTAATGGTACTAATTTACTTGCTATCATAGTTACGCCCCACTTCATCAAAACATTAATGTACATTTTATACACTGATTACGGTAATTTTTTAAAGCGAATGAAACGCCTCTTTAATGCACATAATCAAATGAATATGTGGATAAACATATTACGTGATTATAGTGAAATCTAGAATGCATTTCTAGGTCAAGAATATTGGTTCCAAATTCATCAATTCACCATATTCAAATCATCCAAATTCCCATCACACATATTAGTCTTTAAATTGAAAATGTTAAGAGATGTCTGTCAAAGATTGTCAGTACAGACGTATGTGTCAGGTAAAATAATCTTCTTTCGTTATTTAGCAAGCATTTCTACCGAATGACTGTTCAGTCTCTTCCTGTATTTTCATGACATGCTGGACGATTTAGCAATACATAGGCACAATGCACGTGCATATTTTTACGAATACCGTGTTAAATGTGTTTCCAAACAATTCTTCACAGATTCGATAAGGAAACGATTTTGAACATTTTATTGCACATTTTCTGTAACTGAGTTTGAAACTTTCGACTATCTCAGTATATCGTCTCGTGGTGTGGTTGTGTTTACCAATTTGGGATACCCAAATAACGACTGAATGCAGCATGTTTTTCGAATTACGTTTCCAGCCAGTGCCGTAGTAACGTTTTAATGGCCAGTTTCTCGTTTTTAATCTGATACTTTTCAGTTTACGTTCTTAATTTTGAACCTAGTCCGTCTATAAAAGGTTTGTTTGCTCCAAGAGTGCATACATTCGCATCGGCCCATTAAATAAGCTGCAATTACAAAATGTTGAGTATTGTAGTGCATAAATGAAAACAGTTGTAACGTCCCATTACATGTATTACGTGTTTTACTGTTACAAGGAGAAACGTAAATTTCCCAAGACTAGTATAATGTTTTACTTTCTCGTACTTACTTTCAAAGAAAATAATGTATTGTAATGGTTCGCCGAAAAGCCAATAAATCTCGTCAGAAAACCTCTTATAGCCGGATCCTGGTAACAAAAAGGTAGATAAATATTGTTCTACATGTAGTAAGTTACTTCCTTTAACACGTGTTCAGAATCCATATTTGGGTCTTTTATA
>JAHLJT010008446.1:14376566-14429617 GCA_031308135.1 Acheta domesticus | reverse complement strand
ATGTTTTAATTTATTTATTTATTTACGTCAAAAACAGTTAAAAACTGCGTGTGACGAGCTATGGGGAGAAGTGAATTTTGTTGCACGTTTTCATAATTCTGTGGTCTCCATCCTAAACCATATTCTAGTCAAATTTTGAATACAGAAAAGAGAGATTTTTTTCGAGTTTTGTTAACAAAATATTCGCTCCTATATAATAAAATATATTTTCAAAGGTAAATTAGCTATAAATTCCTGCCCTGAACCCTCATGTTTTTCATGAAAGAAACTTTTTGCCGCGTTTTTCATGAAACTTTTGCCGCGATAATATGAAAAACGATAATTTTGAATAACTATATTTCCCACTGAAACTCAGAAGACGTGCACAAATAGTGAAGTTACATTTATGTCCAGAAGCAAAACAAGGGACCATCTCAGCATTTGCTCAAGGATCAGGGAAACTGGACGAAAAAACCTGATCGAGATGGGGGCCATCAACCCAGAAACTGTGGTACAATACTTGTTACAGGTTCTTTAGAATTATACAGTCCAAATGATAATAATTACATTAACTATCATTGGTAAATTAATGCTACTTTACTTTTAATGCTCGGTATAGTCTCGAATTGTATAGAAACAGTTATGCAGCAGAAAAGATTTTACTTGGGACTTGAACATTTCTATCGATATTTAATCGTTTAAGTTCTTCTGGCAAAGTGTTGTAGCGTAATGTACAGAATTGTATGTGAATTTTTTTGTAGTGAGCTGTTGATACTGCCACTTGGTGAATATGATTACTACGTTGTGTGTTATACTATAGACATCGGCGTTTGCTGAAAATATATTCCCGCCCTTAAGTAAGTCATTTTTGACAAAAACTACTGATTCGTAAATCAGGAGGTAATGGTAAAATGGTATGGTAATAGGAGGTAATGGTAAAATGGTAATGGTAAACAAGGTAATGGTAAAATTCCTAGATTAATAAAGAGAGACTTACAAGAATCACGTGGGTTGGATTTGCTTATTATTCGTACAATTCTTTTTTGTAATCTGAAAGTCCTGGGAGCTATAAGATGTGTTTCCCCAGAATATTATGCCATATCTCAGGCGGGAGTGAACATTGGCAAAATATACACAACGAGCTGTATGAAGGCTGACGGAATTTGAAAGAATTCTGAACGCGTAGCATAATGAACTTAATTTTGTGTTCAATTAATTTAAGTGGGCATTCCATTTGAGGTTTGACTGAATTGATAGACCTAAAAATTTTGTTACATTAACATCAGTCAATGGCACACCGTTCATTTTCAATGTAGTACAGAATTTTTTATTTGATATGGAAAACTGCATTGAAACAGTTTTCTTTTCATTTACTTTTAATTTGTTATTACGGAACCAATTTGAAACGTCTGATATCGTACTATTTACGGTTTCTTTGTTGCAAAGAATATTTGTATCATCCGCAAAGAGAACTGTTCTTCCGTTTCGAATCGCTAAGGGCATGTCATTTACGTATAATAGGAAGAGAATAAGGTCTAAAATCAATCCTTGCGGGACTCCACATGCAATTGGCAAAGAACCGGAAAGGTGTGTACATAAAGTTCCATCATTCCAGTAAGGTATTTCTACTCTCTGAGATCGTAGTTTAAGGTACGAACATAGCCAATCTAGAGCAATACCACGGATTCCATATGAAGGTAATTTTGAAAGTAAAATGTTATGATCAATGACGTCAAAAGCTTTTGAAAGATCTAAAAATATTCCAATAGTTGCTTCGTTTTGATCCAATGATGAGGCAACATCCTTAAGAAAAGAAAAAATGGCTGTTTCCGTAGATTTTGATTTCCGGAATCCATGTTGGCAATTTGAAAACGCGTCGTGTTTATTGAGAAAGATTTCCATTCGCAAATAAAAAAGTCTCTCTAATATTTTTGACAAAACTGACAAAAAAGAAATTGGCTGATAATTTGAATTTCATTTTTGTTGCCTTTTTGGAAGAGTGGCTTAATCTTAGATGTTTTAAAAATATCTGGAAAAATTCCGGTGCATAAGGATGCATTAAATATGAGAGTTAATGGGTGTATAATGGCTGGCGCGCATGTCTTTAACAAACAATCCGGAAATTCATCTAAACCGGCCGAATATTTATTTTTAATTTACCGATTATTTTGAGAATTTCATAGGAAGAGGTTTCGGAAACGAACATAGTGTCTAAGATTTTTAGGGAAACGTCAGATGTTGAATTTTGTGGCTGAAAACCCTTAGTGAGATCGACAGCAATTCTCGAAAAGTATTGGTTAAAAAGACTAGCCACTGTTGCCGGATCGTTCACATCTCTATCGTTATCTTTTAAAACGACATTCTCTACAAGGTTTCTAGTTGGTTTGGTCGCATTTTTTACTATATCCCACATTGATTTTGTTTTGTTATTTGAGTTCAAAATATCCTGATCGTGTTTCATGATTTTAGCCTGCCTTATGACTTTTCTTAACAATGATTTGTATTTTTTAAAGTATAGGAGGGAATCTTGAGATACGTTATGATGCTTAGAAATGAAAGAAAGAACTCGTTTGTTTTTACATGATGTTCTAATCCCTTGTGTTATCCAAGAATTGCTTTTGCGTGAAATATTTAATTTTCTTTTCTGAAGAGGAAAGCAAGTGTTAAAATGAAATGAAAGCGTTTTAAAAAAAGAATAATATTTATCGTTTGTATCATATATATCGTTTGTATATAATATGTATCGTTTGTATTCCATGACTCCTGCAACAAGTAATCAATGAATAATTTTATTTTACTTTTAGAAAACACTCTACTCATACGTGTATTATTTATTGTGTCATTGTTCGCATTTCGAATAATGGTAAGAATTTGTGCACAACAATCCACTTAGAACATGGGTCTGTAAAAATCGTGTAATAGTATCATAACATAGTACGAGAATAATAGATTCTTTGCCAATATTGCCTATATTTTACTTCTAAATAGGATATCGCCTATTATGATTCCAGACGTGATTTCCCTTATTATCTTCATTCCAGCACACTGCAATTGCTTTTTGTTTTGCACTTGCTACCATCACCCTTTCCCGTTGTACGGAGAATTGCCGCCCCATCGCACGGAGTAAAGCCGAGGAAGAGGCATTTGAAGGGAAGCGAATGAAATCAGGGAATTCTTTCCAATGCGGGAGTGGCCGTTCGCCCCTTCCACGGAGATCGACCACGGGCACCTCATCTGCCGCACTTTACCCCCCTCGTTGTGCGGAACCCAATGTTAAGACGTGTCGTCGAAACTAATTGATACATCTCAAAGAAACAATTGCAAAACGAACTGCAAGTAGAGAACTTAAATAACATTGTTATTAGTAAGTACGGTTAATTAGTATGGAAAGTAAGTAGTAATTAAGAATGGTTGATTAGTATGTATGATTTTTAGTAAGATGTTATTAATGAATTAATTAGTATATGGTTATTACAAAACTTAATGAAGGCTTGAAATTAGCGAATTGTGCCAAAAACACCGTAGGTTGCTTAGTAAACATAAAAATTAATTGAAAGTATTCAAAAGGCAAATTACACCCATTTAGATAAAGTCAGTATAGATATTGTACTGATGAAAATGCAAGATCTTAACACAATTCAATCAACTTATATAAACACGTCTGTAACACCAAATTCAATGCAACTATGAAAAAACTAATGAAGCCAAATTCAATAAACGTTAGAGGGAGATTAAATGAATTCCCCGCCTGCTATTGTACTACCCCAGTTAATGACCTGTTATGTTGCACTGTGCAAAGTCTTTATGATTGATCAGATAGTAAATAAATGTGTTAAAAAGCTCCGCTCCGCGCCGCTGCGCCCACGCTACCGCCTAGAATAGCGGCGATGCGCCCCTCGCCTGACCAGGCGCCGCCGCCGTCGCGCGCTCGTAAGTCAGGCGGCGACTATTAAAAGCGACCCTGCAACGCCCTTGACCGTTTCGCGCGCGCCCCCGCCGCCGACCGCCGACCGCCGACCGCCGACCGCCGACCGCCGACCGCCGACCGCCGACCGCCGACCGCCGACCGCCGACCGCCGACCGCCGACCGCCGACCGCCGACCGCCGACCGCCGACCGCCGACCGCCGACCGCCGACCGCCGACCGCCGACCGCCGACCCGCCGACCGCCGACCGCCGACCGCCGACCGCCGACCGCCGACCCGCCGACCGCCGACCGCCGACCGCCGACCGCCGACCGCCGACCGCCGACCGCCGACCGCCGACCGCCGACCGCCGACCGCCGACCGCCGACCGCCGACCGCCGACCGCCGACCGCCGACCGCCGACCGCCGACCGCCGACCGCCGACCGCCGACCGCCGACCGCCGACCGCCGACCGCCGACCGAGCAGGACCTCTCAACTCCCATATAATGAGCCAGCGACGCTTTCAGTGGCGCGCTCTACCATTTTACCTTCATGCAGGAACTTCATGCCAAGTTATAAAGATCCGTTGATGGCTGATGACATGTAGGCGCGTTCCGTGGGAAATACTGTGCTTATGCTCGCAGATTATACAACCACTCGGTTCTTTGCAATAAATTATACTGTCATTATAAACACTTGCTTTCTATGTATTTCTTATAATGCGTCACATTCCGTATATTTCGTATATACGTCACATTATTGTGGAGGGGCGGGGAATGTGGCGACCCGTGGTATAGTGTTCGCAATGCTCACTTCTGGTTCCTGGCACTGGGCTTCAATATATGGTCTGTGTGGAATTTGTGGTGTACAATATGGGTTTGCGGCAAATATTTTTCAAGGTGCTTCCCTTTGCCCTGCCTAACTTTTCGCGCTTGCTACATCATCATATCGTCATCTTCACCTACATCTTCACGTTAATATAGCTTCACTATATGCATGTTGTTGTAATGTCTCCTTTTGCTATAAGTGATAGTAGTAGGGGTTGTAGATCCGATGTAAATTGCTATTTTGTTAACAATACTATAATATTAAATGTTTCCTATTATCATAAAAGTCCATTACTCAGGAGCGGAAATCTTTTGTTTTCAAATATTGTTAACATTACATTATTGGTACTTATCTTTTTTTACTACTGTTTATCATTCAAGTATATATAGTGAAAGAGTGGGGAGTAGATTCTGGAACTCAACAAAAATTGTGCACTGATGCAAAAATTGTGCTCTTTCCCCGTTTTACACACACAGTTTTTACTTCTTATTGACGAAATAAATCAACTCCTATCAAATCAGGTTTCACTCATCCATCAAATCATTCATTTCAAAGAATGAAAAGACTTCGAAACTTAGGTTTTAATTCAAAAACAAATGCCTGTGTAGTAAGCTGTTTCTTTCGTCCAGCAGATGTGCGGCGGTCGCATCTCGCGATACGCGGGTCGTCTTTCACGAGGCGACGCGATACTGGGTGGCGGCAGGTGCGGTTGCTGAGCGGTAGCGGGGCGGGGCGTGGCGGGGCGGGGGCGGAGGGGGCGGGGCCAGGGCGGGGGCGGGGCGAGGCAGTGTTGGCTCGCGACGCGCGCGCGATTGTTCGCGAACAATGGCGCCGCGAAGGGTGGTGCATAGCGCGCCCGCCGCGGCACCTCCGCCCCTCCAGCCCCTCCAGCACCCCCCGCTCCGCCCCCGCACCCGCCATCTGGGCAATGCACGCGCGTCTAACCCGCAGTGTTGTCCTCCCTGCCTGGTACCCTAGCCTTCCGGCCGACAGCACAGTGAAATGGTCTTACGATACGTTATAGACGTAGACTTGTGACCGAGGGAAGACGTGCCGAAGCGCAGATCGAAAGCAGTTCTGCTGTTTGGCGTGCACCGAATATGTAGTCACTGTAAAGGGTGACCACCGACTTCTTTTGCATAGTAGCCATTTTATTTTCACTCATTTTCCTATTTTATCTCTAATTTGCAGTATTTTACTTTATTAACACTATTATTGGCGTGGTATATCTTTAAATTTTATTACGTTTTTGATAGCACCGTTCTTTTAGATTTTTCTGCAGCTTGTATAATAACCTATTTTCCCTTAGTTTTCATTTGATTCTACTCTACTCTTGTCTTCTTATTTTTTTATCTTCCTGCCTTGCGTTTCCTCAACGTTTCGGATCAAAGATTTTTCGATGAAGTATCCTTCTTTCTTCATTTCCTCATATATTATTTGTCTGTTTTTCGTCATAATCGGTCCATCAGAAGATGTTTCTCGTCAATTCCCATTCATTGCTCGGGTATGCGCATCCGTTGCTGCCTGCTTAATCATTGCTGAGAGTAAGTTACCCAGGGGCTCATCGAATTGTTACAGGACGAGCTCTTGAAACTTCGGGCTCTCATCCAACGTCGGGATATTAAGAGAACTGTAAGTCTGTTTAGGAATCCATATTCAATATCTATGAATTGTAAAGTGAATATCTAGTGTCAGAGAAAACGTGAAAGTCGCTTAACTCAAAACCTCATTTTTCAAGTTGTGCCAGGATTGCATCCCATGAACTACATTTCCATTAATAGTTGAGATACTCAAGAATAAATTATTTCTTCATATTTATGTATATCTTTATTATAATTATATCTTCATTACAATTACGTTTCGAGAATGGAAGTATTTCCATCCTTAAATAAATATACAAAAAATACACCAAAAAGAAGAAAACCAATGAACATTCTACGGTTTTTATATCTACTTATTTTAGTTATCGTTTATTTTTGAAGCATAATTTTCTTATTAATTTATTTACATTTTTGCGTAAATCGCCTTTTGGCAGAAATTATGTGCACACGCATTCATTTCGTCAAAAGGTGCTTAAAGTATTAATACATTTCCCAATGTATCACCTCTTTCCCCACATTCGTCACAACTCCGTGGATGCATTGGAGGATCTGTGATATTCCCTTGAATATCGTGTCAATATTCAATATTTGTGTCGGAGTCAGTAAAATATTTCTGGGTACTTTGTTACGGGCCTCTATCGATTGCCTTAGCCAATGCCATTAATAACGGCGGCCTAAGCGCGCGCACTCGCCCAGTGTTTGCAGTGCTATCACAGACGCAAAGGTCGGGGGACAATGAGGGTCAGATTGGCCGGTGCTCGGGGAGACCTGAGTGGGGTGCAGCCGGAGTGGGAGAGAGGGTTACATAATGCTCATTATACAGCCAGGGCCGGACTTCAAGGCCCAGGGCTCCTAGGCAAACGATAGATTGGGGCCTTCCTTTTTAGCAATTGAACAAAAATATAGAAAAATAATCATATTTAACCTAGTAATAGAAAATGATTCTTATTCATGGTGGGTATTTTAAATTTTAATTTTATGCACTATTTTTCTCAAATTCATATGTAGTTTTTCTGACTCTATTTCTCAAGTTTTATATTAAAAATTTCCTCGGTATAATAATATATACAAAATCTTTAATATTTTTGAGAATATTTTTTGTTATTATTAAGTTCCTCGCCCTTGAAATATAGAAGAAAACTTTTGTGGCCTCACAAATAATTTATTTAAAAAAATTATAATAATGATGCGGGAAAATAATACTGTTTTCTTTAGTTTAAAATAGTAATGGATTTTTGAAATGTGGTTGTTTTGGACTATGGAAATAGTAAATATTAATGTATTTTAGATAAAAATGTTAAAAATTATAAATTTAATACATTCTAATAAAAATTACTAATTTATTAAAATGAAGTTTACGAAAAGTCTGGGGTCGTTCAACTAATACATGTACACGGAAATTGTCATTTTTTACGCCGTTCCTTCTCACATTCATTTAATTTCATAAAATTCTACCCCCTCAAGTGTATTTAAAGGCTAATGTTTACGAGGTGACGTCATTGAAATAATAACGCAAGATCGAATCGTCTTTACATACCCCCCCCCCCCCCCGCACAACTCTGCCTTGCTTCAAATTCAGCGAGAAACATGTGCCCTTTCCTGGCAGAAAATTAAAAGAATATCAAGGTCACTTAAGAGATATAAATGTAAAACGTTGGAAAAGATTACATCTTGAATTACGAATACATGCAACATGGGTCAGACCGATTGTGAGATGCCGTGAGTGACATTCTTTCCTAGCCTCACAAATAAACTATTCCAACAATCATAATCCGTTCGTTGTACGTTTCTAGAAAGTATAATGGACAGATAATTAAAACTAAGAATGTAACTTACCGATTAACGGGAAAATTAACACAAAATGAACTTTCTCTTTCCGAATTCACAATCTAATCACTCCTCATACACTGCCACTCACATGGGGCAGATTAATAGGAGAGTGCAATGAAAACTAAGTGAGTTTAAAAGAGGGAAGATACACCCTTCCCCCAAATACTTTTGAGCGTTTTTGAATTGTTACAGTTATGTTTCTTGGACATTGTTCTGTCATACAGTTATCAAATTTATATGAATAAAAATGTTATAAACCCTTTTGAATTATTGAATTTTGGAATAAATATATGGATATCTGTGCAAAAAATTCAGTAATAAAAAAGATGGAGGTCCCCATTCCATTCTACGAAATAGCCTTCAAACATTTCTCGTCATCGCGACATGTGATTCAGTGCGGCAGATAAGAGACCTCTGCGCATGCTAGTTTGTGGAGTGAGAGATCCGTCCCTTAGGCAACGAGAGTTCGTCTCAAATGACGCGTGGGGAAACCCGAGGATCTCGCGGTCCTAGGACCTTCCAGTCAGGGGCACTGCTGTTACATCAGTTGATGCCTTGAGCCACTTCATCTGGCTCCAACTCAACGTAATACCTGTAGTGGAATTATTTTTTAAAATAATTATTACCATAAACGTCTTAAATCTCCTTCAAAAACTCTTTAACTTTCAAAATCAAAATGTAATGGAGTTGCTCACATGTACAACTGGAATTTAATAACACACGTGCGAAAAGAAACATAAGAAACTGGAATTTATACGCGTATTCAAATAGCTCTATTTGGGACTCTGGAGATTCTCATGAAATTCCCATTGCCTTCTGGCACTAAAGTCCAAATACTCCTGAGAATAGAGCAGGTCGTTTCGCTTCCTGGCTTCTACTTTATTCCATTTACTCCTTATCCACAAAGCCAGCAATTATACAGAGAATACAGGGAGAAGGAAGGGAGACGGCAACGTACTATGAGGAATAAAATGGTGTGAGGCTCCTCTCGTTTCTAAAGTTCAACGTATTAAATTATACTGTAAGAAATCTCCCCTTCAATCCAATTTCTCTTTATTGTGTTATTTCATATTTTCTGTTAAATAATAATAATAATAATATATAATAGTGGTATAACAATTATTGGTCCAAATTACAGTACTTTCATTCAATTATAAACAGATACTGTCTAACACAAAATAAATAAATGTAGGTACAAAAGTCAGCTGGTGAATAAAATTTATTTGCAAATATTTTTCGAAAGAAGATATGGTTAAAGCAGACTGCTTAGAATTAGAAAGTTAAGTAATGCTGCAACAGAAAATACTTTCTTGCATTATTTGAAACGGCCACTCAGTATTTTACTACATCATGTACGTGCAAAGTGTCTCCAACCGGAAAAAATATTTTCTCGGGGCCGAGATTCCAACTCGGGTGCTTTGAGTTATCACGCAAAATAAGTCGTGCGGCTGAAACGAACATTTCCGACGCTTAAAAGACTCGTGGTTTCACGCAATGTTTTTAACTTTTTCAATTTCCGAAAATTCAGAGAATTGAACGAAAATAATCATGCACCCCCTTTTTTAAACATTCTTTACTCCATCAGAAGAAAAGTGTAAAGAAATATTTCGGAGCCGTTTTTTCAGAACGTTTTAAATAAAGTGTATTAACTTCAAACAGAATTATGCGAAATCGTGTTTCTTTTAAAACTATAACTGTACGTGACCCAGTGTTCATTTTTTGATATTGTCAAAAATACAAGGAGTTCGCCGAAAATGGGACCAGCAGGAGTTATTTTACTGTTTTTTCGTAGTTAACAGAAAAAATAAAAGAAACCATTTGGTGTCCTTTTTGGGAAATTAGGAACGTCGCTCCCAGAAATGATCACAACATAAACAATTTGCAACAACTGAAAACACAGCATCAATTGTTACACCATCAATAGCAATTACAAAATTACATCAGCAAGTGCAACAACAATTGTAGCAATACTCTTCCCCACAGCATGACTTACATCACGACCTCAAACATCAAAAGAATGTAACGCCGGTAACATTTTCAGGAGCAGTTTCAGCGCCTCGAATCACCTCCAAATTGGAACACCTAACGTGCGTTCCCCACCTTCCAACGTCACAGACATCCCACTTCAAGACAGAAACAGAGTTCTTGAAGACAATGACAGCTGCCAACAAGTCATTCACATGAAGAATACTTGCCACCGTGAAGCACCCTGCGTCAGATGTCTGGAAGCGGACCACTCATGGAAGAGGCCTGCCCCAAGAACTCTCTGCTAACATTTTGTGCCAGTGCATCAAGGAACCTTGAAACAGGTCAGAGAGCCAACGCGCGTAAGTGACGGTACTATCGGTCACTTATCAACTGACGTCCAAAATATTTCATTTAATGTCAGCTCAACATCAACCATGGCCAGTCGCAGGATACTTACATTCACCACTATCACAGTAATTTCCTGCAATAACCCCCACAAATGCTATTCCCACTCTTCGGACGAAACTTCGAACAATCTTAAATCCATAATTACCCTATGTCACTCAAACTATACCTCCTACCAGTACCTAATCCATTCCCAGTTCTCAAAGACGTTATGCCCAAACCATGGAGACCATCCTTCCCCGCCACTTTCATCACGACCCCTGACCTTCGATGCCTCTTATTATCCATTCTAATCCAGATTCAGAATACCATGGAACAACTATAAAATTTCATGAACCAAAAAATATCACTAATATTTTATATTTACCAAATGGCTGCCAACACAGAACAAGACCCCTTCTGTCTCATACAATCTGGTGCACCACAAGGGAGTGTTTTAGGCCCAATTTTATGCAATGAGAACCTCTCAGGTTTTCCCCGCATCCCTGCTTTCAGAAAATTACCTCTTGCTGATGATACTGTCCTATTGGCGCGCTCGGTGGGCGAGTAGGCGATCTTATTGGTCTCTTAACCGTCAGTTCGCGGGTTCGAGCCCGACTGAGGCGCGTGGATTTTCGGGAAATCTCACAGTGATCATGTCATGCTTGTGGCATATAAAAGATTCCTGGCAGGTGCCTGTGAAATTCAAATCCCTCTGGCCTGGCAAATTAGTGTCCTAATGAGATGTCTAGTTCTCCCAAACAGAAAGCTCGGGCATAGTAAATTGAGACCGACATCTGGCGGAGAAAGTAAGAAACACATTCAAGCGTTTAAGAGCAAGCCCACGTGATGTAACTGCTCCAAGGAGGCCCCCAGGGATTGGGTTTCAGAGGAAGCCCGGGTCGAATGGCCCTGGGTGCCAATGGCCCTGTCACCGCAAAATAACCGATACGATAAATTAAATAAGGACTGTCGTTATGACATTAACACCACTTTCGCAAACCTGTTACGTTGAATGGCGCATACAAATTCCTCGAAGATCCAAAAAGTAATCTTCACATTAAGTCGATGAAAATCTCCAACTCCTTAACACCTTCCTCGCCACCCCTTACAATATCTTCTCTGCCGACATCTCACCTGAAATCCCCTATATTTCCCATTGAAATCTACTAGATGTGCAGAGATAGTGATGTTACATCTACGTCTAGAAGCAAAGCAAAGACAAAACCATCTCAGCATGGTCTGGTCGAGATGGGAGTCATTGACCCAGAACCTGAGGTACAATACTTGTCACAGGTTCTTTAGAATTATACAGTCCAAAAAATTAATATATTAATATCATTGATAAAATTAATATTACTTCCCTTTTGATACTCAGTCTAGTCTCTAATTGTATGGAAACAGTTATATGGCAGAAACGATTTTACTTGAGCTAATCAGAAATTGAGGTAAATCTGAAATGAACAATAGAAGAATACTACAAGAAGTCTCTCGTTACTAGAAGTTCGCATCTTTCCATTATTTGAAAATGTCCTACGCAGGGACTCCAAACGCTTTTCTTCCGGGGACCCTTTTTACTTTCTCGCCTTACGAATACTTCGTAAGAAGACAAAGTTATGTGATCGTGCAGTGGAAGACGGCGAATTTTCTAGCGCATTGCGCTTGTGTGGCGTAGTGGTATCAGTGCCAGCACGTTAACTCTTAGGGTCTGGGTTCGGGTCTCTGAATGGAAAAAAAACTTTCTGTTTTAAAACTGTTTTAAAACTTTCTGTTTAAAACTTCTACTAGTTTATGTAGATGTATAATATTGCGGAGCATTTAGAAACAATGCCAAAAAATATGTACTTTGGTAGCTCCCCGTGTTGAATTTAACGTTTTGAATTTGAATGAGAAATGAACAAATCTATGGTGGAATTTTTTATACCTTGTCCCAAATTATTTATGTGTTTTTACATCAATCGGGCATTTACGTTTTTATGTCTCGGCCCAAGTTCGATCCATGCGTGCGTACATAGCGTCGTGGTATGAATGCCGGCAAGTTAACTCGAAGAATTTGAGGTCGCATTTCGGAGCAGGAAAACTTTTACTGGTTGAAAACACCTTTGCTGGTTTATGTAGTAGTAGTATAATATTGTGGAGCATTTAGGAACAATGCGAGAGAGTATGTTTTTTGGTAGCACCACTAGTTGAAATAATGGTCTGCTTCATCGACACCCTTGCATCTTTCTCTATAATACACAGAAAACAATATTGCGCTTACCAATAACCTCGATTTTACATCATTGGACCTTCTATAAACCTCGATTTTACATAATTGGATACGTTTTCGCTTCCGAGCAGCTGAATGTCTAATCTTCATTTTTGTTCAATAGTTCCAAAATTCAGTGTATGTTGGGAGTATTTTATGAAGTAGCCATTACATTTCTGCTGTTAATTATCCGCTGCATAATATATTTTTGCAATCATTGAGATTTTGATCTTGACGTTCAGTCTCCGGTTCAAATTCGGCAATGGACTCTCATTGGACTTCTCTATCCTCATTGCCTCTTTAAATTGTATCGACCCATAAGGAGTGGATATGGTCGTCGTTGGGAACCGCTGGTCTAACTCCTAGGTCTCAACGATGCGTTGTGAGTTCTCCAGGGTTAAAAATGTCGCTTTTATTTTCCACCGTCCAATGGCGATGGTCCAATGGCGTTGAGCAGCTTTTGAGTAAGGCCTCCCGCCGCCCCAGGAGCCTTTAAGGGCGTGCGGGCCGGCGCGGCCCATTACCCAAGGCCGAACGTCCGGGGCTTCCCCCAACTCAAATAGCAGTGCCGCGCGGCCCTCAATGAGCCTCCGCTCTCAGTCCTCAGGTCGCGGCCCTCGGTCCGCGCGCCGCTTGGGTGGCCATGGGGCGTGGATGCGGGGCAGGGCGAGGCGTGGACAGGGGGCTGAGCGGGGCGAGGTGGAGTGGTGAGGGGGCGGGGCTGGGCGTGGCGAGGGGGCTTGGCGTGGCGAGGGGGGCGTAGCGAGACGAGGGGGCGAGGCGGGAAGAGGGGGCGTGGCGGGGCGAGGAGGTGAGGCGTGTTTGTGGCGAGAGAGCGGGGCGGGTCGTGGCGGGTCGGGATAAGGGGGCGTGGCGGGGCGAGTGGGCGGGCCGGGCCAGGGGGCGTGGCGGGGCGAGTGGGCGGGCCGGGCCAGAGGGTGTGGCGGGGCGAGGGCGTGTGGCGGGGCGAGGAGGTGGGGCGTGTTGTGGCGAGAGAGCGGGCGGGTCGTGGCGGGGCGGGATAAGGGGGCGTGTTGAGGTGGCGGGGCGGGGTGGGGCGTGACGGGGCGAGGGGGTGGGGCGCCGCGGAAGGAAGGCAATCGTGGCGCGATGTGTGGCGTATCTCGCCGACTCAGCTGAGCGCGGCCGTGGGACAGGGCGGGCACGGTGGGGGAGCGGAGCGGGGCAGGGCGGGGCAGAGCGAGGCGGATTGCGCGTGCCCGGGCTGTGCTGCCAGCTGCGCATAGTCCGCGCCTCCACCTCCGCCCCCGCTGCGCGGCCGTTGCTCCGCTGCATATCGATGCCCCGACGCCCGAGCCAGAGGGGGGTGGGGGGACGCCGCCTGGGGTGGCGCGCCAGCGGGGCGTGGCGAGAGGGAGGAGGGCCGTGCGGGCGGAGGCTGCGACCGAGGTGGTGCTGGTAATTGGGAAGCCGCCGTCTCGCGGCTAAAGAGGAGCGGGGCCGGGAGTAGGCCCGGGGGCGGGGCCGAGGGCGGTGGCTGAGGCAGACGCCGGAGCGGACACGGCGCTGGCGCTTTCCTTTCATTGCCGCTCAGTTGCGAGACGAGAGGAGCCGACGTCCGTGTCACATGGTGCACGCGACACTTGTCGCAGTACTTTTGAAAGCGGGACAACGGATGATTGAAGATGTCGGTTTTCCTGTGCGCCTTCTGTGGGCCTTAAACCTGTGAATGTAGTTCTGTTACAGTTGAGAGGTGGCAGTGTTTCTTGTTTGCCTAAACGAGAGATCCTGCGCCGATGGTAGTAGATGTGAGCGTTGTAGTGCTTTCAATTTCTGTGTGTGTGTGTGAGAGAGAGAGGGGGTGTGCGTGTGCGTGTTTGTATGCAAGAAAAGAGGCGGGAACAAGGATAAAGATAAAATTGCGTGTAACCCATAACCCGTTCATTACAGTACTGCCACAGTATTAACATAGAATTGATCGGAAAAACAACGAGAAACTCTCGATCAGATCAGTCAGACGTAATAATTCTCCTCCAGACAGTAGTGAAAGATTGCCGGGTATAATACAGGAAATAGAAAATCGCTTAACGTATTTCATTTCATGAGCGCAAATATAAAATATTTGAAAAATTAAAAGTTCATAGTTTGAAAATACGACAAATTGACATAGGTAGGACGTACCAAGTATTAGACGAACTGATTGTACACAAATATTCGAAATTAAAGGAACACATATACTGCTGATTTGAAATAGGAGTATGTGATTTAAAAATTGTAGTATTAAACATGAATGGGATACAGAAATGGTTCTGGTTGTGAAGCATTGATCCCACATTGAATGGACACGAATGGACATTGCTTGAATTCTGTGCATTGAGAAGGAATGAAACAGGATGATATTATCTGAGACGATAATAAAAGCATGGAGGATCAGGTTCATCAGCATTAAGCTGCATCTGCGGGCCTGGACCTGAGAAAATATGTTGCCACTATCACACCCTAATGGATATGGATTGATTGATGGATCTGGGCACGTCAACTAAAATGGTCATTAATCCCGTTAATGTAGTTAATTTGTAATTCCTTGAGATGGCGTACTCCCCTGCTGGTGCGCGACATTCGGCGCCGACTTGCATAAGACTTGCATACTTGTCGACGGCGTGGACATAGGAGGATTACCCCCTCGAGGTATCTTCTTTAACGGAACGCCGCCACAGCCGGAACAAGCTTTACCCTGCCGAATGGTCTCCCGACATGTGAGGTAGAGGGGTGCATAATGTCTTTGTGCGGAAGGGGTGAGGATAGGACGAAGAAGAAGGGGAAATATCCATGGCCTGTTTGATAGGGTACGGGTTCGCCATTTGTCTGGTATTGATCGGAGAAACCAGGGAATCTATGGATCAAGTCTATCGGTTCCCCAGACAGCGCTTAATTCGACCTTACTCTCAAGCTAGTGTGGAAAATCGCCACAGTTGAGGATATAGGGCTAGGACATATACTGCGATTGTTCCATAGCTGCTTGTGACAGTTCATCAGCTGTTACAGCTCTCTGATCGGGAGCTTACACATCACTATAGTGGCGTCACTGTAGTGACGTGTAAGCTCCCGATTGGAGAGCTGTAACACCTGGCCGTAACAGTTGATGATCTTTCACAGGCAACTATGGAAAATCGCAGTATAATTTTGAAGGTCGTTGCAAGGTTAATTTGGCTCTGAACTAACTCACTCAGGTACATGGGATGAACACGAACATGAAAAAGCATATGAAGAATGTTGTTTGTTATGGTAAATACGGTACAGGAATTCTTACCAGATATGAAAGAAGATACCCTAAAATATTAAATGCTTCTTTGATTAAAATTCGATTGGATCATTCAATGCTGAAATCATCTCACGTCACAACTATGCTTTTTGATGCTCAAAAGAACCGCTCTCTTTGTCGAATGCTGGAGTATGTGTGTGTGTTGTGGTGATTATTTAAAGGAGTTTGTAGACTTTATAAAAGGAAATATTGAACAGAAATATTTCACACAAATAATAACATTCACACTAGTATTGAGAATGTTATTATGTGATCGTTTTATGACGAAAATTACAGTGTTCAAATTACTTCAAATGGGCTTGCGCTTAATTAATAATCTATGTGCGCTGACAATATGTGAAACTGGTGGTGATACAAGAGTACGTAATTTCTCACAACGAAAACGAGACCTTCGTCATTCTTTTACGCGTACCTTATTCTATTCCTGAAGAAAAATTAAAGAACAATTTGAAGTTGATTTTCAGATTTTTTATAATTTGCGTTAACTTCAAACAGAAATTGCTCAAAAACAGCTTTTTTTTTAAAAAGCGTACATTACATTTTTAAATAGCTTTTTAGAACAGATTGGGTTTAACAGAAAATCTCTAACTCAAATATATAGTTTTAGAATGTTAACTTTTACAATTTGAAAAAATACAGAGTTTGCATAAAGCACCAATATTTTTACAATTCTTTAATATATAAGAGGTGAGCATTTAACGAAAAATTGAAGCAGTTTTTGGGAAAATAAATTTTGATAAATTGGGTCTATTTTGCAACATTATGCGAAAACTCATATTTTCGAAAAAAATGTATTTAGCCTTATTTCAAGACTTGTCTTTAAAGAACAGATTTCATTTAAGTAAGCATTTCTATCTTTCATATTGTAGTTACTGGAAGACGCCGGAAAAAAATTGAACTTACACAATTTTTCCAAAATTCGGGAATTTCAAAGAAAAAGTGACTGGCTCCATTCTTTTAAGTATCTTTTACACTATCCGAGGACTAAGCTAACTTAAAGAATTTCAAGCCATTTTTGAAAAAAAAGTTGAAAAGGTAAATGCGGCTTCATGTAAAGTACTCCCCAAAATTAAAATATCTATCTCAACCTCTTTGGCCCCAAATTCATTTAAAGGAATATCAATTTTGGGGAAATCAGCCGAACGGCAATAGTTTTTCAGTTGAAAATCACTATTACAATACTTTCCCTTCTTGCGAAGTAAGGGCGAGAAAATAAACTAGTTGAAAGATGTATATGCCTGATTGAATCTGTCGAAAGGAATGTATCTTTTAGTAGAGTGACTAAAACTTGCAATTCTATACGAACACACTGAAAGTCTTCTGAATATTGTTTACTAGCACAATTTTCTTGCAGTAGTAACACAGTCGTATATCACAGTCGTATTGGTAATTTTGCACGCGCGTGAAATTGAAAGAAAACAACGCAATCTTTAGCCTTGTGAGTGCAATCCATGGTTTCGTTAGATATCCAGAATCTCGGGGAAAATCTAAAAACAATAAACGGATTCGATTTTGACAGAAAATTTTTAATTTACCGCAGTTGTGTATGAGAGTATTTTATTTGTTGGTCGAAGTGTTGCATGCTTCTTTTTGGAAAACGGTTTATTTGGCAGCTTTTTTGCTGCGGTAGAGCGCTAGTATTTTATATTACGTGATCCAACATTTCACCGTGTAAAGAAGACAGTCCTGACGCCCCCCTTTAATGTATCCCCCAAAAAAGAACCCCAGATGACCCGAAACCGTGCAGATGTTCCGCGTGAATTGAAACAAAGTAACGTAACGAGTTGAGCCGCACGGGGGCGGGGGCGGGAGCGGGAGCGGGGGTGGGAGCGGGGACTGGGGGAGGGCGATGTGACGGCTGCGGTAGCGAAACAGCGCAGCGGCGGCCGCGGGTTGGAAAGCCCGTGGGAGGCGGAGAGGGGGAGGAAGGAGAAGGAAGGGGGCGGGCGCGGTCAGACGGACTCCACTTACTGGCGCGCAACGCAACTGTCCCATCCTCCCCCCTGCATACCGCCCCGCCCCCGCGACCGACGCCAAAGCCGTCCCCGATTCCCGCAAACTCGCCCCGGTCGCCTGAAATTCCGCGTAGACGGCCAACGGCGAAGCACTGTGCTCTGGAATCAGCATTTAGGCGGCAGAAATTCAAAACTTCAAGAGCAGTTAAATTCGAGATTATCTACACTATTGCATTTTATGTCCTCCTAACAACAATGTAGAAGTATTCCTTTCATAATTAGGGCGTGTTATAAACATTTCTCAGGTGATGAAATTTTGATGTTGAATGATGATGAAGTTTTGATTCACGTTACAGTAAATGTGGGTAAAACTTCAGTGAAATAGAAAGAAATGTCTAAAGTGTTTTCTATACGGCTAAATGTCTAAAACGTTTTTGTGTAAATGTGTCCTGTTTTAATTTTTTTACTATTACTGTCTTTTTAACAAATCTGGACACACGGTTGCAACACTTGTTTTATTATTTGGTTTTATTTTCTTCACTTAATTATTTAAGATATATTACCAGTTATCTTGATTTTATATCCATGACTTGATTATATCGGCGTTTTATCTTCAGATTTTTTATTAGAATCGAATTAGGGGTCGAGACGTCAAAAGTTAATAAATTATTTAAAAAATAATATTGTAGTGTCCGTTTTTAAAACATGTCAGACTACTTTCACAATTTAACTAATATATATTTGGCTGGCTGTTCTGATCGGTGGTTTTCCATAGTTTCTTTTTCAAAAATCAGGCGAATGTCGGGGCAGTACCCTAACAAACGGTCCAGGGAGCACGCACGATCTTTCCTTCCTATTCTTTGCTCTAACCTTATCCCTTGCACACACACTCACACGCTCTATACGTCCACACTTGTCAGGAGACTAGTTGGGAGCATAAATCTGGTGCTGTCTGAAGCGGTGACCCGCGGATATGAGATACCCGGTTGGGGACATCCCCGCAGGCCGACGTACACCGGCGCCAGATCTCGCCATCCATCGGAGGCAGATCACTGCCACCTCCTGCAACAAAATGTGCACTACACGCACGGGACTAATGAGATTAGCAGGTGATTCCCCCGAAATCACTAATCAATCAACATGAAGCATCGTGAAAAATATAACGGGAGAGATGGCTCAGTGCATCAACCTGATGTCAATGCAGTCCCTCTGACCGGGAGGTCCTAGGTTCGAGTCCCGACGGGTGGCAGGATTTTCGACACTAGCGTGTCAGCTAGGTCGAATTCAGACGCTGTGAAATTCTAGCTGCCGGCTGCTCTGATCGGTAGTTTTCTCCGTGGTTTCTCCGATCAACACCAGGCGAATGGCGAAGCAGTATCCTAACAAACCGGCCACGGACTCCGCGCGATCTTTCCTTCCTCTTCCTTGTCCTATCGTCTCCTCTTACACACACACACTTACACTAACATGCACTACACTACGACACATGCCGGGAGACCGGTCGGGAGCTTACAGCTTGCCCCGGCTGGGGTGGTGCCCCGCTAGTGGCAGATATCTAGTTGAGGGAAAAACCCCGCTAGTCGACGGTAGGTCGGCGCCAGATCTTGCCATCCAGCGGGGAAAAGATAACCGCCACCTCCCGAGAAAAAACACGCACTACACTTACGGGACTAATGACCCAAGTAGTTGAAGCGCCCGGAAACACGAATCAATCGTGATAAATATACCAATGTGCTTGTTTATGAACGTTAGATTGAAACAAGAGGACGTGGCGCGCGCGTGTTGACTGTAGGGCACTGTGCGGCGGAGACGGCACGGCTGTCGCGTTGCGTGGGAAGTAGCAGCTGCCTCTCTGTGTCCACTGCAGCAACGGGGGGAGGGGGAGCCCCCGGAGAGGCCTTTGTCAGGCTTTTTAGTTGAGTGAAAAGCTAACCGAATGGCCCACATTTGCAACGCACGTTTTGCATCCTGATCTGTGAACTGCGCACTCTCTTTTTTAAGCTCCTCGCGGCACTAAGTGGAGAGTGAGGAAACAATCCACAAACGAAGTATCGATTTGCTGAATTATGGATTGTGACGCGAAGGGAATGAGCAACGGTTAGTGCAACGGCGGATAAGAAGGATTGATACGATGCAAGACAAACTGCTGCACGAACGAAAGTTTTTGACTTTTTATCCAGCCTTCTTGCTTCAAGTAGCAAACTATTTTAAGTAAATGACAGGAGAGATCTATGTAACTAATTTCTCATATACGCATAATTTGAAGGAACACTAAGCCTCTAGCCATGTGACCTATATTAATTGTTTCGTTTGTTACCAGGGAAGATCATATATACAGAAACAATTAAAAGATAATTTTGTTTTGGACTGAGACAGTAGTATTTTTGCTACTAGAGGCCACTACCTCCGTAGTGTGCAACTAGCGGCCTGCAGAAGCAAAAATACTGATCAATACCACACAAAACAGTTTTCCAATACTATACAAATGAAATGCTCTCGTACACCAACTCGTATAATAAATGAAATATTTTAACAAAAACAGTCTTCAAGAATACTGCGATAACATAGTGTTCAGGGTGGTTTGTCGACCCATAATGTCCATACAAAATGTCAAAGGAGGAAGCATTGAAACTTCGAAAATGAGCGCTTAAGACAATTTTAAGCATATTTTGTCTAATAAACGCTTTGGATATTCCGAACGGCTGAGCTGCAATAAGCTCTCAAACGTTAGTTTCAAAAAATACTTTCTATGCAAAAATTTGCATTTCATAAACTAACACTCCAAAAATATGTTAATTATTTATTTCTTACAAAAGAAATTAATACGTTCGTTCAGAAAGAAAAATTAACGCAAAAATAAAAAAGCACACAATTTACACAATTCGATTGCATTTTTATTTCAGTATTAATTTTTCTCTGAACTAATATATTCATTTCTTATATTCATTCGGTCCAACTGCTACTACTATAGTAGGGCAATCATTCCATACCAGCGCATCACATTTATTTACATAATCGTAGTTTCGTTGTTTTGAGCTATGAACACGATCATCCTTCTCCCCGCCTGCTGACTCTTCAGTGATATTTTTATTTAGCTGTGCGTGACCAGCGACTTCTGCCATCCCCACAGGAATGAACACAATGTGTGACCAAGGTATCACTTTTATGACCTTGCGTTGCCTGAGCGAAATACGACCACAGCTGCCAACACCTGCGGGACAAAAATAACGCTCGAAGAGCACCTGCGGGCGCGACACGGCACCCGAACGGGCAGGGCGGACGCCGCCCACTGCCCATCGCCTGTCGCCCACCGCCCAACCTACGCTCCCACGCCCACCGCCGCCCTCCAGCTATAGCGCGAAACGGCCGCCGCGCCCCCAAATAAAGAACCAGCCGCTGACCACCCCGCTCGCCCCGCCCCTACACTCCCCGTTCGCCACACCCTCCCGCTCCTGCGCCTCTCGCTGGTTCTTACCTGTCTCGCCTCCGCTCACCCCTCGCGCGCCGCTCATCGCCTGCCATTCACCTCTCCTCGTCTCACTCCCCTTGTCGTTTCCGTCGAACCGCGTCGCCCCGTCGCCTTGTTAGCCCCTGTCACCCTCGTTGTCATCGACACTGCCCTCCGACACCCGCACCCCCCGGTCGTCACGGCGCCGCCCTAATCCGTTGCCCTACGCCGTCCTTTCAACGGGCGCCTTCCTCCCCTTTCCGCTTACCGTCCTCTGTCCGTCTTCTGTCCATCCACTGCCCGTCCTCTGGCCGTCCTCTGACCGTCCTCTGCCCGTCCTCTGGCCGTCATCTGGCCGTCTTTTGCGCTCGCCCGCCGCTCGCCCGCCGCTCGCCCGCCGCTCGCCCGCCGCTCGCCCGCCGCTCGCCCGCCGCTCGCCCGCCGCTCGCCCGCCGCTCGCCCGCCGCTCGCCCGCCGCTCGCCCGCCGCTCGCCCGCCGCTCGCCCGCCGCTCGCCCGCCGCTCGCCCGCCGCTCGCCCGCCGCTCGCCCGCCGCTCGCCCGCCGCTCGCCCGCCGCTCGCCCGCCGCTCGCCCGCCGCTCGCCCGCCGCTCGCCCGCCGCTCGCCCGCGTGAATTGACGCCTCGAAAAACCTGTGCGTGCCTCGCGCCGGGTTGTTTATCGCCCTCCCCCGCGTTCTCCTTTTCACTGCTCTTAATTGGATGGCCTATCGCAAATGAAATCGACGATTGTCAATCTGTTAATTTTTAATTAAATTTTCCAAGTTGGCGCCACGATCTACTCTTTAACGGGCGTTTCTCGTTGGCCGCTAAGAAGGGCGTTCGACTTTTCGCTGTGGACTTTCTAGGGGTTAATGAGGGGAGAAAGTTTTACTGGGATGTTTGTTGACGTATTTCCTTGATGAGAACTTGTAAGTGATATGAGTTTCTCAAACAATAACATACTAGATACATATGTTTCGTTTTACTTTCTCCGCCTTACTGTGTAAGAACAGAAAGTTTTTTAACCGTTCGCCCGAAATTTTCCACAGAAAACTCTCATTGCCGGATCCATGTAAGGAAGAATTGATACATTTTGATCCTATATGTAATGCATTACTTCCTCGAATACGTTTACTCAGAATCCACGTTTTTTTTGGGTCCTTCTCCCGTGTCTGTCCGTTCGTGTCCGGCCGGCCGGCCGGCCGGGGAAATTCATAAGCAAATTTTAAGGTATCATTTTCACAAAACTGACTCCAAACATTTTCCTTGAACTTCTTCCTCTCATGTAGCAAATGACGGTAAAAATCTGACACTGATCCCATTTTCGAGAAGCTATCTTTATTTTCAAAAATTGCAAAAAGGATTTTTTTTTTATTTTTACAGTGTGTTTAAATGTAGGTATAGTGTTTGCACAGAGTGTGTTCATTATGAATAATTCTGAATATTACTGATTTCCTTATATTTGAATGATTATTGATAAAATATAAAAACACGAGACAATAACTATTGTGTGAAAAATAGATCAAATTTTGCAATGATTGTTTTCTTTATAACAACGTACGTAGTCCGTACCTCTGAACACTTACCTATTATCTGTTGCTTCCAGGCCTTGCTTTTACACCTCACGTGCATCTCATTCTCATTAGATATTTGCCAGCGAACATACAGAAATACCAGTATGGAAACATCAGGGTAACCATTATATGCTCCAAAATGAAGAGATATGTCATTCAGGTTCTTCATATTTTCATGGCACAAGAAAAAGCACTTAACCGAAATCACAATATGACTGAAAGCCTTCTAGAAGATGAAACTGTTGGATTCTTTGACACTCTCTTTCAAACAAATACAAAGGTTTGAAACTTACGAAACGAAAAAGAAGAAAGGTGAAATACATATACATCTAACGAGACTCCCACTACCTAAAATAAACATTCTCATGTTTTAAAACAAGTCAAGTAAAAATTTTGAAATGACATGAATGCATTTCTTGCTCGTTTTAATTATTATATATAATAAAAAACACTATTTTCAATGAATATCTATATCTATCTATATACCCATATCCATATATATATATATATATATATATATATATATATATATATATGGGTATGGGTATATGGATATATATATATATATATATATATATATATATATTCATTGAAAATAGTGTTTTTTATTATATATAATAATAAAAACGAGCAAGAAATGCAATGTCCCATCATGTCCCATTGATAAATGGGACTTAACGCTCTACCGTAGACAACAAATTTCCTTTCCTGTTTGATCGATATGCACGTAACACCAGTCATTCGAGAACACATAAATCATTTGTTACACGGTCAGCCTTTGTTGAAACTTGCTTGTAAAGTATAGTGGGTGGCTCGTTCGTCTTGTCTAGATTCAGAAGTCGTACTCAAACAAGAGGATTTTGGCCTCCACAAATGGAATTTTCAATATTACTGTTCAATGCCTTGCGACCATACCTCGTCAATAAACGGAAATTACACTAATGTCCGGTTTTATTTTGCCAAGGTCCAGGTTTATTTTCATTCATGATTGTAGTTTTCTATCGTACACAAATTGAGTACTGAATCTAAATAATAGCATTCATTGAATTCTAGCATTCATCCATCCATTCATTAAGAAATATATCATACATTAAATCTTAAAGTAGATTCTTGGCTCTCCGAGATGGGCCTCATTTCAATTGATCGAGCTGACGTTTCGGCCATCATGTTGTAGCCTTCTTGAGAACTATACTGCTGCTCAGCCCCGTCGTGGTGCTGTGTATACTGCTGCTCATCCCGAATAGCCGAGAATCGGGTAATGAGACCGCTATGTCCAAGAGTGCTAATTCCGGCACGGCCATTAGTGACAGTGAATGATGCCGATACTAGGCCTGTTATTGGGGTGTACCCTCCGAGTCGGCGGGAAAATAAGCAACGATGTATAACGAATGTAGGAGTCACTGGATCTCTCCACAAGCGTTTCTATTAAATATCTTCAACGCATTACTTATTCCACTATCAATGGAGATGATATCTGAACTATGTGTAACGAATAGAAATGAATGCTCTTCTACGATAACTCAATAAAAATTCGATCGCGGGGGCAAGTTGCTATTTTAGAACATTTACAAAATTATTAAAAACAGTTAACTTACAAAATATTTCACTAAAGCTTACTCCTTAAAATGCATGTGGCTACATTTCCATTGTCAACGAAAAACGTAAACACAATTATCTCGCATCTACAATTTTACTTTCTCTTTACTACGTACCTACATAGTGAAGAGACAACTGGAAAGCTGAAGCAAAAAGGGGGGATTTTTTCAAAGAAAATTCATATTGTGAGTTCTTGCTACCATAAAAGAAGGTACTTCTTGCAGCTATATGTAGTAAATTACTTCCTCTAACATGTTGATTGATCAGAATGCATGTTTTGTAGGTCGTAGATTCCGAGCAATTGTTTTACGGCAAAAGATCTCTCTATCCGCCCACAACGTCAGCGCCTAAACCATTGAGACGATTTTCTCCATAACTGATAATCCACTATTTATTTGGCTGAATTGGAGGTCCTACTAATTTGAAAAGGATATTTTGATTTTTGGAGGCAAGTAACATGAAACGTTGACATTTTCAAAAATTTCTCAAAAAGTCTTCAAAAGTTTCATGGGCGAATAGAGCAAAGTATGCTTAGGAGCCGTCCATAAATTACGTAACGCAAATTTCGAGTATTTTTAATACCCCCTCTACCCATTGTAACGCAGCCGTAACATGCGCTTGAACCCACATGTAACCCAGCGTAACGCTGCCTCAGACCGCCTCCCTCCTCCTTTAGCGTTACGTAAATAATGGACGACCCCTTCTAATAAGTAGGGCAGGTCCCATTCCCATCAACTCTTTTTGAAAATTGCAAAAGTTGAAATTGTTTTCGACGTCTACAAATGCAAAATTGCTTGAATTTCTTCTCTTCAGTGAAATTTGTTCTTCAAAATTGGATCTTTAAGTGAGGTCCTCTATACATTTTTCATTATGAGTAGTTTTCGCATTTTGCCCGTGACATACAGATATTTTTTAAAAGAAATACGTAAACAATTTTTTTCGATAACGCCTCCTCCAATTTTAAAAAAAATTCTTGGGGAGAGTATAGTAGGCAAAATGGCACAAGTCCCATTAATTGTTGAACAATCAGTATTTTGAAAAATAATTATTTGCAAAAGATAAAACTTTTCTGGCGTGTTCTTACAGTTCAATCAAGATATTGTTTACAATAAATTCTTCAAAATCACATCCTTGTATAATGTTATGTAAAATTATTTGAAAATGAGTATTTTGCGCGTAATATTAAGCTACCGTTACAAATAATGCGAGAAAGTATGTGCTGTTGTAACAACACTAGTTTATTTTCAAAACTAATGAAAACTCGTGTTCAATTAGTTTTTTTTCATTTTATGAGAACTCACGGTGCTTACCACATGCGAACCACGTCAAAATGACCACAAAACTACGCATGAGCACCCTCCGCCTACCAGGGGCGGATCCAGCCGATCATTTTGGAGGGTGCCATCATAGATTTTTGTTTAATGATAAACATTTGTCATTGTATTGTCTATTATTTTTGTAGTTAAATATGATACTATAAAATATTTTAAAATAATTATATAATTCCAACATAAATAAATATTTAAAGCAGTTTTGCCAAATAAAAGAAGGTAACAAACGAAAACTCTAGACTTTTGGGGGGGGCATGGCTCCCATACCCCCCCCCCCCCGGGTCCGCCACTGCCGCCGGTATCATAGACGAGACACCGTTCCTCTATGCTCACGGTGCATCTATGCTGATACTGCCAACGCTACCGAGAATAGCCGACAATGAGCGGTTCCGACAGTTCGGAGCCGTGACAGACACAGCGACGCGTGGATTTCACAACTAGATAAGGAGCACGCGCCACTCGAGACCGCGAGAGCAAGGCAGCCAGAACGATCGATAATGGAATGCGTTTTGTCCCGCTCTAATTATCAGGATAGGATAGGATATTCAAAATTTAATTTAGCAGATATATAATTACAATGATTGTTCTCATTTCTATTTAGTATTTTGGCTTAATAATTGTATTTGAAAACCGTTACGACCGGACATATTGTATGTACTTCTAAGTAGCATAATAAATATGCTATTCCATTTAAATACGGCCTATGTCGAAATTTAGAAAATCTAGATAAAATACGTTTAGTTGCATTTATTTGCATGTATACGTTTAGTTGCACTTGTCAATTATTACGAAATAATGAACAACTAACTTCTCCGGACAAGGTCGTGCAGTGCGCATCAGAGGAGAGGTTGCAAGTCAGCATTATCAATTTTATTTGGTGAATGAGTTTGTTTATGTGTAAAATGTGAATATAATCTACAAAGGAAAATATAATAAAATGTAAAAAATAGTCTGAATACAGAATATAGATTTTGAAAGTTTAATTAATTTTTTAAAGTTGATAACTCTTCATTTAGTTAATTACATCCTCTATCTCGTTGTGTAGTATGAGTTCATGTTTTGTGGGTCCTTGATAACGAAAAATCAATTGACGGCAAAATGTTTGTCCGTACGTGTATTCGTCGATCCCTCCGTCAGTGGTCAAAACTGACGCGTTCACTCGATTTTCCCAAAAATTGATATTCCTCGATCAATTTAAACGAACTTGAGATCCCCCGAGTTTGAAACAGTTCCAAACACCACTCTAATTTTTGTCTGCACTATACCCCACGGATTAAGGGACACTTGAAAGAATTGTGCAAGTCTCATTTTCGTGGAACTATCTGAATTTTGAAAAATTGCAAATTTAGAAATGAAAGAAAGCACATGATGTTGTAGCACCACTAGTTTCATCATGACGGCGAAATTTTAATTCTTGCATACTTCAGTGGACTACTGCAACAATGTAGAAGTATGTTTTAAGGAACATTTTCATTGAACTGCACAGAACATAGTCTAGTATTTTCCTTCAGGGAGAATTAAATTGTATTTTGGTTTCTTTCAAAAGATTTCAAATTAACGAGGCATTTATATGCTCTACCGTATCTGGCAAGCAATGCCAACAAAACAATTTCTGTAGAGTTGAAGAGGAAAAAAGCCATGGAAATTCCTTAAATCATAACCGTTCGAATGTAAGGTTGTTGTATTTACCTGAATGTTTCACTTCTTTAATACTAGACGTGTTTGTATATATGAATGTATGTATGTATGTATTTGAGAAGATTCAGTAGGACTCCCACAGCTCAAAACCACTTCCTTATCATTGTTCTTCCAACGTGAAAATGGCGTTTTTAATTAAATGCTCACTGTGTCATATACAGGTCTGAATTTCGAAACACATTACAATTATAGAATCGGGATTGAAATAAATTTCGGTCCAGAAGAAGAATCGCTTTCCTCTCGCTTCTACTTCACCATCCCGACGGCGACGGCGTGACGAACACGCTGCTATCGTGGATGACGTCACAGTTGTCATAGCAACCATCGAGATAAGCCGCGCTTTGGAGGTTGAGTAGTCTAGAATGGGGGTCTCTTCACTTCAAGTTTGACTGCGTGTTTGGAGGCGCACTCAAAAGCGCCTTAATGAGTTTTCAGTGCCTCTGGGCACTGCGCGGAACTCTGGCCGATGTGCTGGCTACGGAGGCAAGGGGAGGAAGCCGGCGCGCATGCGTCGTGACATTAGGCAAGCGGTCGTGGTGACCAGTAAAGTTTTCTTCTAGTAACGGTCGGTGAGAAAACCATTCTAAATTTGTAAATAGAAATTTCAGGTGTCGGTGCACATTAAGAATAAATATTCAAATATTACAACCCTTCACGTCTGTGTTTTTTTGTTATGGCCCCGGCCATGACGCCACAACAGGTTTCTGTGAACTGTGTTGCAGGATATGATTATATTGTAAAGGTTGCTAAAGAGTGGTTCAGACGTACTGCCACCGGCTTCTACCGTACGGGGTATTCATGCCCTTTTTCCAGGGTGTCGTAAGGCAGTCAAAAGAGACGGAGATTATATGGAGAAGTGCCTTTTTTTTTTGTTATTTAAGGTCCCATCAACATCTAGGTTAATAGCGACCACTACTGACTTTAAACGTTATGGTATCTATGAGGATGAAACGATATTATGATGACAGGGGGAGAAAGGGCGAACACATACAATCATATCCGAGGCGGGACTCGAACCCGCGACACTTCGGTCCCAGATCGATTGATTTAGCAATCTCGGCCACCGTGCCGGCAAGTCCCTTTTTGTTCATCAGATAGGATCAATATACTGTAAAAATAGCAAAGGTATGGAAAATAAATTGAATGTTTAAAAAATTGTTGTGCATTCCTTCGGGAGTAACCTTTGTTTTCGTAGGTCCTGCCCCGCCCCGCCGACCGTCCTCACGTTGTCCCGGCGTTCGTCGCCATCCCGCCCTCTGGGACTTCCTGCGGCCCCCGACCCCTGGCCCCAGGAGCGGGGAGCGGGGAACGAGAACGGGGAGCTGGAACGAGAACGGGGAGTGGAATGAGAAATGGGATATTATATATCGTATTAAACACACTGATAGGAATGTTGTACCAATAATAATATGTAGTCCATGGAATCCAGTAACTATAAAAAAAGATGAGCCATACACTGAATCTGCAATGGTACATGGGGCTTCAATATATTTGTCGGCTTGTAAGATGGTGAAATAAACTCCTAGAATAATTGTTAATAATAGTCCTTGTGTGGTTTGAATATAATTCTTTTTTATTAAACTATGGTGAGCTCGTGTTACTGTAATTCCTGATGCAAGAAGAATAGCTGTATTCAGGGGCGGAATTTGTATAGGGTTAAATGGTTTAATTCCAATTGGTGGTGAAATTATACCTAAAATATTTATATTTAAAAAACTGTTGTGCATTCCTTTGGGAGTGACCTTCGTTTTCGTAGGTCCTGCCCCGCCCCGCCGACCGTCCTCACGTTGTCCCGGCGTCCGTCGCCATCCCGCTCGCCCGCCCTCTGAGACTTCCTCCGGCGCCCGCCCCCTGTCTCCCGGGAGCGGGGAGCGGAATGAGAAGTGGAATATTATATGTCGTATTTAACACACTGATAGGAATGGTGTACCAATAATAACATGTGGTCCATGGAATCCGGTAGCTATAAAAAAGATGAGACATACACTGAATCTGCAATGATAAATGATGCTTCAATATATTTGTAGCTTGTAAGATGGTGAAATAAACTCCTAGAATAATTGTTAATAATAATTCTTGTGTGGTTTGAGTAAAATGATTTTCTATTAAACTACGATGAGCTCATGTTACTGTAATTCCTGATGCAAGAAGAATAGCTGTATTGAGGAACGGAATTTGTATAGGGTTAAATGTTTAATTCCAATTAGTGGTGAAATTATACCTAAAATATTTATATTTAAAAAATTGTTGTGCATTCCTTTGGGAGTGACCTTCGTATTCGTGGGTCCTGCCCCACCCCGCCGACCGTCCTCACGTCGTCCCGCCGCCCGTCGCCGTCCCGCTCGCCCGCCCTCTGAGACTTCCTCCGGCGCCCGCCCCCTGACCCCGGGAGCGGGGAGCGGGAGCGGGGAGCGGAATGCTGCGCGGAGGAAGATTGCGTGCCGGCCGCGCCGCGCTGCCTCGGGCAAGACAAACACGCGGCAGGGAACATTTGACTCTGGACGTGGAGCCGCCTTCTGGCGCACTCCTCGCGGAGAACACTCCCGAGAGGAGTTGGGAAAGAACGCTGCGCTCTAACAGCGAACTTCGCAGTCGATTACGCGCCGCGCTGCGCGATTTACTTATAAAAGGAGGAGCAGAATGTACCGTCATCTATATACAAATAAAAGGGATTGCGCGTGCGTGTGTTGCACATAAACGCAAAAACTACGCGACCGATTTCACTGAAATGTTTACACTTTGTTCTTATTAATTCTTAACTGCCCGGGAGTGTTTAAATAGCGTTTGGAAAAAATCGAACATGTGGGGCGTTGTTGATGATTCGTTTATGTCGACTCAAGCGCCCCTGAACGCTACGCAACCCGCCGCACAGTCAAGGATTAAACGCGTCTTCACTGAATACAAGAATTCTGGCCTTGCAATTGTGAAATATCGGCGGAAATCATAACTTGAATCTCGGAATATGCCCTTCAATTTTCTCCGACAATCTCGGGCAAGTTTCTCCAAGATTTTTTCACAGCGAACGCATGCCCAAATATGAGGGAGAACGTTTTAACAATAGGATACTTGACAACCAAATTCAAACCAGGATATAGAACAAAACCATACTTGCGAAAAAGTCTTTCATGAATTAGAATTTTTCACAGAACCTAAAATATGATTAACAATCACGTGGCCAGTAGTGTGTGATGTGCGACCGCAATAGCGAAGGATTGCCGGGTTCACTAGTTGGTTATAAAAGGAAGACTAGAGCTGTTATAACAGCACACCTCGTAATAAGTGCAATAGTACTCAAAAGTGCGCGTAAACAACTCACATTGTGAAAAAAATCACATGACATTATTAAAAAATCTGATTTTCAAGTAGAGATTTCTTGAACTAGAACATACTTATCTTCAATAACGTAGTAGTAGAAATACGCCGAAAATATGTTTTTAACTGTTTTAATTTTTAAATATTCAGGTAGTTCGATGAAAATCGGACCTGCACCATTTTAATCAGGCTACTTTCCTCTATTGGAGAAACATTAAAAAAATGTGCATCAATTTTTTGGAAAATCATGAAAATGCTGGACATTCATGTTTTGCACTTCAAAAATAAAACCAGACGTCTCCAGTTGTCGGGTCTGTGACATATGTCACATCAATCGGAGTATCGAACCTCCTGCCTTAGCCACTAGCGTTGTTCACAGACGGACGCACGTACAGGCGTTTTGCCATAAATCAATTTTTCTGTAACACGGACTCATAAAACGTGGATTTTTGACTGCAGAATTATCCACTGTTTCGGTATCAGACCCCTACAACACAACTTTTTCTGCAGAAAAATGGCCGTTTTCTGCAGCATTGTATAATTTTCCCTCTACTACGTAAGAAGTGTGCGAGAAAGTAAAACGAGATGCGTCACAATGTGATCTATTCCAACAACAAACACTAATGAATCGTTGTAGGAGTTCTGACTTCTACCCAGACGTTCTCATGGCAAGAGCACTTGGGAGCTGATGAATGAAAATTCAGTAATTCATCTCCATGAAGAAAGTAATTTTGAAATAACTCTTCTTCTACGATTGGAGAGTAATTTCAACAGAAGGTTAATTGTTAATTCAACAAACTCCAATTAAGGCAATGATACTCGAACAGCTGTTTTGGCTTATGTATCTTTAATGCTCAGATATCGATATAGTATAGATTATGTATTCCATAACTTCTTTGTTAAATTCCATAACTTCAATCTTTTTAAGTTAATATCTCCATTCGCTACTACATATATCTTCAGGTAATATCATTGATATTTTTTCTCATTAGAAGTAATTGACCTACATTAATTTCCAATAACATTACACAAACTAAGATGAAACGAAGACACATGATGCGTAATGCAACCAATTTTATTTTTCTCAAAAATTTCGATGGCTGGGAACAGAAGGAAGAATCTTTGAATCTCTGATACGGTTTATGATCTAAATTACCTCCGTCAGAACCAAATCGCAATGTTCTTCGACATAAAGTCAAATTTCGGCGAAACGCAGTATGAGCTGCGGGAGGCGGCGGGACGTCGAATAATCTGCCTCCGCAAGCAGTCTTGGCGGCGGTTTTTCAGGCGAGCCTCTCACCGCCCCGGCCCGGCCCGGCCAACTCCGCCTCCCAGCCCAGCCCGGCGAGCTCCACCCCGCTATCTCCTGCCCCGCCCTACGGCCCTGCTTCCCACCCCCCTGCACCCCGGCTGTAGCCCCCAGCCTCTGCCCGCCCCGCCCCATCCTGCTCCGCCTCTCGGCCCTACACCCACCCCCCTCCTCTCCCTCGGTCCTCCCCACGGCTCCGCCGCGTAAATAGAAACCTATCCTCATCGCCGCTCTCCAAATATCAAAGGTTGCGCGGCGCGCCATCTTTCAGCCGGATGAGTGGCGGAATTGACTCCGCACAAATTGGCGGCGGGCGTATGGGCGGCGCGCAGGGCGCGGCAAGGCGGGGTGGGGCGGGGCGGGGGCGGAGAAGTGCGACGGGGCGCGGGATTGGCTTCTTTAGCGCTCTCCGCCCCGCTCGCAGCCGGATGCGGGCCGCCCGAGCGGCAAAGGGGGCGTGGCGGGGGGCGGGGCGGGGGGCAAAGGGCGGAAAGTGGTTCCCGCCAGCAGAGCACGCGCCGCCGCCCGCCGCCGCCGCTGCTACCGCTTCTGCTCCATTCCTCCCCGCTCCGCCCCGCCTCGCCCCGCTCCGCTCCCACGAGGGCGGATTTTTCTTTGCAAGCCCCTGGCGGTGACGAGCTGGAGCGCAGCGCCCTCAAACGCTCGGTGCGCCGCTCGCGAACTGCAGAGAGGACGGTTCGCTTTGCCGCCGAGCTCTCGTTGACATTCCCGCAAACGAAAACGAACGCTGACCGCGGTCACCGTGTGCGTGTTAGCGGGATTCTCTGTTTATTATTTTACTAAAGATTGCTAAAGGCTTTACATCCTAAAGTAGATAACGGAATGACAGACAAGAGCGTATGCTAGGAGCGACCGGAGACAGGCTATGCCTTTTCATTTTCACTTCTTTACATTCCCTTAATAAAAACACTACTCCACAGTCACGTACCCGTGGGAACGGGTCCTGCACGTCCCATTTCCACGGAGATTTTTTCAACGTCTTTGTTCGGGTCAGGGGTTACTGCTTCTTCTTTTAGGACTTTTTTGGTCGCGAATTGACCACCTCGGGGCCACGCAACCCTCCGGGACTCAGTCATATTTATCGGGGATAGGTGCACGTAACTTTCATGGAGGGGGTCAGAGTTTTCGTGTTGAATCCGTTTTACACCCAGGGTTGTTAACCCTTGGGGATGCGGTGAATGATGAAATGGACAATGACCAACATACAGAGAGATACACAAACACAATCTTGCGTGAGGCGCGATTCGAACCCGCGATCCTTCGGTCGAAGACCGTCAAGGCACTACTGTCTTAACGATCTCAGCCATCAGATCGGCTCCTTTCGGGATTTTATTATGAAAACCTTTCTGAACCCTTAGCGGTAGTTTCGTCTTCCACCGCTTATCACATGTTCACGAAACCATTTAAAAGCTCCGCCGAATGTGGTCACTTCACAGATTCCCTCGCGTTCTCTTAAGCCAGATCTCCCGGTAAACACTTCACCATCTCATTTTAGTATCTTTAGAGGTAGAAAACAGTTTTGCAATCGGAGCAATATAATGAACAGGAAGAGGATTTCTACGTAAATACATATTTACTAGATAATCTAATATCGATACTAATTTGGATTATCTTTATGTTTCACAATGTGTAGAGTTGATAAATGGTAATTAATTTTTCCATATATTATGTTTTAGTACATGTATGAATAAAAGACCATATGTTTTCCATATTTCTCATAAAATAAGTCCATGCAGCATATTGAGTTTAACAGCGAAATTTCATTAAATATTAAAAATTTAACAAGAAAGGTTAAAATTTTCAGTAATTCTTTAAAGTATAAGTGTTTTTTTTAAATTACAGAAAATTGACGATGAGGAAGTAAGTCTGTCTATCATGGTCGTGTAAAACGTCAAAAGTAGCCCAATCAGCCAGTGTAAAATAAGAAGTTATACAGGATGTCCGGGAGGAACTGTCGAAACTTCGAAAATAAGCTCTTAAGACAATTCTCAGCATATTTTGTCTAATAAACTACATGGATATTCCGAATGCTTGAGCTCCATAAGCACTCCAAAGTTGGTTTGAAAAATTAATATCTAGGCAACAATTTGCATTATAGAAGCATAGAAACACTCCAGAAACGTTGTTTATTATTTACAAAAGAAATGAATACGTTTGTTCAGAAAGAAAAATTAAGCGAGAAATAAAAAAGCAGCCAATTTACACAATTCGACTCCTTTTTTATTTCTCGCTTAATTTTCTGAATTTCACTGAACAAATATATTCATTTCTTTTGTAAATAATAAAGAACTTGTATTTTTCTGGAGTGTTTCTATGCTTCCATGATGCAAATGTTTGTCTAGAAATAATTTTATCAAACCAAATTTTGAGTGCTCATTGTGGCCCAACCATTTGGAATATCAACCATTCGGAATAGTTTATTAGAGAAAAAGGCTTAGAATTGTCTTAAGAGCTTAATTTCGAAGTTTCGAGATTTCTTCCCCGGACACTGTATTTCAGAATTTAAAGAACAAGGTTTATCAACTGACAAAATATTATTTTACCATAGTCATTTTTTTATCATATTAAGTTCACATTCAACTCCATATTTTGATAAGAATAACTGGATATTCGTATATATTTACGTATTTGATATATTTTTAGTTCATGTAAATCCGTTCCCTGGTAATGAACTAGTTCTTTAAAATGTTCATGTCCTCATCTCTGTCCCTGCGGAAAGGACCACAAGTACAAAACAATGTTCGAATATGTCCTTGACATGCTTCAAATGTTGAAAATAATTGAAACAAACGGACATGGAATGATTTTATTACCAATGGACCACCTAAGTTGGCTGCAGAGAATATCTTCAGTTAGAGGAGTTGGAGTGCGATTCGCTCTAAGTTGTTGAAGATGATGGAGCAATAATATATTTTGTTTTTTACTTTATACCATTTCCAAATTTTGAAATGTTGGCACGACTTTGTTTTTTTAATGGAAGTATTTTTTATTAAGGTTTCACAGTACTCGCAGAAACGAATACAATGATATAAACGTTGTTAATATTCGGAAAGAACTTTAGAAAAAATGCTTTCTACATTTCCTCAGAAGGCATGTTTTGTACGTCTTTCCGTAACTTTTTTTGAGAAGGGGAAAGATCTGTCCTTCAGCTTCTCTCTTTAAATTAAAATCGAAATCGGAACTTCGTGTTTTCAATGTTATTTATGATTTCAATGTTAAGTATTCTTATTTTTATGGTTGTCTTCCACCGATCTCCTACTTACACGTTCATTTGTTTTATATTCACTTGTATAATAACACACACTTTTCTTTCGGGTAGCAAGAGAACAGAATTTGTGTTTCAATTCCACAATGAAACGGCATATTTTGAGGAACCAATTCAGATAATCAGAAAGCGGAAAAAATCACACTTTATTTGAACTCTTCTGTATGTATTAGAATTTAATTTTAGTCATTGATTAATTAAATTATTACTTTCCAGCATTGTTAGTTCCATATATACAACCAATCACATTCGGTCCCAACAACCAACCACAATTACTATATATAACCAAGTCCACTCGGCCCCACGAGTATGTAAACTCGAGCGCCGACCACTCCGTGTTTCATTCCTCTCCTCAAGGAGTGTTCTTTTGAATATTGTCTCCAGTATTATACATCGTTTTCCCTTCATTAACTATTATTTAAATTTTATTTGCAGATATTTCCTCCATCCCATCTATGTTCATCTTTTCCTTCTTCGGAAATATCCTCTAACCCAGATCCTTTATTCTAATGGCAAAACAGACACTTCAAGTACAAAATGAACAACTATAGAATGAACAAGTACAGAATGAAAGTGTATAGAATGAACTCTAGTAATCTTACAGTATAATGTGATTCAGGTGAATAAAATAATTCAACATTTGGCTAAAATTGAGTAATGCATACTAAAAGAGTCTTCTAATGATTCCTTATTTTGTGCATAATCATATAAATGAAAATACCTTAAGTTTTCTGAGTAAGGGGAATTTTTACGATACAAAGTAAATGTTCATTAAATTATGTACCCTAACACATTGAAGAGCGTTGGGCGATTATTCATGCTATAAGAGTAATTTCAGGTCATTGATTGCCATAGTAAGTTGAGTTGTTGGTATGTTCAACAATATTGCTGCAAATAATTACAATATGACAAGATACGGTTCATATTTGTAAAATTTACTTATCACGATTTGACAGGTCGAAGGTTATTATACACCGGGAAAGGGTACCACAGTTTCTGGGTTGATGGCCCCCATCTCGATCAGGTTTCTCGTCCAGTTTCCCTGATCCTTGAGCAAATGCTGAGATGGTCCCTTGTTTTGCTTCTGAACTTAAATGTAACTTCACTATTTGTGCACGTCTTCTGAATTTCAGTGGAAAATATAGTTATTCAAATTATAGTTTTCCATATTATCGCGGCAAAAAGTATTATTCTTTCATGAAGAACATGAGGGTTCAGGGCAGGAATTTACAGCTAATTTACCTTTGAAAATATATTTTATTATATAGAAGCGAATATTTTGTCAACAAAACTCGAAAAAAAACTCTCTTTTCTGTATTCAAAATTCTACTAGAATATGGTTTAGGATAGAGATCACAGAATTATGAAAACGTGCACAAAATTCACTTCTCCCCATAGCTCGTCACACACGGTTTTTAACGTAAATAAATAAAATAAATAAATAAAGAGTACAAACGCTATGCACTGAAAATTATTGTACCGGTGACTGCAGTATTTATTTGAGAGATCCGTACGGTTCCTTAGGCAAGTTTTTGTAATGTTCTGGGAAAACATCAGCTTAGTTATTCTCAAGTGGAGCTGCAGTGTACACACGAGGTCGGGAAATTACTCAGGAAACGAGCTGTGCATCGTTCAAATGGGACTGCTTTCGTACTACTACAGACAATCACGAAATCACTATTGGCCTCAAAACAAGATCTTGACATGCTGATCCGTTGGCCGAGATCGTTAAGTAGTAGTGCCGTAGCGATCTTGGACCGAAGGACCGCGGGTCCGGGTCCCGCCTGGAACATAGAATTATTTGTGTTCGTTCTTTCACCTCCTATCACCACTATATCATTTCATCTTCACAGTTACCATAACGTTAAATTCAATAGTGGTCGCTAATGACCTAGACGTTAATGCGATCTTAAATAACAAAAAAATATCTTGAAATAAAACTCTAATACAGTTACAGAAATGTGATCACTTTCTGATAAAATTGAAGTGGCAGAATATCAGAATCTCATTGTGGCAATCTATGGGAAATCACTTTTCATTTAAATTATGTAATATATTGATAAATTGGTGAAATTATTGTCCTATGATATAATATACGTCTGATGCTTCTGAAATAAAAAGTCACATATTCAAAATCACATAATACAGAAATACATTATCAAGTTGTGAAATACTATTTTTTTAATTGTTCATTTTCTGAAATTTGATAAATTTCTATAAGTAGTGTAATATATGAGTCAACGTTTCGCTATTTGCTGAATTTTAGGACTATAAAAACTGTGCAGTGGGAGTTAACATCAAGAAAATATAACAATGAGAACAAGACATTTCTTCCTTTACTTTCACAAAAATAGTTTCACAAAGCTAAACCAATTCCACGGTACTAATGAAAACAAGAACGATTGCATCGAAATGATGCAAAAACAGTCTTTGATGAACTGCAAGTAAATGTTTGTATTACATTATAGAAAATGGGGAAGTAAACGACTGACGTCATTCTTCCACTTTCCTTCACCGTCACAAGCACTCCTTCGCTGTTTGTCAGTTGCCGTATGAGCTCTGGAGATATGGGATCAAAGTTGTGCTATGGTTCCAGAGAGGAAACTAACTTACTGTTGGAGCAGGGGTATTACGTCGACGAAATGAATGCGCTTTCAAACGAGAGATATCTTGCGGATTCGATGGTGTAACGTACCGGATTGTCATACCCTAGTTCGCGGGTTCAAACGCGATTGAAGCCGTGGATTTTTAAGGGCGAAAAAATTCTTCGTACGCCTTCCTTCGGAGGGGAAGTAAAGCCGGCTGTCCCATGTTAGTAGATTTACTGCATGTAAAAGATCCTCAAACCTAAATGACGCCTCTGAGCTAAATTCAAATCGCCTGTTTCGTGGCCCGAGATAATACCTTCTTTCTCTCCGCTAGTTGGTGAAAGGAGCGTAGTGAAATTTGCGTGATCAGACGGAAGAGCGGGCCTGATGGCCCGAGTCTCGCCACGTAAAATAAGGCACTAACTATCTCGAGGAACTGGAATCCCAAAATGAACAACAGTCAGAAACGCTTTACATTTGGAGCAAATCATGTAATCATTGACACATGAGGTATCGAGAAAGACAAATATTGTACAGATCTGGAGTCGCGAAATTTAATTCTCATCGCTAAAACGGCCGTAGTCCGATACTCTGGTGTGAACTTGTCAGTGCCAGTGGTGTGGGGAAGTACAGTTTATTGATAGTGGTGAATCAATGCACCTTTATTGGTAATCTTCAAAGCCAAATTTGGGAGCTAATGCTGCTAATGAATTTGGGAAATTATTGAATGTTTCAGTTCTTTAATGAGCCTAACTATACTGCTTTGAATAGAAACTTTACATTCAGAACAATGTACCAAAACAACTCCACACTACTGGATCTAAATCATTGAACATTTTGGAGCGTCCTGGAAACAAACATTCGAAAAGGAAAATTGCAGACAGTTGCAAACAGAAACCCAACAGAGCATGACGAGAAAAGTGGAAAATCGTTTCTATCGAAATATGCGACAAACATCTGGAATCCATCTCCGGTAGACTACGAGCTGTAGTCGATGCAAAGGAGAATCCTAAAAATATTAAGAGAATGTTGATTTTGAACAGTTTTTTCTGTCAAGTTGTGTTTCGGGACTGCTATGGTGCTATGGTGATTATGTTCCGTTCGGATAGTGAATGTTTCATCCAAGCATAGCATAAGCCCTTCCCCGATCGATGATAAGATGCGAAGCTAACCCACACGTCGGCTTGCGAGGAATATCCTCGGCCAGATATCTCCCTGTAGCGAGTCACCGCTTCAGCTCCAAGCACCCGACTGGTGTTCCGACATGTATGGTAGTGTAGAATGTGTAAGTAAGGGGTGAGGATAAGACAAGGAAGAGGAAGGAAAAATCGCGTGCGATCAGTAGCTCGTGTGCTACGTTTCGTCTCCCGCATTCGAGTGGAATTGATCGGGATTCGCCTTCAGTCAGCGACTGAATTCGACCTCGCTATGTAGTAGGTAGCGTCGAAAATCCGGAACCTTCAGTGAGGTGGCTAGTTCTTTGCACGTGATATGCAATAAATTGAAATCTTAGGAGAAGACGGCGCCGCACCTCCGGATGACGGACGGCGCACGAGGAGTGAGTACAGCGAAAGGCGGGGGGGGGGGCGGGGGCTGTTGGCCGCTTGAAAGACGGCCTCGCCGCCGCGGCCGGCCCCATTACGGCAGAGGGACCGCCGTAGACGGATGGCCGACATTCATGGGCCGGCCCCCGCGCCGCCCCCGCCGCCACCAATCAAGCAGCGCTCTCGGCCCGGCGCGTGACAGACGCGCGCGGCCCTCTGATTGGCGCCGGGCCGCCGCCGCCGCCACCGCCGGCCGCGATGCATCAGGCGCCGAGACGCCCCCCGGCCCCGGCCCCGGCCCCGGTCCCGGCCCCGTCCCCGCCGCCACGCCTAACGAGATCTCGACGAGGCGTCGCGGCGCCCAAGAAGCACAGACCCAGTAATGCTCTGGGAAGCGTCTCGGCGCGGGGCCCCGCACCCGGCCCTGGCTGCCAGGGTCGCCGCGCGCTCCGGATTTTAACCCTTTAAACCCCAATGTTGCCTGAAAGCAACATGTAGAATTTTCTACAAGTTGAGGACATGTTTTAAAAAATGGCGTATTTGCTTTAAATTATTCAATTATCACTCAATACTAAGTTTTAAAATTTTCTTCATCATTGAACAATAATTTGGGATTGAAAGGGTTAAGGGACAGCCCCTTATGTGAAAGAAATGACTCGTATCCCCTAGCATTCTTTCTCGGGACGCCTAAATTCCCATATTTCAGAACTACATAGGTTGGAAAAAAGTAATGAGAGTATTGCAGTAACTTAAAGCCAGTGAGTCGGCGTACTGCCATCTGCCGTGACAAAAGGAAGGACTATTAGACGAGTGTGTGCAGCAAGCGGGAACAGTACTCACTCAGTCTACTGCAGTGTGTAAATTGTTGAACTTCTTAGCAATAGTGCAAGCGCTCTTACATCACGTTTACAAAGGTAGAGCAACGTTCGTGGCTCAAAATTGAAGTGGCACGAGATCGGAGTAAGCAAGAATGTTGGTACCCTTCACCACCTTCTAAATCCTTCACTGGCTGGAATGGGCGGTTTTCGAACGGATAAAACTTTAGTGGTTTTATCCGAACAATATTTAGAGAGAACATTTGTAACGATGAATCAAATTTCTTATTTCTAACACACGCCAAGGATGGCTATTCAGAGTAAGTAGATGATGAGCTACTTCACCTCTTATTTGAATAAGAATTGTATTTTTAATTTATTTGTCTTAGCACGTACTAAGTTGATTTTAACAGAAACGACACTGCATAACTGAATAGCACTCGCGCGGAACACACACACAGCCGAGTGGGCGATCTCCCTCTGCGCGGGAGATCCTGAGTATTCGCTTGGCCTAATTCACTAGATAATCTGCATTACCACCAACTAACTGTACAGGGTTCAAATGCATCGTCTCCATACACATTTTTAACCTCTTGTGAATGTTTGTCACAGTCTCATTCTCTCAGCACGTTCCTTCCGATGAACATGTAATGCAGAACATATTACCGAAATATATTGAATTAAATTTGAATTCAAGCTAGAAGAATGATACTTCCAAATATGGAAAGAGCAAAGACATAGAAAAGGAAGTGAAGTTGAAACAAAATCATGTGCATTCCCTTTGGAGTGATTTACGTACTTTAGGCCTCGCAATTCGATCCGTGTCGCTAGCACATGTGCAGCAGATCATCGCCACCGTCTAGCCGAGACCGTAAGAAGCGCCGCTACAGATGAAGCTTGGAGAACGAAGAGTGTGAATTGGAGATAATTTGCACTGTTTTGAAGAGCACGAAGACTCTTTTTTATTGTCAGTGACAAGAAGTTAAGAGCAAAATGTTACGTTCTAGTGGGTGATATTAATAGGTTTCTTTGAAATGGAAAATATACGCCGATCAGAATTGTCTTCTATTAATTTCAGAAAGCAAATGACCATAAATCAGTTGTTTTGTAAGTAGTCTAAAAATCTGATATCTAGAGACAATTAAAAATATATTTATAATATTTACAGATATCTAGAGAAAAAACAAAATAGCAGTGAAGCAATAATTCATTTATATTTTCAGAGATTAAGTAATGTAAATTCCCATTAAGAAAAAAATCTTAACTTTGAAACATTGATCATCAAACGAATATAAATACATAGAAATCGTCATCATCGTCGTATGTCATCTATATATAAATAAAAGGGAATGTGCCTATGTCTGTCGCATATAGGCGCAAAACAATCGTCCGATTTCGCTGAAATTTACACACTTTCTTCTTATTAGTATCGGGAGTATTTAAAGAGTGGTTTCAATTAAATCGAACATGTAGGGGTGTAGATTTTGCAAAGTTAATAGACAAGTTGGGCTCTGCGCCGTTCCTGGAGGATATTACTTAATGTGCGAGCTAAGAGTATTTTTTTGAACTGCACACCTCTCTTCGACTCATATCGAATAACCGAATCATCGGATAACATCCAAGTTGCGACCTAGAAAGCAGGAAGTAAGAACCCCAAATACTGGTGGTACACGTCATTCCTCGAATATTTGATTTTAAAGTGTTGTGTGAGATAATAAAGTGTCGTTAATACGTATTTTATATTCATAGAATAAATTGATATTGAACTTGAATTGTATTTATTTAATCCACAGCAATAGCGGACCATTGCCGCGTCCGCTAGTTGTAAATAAAACACGATTTTCAAACAACCTCGTTATTGCATAATTTTGATGAAACATATTTCGTAATGAATAGTCGTAGAGTACTATAATTTAACAATTTGAGTAGTAAAATAAATTCAATTATGTATAAATTTAAAAGCGTAATGGACCAAATTTAGATGAAATAAAATAACCAATTTATTAGTTTTATTTGGTTTATGTTTAACAAAATTAATTTTTCACACGTGACTCGTAATATTATATTAAGTTGTCATTTTAGATTTCCTATTAATTATTCAATAGTAAGTTTGTACTTTTCACAATGAGCCGCAAGATAATGCTCTCTAACAGCTTTTTCGATAAAATTAATATCTCTTTGATGATTTTGCAAAAATGCCATTTTATTTTCAGCAGACACTAGTTTGTGAGCAGTAATACAATTAAAATAATCACATTTTCAAAATCAAACAGTAATAAAAAAATCAGAACCACATGTATGTCAATAATAATCACAACACAGTCACAATCAAACAATAATAATCACACAAAATCAGACAATAATAATCCACCTTTGTCTCTCAGTCCGTTTGCCCGTCTGTGCGTCTGTCTGTGGTCAACGCTAGAGCCAGAACCATTCAACCTATTTTCTCCGCGATTGATATTCTACATCTGTTTAAAGAACTCGTGGTTCTGTGAGTTTGAATCGTATATTTCAAATTTTGAAAGTACTTTAATGGTAGCTTAAAGCTCAAAAACATTTTAAAATTTCTCTGAAAAATAGCTCCAACGTTTTTGATTAAACTTTGTCATCCAATAGCGAAAAGAACGTCTTAAGAGAATAGTGAAAAATCTCGTTTTCGTTCTAAAACCGAGATTTTAGACAATTGCAAAAGTTCACATTTTTTCGGCTCGTTTTTGCAACTACAATATTGAAGATTAAGATTTTTTCCTAAATGAAGTATGTTTTTTAAAGACAGATAATGAAGGGATTTTTAAAGACAAACATAAGTTCATTTACAAATTTTCAAAAATATGAGTAGTTTTCGCGTAATTTTGCTTGACTTATACGCAATTTTTAATTTTTTACACATTTTTTTAAAAAATGCTCTATTTTTTTCTTAAATTTTTTCTCGCATTATCAAAGAACGGTAAAAAAAAGTTACGGTAGTACCATTTCAGGTCCCTCCCAGTATTTTGGAAAATAGCAAATAGCTTATGTTCTAAAATAACAAATTTGAAGAAGGAGAATTTAGGCATAAATCAAATCTGTTTTAATAAATCAGATTTTTACAAAAGACCATATTCTCGTTTATGACAAAACTTGTAATTTCGCATAATTTCTAGTATAAGTTAATGCAAAGTACAAAAAACATATCAAAAACCGCACCAAATTTGTTCTTCAAAACATTTTTCCACGGATGGAACAAGGAATGTTTAAAAGAATGCCGGAAGTCTAATTTTCGTCGAACTTTCTGAATTTTCGAAAATTACGAAATTTAGAAATAATGTGAGAAATATATGCTGTTGTAGCCCAAATAATTTATTACTATTATTATTATCATTAATAATTTTTTTCTCTATATTTTGTCATTCGTGGTTGAAATTTTGAAGAGTCTTTAGGTCTCCAGTTTCCTAGCTTTACGTATTTAAAACAGTACTAACAATACGACAGGTTCAATTTTTCAAATAATACTTCAGATTTTTATCAAGATCAGTTGGCGTTGAATCAATTGATTTCATTTCGACAAACTTAAGTTTATATATTTCTTTATATTCTATTGAGGAGACAAGTATTTTGAAATTTTACCTCATTGTGATATATTAATGTTGTAATCTGCAGGGTGTGTAAATTAAATGATGAATTCTTCCCTTTCTTTTAAGTTCTGTAGTGAAGACTGGTTTATTTGCCGGGATTATTTTGTCAATGTGTATTACAACGTCGTAATACGTAAGTTAGACGTAAACTTCTACCTTTCTGTGCCGAAGGGGTAAGGATAGGACAAGGAAAGAAAGGAAAAATAACGCGCGGTCTATAACACCGCTCCAGCATTCGGAAGGGTGTTGAGGGGAGAAAATACGGAAATATACCGAGTAGAGAAACCAGTCTCTACAATTCTCCTTTAGACAGTATGGGGCTGAATCCGAAAAGTGTCTAGCTAGTGTCGAAAATTCTCCAACCGTCGGAATTCGAACGCTAGGATCTCCGGTCAAAAGCACTGCAGACATTAGCTGATGCCTTGGCCAGTGCTCGATATATAATTACTGCCAAGTTGGTGTGGTGTAGATACTGTGTGTTCGCCGTCATTGTTCACCCATTGACCAGGGTATGTATTGCCTGTGACGATAGATGACGTACTCTACATTCGTCATTGACATCAAGTTCTATAAATTTGTTATTGTATGATATTTTGTATTATTATTATTATTATTATTATTATTATTATTATTATTATTCCATTACATCACGACTAAAGATCTTATGAGTCGGCTGAATATAAAATCTACTCCAGGTTTCAACCAGCTACCTAAGGAGCAGATGCGGTGACTATCAGTGCCTCTACAATACTTTACGCAAAATGTGGGCTGTTCCAAATAAAGCAATTTCTTGCACTTCCCAATCTTTTGAATTACCAGGGAGTTTAGACAAGTTCGTACTCAAATTTTGCGGAACAAATCCCAGAGCTCCGATAACTATCGGGACGCCCCACATTCGGTTGATCTCGATTTCCAAACTCTTGTATTTAAGACGTTTCTCTGCCTCCTTGGTAACGACGTTTTGATCGCAAGGTTCAGCAACATCGATATGTAAACACGATTTTTTCGCCAAATCCCGGATAACTATATCCGGTTTGTTTGCCGCTATCGTGCGATCTGTTTGAATTGTTGGTCGTACAATATCGTACACAATCCAACAGACGTCACCGGTTTCGGTGAGTGTTCGTACCACTTGGGGCATGTGTTTGGAACTTCGAGGGCGGTACAGATCTGCCAGTGGAGGTAGCTACACATCCTGTCATGTCTTTTAAGGTATTCGGTCTTTGCTAGGACTGGACAAGCTGAGACAATATGATCAATGGTTTCTACTTGCTCCAGGCAAATGCGGCATTTGTCATTTTGGGAAATTTTGAGAACCGCTTTATCATAATGTCGTGTTCTCAACGCCTGATCTTGGGCAGCTATTACAAGTGCTTCCGATTCTGGCTTCATCCTTCCCTTTTAAGCCACTTAAATGATTGATCTTTATTGATCTGAACCTTGTCCATTCGTTTCAAGTATTGTCCGTGGAGTGGTTTGTCTCTCCACGATTTCTTTAACATTTTTTGTGTCTCACACTTCATGTTTAGCAGCATCAGAAGTTCAGTGTCTGTGTTATTCGACGTGTCTTGCCTAGTTTTCTTCGCAATGTTTCTTGCTACACTAACAATGCCTCTGTTTCCCATTCTTCGGTTAGATTTCATGACCTGCCTCATTAGAGGGTCGTCTTGATGGCTGACTACATACTTCCCCAACCCGACTATTGCGTTGTGCCAGGAGGCCTCAATTTGTCTGAGGCCTCTTCCTCATTCCTTACGTGCCACATACAGTCTATGTATATCAGCTCGAGGGTGGGAAACATGATGCATTGTTAGCAGTTTTCTGGTTTTTTCGATCCATGTGCGAATTTCTTGCTCAGTCCAGTCCACTAGTCCAAAACTGTATTCGGCTACAGGTACCGCCAAACTACCTATTGCAGATATTTTATTCCTGGAATTCAGAGCGGACTGCAGGACCAGTCTCACTCTCCTATAATACTCCCTACGGATTCTCTCTTTCATTCTGTCATTCGAGATGGTTTCACATTCTTCAATGCCCAGATATTTGTTATTATTATTATTATTATTATTATTATTCCACTACATCACGACTAAAGATGTTATGAGTCGGTTCAAAATAAAATCTACAGACAACCAGCAACATAAGGAGCAGACCTTGGGACTGTCCTACAATACTTTGCGCAAAATGTGGGCTGTTCCAAATAAAGTGATTTCTTGCACTTCCCAGTCTTTTTGAACTACCTGGGAGTTTAGCCAAGTTCTTACACAAATTTTACGGAACAAATCCCAGAGCTCCGATGACTATCGGTACGACCTGTGCTTTTACGCCCCACATTCGGCTGATCTCATTTCCAAACTCTTGTATTTAAGACGTTTCTCTGCCTCCTTGGTTACGTCGTTTTGATCACCAAGGCACAGCAAACATCTACAAGTCGATACGATTTTTTCTCCAAATCCAGAGAACCTATATCCGATTTGTTTGCCACCATCGTGCGATCCGTTTGAATTTGTTGGTTACAAAACATGGCATGGAGTTCAACAGATGTCACCGATTTTTGTGAGTGTTCGTACCACTTGGAGCATGTGTTTGGAACTTCGAAGGTACAGATCTGACAGTGTTATGACTAAACATTCTGTCTTGTCTTTTCAAGTATTCGGTCTTTGCTAGGATTGAACAAGCTGAGACAATATAATCAATAGTTATTATTATTATTATTATTATTATGATTTGCGTATAGGCCATTTAAGACCACGCTACACGTCATCTTCCGAGGCCCGGAGAGATAAGCGTGTGTAATTCAGGTTGAATCAGCGTTACGCTAGATCCCATTTTTATCTCCAAGGGTTGTTAGCCCTGGGGGTATGGATGATGGAATGATGATGATAATGAGGGGTGAGAGGACGACACACACATACACAAATACACCCATGTCCGAGGCGGGACTCGAACCCTGGACTCTTTGGACCAAGATCACTACGACACTCTTGCTTTAGCGATCTCGGCCATGGGGCCCGACTTCTTCTTCTTCTTCTTCTTCTTCTTATTATTATTATTGTCTACTGGTACATGACCTGAGAAGATGAGGGTACCCCCAACTTGCAACAAATGTGTCAATAATAACGAAGCGCCGCGCCGCGCCGCGCTGCTGCCTGCGAAGCGTGGCCGCCGCGCCCCCGCCCGACGCCTTGGGCGCCGCCACCGCCGCTCGCGTGCCAACAGCCCCAAGCACTCCAATTACGCGCCGCCACATCGCTCGCGGCCTCCGCCCCGCCCCCTCCGCCCTAGCCCCCGGCCGCCCGCCCCCGCCCGCCGTGGCACTGAACCTGCTCCAGCGCCGACTTCGCCCTCCAGCTGCTCTTGCCTCTTGCTCTACGTCCCGCCGTCTCCCCACTCGCCTTTCATTCCTTATTTCCTGTTTATTTCTATTACGTATTTACTAAAGTTTCAAATGAACTATTTATAAGTCCATTACTTAATGTTTGTTGTATGTTTTGTGTGAGATGTGATGATGAGATGTAATCCATCGAAAACTGCTGATCATAATGATATCTGTCTGTCTGTAATTGTGACACGTGCGACAGACCATGCACGAGACATGCCCTACCAGCAGCGTTCTGACCTCGTGGCCATGGGTGAATGGGTATGTCTGGTTAGCATGAACACATCCCCACGCCGTATTTTGGTCTTCTGAACCTGAGAAGTGTGTTATCTCAAGGTCCCTCAGCAACATATACTGAAGGAAAAAGCCCGCTATAATCTTGCCTGACCGGGAATGGAACAGGCGGTCGTGTCGTGGAATGCTAAACCGTGAGGGCTCCCGTGATGATAGAATGAACCAAAAATACTGGGAAAGACAACGTCTGTTACTCATTTCACGCTGCCGAACCCTGACTCTACTATCCCCACCAAACCTCACATGCCCTGCCCGCTACGCGCCCCGCGGCTCCACTCCCTCCCGCTCCCTTTGCCATGCCTTGCGGCTGTCGCAGCGTCAACATAAAGGTTGGACTTTTATACTCGCACTTTTATATACGCAGTGGATTTTTAAGGACGAAAAAATCCTTCGTACGCCTTCCTTCGGAGGGCAAGTAAAACCGGCTGTTCCAAGTTGGTGGATTTACTTCATGTAAAATATACTCTGCCCTAAATGAAGCCTCTGAGAAAAATTCAAAATCGCCTGTTTCGTCGCCCAAGAAATACCTTGTTTCTCCACTTGTTGGACCGGGAGAGATGGCTCAGTGCATCAACCTGATGTCACTGCAGTTCCTCTGACCGGGAAGTCCTAGGTTCGAGACCCAACGCCGGCAGGGTTTTCGACCACTAACTTGTCAGCTAGGTTGAATTCAGTCGCTGTCTGGAGAAGAATTCTTGCGGACGGCTGCTCTGATCGGTAGTTTTCTGTGTATTTTTGATCAACACCGGAGCCGAATGCCGGAGTACTACCATAACAAACGGGCCACGGACCGCGCGCGATCTTTCCTTCCTCTTCCTTGTCCTATCGTCTCCTCTTACACACACACACACACTTACACTAACATGCACTACACTACGACACATGCCGGGAGACCGGTGGGGAGCTTACAGCTTGCCCTGGCTGGGGTGGTGCCCCGCTGGTGGGAGATACCTGATTGAGGGGAAAACCCCGCTAGTCGACGGTAGGTCGGCGCCAGATCTTGCCATCCAGTGGGGAAAAGATCACCGCCACCTCCCAAGAAAAAACACTTACGGACAAATGACCTGAGTAGTTGACTTGCCCGGAAACATTAATCAATTAATCAATCAATCCAATTCTTGGTAAAAGAGGCGTAGCAAAATTTGCGTGTGCAGACGGAAAAGCAGTCCTCATGGCCTGAGTCTGGCCACGTAAAATGAGGCTTCTATGAATTCTACCTATTGCCAACCAGCGTCCTAACGGCGGCGCTCTGCCAATCATTCATTTGTCATTGGCTCATTTGTCTCAGGGGGAACTGTTTCCCCTCCAGGGACTGTGACCGGGTGGGGGTAGGGTCGAGTCCGGACGGCGAATTTTTGATGCATTCTCTACAGCAACGGCTGTGGTAGGTTTTCCGTGGTTTCGTCGATCAATTCCATGCGAATGTCGAAGAACCCTAACAATCGCTCGGGATATTTACATCGTCAACCTTCTCTGTTTGTCTCCGCTTACACTCATTCACACACTTTCACTTACATGCACTACACTACCACTAACAACAGGAGCTTACATTCTACTCCTCCTGGGGCGGTATCCCGATGACGATGAATCCTGGAGGAATAGGGTGGAAACGTCGCAAGCCGATGACTGGGTCTACATGCATTACGGTTGACGCACTTAAAAAACCAAAATAAACAGTCAATCGACCAATCTTCGTGCGTCGTCTCGTCACTTCATTGTTGCTTCGTTACTTGTTTGTCCTTTGCTTCGCCCCTTGATTGTTTCATCGTCTAATCGCCCAGTCGTTCAGTTTTGTCTGACAGTCGTTCTCCGCTGGCCGGCATAGCCGTGGGTCCAGCATAGTGGGGTTGATCCAGACTGGCAGAGAGGTAAAATCAAAATTTATCAACGTCTTTTCAAAGGCTTCCCTGCAGCACTGTTACAAATAATGCCTGTACGTGCTGTTGTTGTATTGCTAGTGCACAATTTTAACTGCAAATAATTAAAATTCGCGTAAGAAACATGAATGAGAATAAAGTAAACGAAGTGAAAATAAATACTACTGCAAGAAAATAAATACAGCTGCAGGAACTAATTGCTGCAAAAAATACTTTATAGTTAATTTTTCTTTTATAAATATATTAAAGAAACCTTTGAAGATTGACCCATTGAAGAAACCGTAAATAATATAATAATTTAAATTTTCTAGTGATACACTTATTTTCTAACTCCAAATTTCACTTCCACATACTTCTTCTGCTCGGCATCATTTTGGACGGCATTTACGTATTTTCCAAACTCTATTGCTTTTCTCCTTTGCTTTTTAATCTACTCTGAAAAGTCTTTCTTATTTGTTGGTTATGTTCCCCAATCTATACTATTCTTGCAGTCAAAAGATTTACTGTTTGCGTCGATTCTACAAAAATGTAACCAGATGCATTACATTTTTTAATAAACAAAAACGGAGTTGCTTCGAAAACCAATAACTATAGTTGTAGAATACTAGTAATTTGAATTAACAATTCATAAAGTGACGTTTTTGCATCAAATATTCTTAACTGAATAAACTTCATATTCCAATCGAACAGGAAATGTACAAGAGAAAAATATTGGAATAATTCTCATTTCTAGTTCTATATTTCATCTTTGCTGCCTGCCTGTCTGTCTCTCTCCCTCTGTCTCTATCTCTCTCTCTTTCCTCCGGATCGTCGTCACGTTCCTCTTGTGGGTCGCCTATTAAACTGGGAAATGGGCAAACGATATTTCATTCCAGCACGTTAATATCCAGTAAAGCCAACATCATTCATTGAGGCAAGAAGTTGGCAGAAATTGTGTGACATTCACTCATATTAGGTACTCTCATATTTGGCATCGGATCAACTGCTTTATATATGTAAGGGCGATTTTCAGTGTGTTTTAAAGCAGCTTTTCAGGGAGGATGAATTTCACCATCACCCGGAGGGTCGCGGTGATGATTTGTGTGCAATATTCTCTAATGAAAGCTTCTGTGGGTGATGGGATGGGATGGGATGAGAGAGCAAAGATACCTGCCCGACAATTACGCAAAGGAAATGAGGAAGACTTCAGGTGGAAACGACTCAATGCGGTCGGCCCAGGATTAAAACTTCCAAAATCCTAATCCCCTTGATCCGCCAACCACTTCGGTGGAGGAAGACGGGAAATAGGAAGATGATGTGAATTACCATCACGAAAGCAAGGAAAGGTAGGAGGAAGTGACAATAGTAGCGCGTTACAAGACCACAAAGACTCCCTAGATTTGTGGAGCGTGAGAAATTCCTCACTTTACGAACCTAATAATAAAGCATTCATTGATGAATGATGCTGAAAGATATGAACAGAACTAACTTGGTTGGAAATTCTACACTTAAATATTTTATAAAATCATATATATTTGTATAATGGTATTGAAAGTTACTCTTCCCTCGCATAACTAGCACAAGCACATCGTTTCTAGTTTCAGCACAACCTGAAACCACAAGCTCGTGCGTCAGTGTCTTTATACGAAATTCACACATTTTTTCATTATTATTGATTGATGGATATTTACATTGTTCAGTTTGATAATAAGATATAATGATAAGTTTATCGCATGATGTGATGGCTTATATTATACCTTAATTATACTGAACTTAATTACATTACACAAAGTTTCGGAAATTACAAGAGTCTCTATTGTTAACAATTACTGGAGAAAATGTTCAAGAAGGCTTCAAAATACAACCTATTTTTAATTCTTGTTTTGAAGTCATTTAACTAGTCCAGGTTGTAGTGAACTGCATTGGTTTACTATGTTTAGGTTCGATTAAAATTTTTTAGAGAGGCGGGTGATACGTTTGGTGATAGGTGATATATTTAACACTTTATGAAAGTGGGCGTTTGAAATGAACAACGAGGCAGACGTTGCCGGTCTGCGAGATCTACTTTATACGATTTGGAGATGAAGAATGTTGGTAATGGATGCTTTGGTCCATTTGGGAAATGCGTACAGCATTAAGGTTTAATAATATCTTTGTAAAGTGTAACTGCATTAGTATTTGTACCCACATTAGCATGTACCCCGTTAAGGATAGGCAGCTATTGAAGTATTGAAGGAGTTTTGGTTAAGATATCTTTATATTTGCTTGTTGTTGTTTAATGTTATGTATGTTTTTTGAGTTGACTCATGGGTCGATGTTTAGATATCTCACAATGCTGACCAGTTGTCTATTTTATACAGACGTTACATTCTGTCGGTAATAGTCTTCAGTGGACGTACCAATTCTAGGAAACAGTCTAAACTTATGGGGCATGCGTACAGTAGTAGTGGTGGACTGCCGAATCATCAGAGAACTGTGCTATTTGGGCGTGCGTTGTAGTGAATATGCCGGCTGTATATATGTTTAATTCTTGGGTGAAAGTGGTGATTCTTGAGAGTCCTACAAATATTTTATGGGGTTTGCTATTATGATTTTCTCTGATTGTGTAAAAGTTCTGTCAGCTGGACACATATCGGCCTCCGGTAACTCGACGATGTAGCCAGAGTGTTACTATAAGAAGGGTGGAGGACCACCTTGTGAAATGACAGAAATTGGCCGAAATATAAAATAAGGAAGCAAAACTGGCTTAAATATTAATTTAATTAAAATAATAAAAAGAATGATATGCCTCTTAGAATAAAGTAAAAACTTAGTCTAAGAAAGAAAAGAGAAAACAAAAAATTATAAAACTTCTATTATTTACAAATGAAATGCCAGGCCCGAGCGGTGAATTACTAATAACAATTCTTACTCTTAAGTCTTATAATTAGTTAAGTACAGAGAGAATCAAGTAAAGGTGTATGTAATTAATTAAAATAAGCAAAGGTAACTAAAAAAAAGTTCACTCCCAATTGAAACCAAACGATAATGCAACTGCTGAATTGTAGTGACGGTGACATATGCTTTCTTGACTCCGCGGGTCTACAGGATGCAGCACATCTCAAAATATTTATTCCTCAAAACATGTGATAAAAATGTCTAGCTGTAGCTTGCAACGCAATAATATAGCTAGAGATACACGCGTCTCTTGCGCAGCTTTCTACTGGAGAAACAATGAATGAAGTGATCCTAGAATAAGGCTGTCTCAATATTTACATGTAAAACATTTTTCCTTGACAAACAAAGAACTTGGGTTTTCTTTACAGTTCGTTTCTGTACGAAATTCTACAATATAGGACACGGTTGTGAGAGAAAGAGCGCGATTTAAATAGTACGGTTAAATAACGAACAGAAACAACTGTGTTGAAATGTGCGAAACAGATT